>OU963900.1:16875000-17500000 GCA_902850365.2 Chilo suppressalis
GCTAGAAGAATTTCGACGCGGTCCGTGAGGGCCGCGGTAGCATAATTGGTCAGTGCATTCGCCCGGATTGCGAAGGGTGCGGGTTCGAGTCCCGTCTGCTGCCTGGTCCGCGTGGATTTTTTTCTAGTTATATTTTCTTTAGATTTAAACATCTTAAATAATGTTGTAGATTTTTTGATTACAATAATTTATTAAACTTCTGATACACCGTGATATCTATCAATCAAACATTCTTAAACTTTTCATGTTCACACTCCGCATGCACATAGACATTTCCTATGGACGGAATACGGACAAAGACAATGATTCGTCCACGTTGGTTAAGTGCAAATTGTGAGTGCTAACGAAGATGCTAAATATTAAGACTGTGTATATTTGGTCAAATATACTGTGACTGCGCATTGTGATCGATAGTGTCGTAGCTGAAACGGTTGAGTAACCACTGCGCCATCTAAGTTCTCCTAATATAACTTGGATAAAAAAGTAGTTTTGTAGATAACAATCAAATAAATTTACCTGTTAGTGCACAAGCATCAACGATGGTCCGGAATTTGGTCTCATCATAAGGCTTCCCAAAAATAATATTGTCACGTATAGTGCCGCGTACCAACCATGGTTTCTGTGGAACGTAACCGAATCCTGCAACATTTTTGTAAAGTTTAATGACCTTTCTTTAAAAGTAAAGGTGCTGTCCGACGGCCTGTGTTGTAGCAAGAGTGGCCGCGCCGCGCAGGGTTGCTAAACGTATGAGAATTCGAACGTTTGAGATTTAGCAGTCTCTATACATGTAACTAGGTAAATAGAAATCTCGTACACTTTGATATGAGATTCGAACAATGTTGACGATTTGTGTCATGTACACAAACCAAAAATATTATCAGAAAGTATAAACATCCAGTCCACAAAGGATCGGCTAAGAAAGTACAGTTTTATTATGCCATCACAAAGTATACGAGTTTTCTATTTACCCAGTGTCATGTATAGACTGCTTAATCTTAAACGTTACTAGTTCTCATACGCTTGGCAAACCTGCGCGGCGAGGCCGCGCCTGCGACGACACAGGCCGTCGGACAGCACCTTAATAATAAGGTTAAGGCTCTATAGACAGACGGACGGACTCTCGACTGCCAGAATGCAGTTGCTAACCTGCAGTTAGCAACATGCAATTGAGACTGCAAAGAAACTGTCTATCTACCGTGCAGTCCGATTACAAATGGAACAATTGGTGTGCAGTCCCAACGATGCGACGGTTAATTGGCAGCAGACTGCAATGAGCTTGAATTGTTATTTGGCATTATTTTTGGACTACAGATGAAATGTAGTCTGTAGTAGTCAAGATTTCAAAATTGCGTTTCTGCATTTTTAGTATAGTGGGATTCAAATAAGAATAGGAAAGCCAATGACCTCCACCTGTCAAATGTCGCTTGAAAAGTAAGGTTTGCAAAAAAATCTTGGAACCCTTTTTAGTACACTTTTCTTGGAACCCTTTTTCTTTCTTTTTTTAACTCAGCTAATTCTAAAATAAAAACCAAACATTTGTAAACAAACAATAACAAATATTGATAATTAATATTGGTTGATATTATTATTACTTTTTTTTTTATTTATTGAGCTTTGGCTATGAATGGTTGAAAACCTAAATCGTCAACCAAATGTCACTTTAAGTTGCGTTCAGAAACACGATTTAAAACTTTCGTTTAAATAGATGCATGTTCGTATGTGACCTAGTAATAATGCATGATTATTCATAACTACTCCGGTGGTAATGCAGAGATGAGTGGAATGGAGAAGTTTCATGTGTTGATAATGCTATATTTAACTTAATAGAATTGAAATATAGATCGAAACTAATACACCAGTGATTTTTTTTTGAAATCCGTCAATAATGATCGAGAAACACATTATTACGTATTTTAGCGCGGAACGATTTGGGCCTTTGACGTCATTTCACCTTAGTCGAGATCGTCGCATCGGAGCGTTTGCGTTACTTGTAGATATTTTACGTACAGCTGCTTGTTGAATATTTATATGTAGTGTAATTTTTATTTTAACATAACGGAAGAACATTTTGTAAAAGGATAAAGGGATAATTTACCTAAAATTGATAATTTACACAAAAAAAATGTTTATTAGGCGTTTTAACTGTCGTGCTTTGACACATAGGGACAAAACAATATAAGTAGGCATATTTTTTAGCCTCAGCCATTATTATAATAAACAAAACACGACACGGGCGGCGCAAAAACAGCACGGCAAAGAATTTATACATTCTAAGTGTATACGCGCCGCGTCGACTAGGTGAAGTGACGTCACACGCTGGCCTGCCGCATGAAACGAAATTATTGTTACAGGCGCTACTTTAAAGCCCCATAACTTTAAATAAAACTAGTTTTTTACGGGTTAATGCACGAAACTTTATTTATTTATTGCGAAACGTCAATTAATAAATAAAGTTTCGTGCATTAACCCGTAAAAAACTAGTTTTATTTAATGAGTGATGTGCGTGGAAACCTAAGAAACAAATATCCCATAACTTTTTCATTTGTAGAGATATTTTAATGATTCTTTCATTTTTTTTTTATTTTTGCAATTTATATGTTAAAAAAAATGGAAACTTCGTCATTGAGGAGCTACATTCTGATTAATGTATTTTTTTAAATTTAAAAAATTAATATTATTAAAAAACGGTTGCATTTTTTTCTCAATCTTCGTAAATTAATTTTATTAAAAAAGATGTTTTTTTCTCACTTTTCCTAGTTGGTTTGAATTGACAGCTATGACGTCACAATATGGCGCCCAGGCGGTCCTATTCTTAGTTTAATAGCATTATACTGAAATATCTATAACCATGATAAAATGGCATTTTTACCAATGCAAAAAAATACAGTAAAAAAATGGTTGCCTGTAAAGTCGGTTTTACGGGCGAAGATTTTACGTGACAACGTCTTTTTCTCGGTAGAATATTTATTGATATGAATATAATTAAATTGCACAATAGGAACAAGGAATTGAATGAAAATAAGAATTGCACAAATTTTAACTATAGAAATATATTTTGTTTACTAAAACATTGTACATGTAAACTTAAACTTAACACGAGAGACTCATCGTAACGTTACCGAGCGTTACACTTTTTCATAAGTGACTCCCAGCCGCAACCTAATTTAAGACGTTGTCACGTCAAAAATGAGCAGTAAGTGCTGAGCTGATGCTTAGTTTGCTCCGCACTTATCTGGAATTTGAAATACGAATATCGAAATCTAACTAATGCAATAATTATTTCATGAATATTACCATTAAGATTATCGGGTATCTGTATGTCACCATTTTTCTTTAACATTTCTCCAATAATAGCAAGTAGAAAAGAGGTTTTTCCACTGCCAACGTTGCCCGTTATACCAATAAGTTCCTCTCTACGTATTTCAAGAGAAATATCTTTCAACATAAAAGGACCCTCCACAGGTAATGCTTCCGATGAGGAAGTTGAATCATTTCTTTGAACGTTGACTTTCGACAAACGTTTTTTGGATTTCCCTTTATTTTTTCTATCTTTTTTTACAGGTATCTTTCTTTGTGATGTTATTGCCCACGAAAACGATGCATTTTTAAATATGACGACCTTATCCTCATCACTGTTGGTATTTATTCTATCATAATATTCTTCTGAGTCACTATCTGGAAGCTGCAATGTTTATATTAGGAGTTATTATCGTTTTTATCTTGATAATAAATCTATAATAATAAAGGTAGAGGTAAAGGACAATGGTAAAATTGGCCTAAGAACCAACACCAATTTGGCAATTATGATATCAGTATTTAGATTGTGACGGACACTTCCAGTTAAGTATGCTAAATTAAAAAGTTAATAAATAATCTGAGACAATGGTATCGATTCTGGCATGATTCTCTAAAGCTAAACTTAAATTTGACAACAGCGTATCCCTGTCATTCACTATACAGAATGAAAAGGACAGACTGATCTTAAATTTAGTTTTAAGTTTAGAGAATCCTGCCATAATCGACACCAATAAATACCATTTTATGTGTATAATCTATGACAGCACTGCAAACAAAACACTCTTTATTCCTAATGCCGGCACTTCACTTGGCTATTCCTATTTGCTATTTAAAAACATGACATCAGTCTGTCCTTTTCATTCCTTATTAAGCATGACAAGGACAAACTGTTGTCAGGTGAAGGGCCGGCATAAACACGGTACTCTGTGGTTGTGGTGCAGGCAGATTGCATTCGTAGTAATCTTTGGCATTCGTGCATTCTCGTCAAAGAGTACTTTTTATATACGGAAAATTCTCGTTTCGGATTACCTGTTGTGTGTGTTTATTTACGATTGTTTTTCCTATAATTTAACTATTACTATTTCGGCTATCTAATATGCCATCGATGTTACCAAAGTGCAGAGACCTTATTACCAAGTGCTAGTGAACCTGTGCCACAACATCCTTAGAGGATCATACTGCCAAATTATTCAAGAGCATCTGATACACATTCACGCTGCATATTTACACAATATACATGTGTTAAACAAATAAATACAATATGATACAATTATGTGAAAAATAGCTAATAAATAATAAGAAGCAAAACTACAGTTTTTATTTTATTCATGATTCCTACCTAACCAAGTTTTTCCTAATAGTTATACTTTAAAATCGCACCGAATAAAATGAATTAGTTATAATATTAATTCACTTCATACTAAGTTTGTAGGTTGACCTATGTTTCATTGAATATTAAACATAACCTCAAAAAATTATAGTTTTCCTAATAATTTAAGTTCTCAGAAGTGTCTGTCAATAATCTTCGTTTTTATACACATTTACTTGCGATTTCGAACCTAGAAAATAATATTTCATGATTGTTGGTTCTTAGGCTAACTATGTATGGACGCAGAACAATGTCCTTTGTGATGTTGTAGAGAAGTTGTGTTGTTCTACTGAACCGATTTTGAAAATTCTTTCACCAATGGAACATGATTTGTGAATGTCATAGGCTATATATGAAACCCTATAGGTATCGAAGCGAAGCGAGTGCGAGCCACTAGTACACTAATAAAAATAACTTACATCTAATAGTTTTTGAATCCGTTTGATGGAAACCCAAGCTTCAGTGAGCCCATTAAGAACCCAGGGGAAGGCATTTAGTGGCGCAATCAACATGTTTATTAATGCAACTGTTGTAAATACCTGGAATATTATAAAATTTATAGAAATAATTACAATATTTTAATAATCAAAAATTAATAAAATATACTTACAGTTGGAGCATCTAGACTTTGTTTCCTCAAAGCATGTGTGCCGAGAGTCAGAGCAGCTACCAACACTGGGGTTGTCGCCCAGAACACGACACAGATAGCGTCTAAATATTTTCGGCCGCGAAGATACTTTAGTTCCTTGGCCCGGACGTCTGTCAATAAAATTTTATATTATTGATTTATTAAAAATAATCACAAACTGGAACTTTGGAATAGGATTATATAATGTGGATTACAATAAACATTAACTTTAAGGATTTCATGTTATTTTCCCCTTCTTGATTTCGCAATGAACTTGTAAAAGCCTAAATTGGATGAAAAAATTACAATTTTGAATTTAATTTATAACAAACTAGGAATGTATTATTAATATCGAATCTTTTTAAGTATAATTTTGGATGTGATTGATTGATGATGATTTGAGATAAATTGAACCAAGATTCAAAATAAAAAATAGTTAACGTCCTATTCTCAGAGCTACTGAATATATATACAGTGGTGGTTATATAATTAGAAACACTTATTATGAATAAAGAAAGTACAACTTCAACGTAAAAATGTTCGTAAAAAATATACACATTCAATAATCAATAATTATACAATAATATAGCCACTCAAATAAAAGACTCATTAAATGCATAAAATATAAAACAAATCTTACTTTTAATTACAAAATGAGTCTTACAAATAATGTAGGTGTATTTTCTGTTACTGGCCGCTTGGATGCCTTATTAGAAACATTATAAAAAAACATCCATAGTTCGTTCTTCTTTAGAAATTGGAGGATAACATTTCTTTCTTTGCTTTTTCTATTATTTTGGCGGCAATTCAAAATTTAATCTAATTTTATTTTATTCAAAATGGGCAAAAATAAAAGTTGTGACGCAACTAGGAAAATAATTGGTTATTTACATATAGATCATAAGTGGGCGTATAGAAGAATTGCTGGGCATTTAAATTGTTCTTTTAAGTTATGTTTTAATGCATTTATTCATTAAAGAACACATGGAATTGTTGAAAATATTCTTAGAAAGGCTCGGCCAAGAAAAACCTTTCCCAGAGAAGATACGCTAATCGTTCGTGTTGCTAATAAAGACCCCAGTAAAGGCTCGAACCAGATTAAAAATTTGGTTTTTTCGCCTGATGACCCGAGAAACATCTCGTCAAGATTAGTGGAAGCTTAATTGTTTGGAAGAATCGATCGAAAGGTACCTCTTCTTACCAAGCAACACCGAGAGAAGCGATTATTATTCGCTAAAAAATATATTGGACGGTACGAGAACGGAAAAGTGTTATTTTCAGGTGAAACAAAAATAAATATGGTAAATTCCGATGGAAAGCGCTATGTTAGACGTCCTGTAAACAATGCTTTTAATTATAAACACACAAAGAGTAAGTCAAGCACGGTGGCGGTAACATTCAAAATTGGGGGTGTTTTTCCGGTTCTGGAGTTGGCCCGTTCGGAATATTGAAGGTACAATGGATTAAAAGCTATACAAAAATATCTCAGACCACACAATGATTCCCTACTCGGACGATCATTTGCCTGCAACCTGGATCTTTCAGCATGATAATGACCCTATACACACGGCCGATAGCGTTAATAGTTTCCTTAGCGAACAGCGTATATCCGTTTTAGACTGGCCAGCAAATAGTCCCAATTAAAACCCGATAGACAATCTCTGGTATGTACATTGTAAAAAAAGTGTGAAATAAAAAAAGGTAAATTTAAAAAATCAAAAAACCCGACTGCTTAATTATACTTCAAATAAAAACTGAAAAGAAAAAAACAAGTCCAGTAGTCTATAATCTAACTTTAACAGTCGGGACCCATTAGATATTCAAGAATCTATACTTATAATAAATCTGTAGAGAGGTCAATTCTGTACATGAAATATATTTTCAAAATAACTATCAGGGGGTGATAAGTGATCGATACTGATGCCAAAAATGCAATCAGTAAAATTTTTGTCTGTCTGTCTGTCTGTGTGTATGTTCCTTATAGAAACAAAAACTACTCGACGGATTTTAACGAAACTTGGTACAATTATTCTTCATACTCCTGGGCAGGTTATAGTATACTTTTCATCACGCTACAATCAATAGGAGCAGAGTAGTGAAGGGAAATGTTGGGAAAACGGGAGAAGTTACTCCATTTTTTAAGCTTCCGTCGCGTGTGGAGCCTTAATGGTTAAAGTTACATAGAAATCATGTATGACGGAAATATTCAAATTATAAAAAGGCGGGAGGTCCGAAAGCGAGCTTCCCCGCCCACCCGATCCTGAGAGACCTTCAGTCGCTCAGTCCCAAACCGATACGGATGCACATCAGGGTGCATCCGTCCTCTAAGCGCACTATGCAGTAGTATTTACTAAGTCAGCGCTGCATCATCCCCTTCTCAGGGGTTGATCGCATCAGATGAAGCCTGTAAGGCCCCTAAGGCCATAGGCACCCCCCACGGGTGTGTTTTAGTCAGTAAGAGTCTGACATAACTCTACAGCCCGCTGTAGGGTATCCATGAGGATTTCACACCCGCTCCCCCGCTCCCATTCAATATTTGGCTGTTGATGCGTTCAGAGCGTTCGACCTTATTGACAGAGAATAATGGATATTGAGAAATAGTGCTTACCTTAGAATAAAAACCAAACATTTGTAAACAAAATTAGCAAATAAATCATGTAAAACGTGTAGAAAATGAGTACTGGAAAACGGAAATATGAGAATTTTAGTTTGGTTATAAATACAGGTAATAAAAATGACCGTTATTATCTATATCTTTATATATATAATTCTTCTGTGAGTGTGTATGTCACTGAACTTCTCTTAAACGACTGGACCGATTTTGATGAATTTTTGTGTGTGTTCAAGGGGATCTGAGAATGGTTTAGATTCACAATTTTGTCCGCTGGACAACCCCTATTTTTTTAGGGCGGTACGAAGTTCGCTGGGTCAGCTAGTACATAATATTTTTCAACAGTGGGTCCCGACTGTTAAAGTAGCTTTGTTCCTTATTAACAGAATTATAGACTACTGGACTTGTTTTTTTCTTTTCAGTTTTTATTTGAAGTATAATTAAGCAGTCGGGTTTTTTGATTTTTTAAATTTACCTTTTTTATTTCACACTTTTTAGTTAGTTAGTATTTTAAGACGGTATATACCGTAGTCTTGTTACTTCAGTAAGGGAATTAATATCGCGGGAATTATTAAGTACCTTGCGTCGGTCTAAAAGATTGATTTATTAAGACATATATAGACTTTACCAGCGGGGTCAAGGCTACAGATGGGCCTCAATTTTCGCAAAAATGTGTGAAGTTAAATCAAGTCGTTACATAAATATCTCTAATGTATGTAAATTTTATAGTAAACTAGCACTTACTCAAAAAGTCATCTTTTGTTTATGTTTTTTTTTAATAGTTTAGCAGTAAATATAAAATTCATTTACTTTTATTCGTCGACTATTTAAAATTGGCAGTGGCTGCATTGTCATGTCAATGCCGGACGTCTAAGATTGTGATATACACAAATTCAGTGTCAGTCCCTAGTCTCATAATTTGATATACCTACATAATTCACAGAAACCCAATATGTAGATGCCAGAAGTTAACTTCAAATGTTTTTAATCAACCTATATACAATACCAATCAATGACGTTTATGTCGCAGGTTGAAGAAAGCAGTAATTCCCGTCTGTTGTTTTGGACAATGGTGGCAACTGCCTTAGATCACTAAATTAAATAATTATGCAATCACCAAAGCAAAGTTTATAATATTTGATTAAACTAAAGGCGCATAATAAAATTTTTATAACGTTAGGTAGAGCACCATAGCAATCTCATTTATTATCAATTTATAGTTCTCTTTGTAGTTTTCTTTTAAAGCGTTCACATTTAACAGCTCAAAGAGCTTGAGTTCGACCATTTTTTATTGGTAGTGTAAAGCTCGAATGAAGAGTACTCCCAGTAGTGCAATCATGGCAATTATTTTCCAATTTTATTTTGTTTAAAAAAATACCGAATAACGTATCACTGTAAGCACAAATGCTAAGTAATTTTTACAAATATAATCAAATAAACCTATTACTTACTTTATTTTTAATATTTTTCATCAATTAAATACTTATCTTATCCTAACTATCTATACTAATATTATAAAGAGGCAAGATTTGTATGTTTGTAACAAATAATCTGTCAAACTACTGAACCGGTTTCAAATATTAATTCATTATAAGGTAGCTACATTATTTAATATAACATTTTTCTTTATTGAAATACATTTTGTCCGAGTGTCGTAGGCTATATTTTATCCCGATAAATAAATTTCGCCCGTACAATGCCCGGGTCACTAGTAACACTAGTAAGTATAATATAATATTATAGATGTGAAAGTGAGTTTGTTTGTTGCGCTTCCGTGCCCTAATAGATAAATCGAATATAATGAATTCCCATATAGAAGTAGATGGGAACTTGGTTCTTAGCTGCAACATCGCAATACATATAGGCGAAGGGTGATGAAAGGGGTGATTTACCTATAAAAATCTACATTATTTACTTTTAATTTTGCAGAATTATTACAAAACCAATATTATCGCGAGCTGATTAATAAATACAGGGATTCCAATAAGTATGTACTTACTAGCGAAAAATGGGTTATTTGTCATTATATTAAGTAAACCTTTTTTGTAACATTAAGTAATATCGTTAAAAAAAATTAAAAACATTAAAATTCTGAGTTTTTCATTAAAATTCAATAATCATAAATACCTAATACGATAATATATTTTTCATCATTTAATAAGGAGGAACTGTATCACAGTTTTATTGTTAGTACTTCGTATAGGATCAGATACTGCGAATACCCCATTTTTTTTTCTCTTACATAGTACACCGCGCTATCACTTTGTCATCGTTGTAACTTTTTAAATATTTGTAAAAATGACATATTGTAAAAAGCAAAAGCGATAAAAGTATTTGCTTTTGATAAAAAATTATTTGTTAATCAAAATGTGCATTTTGGAAATAGATATCAAATAATGTTTTAGTTTTGATTCACTATTTTAGCGGTAATGACTCACTCATTAAAAATAGATATATGGTGTCACGGACTTTTTTTTAGAACTATTTAAGAGATACATTTTCACTCTACATTACATTTATGTAACTTTTATTGTTTTTGCAGTGCAGGCCAAAATGGCTCGCAGGTGGGAGATTTTGTTCCGTCTTAGGTGACACTTATTGTTATATATTGCCCAATTCACTCAATAACTACATAAATTATTATATATATGTAATTATCATATATGAGCTATATTACTGTTCAGTTTCATTAAAATCCATTCAGTATTTTTTAGGTGAAAGAGTAACAAAGATCCATCTAAACGTAAGATTGAAATTAAAAGCGTAAGTGGTTAATTTACAACTTTAAAGCGTTGTAGATCCTAAACAATCACATAAAATGAAAAATGGTGTTAGGAACCTAAATATGATTTTTGATTATCTAGACAGTGATACCCCACTCGACATATTTTGTCAACTTATTTTTTTTACTTCGTCACAATATGGCGCCTAATTTTGCCCATATTGAATTTTGATTACTATCATATCTTTAGTAGCACTCCCATGATTGAGACGAATCGATTGATGTATGAATCATCAAAATCGCTTCAGGCGTTTGGTCTCTAGTGTGCCACAAAGGAACAAACATACATATATAGACTGTTAAACGCATAACCCTGTCTGCGCGTCGCGCTTCGCGCTCTTGCATTGCGCAGCCGGGTAAAAAGAAAGTCTCAAACAAACGTAACACCAGTCAAAACGAATTATATGAAGCATTTGTTGAAGCATGGAATTCGATGCCCCTAGAAAGATGTATGAAATTGATTGAATCAATGCCACGTCGTTGCAGTGTTGTTATTGGAAATAAGAGATACACCACTAAATATTAATTATAACTATTGGTAGGCTGTGGATAGTAGGTATTTGGTAAATAAAAATACTAAATACTAATACTTAAAAAATATTGTTTTTTATACTTTTTTGTTGTAGTTTCTAATTAGTTGACCATTATTGTTCATACCGCAAAACTGATTTAAATGTTTGTCCGTAATGTAATATTGAAACTGCACTTGTGTAGTGGGATTTATATTGTTTTTCTAATAAATGATAAATAGTTAAACATGTTGTTGTCCTATGTATTGTTTAATTTCAAAATAAAAACGATTGCGGTGAAGTATCTTACATAATGTCTGGGACCGTTGGTAGTGTTTCTAATTATACGACCACCACTGTATATAGGGCGTTCCACGGGTTTGTTACACAGAGGGGAAGTATATTAAATATTGAAGATAGGATATTTTACAGAAAGCAGACATCATTTTATTTTAAATAATAACTAGAACTGCATTCACAGATTTTATAATAATCGCGTGCTGGGGAAAAAACAAAAAAACTGGGAATCTAACTCGTGAAATTTGAAAAAAAAAATACATGACGTATTTTATGATAACCATCGAAAGGGTTAATCATAGGGATTATATTTTCCTAAATAACATAGCATTTTAAATGAAAGAAAGATCATGAAATTAAAATTTTGTTCAGGAAAATTTCTTGTTACTTTTCCGTCCTTTCAACAGCTAATAAAAGAAAGATCGTAAAATGAAATTTTGTTCAGGAAAAATTCTTGTTACTTTTCCGAGCTTCCAACAGTAAGCTAAGAAAAGGAAGATCGTAAAATGAAATTTTGTGCAGGAAAATTTCCTCTTACTTTTCCGTTAATAGTTAACAGCTAATGTTATCATTTCAATGTATTTACTAACTAGTACCTGCTCATTTAATAATACAGGATTTCCTTACTTTAAGTACGTGAAAAAATAAATAAAGCGATACTTATACAATCCCATCATCGTTTTGTTTTATTGTAGTTTGTGTTCAATTCTTAAACAAAAGTCAAATTTCGTATATTTTCTTTCATTTAAAATAGTATGTTATTAAGGAAAAAATAATCCTCATGATTTACCCTTTCGACGGTTATCTTAATATACATGTGTTTTTTTTTTGTTTCACATTATACGAGTTTGATTTCCAATTTTGGTAAGCGTTTCTATTAAAACAGTGAATGCATTTCTCCTTTTTATTAAAAATAAAAAATATTCAATATTTAATATACTTTCCCTCCGCGTGACAAACCCGTGGAACGCCCTGTATTTACACAAAATTTCATAAGGATCAATCAAGCCGTTTCGGAGGAGAGAGGGGTGTGGTATTATTATGCTGCTTAGTATGCAAAAAGCAGTACATACCAGTAACCCTTCGCACAAAATAGTCTTCCCATACATGAAGTTTTATAGTTCTGATTCCTTTTAGCATATCATTTATTAAGTTCACTCGAGCATCTTTATGTTTCATCAATTCAGTACTAAGATGACCTATTTTGTTGGCAATTAGTTTGTTTACAGGTATGAGAATAACAGAGAAAGCAACACCTGCTAGAAAAGATATGCCTACTTGTTGATACAAAAGAAACAATGTTATGAAAAGCTGAAATAGAAATACTGTTATTGATTTAATTATTCATAATCATAATTTTATTTCTAGGATTTTAAATGATTTTTTACTTACTTGCAGTGGTATACTCCATAAGGCATGAAAGCTGGGACATGAATTAACAATTCTGTCAGTGTCTGTCGACATAAAATTCGTTATTTCACCAACTGTGAATGATTTTGTCAATTCAGTAGAAGTCACACTTAGAGTTTTTTTAAGTATTGTAGAGACTATAGCTCCACGCATTTTAAGTCCAACAATAGACATAAGCCAATTGAAATGAACATCAAACAGGGCAGCTACAATTGTGGCAGCCAAAAGCCCAGCAGCATATGAGTACCTGAAAGTACAATTGTAAACAATTAATCATGTAATTTCTTGGAAATATGATAAGGCAATGTGATTTTAGTTACCCCAAATGTTCGTCAATACTTTCGTCCTGAACGAAAGCCACTAATTTATTTAACAATATGGGACCAGCAAATCCAGCCATATCAGAAACTAGTTTCAAAACACCAATACTATAGAATTGTATTGCGAAACAAGTATGTAGTGCTCTTAATAGTGTTACATTCTGTCGTTTTTGTCGCCTGACTGGCACTCGAGATGTGGGAGTGACTGGAGTTGATGATTGGGGAGCTGTTTGACCAACAGATCCATATCCTGCAAACGAGAATGATGTGCAAATTATTATTTTCAAGCTTAAATCATTTGAAAAGGAGAAATAATTTGAGCCAAAGAAAAACTAGACTAATCTTATAGAAATCAAATATAACATTGGTACTATAAACACCAAACAATA
The DNA here is from genome assembly GCA_902850365.2 of Chilo suppressalis. Lineage (NCBI taxonomy): Eukaryota > Metazoa > Arthropoda > Insecta > Lepidoptera > Crambidae > Chilo > Chilo suppressalis. The sequence continues at coordinate 16,888,613 of OU963900.1, forward strand.
CAGGAAGATTGATTTTATACATTACACTTTGGATGAACATGACTTATTACTATTTTGACGACCTCCGTGGCCGATTGGTAGTGGCGGCGTCACCATGAAACCCGGCGTATAAACGCCGGGTTTCATGTTGACGCCGGCTCGAGAGGTCCCGGGTTCGAATCCCGGTGGGGGCAGATGTTTGTGTAATGAATACGAGCATTGGTACTCCAGTCATGGATGGTTTATATGTGTTTCTATATAAATATACTTATATGTGTACAATATATGTATTCTATCCGTTACCCTAGTATCCCATAACACAAGCCTTACAGTGCTTACTTTGGGGCTGGGCTAATTGGTGTTTTACAAAATAAAAAAAAATAGTGGAGCGCCTGGGGGTTTAGACCTCGGACTTCTGCAACAGTCAATAGATGTTCAAGGTTGAAATGGAATTGTGCTTTTTATACTATAAATTGCAATGTTTACCAATTTTTTTCTGTGCTTTTTTTATTATTTAAATAAGAAATATTAAAGAAATAATACTTGAGTATATAAAGTCTAATTAAAGAATGTTTTTGAAGTGAAACTTCATTTCGGACGGGTTGTAAATGGAAAATCACTTTGATAACATGTTAAAACTAAAGCGAAAAAACGGCAAAAATAACACGTTTGTTATATGGGAGCCCCCCTTAAATATTTCTTTTTGTTCTATTTTTAGTATTATATTTAGTGAAATTTTAAATATCCAGTACGGTAATGAAAAGTATACACCAACTAGGTACAAAAGATGACACCACCGCAAGGCAATCTCATTAAAAAAAAATCAAGATCAAAATTTTTAGTTGGTATTTTTTTATATATATATATTATTTATACCTGTAGTACCTGTTCATTCCATTTTAATCCTAGATTACTAACGTTCGTCGATTCGACGACGCACATTTAAAAAAATCGCATAAACTTCTACGCGCGCGATCGCATCCTTTTAATACTTTGGCTCATTTCAATCTACCCGTTGCCCCTGCGATAGACAGTTTAATGCGATTCAACTAAGAATAGGATCGATGGGGCGCCATATTGTGACGTCATAGCTGTCAATTCAAACGAAAAAGGTAGAGTGAGCAAAAAAGTTTTTATTTAATAAAAGTTATTTACAAAGATTAAGTGAAAAAAAACATCCGATTTTTCAATAAAATTTATTTACTTTAATTGAGAAAAGAAAATAACCGGTTATTAATAATATTTATTTATTATGACTGTGCGAGAAAAAACATTAATCAGAATTAAGCTTTTCAATTCTGCTCATCTCGGCATTACCGCCGGAGTAGGTATGAATAATCATGCACTATTACTAGGTCACATACGAACATGCATTCTATATTATTGTTTGTGGTGACTTTAATATTAATCTATTAGAAACCTCTAATTTGAGTATTAAATTAAGAAATCTATTTCAATCATATAATCTTGAAAACTTGTTCATGGAGCCTACTAGAATAACTGCCACTTCGGCCACTTGTATTGACAATATTTATACGGATATAATACCACATTCAAAAGTAATTGTTAATCAACTGGATAGTGATCATTGTGGTCAGATGATTACTTTTCCACATCCAAATAAAAATATCACCAAGAAATATATTACTATTGTGCCAAAATCTGTTAACCGTATAGAGCGTTTTAAAATTCAATTAGATAGGAGTTTGAGTTATTTAAAGTATAAAAGTAGTCCAAATGATATGTATAATGATTTTTTTAATAATTTTTGTAAAGAATTTAATGATGTCTTTGTTCCCAAAACCATATGTGTTAGTGATGCAGTAACTTTCAGCGAGTGGGCCACCCCAGGCATACATAAAAGTAGAAGGAAACTTTATGAACTTTACAATGAACGCAGCATTAATACTAGTGAAAGTTTCAAAGAGTACGTACGTAATTATTCAAAGTTATTTAAAAAAGTATGTCGTACAGCAAAATCAAATTATTTAAGTAGTAAGATTAAGAATAGTAATGACAAAATCAAAATGACTTGGAACATTATAAACAATGAAACTGGAAAATCTAAAACTCGAAATACTAGTTTTAATTTAAACATTGAACATAGAAATGTTACATCGGATGTTGAAGTTGCTACAGCATTTGAGAACTTTTTCACTGATATTCCAGTTTCAACTACAAAATCTTTGAACTCGTCCCCCATTGCTGCTGAATCAATATTAAAAGAACACACAAAACAATATACTAGTCAATTTAAATTTAAATACGTTAACTGTAAAGATGTAATAAAATATTTCAACCAATTAAATAAAAAGAAAACTGCGGATCTGTGGGGTAACTCCGTGGATGTTTCTGGATCAGTAATTGAGACAATAGCTCCTATTTTGGCTAGCATTTTTAATCAATGTGTTGACTGTGGTGTTTTTCCTGATCTAATGAAACTCAGTAAAATAACTCCATTACATAAATCGGGTAGCACATCTGACCCCACAAACTTTAGACCTATATCCGTGTTACCCACCTTTAGTAAGATTTTTGAAAAAATTATGCTAGATCAAATGCAATCATATTTTTATAGTAATAACATTCTTGATAGTAAACAATTTGGTTTCACAAGGGGTCGCTCAACAACCGATGCCGGTGTTGAGCTTGTACAGCAAATTTTTGATGCCTGGGAGAACTCGCAAGATGCATTAGGTGTATTTTGTGACTTATCAAAAGCTTTTGATTGCGTTTTTCATGAAACATTGATCAGGAAACTTCACCACTATGGATTTAGAGATACCACTCTGGATCTTATTGTATCTTATTTGAGTGATAGGGTTCAGAGGGTTGACATCAATGGAGTAAAATCTCCTGGTTCGTCGGTTAAGATGGGAGTTCCGCAGGGCTCAATCCTTGGTCCTTTCTTATTTTTAATTTATATCAATGACTTGCCCTATTTTGTAAAGGATAACCACGAAATAGTATTGTTTGCGGATGACACTTCACTTTTGTTTAAAATTAAACGTAGGGAGTCACAAATTGATGACGTGAACAGGTCTATTTCGAAGGTAGTCCACTGGTTCAATGTTAATAATTTGATGCTAAATGAAGGGAAAACTAAGTGTTTGAAATTTGTATTACCTAATGTGAAACAGGTAAAAACTAATGTAAATATAAAGGATCGACATATGAGCTCTGTAGATACCACAGTGTTCTTAGGATTCACACTAGCGCTGGCCCCACGGACACCGTCGTTCCACGTGCCTCGTCACCGGCTGTCGAAGTTCCGGGACCCTCGCAGGTGGCGTCTTCGCCGCTTAGTGAGGAGTGTCTCCTATACTCGACGGGCTGGGGCTTGAGGACGTCGACTGCCAGGACGATGGCGTCCCTCTGCAGTAGTGCAAATATACTGCAAATAAATCTCCACCACAGCGTAACCGCTACGGCTCAGCTTCGGCGGTGGTTGGAGACCAACAACACAGCAGTCGCACTAATCCAGGAGCCGTGGATTAGGAGTGGCACGGTGCGAGGACTCTCCAGCATAGGAGGTAAGCTCGTTCAAGCCACTACTAGCGACGTAAGGTCCTGCATATACATTTCCAAAAACATCAGAACACAGCCCTTAATGAATTTCTGTTCCAGAGATCTCAGCGCTGTAAAACTGACCCTAAACCAAGATAATAACAGTTGTGACGTGATCATAGCCTCTGCATATATGCCTGACAGCAAGCGGGCCCCACCAGAAAACGTTGCGTCTCTGGTCCGCTTCTGTGCTCGGGAAAACGTAGAACTGAAAATCGCGACAGACTCCAATGCCCATCACCCTGTGTGGGGAATGGAACAAAGCAACAACAGAGGTAACCAATTATTTGAATTCCTCCTGACTACTAACCTAGAGTTAATCAGCACAGGTAATGAACCTACCTTCGTAGGCAGACGGTGAAAGACCATCATAGACCTGGGGGCCAATCGCCTAACTGGATTGCTTTGGCAAACGCTATCGCTTACGATTTCATTTTGTTATTTCTAGCCGCCTGAGGTTTTCAAATGCCTCGCGCTCTTTTTTTTTCTTTTGCATTGGTAATAACAATGTTAAAGAAAATGAGCGTGAGGTATTTGAAAACCTTCGGCTGTTAGAAATAACAAAAGAAATCGTAAGCGATAGCGTTTTCCAAAGCAATCTGGTTAGGCGATTGGCCCACTGACCCTCGCGACACCAAAAGCGGCAACAGCTATATCTGGCTGGCATGTCTCCGATGAGGCATCATGCTCAGATCACCGCTGGATCCGCTTTACACTACAGGTAGGAACTCTATCTCCTACACCCCAAAGGTATCCTCTGAAAACCGATAAACACCGCTACGCACAACTACTGGCGGATCTTCTAAGAAACAACTCCGGTAAGGCCAGAATTGAAACCACGGAGCAGCTAGAACAACAGGTAAAACACTTGACAGACAGCATAACGCGTTGCTACAAAGAGGCCTGCCCCCTTAGACTCCCGAACTCGAGAGTATCCGGAAAACACCACTGGTGGGGGCCGGAGCTCGAGAGATTGAGAGGAAAGGTGAGGAAGTGCCTTAACAGAGCAATGAATACATGCAGCACAGACTGGGACAACTACAAAGCTACCAAAGCTAAGTACAAAAAACGTATCAGATACTGGAGAACAGCCTCCTGGAGGAACTTCACCGAGGAGATAAGCTCCACCAACCAGGCAAACCGGGTAAGGAAATTGCTGGTCATCAAGGCCCTGGCGTGCTGGGAAGCCTGCGTCGACCTGACAGCACATTGTCCCACAATCGTGCTGACTGCGACGCTATCCTCCTAGAAACCCACTTTCCGGACTGCCAGCTTATAGAGCAGGTGACTTGGCAAGATGAACCTCCAAGTACAACAGAAGGATGCTGGAGACTAGCAGAGACGGTAATTAGGGTAAAGTGGGCTATTAACTGCTTTGCGCCTTTCAAATCTGCTGGCTCTGACGGCATCTTTCCAGCACTACTACAATGGGGCGGACAGGACGTGGCCGATGCGGCTACTCGTATACTAAGATCATGTCTGGCTCATCGGTACACTCCACATCTGTGGAGGGAGGTCAAGGTAGTATTCATACCCAAACCGGGTAAAACCGACTATACTAACCCTAGATCCTTCAGGCCCATTAGCCTAACAACCTTCTTACTTAAGACAATGGAAAGGCTATGTGACAGATACCTACGCAGTGGAGCATTAATCAATGCCCCACTACACAAACATCAACATGCCTACAGTTCAGGTAAATCTACTGAATCGGCTCTCCATCAGTTAGTCGGTAAGATAGAAGAAGCCCTTCAAAATAAACTTATCTGCCTCGGAAACTTCATCGATATAGAGGGTGCTTTCGATAAGACCAACTTCACCAGCATTGAGTCTGCTCTCAGGAGACACGGAGTAGAGCAACAAATCATTGACTGGACAGTTAACATGCTTCGCAATAGAATAGTTCGGGTAAAAGGTGAGGACAGCAGAGGAGCACTGGTGTCACGAGGATATCCGCAAGGAGGGGTTCTTTCGCCACTTCTGTGGAACCTCGTAGTTGACGACCTGCTGACCAAGCTAAACTCGAACCACTACTACACCATAGGGTATGCAGATGACATTACTATACTTACCCTAGGCACCCACGCCAGCATTACCTGTAACACCATGCAAGGTGCTTTGAAACTGGTTGAATGCTGGTGCAGGAAATACGACCTCACAGTTAATCCAACAAAAACAGAGCTGGTAATGTTTACAACCAAACGTGACGTAGGTGCTTTCAACTTGCCGAAGCTGTTTGGTATCACACTACAACTGTCGAAGGAGGTAAAGTATCTAGGCCTTATACTTGACAGTAAGCTAAACTGGAGTAACCATGTGGAACACAAAATCAAGACAGCCAGCGTAACACTTTGGCAATGCCGTCAAATGTTAGGGAAGCGCTGGGGTCTTGCACCAAAACTGTTCCTATGATTATATTACACAGTCATACGACCAATGGTAAGTTATGGCGTCATCATATGGTGGCCGAGATCTATCCAGACTACTTGTGTCAACAAACTACAAAGCTTCCAGCGGCAGATATGCAGCGCGGTGACCGGGTGCATGAGTACAGCTCCAACCGCAGCACTGGAAGTTATTTTAAACATCACACCGCTCCATATCTACATAAGACAGGAAGCGGCTAAAACAGCTTTGAGACTACAAAAGTTTGGACTGGTAAGGTGCGAAAGAGCAAGGCATCTCAACGGTATACTGAAGGAATGGGTAAACACTCCGCTCATAGATGCTGCATGTGACAAAATAATACCCGCCTTCATATTTGACAAAAAGTACAGAATACATCTACTGGATGACAACGATCCAAAGGTAACACACAAGGCTCTCATGATCTACACCGACGGCTCTAAAACCTCATCGGGCACGGGCGCGGGTGTTTTCTCTGAGGACCTCAACATACACATCGCGTTCCCCTTAAGCCCATACAACACAGTGTTCCAAGCTGAATGTATGGGCATCACACTGGCGGCAACAGCGATCCTTTCAAGAAAGGTAACAGGTCAGGAAATACGAATACTGTCCGACAGTAAATCAGTTCTACAAGCTCTAGATGCCTGTTTAGTCAGATCGAGCCTCCTACAAGAATGCCACCAAACCTTAAACAAGGTAGGGTCAAGCAATTCTATTACCATCCAATGGATCAAGGGACACAGTGGATCACGCGGAAACGACGCTGCGGATGAGCTGGCCCGGAAGGGATCTGATAAGACCCCAACAGGTCCTGAACCAATCGTCCCAATACCGGTAAGCTGTCTCGTCAATAAAATCCGCGAGCACACTGCCGAACTACACCAGCAATACTGGCTCGACCTGGAGATGTGCAGGCAGACCAAGCTCGCTTTGCCACGGGTGAACGCTGCCTTCTCCAAAACTCTCCTACAGCTAAGCAAACCTACATTGCGCATGGTAACGGGTGCTATCACTGGACATGCACATTTTAATAGACATCTTTTCAACTTAGGTGTCACGGACAGCCCCCTATGCAGAGGATGCATGGAGGCAGAAGAAACAGCTACTCACGTTCTGCTGGAATGCAACGGAGTGGCCGAATACCGGGCGAAATACCTCGGCTCACCGGGAAACCTTCAAGAGGAACCTGGGGGCGTTCCTGGGGGAGCTGGGCTGGCTGGAGTGATTCCGGCCATACATCCTCCTCACGCAAAACAGGCGCCATAAGGACGTCGAGTTGCGGAAACGCCCGTAGCAACAAGAAGAAGAAGAGAAGTGTCATAAAAATAAGGTTAGTGATCTAGGGTTAAAGGACATTGCTCGTTCCCCATACATTGAATGCCCTAGAACGCCCAGCAATGAGAAAATGCTAGTTGTGTTCGGAATCATTCATAAACTCTAATTAGGCATTTGTTGAGATACGGACAACTTGAGGAACCGTGGACTACTACAGAATGTATTAGATTTTGAGGTTATAATTATTATACTAAACGTAAAAGATGTACACTTTATATATTCTGAATAGATTTAGTGTTTACCTCTATGTAAGCACTTAAATAATATGCATGAAATGAACATAAAATGCAATTAATAATAAAAATAATAAATGCTTATATTCATATTGATTAATGAGTGTTATCAGTTGGCACCTACGATACCTTTACCTTACCTGTAGTAATAATAGATTTCTTTTCAAATGAAATGTTCAGTCTTTCCATTTACCTGTTTCTATATTTTACTATCGGTAAATAGGTATGTACCTGATGATCATTATGATTTTCATAAAAATAAACAGATATTACATGGGATGGGAGTATAAACTATCTTTACAAAATTTCAGAAATAATCTTTTTATAAATATAATACTAGTAATAAGTATTATTAACTAAGGTTTCTCTATTTTTCTTTTGATAAATACCTATGGTCGCCTCTAATGCATTTATTAAAGTAAACAATCTTGGCACAACTTTTTAACAGAATCACCCATTTAATAATAAAATATTAACGAAGCCAATAAACTATTAAAATAAATCGTTATTATAGACTGAAACCTTTTGAATCCAGTTATCAGTTGATTTTTAATGCTGTTTTTTCAATAAAAAGGAGTGCCAAGTTGGATGAATAGACTGTAGTATCTAGTAACAGGACTTTATTTTTTTATTTTTTTAAACAGATTGTCCGTTTACTATGATTAATTGCTAATATGTTAAAAAAATAATAGAAAGATAATAGTGAAGGACATTATTTTGGGCATGCTAGGGCCGATTTCGTCAATGTCCTTTCATATGCTTATGCTAAAGTTCGAGGTTTTCATGTTTGTAACGCCCCGGGGGCTACACTGCTTACCCTAATCAATTAGTGATATAAGATTATTAAATTTAGACACAGAGCGAACTGCGAAACAGGACTTGTCAATAGTCAGGATAATAACTATTTTATCTATATAAACGGGAATGGGAAGAGCCTGCCATGGATCACACAAATCTTCGCATTCAAAAGACCACATTGCCCTATTGTTTTCATTGCTCCTTACAGATTTATACAAGCACAACATACCCATCATTTTGATAAGTAATGATAAACATCAATGACTCCAAAGCTATATTTAACAGAAGGGACATACTTTTGAATGACAAAAAAATAATTTATATCCAGCTTACCAGACGCTATAAAAGGCTCATGAGGTATGTCAGTGTATTGGTAGAGGTCCACATTGCCTATAAGGGCTCTGTCCATTCTTGCGCCCACATATGAACAACGGTATTTTCCGGGAACATCAAATAATTCCTCAGGGTCATTTAATTTATTATCTAAACCTTAAAATTCAATAATAACTTAATAACAAACCAAATTAGTATTATTAATCTAATATTATTCAATAATATTTATTATATTATATTATTATTAAGAAACTGAACCAATTTTAATGAATTTTAGTTTTAGAGTCCTGGGAAAGGAAATAGGATAGTTTTTATCCTAGAAATCATCATTAAATGGGGTGAAAAGGTAGGAGGAAATTTGTATGGGAAAGCTATATTTCCACTCAGACAGTCTCAGGCACCCACTAGTAGTATTATACCTATGGTGTAAAAAACAATAGAACAACAGTGTATCAAAAATACAACAGACTAATAATATTTGCCTCCCAACTTACATCCCTAACTAATTAAACTAAAACAAATACCTTTATCTAATAGAGGGTTAATCCAAGACAATATTAATTTAGAGAAGCAGCTAGACCCTTGCATAGCAGTACCCAATATTCCTTCATCAATGTGGGGGAGTAAAGGAGTATATTCACTCTGAAAAAAAATGAAGTACATCATACATCACAATAAAAATGTTAAATATAATACAAAAAGTTATTTAAAAAATATAGAATTTCACAGCAATCACTTAATTTGATAGTATGGGTGATGGGTAGATATTTAAAAGCATATAAAGGAGAATGCCCATTGGTAGTATCGTCCTTGGTCGGCCTTGTACATTCACCTAATTTATATCAAAAATTAAGTTTTTAATTTTCACAAAACCATGTTAAATAATTTGCTTTAACTTCGCCGAACAAAAATTTCTATAATAAATTAGTAATTCATTCACTTCCATTTCATTTGTATTTTTGACACACTTGTCCACTTGTCTTCTGTGTTGCCATTTTATAATAACCGTATCGATTTATCAAAATATAATCGATGCACTTGTAGTTATTTCATCAAAATAACGAGTTAGATTATGTGTACAATTCAATTTGCTAAAGTAAACATATTATATTGCATTACATTTGTCACAAAAAAAGTAGTCTGATCTGTATATTAAGGTTATTAAGTATAGATATAGACTCGAAAGTCCATAATACACGTTTAGATCGACTGCTAACAGTTTATTTACAGTCAGAAAAGTAGTCAGAAAAAAAAGTATCCCAACGGCTCGGTGTCTGTTAAAAAAACCGATTTTTTAGGGTCGTACATGATACATATACAGCCCTAAACGTAAATGCTGCATCACATGCATTTATGTCTACGTGCATGACCAACGATCATCCATACGAGTAATTCATAACTTGCATGCTGATAATAAAAGGAACTCCATGGGGACTTCTCATTCATCTGGCTGTACCTAGCCTGAACGCAGTTTGTTTTGATATCAATAAAATAAATTCTTTTTTGCTTTACTAAGTATCTCATGACGCAATACCGTCCACAGATTTAACACAAATAATGTATCAGATATTACACGCTATACATGTGCTATACGTGCAAAATATAACATTTATGCTTCTACTATGATCATAAATCTATGACAGTGTAATAAATAATTAAGCGGGTTTAAACTATTATACCAGCAGTGATAATTTGGGAAAGAGGAATATCGATTCATTCATATTTTTTTTAGAAACTGGTAATAATATTTCCAGCGGGGTCTGTCAAATTGATTTTTTTTCACTGATGTTTCTAATTTTGAGCAGATTATTTGGTAAATATTTCAGTGTTTATAATTATTTTCATCTATTTCCTTTAAGCTGAGTTGATTTTTTAATTTGATCCAACCATTTTATAGATAGGTAAACTTGAAAAAGGGAAGGCAAGAATTATTAATATAATGACATTTGTTATGTCGTTATTCGTATTACCCGTCGAGCTAGAGAAAAAGTATATTTAATTATTGAATCTACACATAGGACCCTACAAAATAAGGTAAAAACCATCACTGTACAAAATTTTTCGTAGCGATACTACAGTCCATACTACGATGGGCATTCTCCTTTCTCATTATGAATTTAACTTTAGTGTGTTTTAATTTGTAAATGAGTTCATTATAGAAAAGCTATAATAATAATAATTAAAACCCTTACATGTGTGTGTTGTGATCCGACAAGACATGGTGAATAAAATGTTGGTCTTGAATTACTAGATGGTATGAGTGTGAGAAAGTACAGTATATGACAACATAGTGTTGCAATATTATATGTTGTAGGACTTCCTGAAAGAAGGTTGCTCCTAAGCGCTATCACATTAAGTATAAGAATCAGGCACCATAAAACCAGCTGGATTGTGGGTCCTCTTGAACTTGATCCAAGGCGATGTTTCAGAGCCAGTACATAACCAAAATGAACCAACCATGATATGCAAGCTGCTCCCGCAACAAAATAATCAACGGGATGCAAAAAATTAACAACTTGAGTGAGAAAAGTATATAACTGGATCATTGGTATAAAAAACAGTGCTAAAACTATAAAGCATCGAAGGACAATTGTGTTTTCTTGCATTTTTTCTCTCACAACCCAATCTTTTCTGTAGCCGACATAGTAGCCTGACACAATAGCAATGGTAAAATATGTTGGTATTTGTAAAAACAGCTCTTGAAAGCATGTCCCAAAATCTTTCTTTATGTCGTTCCATGGCTGTAGACCTTCAGGTCCACACATGTCCTCCCAATTCCAATTAATAGCGAGCATTGAATCCATGACAAAGTTAAATTATCAGTAACGTAGTTCTCTTGAAAACATGAGCATTACTCATTTCATCAGGTTTTATTCTGTCTAAAATTACATTCACGAATAACAATATAAACCCACATTTAAAATATGCAATATAAATTTATATGGCCGAGAAAGAGTCACAGTTGTTTTGGAATAAATGAGTAATACAATATACCAAATCACTGGTTTATCTACAACACGACACGATATTTTGTTTATGAAAATTTCTGTCACTGTTTTTATCTGTCGGTCTTCCTCTTCTTTTTCTTTTTTTATGGCATGCACGGTTTGTGCGTTCAGCCAATGTCAAGTAAAAAACTGGTATCGATTCTGGCATGATTCTCTGCAGCTAAACTTAAATTTGACAACAGTGTATCTCTGTCATTTTCTATACAGACTGATGTCAAATTTTGTTTTAAGTTTAGAGAATCCTGCCAGAATCGACACCAATGTCGGTCGACTGTCGACTGTCATGTCAGTTTTTTTTAGGAAGGCAAATAAAATAAAGAACGTATAGCCACGTCTTAAGTGAATGCGGGTATCTCTTATCTATTAGACAAGTCCGTCCGTCTGTCTGTCTGTGGTGCTGTTTCAGCGGCCAAACCGTAAGAGATAGATAAAGAGAATATTTAAGTTATAAGTTAAGAATAGTCTGATAAGACTAAAGCCGGATTTGAGTAACGTAGCACTTCCGGTTTTCGAGAAATCACGAATTTCAAACGAAACCACACAAAATCTCCGAAGTTCTCAATTAATTAAATACTTTTTTTTTCTTTTTTTTTTAAATCAGGTTTTGGTGTACATTTGGTCCACTGGTTTGCTAGTTATTGGTATATTTACCTTTCTCTATGTGTAGAAGTCTGTCTTATAATAATAATAAGATTTATTGACCAAAAAAATCAGTACAGTAAGATTAACATAACAAACTTAGCTAGAGCATACTCTAAGCTAGTTACAGAAAGTATAATTTATTAGCCTCTGCTGCTGAACTAGGCAATGCCTGTATTTCAGCATTCAGCGCCATAAACCCCCACAGACATGAGAATACTAGACTAAATAAATATCTCATAAATGAAAAGATCAATAGGAAGCAATTCATTTTAAAAGCAAGGCATCTATGAGTATAATATTTGAATTAATATGTTATGTATGAAAATGATGTGTGGGTGTATGTGTGTATGTGTGTGTGTGTTTGAGTGCAGATGTATTTAGTATTTGTAGCATACGTGTATGTATCAGTTTGAATTATTCAGGTTAGTATATTTATAAAATTTTCGGTTTCTTCATAAGACATTGCTTGAAGCCACTTATAGATAACTTCTTTACATACTAACCTGGTTAATGGGTAAATATTCAACAGTTTATTAATTTGATTGTATAAATAGGGACCTAAAAATTTTAAAAACCTGTGACTGAAATTCGTGCGTGTCTTCTGTGTACGACATACTGCATATTTTCGCCGAGAAGAAAGAATTGTGCTACTCGCGTCAACTTATGAATCGTGACCCTCCAAAAGAGCGGCAATTTTAAACAATCTGTAGCTGTAAAATATTGAAATCAGGGTAATGGAGGCCATACACGTTAGGTTCTGCATGATGGTTTTAACCGTGCATTCATAACCGACATGCATAACCGAGTTACATGCACCGAAAACTATACAGATTTATCACATACACGTAAGGGCTTGCCTGTCGGTTATGCATGTTCGGCTAAAACCATCATGCAAAACCTAATGTGTATGGCCTCCATAAAAGCTTTAAAAGGATTTTTTCTATTGCCAGTAAAGTGCTTTTGGAATCGGAGAAAATAATTGTCTTTTTGAGTTGTGCAAGCAAAATGTATTCTAACGATTTAAGGATTCCATAACATTCTCCTGTGTATACTGAGGCTGCTGGGGGTAATTAAATTTTTTGTGTTATTTTATACTGTTGGTAGTAAACACCGATTCCAACTATCCCAGTAGATGGATGTTTAATAAATGCGTCACAGTAAATGTTATGCCAGTCTGGCCATTCTATATTAACAATAGTCATTAGATTCATATTAGCATTTTTATCATTACGTAAAGACCATTAACTCCCTGAGTCTTTCTGTTTCTAAAAGTTGTGCCGTCTTTTTTACAAGAATACGATCACCCCCATCATTTTTTGTACATTATGGTAATGACATAATTCCAGTGTGTAATGAAGCTAAATTTGTAGGAATCATTGTAAATTCCAAATTAACTGGTTTATCACATTGCTATTATGTATGAGCTCGATGTGAAAAAATATTAAACATTTTAAGATGCCTATCTGGTGTTTGGTGGTGAGCTCATCCATCAACACTAAGATTAATATATAATGCTATTATCAAAAGTATCCTTGATTATGTAACTTGCTTTCTGGAGCCCAGTAGTGCATTAGCACTAAGTAAGTTAGATAGCATCAAGTCTAAAGCTCTTCGCATTGTAACTGGCGCCATGAAGTCAAGTCCTATTAATGCACTCCAGGTTGAATGTGTGGATCCTCCTTTTAAACCAAGGAGACAATTTTTATGTGACAAATTTCTATTTAGAGCTCTTTAACTTTCTGACCATCCTCTATTTAACAAGTTACACTATTTATTGCGTAAAATTAATCATTCGGCATATTGGAATAACAAGTCGCTTCCTTGCTTGGTATTCAGCTACATTAAATTTACTTCTCTGCTAGCACCCACCCACCGTTCACAATATCTTCCCATATTTTCTACTAATTATGAAGCTCTTACTATTTCACTCAAAGTAATTTATCTAGACTCTATACGTAATGATAAAAATGCTAATATTAATCTAATGACTATTGTTGATATAGAATGGCCAGACCGGCATAACATTTACTGTGATGCATTTAAACATCCATCTACTGGGAAAGTTGGAATCGGTTTACTACCGTATAAAATATCACACAAAATTAAATTACCCCCAGAAACCACAGTATATACAGGAGAATGTTATGGAATCCATCAATCGTTAGAATACATTTTGCTTGCACAACTCAAAAAGATAATTATTTTCTCCGATTCCAAAAGCACTTTACATGCAATAGAAAAAAATCATTTTAAAGCTTTTTCCTCTAATGCGTGCGTAATTTTCTCTAATGAGATCGATTGTAAGAAATTGATGCTGAAATGTACTTTGAAGAATTAAATGTGCTCTTTGCGTGGATACCTGGCCATCATAATATCACTGGCAATGAAGTAGTGATAAACTCACTAAAGATTCAGTGAATTGTGGTGACGCCTTTCCCTATAAAAATTTAGTAAATGATCTTTTACTTCCTAAAGTACATCTACGCATATCTTGGGAAGAAAATTGGGGTACTAGTAGTCGTATCAAAGGTACGAAACATTATAAATTAATTCAACAATTATTTCCAATAAACCATAAACCAATTCCATTAAAAATATTATAATTTATATAAAGCTATTTGAATTCCTAACTAAATTTATTATAAAATTATAAGTAATTAATAATATATATATATATATATATATTAATTAATTAATTAATTATTATATTATATAAGTATTTTATATACTTATATAATATAATAAAGACCTATTCCTTACGTTTCAAATTAATTTACCGATCCTAATCCTCCCAAATTCCGTTTCACAACCTTTTTATTTCAATATTTTGGTTTCCTTACCTTTCACTCTGTCGTGGCCTATGCACAAACCGTGCGAGCCATTAATAAATAAAAAAAATCCACAACATTTTTATTTAGCTATAAATTTCCATTTTCCATGTATCTTGTGCTTTACAAATTTTTCCTTTGGTTTTCCTTTTTATTTATGATTAACTAGGTTTGGACTAAGGTTAACAAATAATAAATATTCAATCAGTTCATTAATTTTGGTACCTCGTCCTTTGTATTTTGTGAAGCCAAAATAATTAATATTTTATTTTGTGAATTTGGAGATGGAGTTTCATGATGTTTCACACAACATTGAGAACGAAAATGAACCAGAAATTGATCCATTATATGATATAATTGATTATTTGGTCAGATGTGCAAATATCTCGTTTAAAAACGCACATAAGGATGAAAGTGAGGTGAAGACTACGGATAAGATAAAAATGGCCTATGAAGTATTTAAAAAATCACCCCCAGATTTTCTTAGGCAATTTGGGAAGTACTTGACACAATGCCATTTAGAATATTTTGATAGTATAAAACCTGAAAACCATTTACAAGATGATTATTTTATATGCTTGAAACAATTAAAAAATTACCATTCTAAAGAATGCAAACATAAAAGAATAAGAAACAGAAGATATAATGCGTTAAAGAAGCTTCAAATTGAAAGTGACTATTTTACTGACAAGCAAATGATGTTAAGGAATCCTCTGCTCTATGACCAATTAGTCGGCCAATATCTAACAGATGAAGAAATAAGGGAACGAGACGGAGTTGATAGAGAAAACTTGACATTTATTACTTTAATATTAGAAACGGTTGATCGAAACCAAATGAGAGAAACAAAAAATGAGCAATTGCTAGAAGAAAAAATGGATCCAATATATAAGGATGAGGTTAAAAGTCTTGCTGAAACTGAGGACAATTTAAAAGGTGACAAGCATTGGGGTGAGTTTTCAGAAGATGGTTTAAAGAAGAAGCAATGGGGAGATTTTGATAAAGTAGATACAAGACCGAGCTACAAACCAGATATCAGAAAACAATGCCCTATTAGTGCTCCTGAGCGTAGATTATTGAGAGAAGAATTTCTCCAGGAAATGTATAGTAGTTTTATTGAAGGAAGAGATGATGTTGATTATGAAGCTATTGACAATGATGAACAATATGATGATTTACAACAACTTTCTCAAGATGAAGAAGACAAATATTTTGATTCTGAAAGTAATGAAGTAGACAATTTGGAACAACACATGAAACTAGTTGATGAATATACCAGGAAAAATAGAGATGACTTCTCCAAAGAAGAGGATACCTTAGATGTATTTATGACACATTTATCAAATAGATTAAATATGAATCATTATTATAATTTGTTTCATTTTCATATCTCACAAAGTAATATAAACCTTGAACATCCCAATTATAAAAATATGAAAGAAAGTACAGAGTATTGTATTATGGACGTAAGGATTGAAGGCATCCTAGAACATCGCGAATGCTTAACCTAAACTGATGCTGCGGTTCCGCCTAATACCAACCAGTAAACTAAGCTGCTCCTCCATTTTCGCTATGTTAGGATAAGATAGGACGTGACCACTGATGCATTCACTGATATAATCGGCAAATTATATCCTTCTGTAAAGATGTGAATTCTATGCTCACGTAGGCAGTAAGCCATCTAGGTACAGAAATGAGAATGTGACCAGAGAAGACTGGCTAGCTTAACTCTAGATGTGAGTCGGTCACCTATGCTAGAAAATCATCGGCATTGACGACCGTTAATCAGAGAATGATCATCTAGGTGGTGGATGGTGGGCAATACTGAGCATAGGTACTGATAGTTGCTCACTAGCGCCCCTCCGGCGCGGCGCTAGTGCAGAGTCGAAGCATAACGAAGCGAATTTCAGAAACAGTAACAGCAAATTCGCCCTTATCTCCGCGACGTAATGCACATATTCCTTCTAAGCAAATAATAATACATTGTTCACCGAGAGGAGAAAGTGGCCTATTACCAACAAGGGTGTACTAAATACACCTGAGTTGGGAATAATACTTTCTTTCGAGGGATGTATAGTGCTTTATACTACACCTGAGAGTTAATAAAAGATATTTTTTTATAGTCCGGCCAATCTAGACATTCAAAGGTGCTTATAGGGTTCCGTAGTCCTGACAAGAAACCCTCATAGTTTCGTCATGTCCGTCTGTCTGTGTACCCGTCCCCGGTTTTTCTTGAGGTCTGTTAGCACTAGAGCTGTAATTTTGTGGAGTCAAAATGGTAGAATAAAATTTCGAAAAATTTTTTTTTGGCGGTAGCTCCCCTACATGTACCCTGGAGATGATTTTGGATCCTAAGACTATTTTTCGATGTAGGGATCCGTTTGCAAAATATTGTTTAAATTTTAAAGTGCAAATTTTGCTCGTGTAGCCCCCCTCCCCTCCTCTCTAAAAACTAAACTATTGGCTTGTAAAACCTGGAAAAAATCATGATGATCGTGCTTTCCATGAACTTTGAAGGAAAATTATAACGGTAACAATATATTTCTTAGTTTGAGAGTCAAGTTAGGTATTAGAAAATTTCTGACCTAATAAAAATTGATATGGTGATAGAGTCAAGATGCGAAGATAGCTGTTATAGCAGTTATAAACCGCCACACGAATCATCCTCACCTTGCCGGCCTACAGAAATGCATCTTCACGCCTCTCTTACATTATCCCAGATTGTAGGAAGGGGGAACCACGTGCGCAGGCAAAGAATTCCACTTGCGAATAAAAGAAATGTGGTCGCCAAACTTTGTTCGTGTAGGAATAGTGGCCACAGTAATTCGGTGACAATGTAACACGCGCCTCGACCTCCGAAGAATAGGAGATGGAGAGATAAGGGAAGACAACTCCTCAGAACACTCGCCGTGGTATAGTCGATAGAATGCGCTAATGATACTACATCGCGGCGTCTCGAGTTTGTAAGTTATCTTTTCATCGCTAATGATGCGGGCAGCACGCCGCTGCAACATATTCAAGGCAACGAGTAAATACTTCTTTTTCTTTCGTCGTAACGTAACGATTCAATAAATTGTAAGCGTCATAATATGCACCACGCCACCTCTGAGGTGGTGTACTTAGCGCTTTTTTTAAGTAGTTTCCCCAATGGGCCTATTCCACATGTCTATTGTGATTCTGTTTAATTGGAAACTATTGCATAATAAAAGATATTTTTCGTCTGATTCATAATCTTCAATTACTTCTTCTTGTTGTTCTTCTTTTTAATCTTCTTATTCTTCAGCCTGGGTGTAAGTAAATTGTGTCAGTAGCGATGTATCGCATGTCTCTTCGTTGATAGCAAACGAATCTTCTACTGTCTGTGATTCAACATTAGAACACAACTGGCTTTGACTATTCGTACATGCCAGAGGATAAAATAGTCCAACTTTTTTGCAATCATATTTATTGTTTATTTACGAAACTTTATTTATTGTTTTTGGCTAAACACGTAGCAAAGTTACATTCACCACTGAGAGGTAACACAACAGCCTTTGTGAAAGATTCATACCAATTTGTCAATGAGATTAGAGATCAACGTCTCATGGACAATGAAATCCTGGTCAGTTTTGATGTTCAGTCCTTATTTACATGCCTACCAGTACAGGACTGCATCGAAATCACTAAGAAGAAGCTACTTGAAAATAATATGCCTATAGAATATGCAGTATTACTGGAGCATTGCCTTACATAAGGCTACCTGTTATGGGGGGATGACTTCTATGTACAAATGGAGGGCGTTGCAATGGGTTCCCCTGTCTCACCTGTTGTCGCCGATATTTTCATGGAAGACTTCGAGAAGAGGGCTCTCAGCGTAGCACCTGTCACACCCAGGCTATATAAGCGGTACGTAGATGATACTTTCACAATCCTCCCAACAGATCAAATTTCTGCCTTTTTAAATCACCTTAATTCTATACACCCCAACATCCTTTTCACTATGGAGTTAGAGGCAGATAGTAAACTAGCTTTTCTAGATATTTTATTAATCAGGAATCCTGACCAAAGTTTAAGCCACACTGTGTATCGTAAAGTGACTCATACTGATAGGTACCTTAATGGTGACTCACACCATCACCCGAAACAATTAACTGCCCTAGGAAACTCTTTGTTTCAGACAGCACGGGGTGTCTGTGACAAACAACACCTGGCAGCTGAACTTCAGCATGTCGAGCAAGTACTGAAGGATAATAACCTGAATGTACCACGTCGCCGTCACAGTCGCGCCAAACCTAGCACAGTCGACCGACAACCTGCTATACTACCTTTCATGAAAGGAGTCACTGACAAGGTTGGGAGGATTCTGAAGCGAGCTTCAATCAATACATACTTCAAGCCGCCAAAGAAGATCAACCAGTTCCTACGACCGGTCAAGTGCAATATACCCTTTCAAGTTGCTGGTGTCTACAAACTTGAATACGACTGTGGGCTCTCCTACATCGGGCAAACAAAGAGGAGTATAGGGACTCGGGTAAAAGAACATATCGCAGATATGAAACATAGGCGCGAAAATAAGTCTGCAGTGTGTGAACATGCATTAGGGGGACCAAACCATTACATTAGATTTGATAAACCACAGATCCTTACAGCTGAGCGGCGGTTCGTTCCTCGAATGATGCGCGAGGCTATTGAGATTAAAAAAATATCCAAATTTCAATAGGGAAGATGGTTGGTATATGCCACCAGCTTGGGAACCTATTATACAGGAGATAAAATCCCAACCCCGAGCACACACTGCAAGACCATCAGATACTATTAGTTCTTTTTGTTTGCATAATTCAACATAAGAAGGACATAGAAAGCCTCTTTTGAGTTTGTTTCGCCGGTTCTTCTCAGAAAGGTTTCCCAATTTTGGAACCGGTGGTAGTTTACGGTAGTTAGGGTCAAATAAATAAACACAAAATTACAAAAAAGAATTTAAATAAAATACTTTATTAAGTAAATTTAATAATAAATTCATACATAGACAATAAAACTTTAAAAATCGAACGATGAAATAACCGAACGCTCAATAAAAGTCTTTCGAAGGTAGCTCGACAAATTAAATAAAAGTTTAATTCTGACGACGTAGCCTGTAAAGGCTACGAAATGTCAATAAATAAATAAAGTTTCGTGCATTAACCCGTAAAAACTAGTTTTATATAATGAGTGATGTGCGTGAAAACCTAAGAAACAAATAATTTTATACGAAATTAAAAAGTATCTTAGCAAAAAAAGTATCTTCAAAATACTAAAATACTGAAAAACTGTATCTAAATACAAGATACAAAATACTACCAAAAAAAGTATTTCAAATACAAGATACAAAAAGTTTTTTGTATAAACGGAATTTATCCTCCTCCCCAACCCTCCAGTTCCTCCTATTCAAAATGGCGATTTGAACACAAGCAAAATTCATGGCCGTTGATTTTTTTTGCTTCCCTAGATATTCTCGACCAGCGTTGCCAGACGTCCGGATTTTGGCGGGACGTCCCGATTTTTAAATCTAAATTTAATGTCCCGCACGGGACAGGCTCAATCCCGCTTTTCGGGAATAACTCGACCGTGCGTGCAGCGTACTGAGAAAACGCGGTTGGCACAGACAAGTGTGGATTGGCCACCTGCCCGGCGCGTAATGAAGATAAATATTCAATAAGTTTTGATTATATATGTTTTTTTAATATGTCCCGCTTTTGACGAAAGAATCCCGCTTTTTTCACTCGAAAAGTTCCTAAATCCCGACTTGGCAAAAAAAAAAAAACTGGCAATGCTGGTCTCGACCCTTACATAGGTAAGGGGCTCAGGTATGGTGGTAATACTTCACAAAGTGCACGGATGCCCATCTTTCTGCCCCACTCAAGTAGGTATATTCCAAAATCCCGGTTTGGGCTCCCCTATTATTGATAAAGAGAAATCGCCATTGGCATATTAGAGCGGCAGGCGTCTCGCTTCAATTTGTGTTTTTGTCAGACAAAAACATTAATTGAAGCAGCAAATTGTTCTAGAGGAGACACAATATTGATTTTTGAAAAAGAATCCGTTCGTGCAGTTACGGCTCATGTACCAAAGGGGCGGCAAAATTACTTGTTTAGGGCGCTAAGGTCGCGTGGCGTGATAATTTTCTTCCGGTACGATCCGATCCTCACTAAAGTACTGGTCTGGCAATTATAAATTGTAATATGGCATCGAGACACAAAAAGGGATTGTTACGTAAGCTATTAATGTGGTTTTATAACAGGGAGTTATTGGATCGTTTGTAGTAAGAAAACGTTTCACTTCTTCCGTCGACGTTGTGTTCCTTCATATAAGGATTTGAGTAAATGCATTGTGCATACTGAAATTTAATTGTGCGAATTTCACATTTGATTGGTTAGAAAGCATAGTTATGTAATGTATGGAAAGGAAACGTATTAAGTTCATTCATCACAAAGCCTAAATTGCAACCTTATATAATATTAGTTTTTAAAGTTCTACTTAAAACATTAAACAATAAAAAGTATCTTATGCGACAATATAAATGATAAACTATGAAATTTCACCCAAATCCGTTCAGCCGTTTTGGCGTTACAATAAAATGGGTGCCCAAATGAAAGACAATTTGGTTAAAGCAATTCAGATGTTTTCTGCTCGGAAGCCAATAAAAAGTATTTTAAACACAAGTTTTTCTGCGTATATCTAGTTTCCAAGTGCCGAAACCTGAACAGACAATGCAAAGTTAAACGCGCTACTGACATGCCTGCCGCAAAGACAATCTAGGGTGTAAGGGTGCGGCCAGAGTGCACTCAGATTCAGATTCAGATTCAGATTCCGAAAACAAGCGCGAGAAATAAACAGTGTAGTCGAAGGGTACGGCCAGAGTGCACTCCTGATTCAGATTCAGATTCAGACTCAGAAAACAAAGCGCGAGAAAAAGCAGGCAACCTGCTTAGACTACACTGTATATTTCTCGCGCTTGTTTTCAGAATCTGAATCTGAGTGCACACTGGCCGTAGGGTACGTACCCTAAGAGCGGGGATGACCCTTAATTGCCTCCTGAATTGTGATGTGTGTAGGCAAGTTGGGACAATTTTCTAAATCGGGCCTGCGGCAGGGAGGCAGGAGCGCGCGATCTCCCTTGCTCACTAGATTGTCCCAACCGCCCTGCACGTTGCCGCGTGTGTAGCGCGATTGGGCCAATTTCTCAATCAGTCGCTTAGTAGCTGTCACACGCAGCGCACGATTTCGATCAAGATGGCGGCAGATCATAATGAGCATGAAGTTTGGACACGAGTTATCGAAGTATATAAAGACCGGCCCCACATGTGGGATAAAAAAAACAAACATTTTTTTTATATATTTTTAATTAATTTTCATTTTTTAAGTATGTGACTGCTCGATGTTTAAATCTAAAGAAAATATTACTAGAAAAATAGAAATAGTTTTTTTATTAATATTTTCTTGTAATATTTTCTTTAGATTTAAACATGAGCAGTTACATGCTTAAAAATTAAAATAATGACTTTAATTGCTATTTTTTCTTTTAAATGTCAAATACTTGTAAAGGTATTCATTGGACATTGTGGGTTACATATAATGCGAAGAGATGGCGCTGCCTTGCAGCTTAAGAAATGCTAGACAGAATTTGATACGGCCGTTAGGGCCGCGGTAGCATAATTGATCAGTGCATTCGCCCGGATAGCGAAAGGTGCGGGTTCGAGTTTCGTCTGCTGCCAGGTCAGCATGGATTTTTTTCTAATCATAAACATTACTTATTTACAATGCATTTCTTTCTGTTGCCAATTCTTCACCCAGTATTTCCTTTTTTACGGTAACATATTTTTTGATAACACTGGGACCATCATCAACGCGTGTGCTTAACATACACCCGAACACTGAATATAGCAGGCATGTGCATGTGTGTAGAGACAAGCCTATATTGGGCCGACCGCCGTGCACCCTAGATTGTCCCTGCGGCAGGCATGTCAGTAGGCGCTTTTTGCAAGCTACCTAGATTCACCTAGTGCTGTGTCGTAACAAGCGTGATATATCAAACATACATATGAATTTTCGCATTTATAATATTATTATGTAGTAGCTAGGCTAGTACATAGTAAAAGTAGAGAGAATGTGCCTAGATACTGGGTACCTACTTATTTTACACAACTTACGTTAGGGGCATTACTTGGGCTAGAAAAATTATGTGATGGGCGTGGCTTTCACTGTTCAGGGGGTGCTACGTGAAATAAAAATTTCTCTCCTTCTCTCGAAAAAATCTCTACGTAAACTTACACCCATATTCTTAGTCGTTTCCTCGAGATTTTTTCCACTCGACTCAATCTCATTCGAGGAAATTCGTATGCTTAGACAACAAAAATATCCTTCACTTGAGATATTCCTCATTTGAGTGGAGGTCGAGTCGAGGAATAAACTGTCAAACTCAAGGTAGCTTTCGACGTACCTTGAGGCTTCCTCGAGTGGTGTTTAAGGTTTTTTCAAGTTGTTTTATGGAGAATTATGTCTGATTATGAGATTATTGACGAGTTGGTGGATTTTATTTTTTACGTATACGATGATGAACCATATCATCCGGCGCGACGGTATTTACGTGACGCTGCAAATCCCTTTGAGGTTTACGACAATGATTCGTTTCAAAGAAGATTTCGGTTTAGAGAGATACAGTCATACAAGTAATATTTCCTCTACTAAGCTTTACACTAAATTGTAATAACAGAGGACTACTTGTACCGCCTTTAATACAATTACTGGTGGCTTTGAAGTTTTACGTGACAGGATTATTTCAAGTAGTAATTTACCTATGTTTGTTGTGTGATATTTTACGTTACACATATAATATGTCTATGCTTTATACCTTTGTTTGTACTTTCAGTGGAGGAATTCTCAAGTTTGTTAAAGATATCAACTAGAATATCATTTTCGAGGTTATTTGGAAGAACTCCTTAAGGAGCCCTCGAATGAGTTAGAGTCGAGGAACGTTTGAGGACGCGACTAAGAATATGGGTGTTAAACAAGTATAGATAGGGCAAAAAAACATTGTCTAAAAAATATACCTATATGATTTGAATTGGATACACTATTATAGATTTAAAGTTACCATAACCGATTTATTTATTACACAGTAGTGTTATATTTTTTTGGAACGAAGGTCCTTTTCGGTCATCACGGATTTGGCAGATAGCGGCTAGGCCAGCGATCAAGAAAATAATTCGTAAAGTATGGCACAAGTTACAGGACTGACTAACAAGATTGTGATAAATACTCAGAGATAAGCAGTATAGCACAGCGTTCATATCGTCGTGTCGGGCAATCGAAGACGCAAACGTATTGAAAACGCAAACCTAGGATCTTTTTAAGAAAGTGAAGTCAAAACAAATCACATCTAAAACCTGGGAAATGAACTACGAGTTTCGTACCATACTTCATGATTTGGACGCAATATCAAAATGAAAATATGGCTAAAATATTATGAGGAATTATACAAAACCCCCCATAATTATCCTCCATTGCATAAAATGTAGACTAATTTCACGCGACAAAGTAAATTAAGAACCTCCGAATATTAATATCTGAAGTCACAGCTGCTATTGCTGCGCATAAAGACAAGATATCACCTGGCCCTGATCAATAATTAAAAGTTGAAATTATAAAAGCCATGGGAACAGCTTCAGGAGCAAGCGCAATACATGAGATCTGTGATACTGGCATACCGGTGAATGACCCGGCGAATGAGCTAAATCAATTATTCTGTCATAATAAAAAAAGGATCAACTTCAAAGTGTGTCAACTATAGGATAGGAGTGAAAGGCAAAGGGACTCGTGGACAGCACTTAAATGTCCGCTAGTTGATCAAAAAGTCCTACTGATTCAACACTCTTGTCATCTTGTGCTTCATTGTCTACAACAATCGGTTCCTTTTCCAAGTCCCTTTCGTAACTGCTGGTCAAAACTGCTTATGTATCGTTAAGACAGTTTCGTTGTCAGAGCACTAACCATCTACCCTCGGTATAGGTTTGTTCCGTATTTATTCTATGACGTCTCATCCCATGCACAGTCTGTCTATAAAGTCGTGACATTAAATGATGGCGCCACTAGTATGCATGTAGCAACCCTGTACAGTCTGACCAAAATGATTTTGATACTAGCAGTTCATTCAAGTAAAATAGTTAATTAATAAGACACACTATACAGTCGTATTTTGTTTCTGTTTTATATATAGTAGGTACCTATGCTTATAAAAACTTTAGCCAAGCATATTTAATTGAATCAGAATAAAATTATTATAGATAAAATAGTACTTTATAGTGTAAAAGTGTGTAATGTTGGTGATTACCGCTGAGGTGCCATTGAGACCAGAGCCGTTAGGTAATCATCAATACACACAAGTATCATCATACGACGTTTTTTAACACACTTGTTAAGACAATAATACTAAAAATTATTTTATAGTATCTAAAAAATTTATTTAGAGAAACAATTTGTAAATGTGCAGTTAGTATCTTCACTAAAAGCATCTGGCCATGGTTCTTTATGTGACCATTTCTTTCTTTGGTCGGCCTTGCCTGTTTTCCCAGGAGTTTCAAACTTTCCATCATTCTTAAAACCTTCGTTGACTATCCGACTCTCTGATTTTCCTGAAAAAAAAGTAAAAAAATATGTAACGGAATAGAAACAATAACTTATTGACATGAAGCAATTCATTCAAAATTGGTAGAAAACCTGACCGAGTTGAACCATAATAACGTATCAAAAGAAATGGTCGTACTACAATATTACCTATTTACAATGTAAATCTAACTTAAAAATGTGCAATGTAAACAATGCCTTTTTGGTCTCAAAATCGTAAATTGAGCAAATTTGTAACTTCAGGCAGATTATAAATAAATAGTTACACGATTAAATACCCGTTATAGATGCTGTTCGACACTAAAATCATCCAAATCCCACAAAATTCGTCCAGCTTGGTAGTCTTCGAAACATCGCTGGAAAACTTTAAAAATCACTTCCCGCGTGCCACTCCGATTTACTTTACTCATTTTTATATCTTTCTGCGTAGTTTCGTCTTTATTTATTACAGTTTAATCCAAACAATAACAAATACAAAAGGAAAACTGTTCCACAACTGAAACTCGATGACAGCTGATGTACATAAGTTTGGTGTTGCCAGACACATGAATAATGTTAGTTCCTCAAACATTAATATCACGACTTTATAGACAAACTGTATGTTTCCTTACTCAACCTATTTTTGTTCCTTACTCTACCCACAAAAATTATTTCAATGTAAATCTCTTATTCATCAAATCTGTATTCCTAGTTATCTCAGAATATTACTTCCATAGCGTGCGCCTTACTAAAATTTCGGGGCCAAATATCCGCACACCGTGTGCGTTGAGTCCGTGACAAGTTCTCGGCGGACAATTTTTTCATGATACGATATAAAAGTCCTGCGGGAACAAAAGTTTGTCATCTGCGCAGGTCATAAATGTCATACAATATCTGCGAAAAATCAAAATAACAGGATTTTGTTTTTTTTTTTCTATCCTCAATAAAACTTTTTTAATCACGTAAGGTGAAAACTT
Organism: Chilo suppressalis; assembly: GCA_902850365.2. Taxonomy (NCBI): domain Eukaryota; kingdom Metazoa; phylum Arthropoda; class Insecta; order Lepidoptera; family Crambidae; genus Chilo; species Chilo suppressalis. Next base: position 16,915,339 of record OU963900.1, read on the forward strand.
CTTATATACCAAACATGCTCGATTTTTTTTTCAAATATTTATTATTTCCTTTATTTTTATATTATATCTACTAAATCATCCACGCCTCCTCTTTCCTTCCACATGACCTATAATCTACAACAATGAGTCCGAAGTACTAAAGGGCTCGTTGCACACAGATCACTGTCCACGGGATCCATAATATTCTCCGCCATCACTACATACATGCCTTCAGTATCTCTAAAGTATACATGAATAAACAGAAGACAAGGATCTTTATGAGATTGACTTTTGTCTTTTTGTTTATTCCTCTTTTCCTCCAAATTCATCTCTAAGAGTTTCACACCTGATTTCAAAATCTGAGATCTTCTTTTTTTATTTTTATTTATTTATTGTAACATTTTTAAAAATATTTTTTATATATATACACTAGCGGACCCGACAGACGTTGTCCTGTCTAGTATGGTAGCGCCGTCTGTCGGATCCAATGTAAAACATTCCAAAATCAACAACTACTAATAAATTAAAAAATAATTAAATAACATTGTCCAGCGGACAAAATTGTGAATCTAAACCATTCTCAGATCCCCTTGAACACACACAAAAAAATTCATCAAAATCGGTCCAGTCGTTTAAGAGAAGTTCAGTGACATACACACTCACAGAAGAATTATATATATAAAGATATCTAATCCACTGTATATGTATTGCCACACCCTTGTTCCATATATGTTATTATAATTTGGGATCATGTAGGTATCTATACCTAATTATTATTGTTGTTGTCTTAAGTTACTAGATCGGTTTCTCACTGTGAGTAAATGTTTATTATGGTATTCGTCTATTAATGTTACAAGTTTAAATTTATCGAAAATATTTAAAATATTACAGTATTGGAATAAACTTTCGTTATTTAGATTTAGTTAGAGGCGTATTTTCTTTGGTACAAATGTTCTAATTAGACTGACCTTTAAATTATATATCTGTTACAACTACTTCTTACTACTTTTCTCACAGTCTCCATCTGAGACTTGAAATTACATTACCATTGAACCGAGGCAAATAAACTCCTGTCGGGTTTCCAGGTCAAATAACTACCAACTTCTTTGTAAGAATCTCACTCTGTCGATAAACATCACCTTCGTTTTTATACAGTTTATTTTCATACCATATTCCGCACCTAAACTCTTTACACTTTGCAAAAGTTTTTCAAGTTCATTATCATAAGCTACAACAATGTTGTTGTCATCTGCAAAGGGAAGTTATTGGTGTAGGTAATGTCCGAGAGTCTTTAAGCTACCATCCAATTAAATTCTCTGTACTTTTCAATTATCTGTGCGATTTATCTTCAAATATAATTTCTAGTCGGCTCTTGATGATATGCAGCAGTATTTTACTTGCGTGGCATATAATATTCCACATATGTTCTACAGCAAATTACATAACATTTTGGCATTTTTGATCTCTCACATACACTCGCGCGACTTGAGTCAGTCTAGAGACAAGGGCGGATCCAGCTTTGGCGCCAGGGGGGTGATATAGTCGTGAAGTACAGATTGTGAAGTGGGTACAGATGGACCCAGCCCAGGGGTGGGTCATGACCGCCATGACCCCCCCCCCCCCTCTGGATCCGCCCTTGTCTAGTGAAATATATATAGTGGTATGTTATTATGTATTTGGTGTTATAATAATGTGTTAATCTATCTATCTATCCGAGCGCAACTTAGTTTGGTTTTGGAGTTGGCCCAACAGCGGGGAAAATCGACACAGGGGAATGCTGTGAACGCCAACTAGCCCACCTTGCCGCGTCGGCTGTGGTGCTCTATGCATAACATTGATAAACAAAAAACTAAAAATGATGTCAATTAACAATGTTGGTGCCTTACCAATTAAGGGCCCGTTTTAATAGATCGCTCTGATTCTCGGTTGCGGTCATTGACTGGTTTAGTAGTTATCTACATGGACGCCGGCAGCGTGTAGTTGTTGGTGAATCTTTCTCTCAATGGTGTACACTAACAGCCGGTATTCCTCAGGGCGGTGTGCTATCTCCTTTGCTTTTTGCTACCTTCATCAATTCCATTACTCTTAACTTAACTTTTACCTGTCATCAGTATGCAGACGATCTCCAGATTTACACACAGGCTCGATTAGAAAATTTGAAGAGTGCCATTAATAAACTAAATACTGACTTAGCACTTATAACAGAATGGAGCCACTCATTTCGACTAAAAATTAATCCGACAAAAATGCAGTGCTTAATGATTGGTAGTCCGTACTTCATACCACGGACGGACTTTTAGAAACTGTCAACAGTTACTTTGAATGGAACTGTTATCCCATTTTCTGATACAGTTCGTAATTTAGGGGTAATATTTGATAGCACCCTATCTTGGTGTCATCAGGTTGCTGAGGTTAGTAGACGAACTTTCGCTGCGGCCGGATCTTTACATAACTTTTTGCCTACTGCCACTAAAATTTCTCTTGCAACTTCCCTTTTTCTACCAATTCTTGATTATGCAGATGTTTATTATCCTTATTTTACAGTTTGTCTATAAAGTCGTGACATGAATGTTTGAGGAACTAACATTATTCATGTGTCTGGCAACACTAAACTTATGTACATCAGCTGTCATAGAGTTTCAGTTGTGGAACAGTTTTCCTTTTGTATTTTTTATTGTTTGGATTAAAATGTAATAAATTAAGACGAAACTACGCAGAAAGGTATAAAAATGAGTAAAGTAAATCGGAGTGGCACGCGGGAAGTGATTTTTAAAGTTTTCCAGCGATGTTTCGAAGACTACCAAGCTGGACGGATTTTGTGGGATTTGGATGATGTTTATGGGCGAACAGCATCTATGACGGGTATGTGTAACTATTTGTTTGTAATCTGCCTGAAGTTACAAATTTACTCAATTTACGATTTTGAGACCAAAAAAGGCATTGTTTACATTGCACATTTTTAGGTTAGATTGACATTGTAAATAGGTAATATTGTAGTACGACCATTTCTTTTGATACGTTGTTATGGTTCAACTCGGTCAGGTTTTCTACCAATTTTGAATTAATTTCTTCATGTCAATAAGTTATTGTTTCTTTTCCGTTACAATTTTTCTTTTCAATTATCTTTTTTTCAGGAAAATCAGAGAGTCGGATAGTCACCGAAGGTTTTAAGAACGATGGAAAATTTGAAACTCCTGGGAAAACAGGCAAGGCCGACCAAAGAAACCATGGCCAGATGCTTTTAGTGAAGATACCTATCACTAATTTTACTAACTGCACATTTACAAATTGTTTCTCTAAATAAACTTTTTATATACTATAAAATGATTTTTAGTATTATTTTCTTAACAAGTGTGTTAAAAAACGTCGTATGATGATACTTGTGTGTATTGATGATTACCTAACGACTCTGATCTCAATGGCACCTCAGCGGTAATCACCAACATTACACACTTTTACACTATAAAGTACTATTTTATCTATAATAATTTTATTCTGATTCAATTAAATATGCTTGGCTAAACTTTTTATAAGCATAGGTACCTACTATATATAAAACAGAAACAAAATACGACTGTACAGTGTGTCTTAATTACCTATTTTACTTGAATGAACTGCTAGTATCAAAATCATTTTGGTCCGACTGTATAGGGTTGCTACATGCATACTAGAGGCGCCATCATTTAATGTCACGACTTTATAGATAAACTGTACCTTTGATCTTTTTAGTAAACTGGAACGACTGCAAAATTTTTCCGTTAGGTTCATATATGGTTTACATAAGTACGACCATGTTTCTTACTACAGGCAAAAATTAAAGTGGCTTCCCATTCGTCGTCGTCGAGATCTACATGTATCCCTACTTTTCTCAGCACTAAACAAAAAACCCAAAAGCTCCTGCTTACCTCAAAGAACGTTTTCAGTTTTCTTTCTTCCTCCTATAATCTTCCACTTCGTTCATCTGACAATCTACTTCTTTTCACTCCTCCTTACTTTTCCAAGGAGTATAGCTATTCTTTTACGGTACATGCTATCCAACTCTGTAATTCCCTGCCCGAAAAGATTGGGCGTGCCCAAACTTTACACTGTTTTAAGTCTCTAGTTAAGGAGCACTTTATAGTAATACAAGTTATTTACGGGATTGTTACCATGTACCTTGTTTTTAGCGAGTTTCCGATATTTCGGCACTGTTGCAAGCGCCATGATCACGGAGTAACTGAAGTAATTGCGGGTAGGCTGTTATTGGCAGACATATCGGTCTACCCTCCGACGAAGTCTTTTATTGCGTTCGACACCCAATACCACTGTTCACATTCTCACTATTCACTCGAAACTGTTCTCGACACACAACACTTACAGTATCGGATCGCGACACGACACTTTTTTGATTATTTCCAGTTTTACACATACGAACCACAGGATTCCAGACGCTCGACAATTTAAACCCGTCCTCACGATTGAAATTTTTATGTTTTGTTATTTCAATCCCTACCCTGACCTATCTTGATATGTAGTGGCGTTCTGTCGAGATAATCTGTGGGTTATGAAACTCAAACCAGTGGTTAGGACCAGAATCAATCAAATGTTCCGCGATGGCTGATTTATGCGTATCGTTGTTCTTGATTGCTTTTATGTGTTCCCTCATTCCCCTGTTTATTTGTCATACGTCAAAGGAGTGACTGACAAGATCTCAAACATACTGAATAAGTAGTCACTAAACACTGTGTTCACTCCTGTGCGAAAGGTTTCACAATACCTACGGTCTCCTAAAGACAACTTCCCCTTGGAGAAACCTGGTGTCCATAAGATCGATTGCAGCTGTGGCAGTTCGTACATTGGCCAAACACATAAAAGCAATCAAGAACGATACGCAGAAATCAGCCATCGCGGAACATTTAATTGATTCTGGTCCCAACAACTGGATTGAGTTTCATAACCCACAGATTATCTCGACAGAACGCCACTACATAAATAGCAAAACATAAAAATTTCAATCGTGAGGACGGGTTTAAATTGTCGAGTGTCTGGAATCTTGTGGTTCGTATGTGTAAAACCGGAAATAATCAAGAAAGTGTCGAGTCGCGATCCGATACTGTAAGTGTCGTGTGTCGAGAACAGTTTCGAGTGAATAGTGAGAATGTGAACAGTGGTACTACCCAGTACCACTGTTCTCATCGAACGCAATAAAAGACTTCTTCGGAGGGTAGACTGATATGTCTGCCAATAACAGCCTACCCGCAATTACTTCAGTTACTCTGTGATCATGGCGCTTGCAACAGTGCCGAAATATCGGAAACTCGCTAAAAACAAGGTACGTGGTAACAATCCCCTAAATAACTTATATTACTATAATGTTAGTGACCATGAAAGTTTAAAACAATAAAGGAGCACTTTTTGTCGGAGGAGCTTATTTTTACCCGACTGCGCAATGCAAGAGCGCGAAGCGCGACGCGCAGACTGGGTATAGTATTCAACAGTCTATATATGTATGTTTGTTCCTTTGTGGCACACTATAGACCAAACGCCTGGACCGATTTTGATGATTCATACATTAATCGATTCGTCTCAATCATGGGAGTGCTACTAAAGATATGATAGTAATCAAAATTAAATAGGGGTAAAATAGGCGCCATATTGTGACGAAGTAAAAAAAATAAATTGACAAAATATGCCAAGTTTACGCTTTAAAGTTGTATATTAACCACTTGCGCTTTTAATTTCAATCTTACGTTTGTATGGATCTTTGTTACTCTTTCACCTAAAAAATACTGAATGGATTTTAATGAAACTTAACAGTAATATAGCTCATATATGATAATAACATATGAATGATCTTCCCCCTCCGCTTCGCGATCTGAAAACCATTAGTTCGTTTAAAAAGAACCTTCAAAAGTATCATTTCTTTCTTCAACTCAATAATAGTAGTAATGTGTAACTTACCACCTGGTTTGTATCGGCACAATTGTGGCTGTAACAAAATTAGCTCTTGCGTCAATGGATATTGTTGGACACCTCCGAATATACTTTTTTACACATAATGCACGTTCTCCATTTTCTTGTCTCTCAAACCACAAACATAGTTTTAAACGTGGCATAATGGCGTACCATCGTGCGTGGCAAAATTGGGAATGAAAACGCGTTTCGTAAACGTGGCATTACAATGGACATTATATTTCACTAATTTGTCAGTGTCACTGTCAGGCTGGCCGCTGGGGTTGCGTTCTGTTCCTACACTCCGGGCTCGGCTCTCGCTGTGTGGGCGCGTGGGTAACACTTGCGGCCTTATTGCATTACGAATTTAATTAAACTATATTTATTTATTTAACTCAGTTTATGTATTCTATTATAACTATATATATTTTAATATTAAACTATAAATAATATATTAAACTATATATATTTTATTTTATACTCTAGCAATCTCGTACAGGCCCTGCCAGAATACCAGCGCTGTTACGGTGGGAATATTCCCGTCCCATTGTAACAGCATTAAGCTGAGGTAGGGTCCTAATTGGCCTTTCTTCTATTTGTTTATTGTTGTTGTCTGTTTGTTTTTATTTTTATCGGTGTAATAATAATTTCTTATTGTTATATACTTGTGTGTTAAGGCCAATAAATGATTTTTCTTTCTTTCTTTCTTTCATATATATATACATATACACACATCAAAAGTGTCTAGGGATCAAGTATTTTTATGCGGATTTCTTGAGATTGAGATGTGGCTTTGTAATAAATTTATGATTTTATAAATTTATATGGATCCTTTTTGGTGCATTTCATAATTTGAATCAGGAACTGTGAATCAAATTCGAGTAAAAGATGAAAATCAGCTGTCAATATTTTCCCTATAAAAACATACAACGCATTGAAGACATTATTAGTGCTACTGTTTCCCTACTACTGATTAAAACCAACGTTATTATGGAGCGGCGACGTCATTTAAGCAGGGAAGAAATGCTCAGAGCCGTGGGAATGATAGAAGCTGGTTCCCGGCAACGTACTGTGGCTTTAGCTCTGAATACAAGTCAGAGTGTTATCAGTCGACTTTGGACACGATACCGAAGCACTGGTACCGTGGCTGAGCGCCATGGAGGACGGTATCGCTGCACCACACGGAGACAAGACCGATACATTCAAATCTTAACTCGAAGAGCTCCAACAATAACCGCCATGATGTTAGCCGTGAGGCTTCATCACTCTTCAGGGAACTTAATTAGCGACCAAACAGTCAGAAACCGCTTGCATGAAGTGAACCTTCATTCCCGAAGACCGCTACGGGTACCACCTATAGCAATGCACAATCGTAGGATTCGATATCAATGGGCTCTTGAACACAGAAATTGGGCAGAAGAACAATGGCGTTTCGTGTGCTTTTCTGATGAGTCTCGTTTTGGTATGAGACCGGATACAAGACGTATACGACACTGGAGAACCCCTGGACGCCAACAGCGATTAAAATCCTGCCAGGAAGTCCATCCTTATAGTGGTGGAACCATCATGGTATGGGCGGGTATTTGGATCGGCGGAAGAACTGAGTTGATTTGGATCAGAGGCAACCTCAACGCTCAAATTTATGCTGAGACGATTGTATCAGACGTCATCGTTCCTCTACAAGTGCAAATCGGTCCCTTATTTCAGTTAATGCATGATAATGCACGACCGCACACCGCAAGAGTTGTAAGACAGACTCTCGCCGCAGCTAACATCAATGTCCTGCCCTGGCCTGCTCAGTCGCCAGACTTGAACCCGATTGAGCATGCATGGGATATGCTACAGAGAAGAGCTCTGCCGAATATGGAGGGTATCCAGTCGCAAGAAGACCTTTTTTTGTTGTTGCAACGAACATGGGCGGCCATTCCACAGCGTGATTTGGATGAACTCATTTTGAGTATGCCAAACCGATGTTCTTGTGTTGTTAGTGTTCGCGGTAGAAATACGGATTATTAATTGTTTAAGTTACCCAATAAAATTTTAGAGAAAACTGTTATTTCAGTCTTTTTTTCGAACTTTTGTGTTAGTGGTTCAAATGTCAAAAATCCCTTTATTAGGAAAATGGCAAATTTCTTTATTAATGCAAAGGTGACTTGGTTTATCGTTACTGTGACAAACGAAAACACTTTATTTGATGAATCCTTAAAGAAAATTTTAATTAATATCAATCAGGAGAAAAGTTATTGCAAAAATATATGTTGATCCCTAGACACTTTTGATGTGTGTATATATATAATAATTTATGTAGTTATTGAGTGAATTGGCCAAATTATAAAAATAAGTGTCACATAAGACGGAAAGTTACATGAAGGTAATGTAGAGTGAAAATGTATCTCTTAAATAGTTCTAAAAAAAAGTCCGTGACACCATATATCTATTTTTAATGTGTAAGTCATTATCGCTAAAATAGTGAATCAAAACTAAAATATTATTTGATATCTATTTCAAAAATACACATTTTGTATTAAAAAAATATTTTTTATCAAAACAAATACTTTTATCGCTTTTGATATTTAAAGACGATAAACTTTGCCTTTTACACTAAGTATGTCATTTCGACAAATATTTAAAAAGTTACAACGATGACAAAGTGATAGCGCGGTGTACTATGTAGGAGTAGACTGATGGAATACTAAGAGAAGGAATTTTTTTTAGGTGTTTATAAACGTGGATAAAAACTAGGCGAAAAAGAAAAAAAATGGGCTACTCGCAGTATCTGATCCTATACGAAGTACTTACAATAAAACTGTGATACAGTTCCTTCTTATTAAATGATGAAAAATAAATTATCATAATAGGTATTTATGATTATTGAATTTTAATGAAAAACTCAGAATTATACTGTTTTTAATTTTTTAACGATATTTTAACGATGTACTTAATGTTACAACAAATGTTTACTTAATATAATGACAAATAACCCATTTTTCGCTGGTAGGTACATACTTATTGGAATCCCTGTATTTATTAATCAGCTCGCGATAATATTGTAATTATAAACGATAATTCTGCAAAATTCAAAGTAAATAATATATTTTTTTGTAGGTAAATCACCCCTTTCATCACCCTTCGCCTATAAGTATTGCGATGTTGTAGCTAAGAACCAAGTTCCCATCTACTTCTATAGGGGAATTCATTATAATCGATTTAGCTATTAGGGCACAAAAGCACAACAAACAAACTCACTGTTGCATGTATAATATTATATTATACTTACTAGTGATCCACCCGGGCATTGTACGGGCGGAATTTATTTTATCGGGATAAAATACTTATAGCCTATGTCACTCGGACAAAATGTATTTAAATAAAGAAAAATGTAATAATAAATAATACAGCTACCTTATGATGAATTAATATTTGAAACCGGTTCAGTAGTTTGACAGATTATTTATTACAAATATACAAATCTTGCCTCTTTATAATATTAGTATAGATAGTTAGGATAATAGTATTTAATTGATGAAAAAGATTTAAAAATAAAGTAAGTAATCGGTTTATTTGATTATATTTGTAAAAGTTACTTAGCATTTGTGCTTAACAGTGATACGTTATTTGGAAAATGATTGCCATGATTGCACTATTTGCAATACCTACTAGGCTGGTAGCAGCACGCTTGATAGGTGGAAATACTCTTCATTCGAGCTTTACACTACCAATAAGAAAGGGTCGATCACAAAGTCTTTGATATGTGAACGCTTTAAAAGAAAACTACAAAGAAAACTATAAATTGATAATAAATGAGATTGCTACGGTGCTCTACCTAACGTTATGAAAATTTTATTATGCGCCTTTAATTTAGTCAATTATTATAAACTTTGCTTTGGTGATTACAAAATTATTTAATTTAGCGATCTAAGGCAACTGCCTGGCAACTGCCACCATTGTCCAAAACAACAGACGGGAATTACTGCTTTCTTCAACCTGCGACATAAACGTCATTGATTGGTATTGTATATAGGGTGATTAACAACATTTGAAGTTAACTTCTGGCATCTACATATTGGGTTTCTGTGAATTATATAGGTATATCAAATTATGAGACTAGGATATGACACTGCATTTGTGTATATCACAATCTTAAAGCCGGACGTTGACATGACAATGCAGCTACTGCCAACTTTAAATAGTCGACGAATAAAAGTAAATGAATTTTATATTTACTGCTAAACTACTAAAAAGAACATAAACAAAAGATGACTTTTTGAATAAGTGCTAGTTTACTATAAAATTTACATACATTAGATATTTATGTAATGACTTGATTTAACTTCACACATTTTTGCAAAAATTGAGGCCCATCTGTAGCCTTGACCTCGCTGGTAAAGTCTCTATGTGTCTTAATAAATCAATCTTTTAGACCACCGCAAGGTACTTAATAATTCCCGCAATATTAATTCCCTTACTGAAGTAACAAGACTACGGTATATACCGTCTTAAAATACTAACTAACTAAAAAGTGTGAAATAAAAAAAGGTAAATTTAAAAAATCAAAAAACCCGACTGTTTAATTATACTTCAATTATAAACTGAAAAGAAAAAAACAAGTCCAGTAGTCTTTAATTCTGTTAATAAGGAACAAAGCTACTTTAACAGTCGGGACCCATTAGATATTCAAGAATACATAATCTTTTCAATAATGGGTCCCGACTGTTAAAGTAACTTTGTTCCTTTTTAACAGAATTATAGACTACTGGACTTGTTTTTTTCTTGTCAGATTTTTTGATTTTTTAAATTTACCTTTTTTTTTAATTAATCTTTCATTAGAACTTACCGGTTTCGGTTGCGTTGTGAAGTATATGAGTATTTATGTTTGCCTATATATTTAAAATTTCTCTTATTGTACTGTTTTTTTATCTTTTTTTTCCTTTCATCTTCTTCTTATCTAATTATCAGGAAAACTTTTATCTTGTATAATTACTAATGTTACAGCGTGCCACGCGCATCCATGGATGGTGACAGCTGATGGCTCGACCGTCTGTGTAGTGTCCACACTGCAGTGTATTCGCAAAATTCGTATATATAAAGTGTTACTGATAATTAAAGCAATTTGTGCAAAATTATTCCCTTACCATTCCAAAATATCAAAAATGCACAACGTTAATATTCAAGTTTTCACTTCTGCCGGCATTCTCGGAGTGCAACCCGTCGTTTTTTTTGTTAATAATAATATTGCGCAAACATTGTTCTACCCTCTTTGAAGCAAATATTTTGAGGTAACGTAGATTTGACAGAGTTTGCAATACGGTAGGATCCTCTGTAGGATTGCATTGACAAGACTTCAATATTATTTAATAAGCCCTACGGTGTATAATAATGTGAATAAGCAACTTAATATATATCCCCTGACCTTAAGAGAATGCAAAATTTTATTAAGTAAATAAATGGCTACAGAATTTGACATCGTTACTCGTTGCCATTTCTAAAGCTATCTGTTGTATTAATGGTGAAAGTAATCAGAACGTAGTGGTCATAACAGACAGCAAGAGTGCTTTACAACATTTAGCTCGATGCGCCTCTGGTTGGAGAGGAGCACCGATAGCCTATGTTATACTAAATCAGATACATAAGTTAAAGCATTCTAACTTGAAATTACAATGGGTTCCATCGCATATAGGAATAAAGGGTAACGAAGAGGCTGACAGATTAGCAAAAAAAGCAGTGTTGGAAGGAATTGAAATTGAAATCAACCCAAGTTACTCGGAAATGTTATACAAGTACAAAATTATATGTTATAATAAATTTAAGGAATATTTTGACGAAAGAAGTAAACAAAAAGGTATATGGTATAAGACAATACAGTGTCAGCCTCTTCGGATTCCATGGTTCATAGAAACCAAATTAAATAGGTCATATGTCATCCTTGCTCACAGATTACGATCAGGTCATTATCCATCTAGGAAGTTTGCACATTTGATGAAGAAAGCTAATTCTCCCAATTGTGAAGTTTGTAACAAAGTGGACGATGTTCAACACATTTTGATGGAATGTGTGAAGAATAGAAGAGAGAGAGAGCTATTCATACAACAATATCAACTTAACTTTGAAAATATAGGTTCATTTGTGGAAATATTAGCACTACCAAACTCAGATGCAGCAAAGTCGATGTTTGATATGGTTTTCGCTAGTAAGAATAGCTCGCCCTCTCCAATGTTTTAAATTAAATTAGTTATGTATGTTTTGGTTAGGGTACGATGAGGCTGGCATATTCATAGAATAAAAGCCTATAATAAAAAAAGAAAGAAAAAAAAAAAAAGAATTTGACATATAATGAGACTGAGAACTTAATCAAGAACTGAAGAACTGATTAATGAATCATTGACATAATCTTTCTATTTTGTGAACTTAAGCTTTGGAAAACATAGGAATTTTATTAATATTTAGTTGCTCATTATACCTATTTAAAAAAACTCGCTACGCTCGCGAGACCAATCATTTATCTACGTTTTTGGGTTAAAAAATCTTCTACTATTATGCAATTTCGTAATAAAAACACGACTGCCGTTAAAATATGAAGTAAAAAAATAAGTTTTATTTTTCGAATAGGGCGTAATATAAGTATATTTATTTAATAGAACCGGGGGAATATTAAAGAAAGTTTTTCATTACAAAAAATAAACCCGACTGCATTAAAAATATATAGGTACTAAAATTCCGTCCTACTCATTTATAAAACTTATTTTTTTTTATTGTTGTATTATTTAATTTCATTTTAATAATTGGAATGAAATGAAATATTGAAATGAAATATTATTAAAACCATAACAAAGATACAATAACAATGGTGATCGATAATAACTGCATTAGTTATAAAAGTGTGTCGCAGTTATTAACGCCCACCTCCAGAAAACAATTTTTGCTACAATAATTTTAATTTTAATCTTAATCCTAATTTAATATTAAAAAGAAATTAAATGCGTGTTTGTGTCTTATTTGTGTGTATGTATTTGAGGGTGTGTGTGTGTGTGTGTGTGTGTGTGTGTGTGTGTGTGTGTGTGTGTGTGTGTGTGTGTGTGTATGTGTATGTGAATGGGTGTCTGTGTGAGGTGTATATAGCCCAAATTTACATTAGATAATCAGGCCAAACCCAATAAAGTACCAAATAATGCTTCTGTATCAGAATATGTCAGGCTTTGAAGCCATTCCATAGTTTTTACCCTGCATTTTCTAAGAGTAAGAGGAAATATATTCAGAACTCCGTTTACCTTGTTGTAAAAAACAGAAGATATAAAGCAGAAGTGGCGTCTAGCTACATTTAATCTTACACTGCCTGCCTTACACAAAATGTAACGTCTACGTCTACATAACGAAACACGGTCATCATATGGCATCTGCGAGTGTTTACGTAGTATTACATTAAGTAAGTAAATCTGCCTAACTGACGAAACATTAAAAAGTGCATAGGATCAAATGTTGGAAAGGTAATTAATTGGTTTGAAATTAATAATTTTAATAACAGCCCTTTGAGCCCTTTCCAGACGTAAGAGGTGAGTTTTATCTGAACAACCCCAGACAACAATGCAATATGATATAAGTGATTGCCCCAAAGCGTAATAGGTAGTCCTGAGAGTTTCTAAATCTACGATATTTCTAAGATTTTTAAATATGAACATTAACTTTCTGACTCTAGCTACTGTAGTATTAATATGTTCCTCCCAAGACACAGCATCAACCCAAACACCAAGGTATTTAATGTGAGGAGCACGCTGGATTTGCAGACTGCTACAGTTTTTGCATTCGTTTATTCGTAATTGATGAGCGCGAATGGTAAACGAAGAAGATGGAAGAGAGTGTGAACGTGCTGCAAATGTAATGAATTTGGTTTTACCTAAATTGAGGGTTAGCAAATTTATGGATAACCATTTCATCACTTCCTGTAGTGCGAATTCAGCATTTGAAGAAACTTCACTCCAGAAACTTCCATGGATTACCATAGCAGTATCATCCGCATATACAGTGATTTTGCAGTTTGGAAGAATCAATTTACAGAGGTCATTGATGTAGATATTAAAAAAAAGGTAAATTTAAAAAATCAAAAAACCCGACTGCTTAATTATACTTCAAATAAAAACTGAAAAGAAAAAAACAAGTCCAGTAGTCTATAATTCTGTTAATAAGGAACAAAGCTACTTTAACAGTCGGGACCCATTAGATATTTAAGAATACATAATATTTTTCAACAGTGGGTCCCGACTTGCTTTTTTCTTACGTAACGTATCACTGTTAAGCACAAATGCTAAGTAACTTTTACAAATATAATCAAATAAACCTATTACTTACTTTATTTTTAAATCTTTTTCATCAATTAAATACTTATCTCATCCTAACTATCTATACTAATATTATAAAGGGGCAAGATTTGTATGTTTGTAACAAATAATCTGTCAAACTACTGAACCGGTTTCAAATATTAATTAATCATAAGGTAGCTACATTATTTAATTTTACATTTTTCTTTATTTATATACATTTTGTCCGAGTGGCATAGGCTATATTTTTTCCCGATAAATAAATTTCGACCGTACAATGCCCGGGTCACTAGTAACACTAGTAAGTATAATATAATATTATAGATGTGAAAGTGAGTTTGTTTGTTGCGCTTCCGTGCCCTAATAGCTAAATCGAATATAATGAATTTCCATATAGAAGTAGATGGCAACTTGGTTCTTAGCTACAACATCGCAATACTTATAGGCGTAGGGTGATGAAAGGAATGATTTACCTATAAAAATCTACATTATTTACTTTGAATTTTGCAGAATTATTACAAAACCAATATTACCGCGAGCTGATTAATAAATACAGGGATTCCAATAAGTATGTACTTACTTGCGAAAATGGGTTATTTGTCATTATATTAAGTAAACCTTTTTTGTAACATTAAGTAATATCGTTAAAAAAATGAGAAAGTAAAATTCTGAGTTTTTCATTAAAATTCAATAATCATAAATACCAATTATGATAATATATTTTTCATCATTTAATAAGAAGGAACTGTATCACAGTTTTATTGTTAGTGCTTCGTATAGGATCAGATACTGCGAATAGCCCATTTTTTTTTCTTTTACATAGTACACCGCGCTATCACTTTGTCATCGTTGCAATTTTTTAAATATTTGTCGAAATGACATAGTGTAAATATCAAAGTTTATCGTCTTTAAATATCAAAAGCGATAAAAGTATTTGCTTCGATAAAAAATGATTTGTTAATACAAAATGTGCATTTTGGAAATAAATATCAAATAATATTTTAGTTTTGATTCACTATTTTAGCGGTAATGACTTACACATTAAAAATAGATATATGGTGTCACGGACTTTTTTTTAGAACTATTTAAGAGATACATTTTCACTCTACATTACATTCATGTAACTTTTATTGTTTTTGCAGTGCATGGCCTGCAAATGGCTCGCAGATGGGACATTTTTTTCCGTCTTATGTGACACTTATTGTTTTAAATTGGCCAATTCACTCAATAACTACATCAATTATTATATATATGTAATTATCATATATGAGCTATATTACACTAAAGTTTCATTAAAATCCATTCAGTATTTTTTAGGTAAAAGAGTTACAAAGATCCATACAAACGTAAGATTGAAATTAAAAGCGTAAGTGGTTAATATACAACTTTAAAGCGTTGTAGATCCTAAACAATCATATTAAATGAAAAATGGTGTTAGGAACCTAAATATGATTTTTGATTATCTAGACAGTGATACCCCACTCGACATATTTTGTCAACTTATTTTTTTTACTTCATCATAATATGGCGCCTAATTTTGCCCATATGGAATTTTGATTACTATTATATCTTTAGTAGCACTCCCATGATTGAGACGAATCGATTGATGTATGAATTATCAAAATCGGTCCAGGCGTTTGGTCTCTAGTGTGCCACAAAGGAACAAACATATATATATAGACTGTTAAACACATAACCCTGTCTGCGCGTCGCGCTTCGCGCTCTTGCATTGCGCAGCCGGGTAAAAAGGGTAGGACCTAGGACACTCCCCTGCGGAACACCGTAACTGATATGTGCTGATAATTTTTAGTGGTTTTTAAATTTAATAAGCACATGTGCTTAAAGCAATCAATGTATTGTCTTGAAATTATCATGTTTTATAGTTAAACTTCTTTTATTACATTTACATTAAGACCTTCCGAATTATACCTATTTTGCAATAATAAGAAGACATTTTTGATGTGATAACGTCTTATAAATCGATGAACACCGCTACACGAACCAAAAAGTGTGACGTTACTTGTTGCGAGTTAGTTCATCGTTCCGCGGTGTGTGTGAGGTGAGGTCGAGGGCTTCTTTCGTCTCCCGCCACCCTGACTCCCCCGATCCCTCGATTCCCCGGAACCATTATATATTCAAGAATGTTTTGTTTTCTATAATAGGTCCCAACTGTGAAAGTAACTTTGTTCCTTACTTAACAGAATTATAGCCTACTGGACTTGTTTTTTCTTTTCAGTTTTTATTTGAAGTAATATTTAAGCAGTCGGGTATTTTGTTTTTTTTAAATACTTTTTTATTAGATGACTTATTAATTTAATTATCATATCACTCTATTAAGTGACAGAACATTTTAGCGTGTCCGTCCGTGGGCAGGGAGAATAAAAAACAATGCAAAAGACTTACCCGATACAACAGGAGAAATTTAATATTTTCTTTGTGTTTCTGTAAACCTTATCTCAGCAAATAATCGTAGATAAATGTATACATGACCTACATCTTTTTTATATTTTTGCAACTCTACTAATAACTCTACACACGTTGATAGAAATCATTAATATCGCAACAATCTTTTTACAAAGCAGTTAACTTAAAATTTGATTGACCTATCTTAACGTCACATTAAAACTGTATGACATAGTTTTACTATATACATCTATACATATAATAAAATGGTAGTAAAGTCAAAACTGTACATTGAATACTTTTTTAAAAGAATACTTGGGTGTGATCTACAATCGATACCGAAGCCAAAAAAATAGTTTTTAGAATTTTTGTCTGTTCTTCAAATTTGGCATGAATATTATTAAGAAGTCGGGTCAACATATTGGCTTCATATTATCACGCTACATATTATCACCTACAGGGAACGAGCAGTGAGCCATTATTTCTAATTAACTCCACGCGTACGAAGTCGCGGGCGGCCGCTAGTATACAATAAACGTTTATTTTGCCCAAAACTATACTTTTATTATATATGTATGTCGTACAGTTTTAGTGTCACGTTAAGGTAGGTCAATCAAATTTTAAGTCAACTGCTTTGTAAAAAGATTCTGCGATATTAATGATTTCTATCAACGTGTGTAGAAATAGGTATTAGTAGATAAAATATAATAATAATACCAATTTTCATTCTTTTTTCAAAGAAAAATATATTGAATTAACCCCAAGTTTTACATTTACGACGGTATATAGCATAAGCCCTTCAATAGTAAGATAAAAATTGCAACAGATTTTACAATCTTTGCGATGAAGTGTGTAGGAGGGTGACGAGACGACAGTAAGTAAGTAGTTTGAAGTTTTTGGCGAAATTTATAAGGGTATTGTATTGGAAGTTGTAAGTCGTTAGGTATTCTTATGGCGAAGAGACCAAGTGGTCAAGTAGGCCGTGAGCTATGACACAGACGCACAGTGGACGTCGGCCGAGTCGCGCGGTACCGGTGCCGGGCGTAACACACACACACGGGCGTGAATCGATTGATGCCGACAATTAAATCACGACAAATATGAATTCGGTGAGTTACGTTATAATAAATGACATTGACCTCTTTTGTACTTATACCTTGTGTGTAGTTCGTTTTTGCAAAGGTTTG
This sequence comes from Chilo suppressalis, assembly GCA_902850365.2. Taxonomy (NCBI): domain Eukaryota; kingdom Metazoa; phylum Arthropoda; class Insecta; order Lepidoptera; family Crambidae; genus Chilo; species Chilo suppressalis. The sequence goes on from OU963900.1 coordinate 16,933,148, forward strand.
CAGTGATTATAATTCAAAATTTGAATGAAAATGCCTTCACGATTTAACAGTTTTTCAATTATAAAGTATCAGTTTTTAGTAGCTATTTTAACTAACACTGTTGATAAACAGTTTGAAAAAATTCAGTTTTTTTTATATATTAATGGTATTACTCATTATTTTTATTTCTTTCTGTTTTAAAATAACGATTTGTATTACTTTTTAATGTTTCGTCATTTTTAATATGAGTAATACAATGACAAAGGTTTACTGTTTCGAAGCATGTATAGGTTGTATTTTGTCAAGTGTAAGTGGCCATCGATTCATTGGAATTCACTGAGAGAACAATCACAGTAAACCTCATTCTTAGTTCTGGCACTGAATAACATATTAGACATTTTCTCTTGCAATGGTGACATCTTTAAAGATTTTTAGAATAGTTAAATTGTAAGAAATCTTTCACGAAGTTTTATTATATTAAAAACATCAAACCGATATGCTGCTGAATATCATATTATATTTAAGTAGTTTATGAGGGTTGCTAATCAATTCATAAATATAAAATATAAATGAATAATAATGCGTCATACAAATACAAACGCTTTCAGATACTATTTTAAGGCTCAGGTGCATTTTTTGTGCTCTTGAGCTGCAAATCCCCGCTAAATTCAATAAAAACAAACATATTTACTACGTACGTAAGGAAGTTTAAAGTATTATGAGGTTGATTTTTGTAAATCACGTAGTATGTTCTACCGCGTTGTGTATCCATTATAAAAAAATAGGTTTTTAAGGAATTCTTGTTGTATAGAGATGGTTACTACTATATATAATCAGGGTCACAGTATCTTTTCGAAGAACTGTAATGTATATTTTCTTTATGAACATCAAGAACTTATATATATAATAAAAATAAGTAAATTATTCCCGACGGCGCCGCGATATAAATAGTCGCCCATATCATACTCATAACTAATAAACAAAAGACATCTACGCGTTACCTTGCTAGTAGCGAATGCCATGCCTGTACAACTTACACTAAAACTTGCTTAAATTGACGACCTCCGTGGCCGAGTGGTTTGTATGCCGGGTTTCATGGTGTCGCGCTGACTCGAGCGGTCCCGGGTTCGAAGCCCGGTGGGGGCAGATGTTTGTGTGATGAATACGAGCATTTGTACTCCAGTCATGGGTGTTTAATATGTATTTCTATACAAATATACTTATTTATATATGTAGAATATATGTTTTCTATCCGTTACCCTAGAATCCCATAATACAAGCCTTACAGCGCTTATTTTGGGGCTAGGCTAATTGGTGTGAATGTTGGAAATATTTATTTATTTTATTTACAACCAGTCTGTCTGGAGCGAGTCTGTATCTTATTTACTCTATCGTTTCATTTTAATAATGAACTTTATAAGTAATCCTACTTCCTACAAACATTATAAATGTGAAAGTTTGTATGTTGTTACTTAAGCATGCAAAAACTACTGAATGGATTTAGATGAAATTTAGTACGCATATAGTTTATGACATGGACTGAGACAGGTTACTTTTTTATCCCGGAAAAATGTTAGGTTAAAAAATAAAGTTAAAGCGGACCATGTCGCGGACGGCCGCTAGTTGTTATTAAGATATTATCTTTTTTTACTTAGTCGGTGAAATCTCGTGAATGTGCGAGTGTGTAGTATTTTATGACTTCTGTTTCTATGACAAAAATACAACAGAGGTTTAAGTCTTCGTAGGTGATATCTCTTATTCCTAATTTATCTAAATATATTTAAATAAATGTGCCATAATCTATAAGACCTTATTACACTATTCGTAATGAAAATGATTAAGTATATCTTAGTATTTAATCCCAGTTTAATTCTTACAATCTATTTTGAATACTTACTGTAATTAGGGTTCCGTACCTCAAAATGAAAAAAATAAGATCACTTTATTGTCCGTCTGTCTAACTGTCTGTCTTTCAAACCCCTTAATCTCAGGAATGCGTGGAAGAAATTTAAACCATATTATAGTCAGATCTATGGTCCCTTGAAGCTGTGAAAATCAAACTTCCAAATGAACGGGAAAAGAAGTTCCGACCGTTTATGTTGCGTACCTACAAATTTGTACGGAACCCTCGGTGGGTGAGTACGACTCGCACTTGCCCGGTTTTTCTCATCTAACTACATTTCACTAGTAATAAAAAAAACTATAATATTTCATTTTATTTCAATTGCATTGCAATTTCAACCAGCTCTTCAAAGGAGGAAGTCCTCAATTAGTGATTAAATGTACTTTTCATTGTTCTTTGTGCATAATTCCGAATTATGTGGACTGATTTTGATGATTATATTTGAATCTATATATAATTGAATCAGCTTTCTTTCGAGATAGCACATACGAATTAAATGATTACCAGAAAAACAGTTATACAGAAAAACGCTGCAACTTCGCAATGGCAAACTGTGCAAATATTACATTGTTAAAGAGCTTAGGTATACTTAGCTGATGAAAAAGTAAAAAAAAACTGACTTCATATAAAAACGACTACTTATAAGGAATAACATTTATCGTTATACCACACTGTCATGATCGATAGATCTGAGTTGCCTTTTACTACTTGGGTTGGCATCGACTCAAAATATTGTTAACTAGGGCTCAGCCTCAGCTTTGGACAATTAAATTTCATTTTAACATGATAAAATGTGTTTTATTCAGGGATATTGTAGCATTTTAGGTATAAGTAAAGTTTATTGAAAAGTTTTTAGAAGAACTTCGAAATCAAAAAAATCGCTAGTCTATTATTTTAAGAGCAAAATTGTAATTTATTAAACACTTCTGTGTGCATCGCATAAAGTGACGTAACAAAAAATTGTACCCTTGGCAACCTGTGACTCTGTGACCGACCGACGGCGGGCGGCGTATGCGGCGCGTGGGCTTATCTCCAGCGTGGGTCATCGACACATAAACCATGTGAAAGTGTTAATATTTCTTTCCTTGCGCACCCACTCGTCGGACGGAAAAAACGGATTTATGATGAGTCGTCCTCCGCAGTCGCGTACAATGGCATAGAAACTTGGACAAATGACCGCTGATAAAGTAAAATCTTAATATATGCAATATATTTTAGCCACAGCAACAGCCGCAGTCAGTCACGCACTCAAAAAAAAGAGAATTTCTTAGAAATCATTTTAAAATATTATACTTAATACTTGATTCCGCCTGCGACTTCCTCTGCGTTAAAAGGGGAGGCGGACAATGTTTTTTCCATACAAATGTTCTTGACAGATTCCTCTCTGATTATTATCAGTTAAGAATTAATTTTCACGTATAAAATATAATTTTACTCATTCTATGCTCCTATGTCTTCCTTTTTCCGATAAATTGTGTTTCAAAGAAACTAGAGACCTCGAAAAGGGCCGAAGACAAACAATTTTTTATCACCACTTAAGATGTCGAGTATGGATATTTAATAAGGATTTACAAAAAAGCAACATAATGGCATAGTATAAATACTTATTATTCATACTGACACATATCTTATTTTCGAGGAGTAAACTTGAATTTTGCAACGCAATTTTCAGCGTTAACTACTGTTCTACATATCACGCAGTATTTGCCAATGCCTGAGAGCAATAGTTTTTAGAAATACCTACCTATTTCTCAAATGTCTCTCAGCTCGCGTCCGCCCTTAAAAGTAAGTTTTTTTGACAACAGAAACCGATAGAAATATCCGGGGTGTAAAGTATCCTATATCTCAATCCAAGTAACAAACCTAAATGTTTGCCTTTCATCCAAGTTCGTTTAGCCGTTTAGAGTGATTGAGTAAAAAAACATATATTTCACAAACATTATTCATAACATGTATTAGTTCGATCCTGCTTAAAAAAATAGCAAAATCTAGGAAGTTGCTGTACATTCTTCATTTCTCAGTTTAATTTACTTACAAAATATAGCTAAGTTGAATTATTTACTAATGTTTTTTTTATTCGTGATACCAAATGGTTATTTTGATTTTAATAAATAGTACTCCTTAAATTTTTATCTTAAAATTGTAATGATTCAAATTTTCTCAACGTCACAAGCAGTGCCGTCTTTGACCAATAGGGAAGATGCAATATTTTTATTTTTGTTTTCATTTTAAAGAATTCCATGTAGAATAAACCACAGATATATTAAAAAATTAAAACATTGTGATTTATCGGAAAAAATGTGGTTTTAAATTGACAATTTAAATTTTCGCGCGAAAACGAACCTATGGTTGCGATGACGTCACTCCTGTCTGTCACTGGTCGTAATTGTTCGTTGCTGGCTTTAAATTTTCATACTTTTGCATATTTTTTAGACTTTCGAAACATTTTTTTGAAAAATTTATGATGGACTATCCATCAACATCATGTGATCATAACAATACCACTAATATTCCGAAAAAAAGCAGCCGTGTTGACTCATGTTTTGTGCCAATCTACTTCAACAAAGTTCCCAAATAAATTGTTTTTGACTGGAACTTCTGACCCAAAACTGAAAAAAAGTGGTTTCAAGCTGCGAAGAGAAATGACAATTATTCTCCAAAGACCATTATTTGATGCTGAGAAGATCACTTTGACGTAAGTCGGCGAATATACTTGTTATATGCTTAATTAATCTGCTTGTACGTAACCTACCTAATACTTACAAAACCTGTCTATAACATATTTTTAATTTTAAAGTTGGAGAATGACGTCGAAAATTAGATAAAGTTTAAAATGTGTGGCACAATCTTCACATTGGCAGGACTGAACCAAGCTTTGCGTTTCATTTAAAATAACTGTAACACGATAACCTTCTTTACGTACTTTATGCTCCGGAGAACTCGACCTTTTACTGTACATAATTTTCCATCTCTTTTAATTTGGACATAGCCGATTGCATTATCGCCTTAAGATTTGTAGAAGCCGCTGAATAAAATACGAAGTTTAACAACTACGATTTTTACATACCGTAGTAATTTAGTCCCTTTCATTTCTACACTTAAAAACTCTGCACTTTGGACAAAAAAAGTTATAACCATGTCAACGCTAACTCTTGGTAAATTCCTGGAGTCTGCTTTGATAAACGCAACTTCCATTTTTTATTAAATGTAAAAAAACGCAATAAATATTCCCATAAAATAATATTTACTTTAACAACCATAACCTCAAAGAAGTTGTCATAACAGGAGTGACGTCACTAAACGCTGATTGGTGTTTTAAAATACGTTCCGTTTCAAGTATTTTTAATTCGTAATAATTGTTAAAAAACAAGATTATGTAAAATAAAAACGTTGCAGTGGCATTTCTTTTATATTTTTTTAACATTTTAATCATAAAATTTTCATAAATATTATATATGCATCTTCCCTATTGGAGGCCCTGGGCATATTAGGATAATGGGGCCCCTATGTAATCCGTTTGGTGATTTAACAGGAACTAGGGACTCTGTATTTGATCTGAGGGGGCCCCCTATCGATCGCGGAGCCCTGGTCACTGTGCCCACTGGGAAAGACGGGTCTGGCCGCAAGTCTTTACCGGGACATTTTGTATACCACTGCTTTGTGTTAGTACATATATGCTAATCGCCATATACAGGAGAGATTAGCGTGTGTAATCTTGGAATTTAAATAACTTTTGAAATGGGCAGTCAAAGGCTGTATCTACAGCCGTAAGCACCCACCAATCTGTGCTGAGCCTGCATGGTGGGTTGGCCTACTCTCCCTACATTATGCACACACGGAAGACCTGTGTCCCAGCACTAGGGATTTTAATACATAGACTGATGAATAATCATTAGATTGAAAAGAGAACAATAGGTGCATTGGTGTATACAAAAAAAAACATCAGTAACATAGCGCAGCTGTTGATCATAAGTGTAAAGACCCGGTCTTTGTCAATTGTCTATGTGGGATTTAAGTCAGAAGGACCTTTTAGATGTGCTATTGTCCTTCAAGATTGAGAGTACTGGAGATATGCTTATCATCTATAAAACCATTCGAGTGTCACGTGCCTCATTCTCAGATCGACGAGATTCTTAAAGGGACCGGCTACGCGGGAACTCCCAGCCAAGGTACTGCGATAAAGATCGCGTGAACAACATCTACGCAAACACACAGCAACAGTTTTTGAAATGAAAACTTCTTAAGTATCGTTGTGACTTGAGATTCGATGAAAACGGAAGTAGAGTATTTGACACAAGAAAGGTATCCGTAATTTTATCATTTACAACAAGATACAGATAGCCAAATGGTAATGGTCTTGGGGTCGACACCAAATGATCGGTGGGTCGATCCTGAGCTTGGTTATTTTATTAATTGTTTTAATCGTTTGTTTTTTATTATGCTATTATTTATTTTTCGAAACAATTAAAGTCAAGAATATGTAAATAGTTAAGTATTAAACGTTTGGTAGGTGCCTAAGTTATTTATCAATACGTTTGGTTTTTATCAACAATCCTTACCTTTCTAATGTTCGCAATTTTTACGGTATTTTTTTATAAATAAATATTCCTAAAAAAACCTAAGATAAGAAAAACATAAAAAATATAGCTGGTAACGTATAAAATTTGACATGTTCACATTTTTTTAATTAATAGTTTTAATTGTAACACAAATAAAACTATGATCTTTTTACATCACGCACACGGTTAAATAAATCCTGAGGAACATTTAGGACTGTTTTCTACAAAATTTGGGACACGACGTCACCATTTTTCTTCACTGGAAAAACTTTTATGACACTCAAGTATGTGTCATGAAAGTTTTTCCAGTGTCAAGTAAGTGGACATTAGGGAGGGTGTAAAGCTTGAGAAAATCATCACAACAACCGTGGTGTTTCGTATACGTGTACGTATTATAGTACGTTTGTGAGATATTTTCATCATTTTTAAATCTATCGCCAAAGCAAGGCAGTGTTTTTGTCATCAATCAACCCTGCAATTTCGCGTTGTACCGAGTTCGAACCCCTCCGGTCGGGTCAACTTATAAAATTAACTTTTTTAATTTTCTCAGGTCTAGCTGATTACTTTATCGTAGTTTTTTCTGATTCCATTAATACAAAAGCTTCAATTAACTCATTTTGAATATTTATATTATGTATATTGATGTTGTAAAATATTTGTTCATTGGATATCGTCTGATATGTTTATTACAGTTTATTTCTTGCTCGTTAATTGCTACATAGCTTCTAATCTTTGTAAAATATGTAAATAATTTGTTTTCTAATTCGTGGTAATACCGCCATGGACAATAGAGCAAAGTGATGTACCAAAGTTTATAGAGGACAACAATAGCTACAAAAAACTTCCGAATACCATATGTCTAACTGTTACAGTTATGTCACAACAAGAGATCCTATGTGGTCCTATCTCCTGTGTTAATTTGAGGAAAAAGGTTATAGTGAGTCAAACTTTGAAAAATGGGTATATGCTGTCGCGGACTTTTTTATAGAACTTTTAAAGGGGAGCAATTCCGTCATACATGATTTTTGTATAACTCGATCTTTTTACCCAGCGCACGCAACGAAAGCTCACAAATGGAATATTTTTACCTGTTTTTGCAACATTTTTCATCGATGCTTTGCTATTTCTGGTACTAGCACAATGTAATAATAGCTTTCCTTGATAAATGCATTATCACGCATCGGCGCGTTGAAATGGTAAACCCAATTGTGTGTGCTTTTAGGATCTAAGTAATGGAAACCAGTTGCGATTTATGTCTAGCAACACGTTGACAAAAATTCAAATAATAATTTGGACAAGTTAAAGGATCTGATGGTGATAATGAGTCGAGTCCAGATGTGTGGAAGCGTGAGTGAACTGAGTGACGTGCGACGGTGGGCGGTAAATCGCCCGTGGCGCCAATCGGTCTGCGGTCACCGTCGCGCCTCCGTCGTCGGTCGTCGGACCGCGCCGCCCCGCGCTGCGTTCCCACGACTCTCCTCCTCCCGCAAATCAACTAAACTACATAAATAAAAAAACTTTCACTGCCGAGCAAACACAACTTTTCGGAAACCGGCGGCTGAGTAATTAGATACCTCTATGGAATCACGTGACTTAAGAATATGCATTAAATTACATTTTTTTCATAAGATTTTTATATTTACATTAAAGGAATAGGTACTAAAGATTCCTTTAGTAGGAAAACAAGACAAGTGTGAAGTGTTGATGTGAGTTTTAATACATCAAAACTATCATTATTTTATTAAGTTGTAAATAATAGACAACTGACTTTGAATACATTGAATAAATTATGCAGGTAATTAAAATATGTTGACACCAAATAAATTGGGAACAAGGCAAGCAATGAAGTATACGATGATATAAGTTACACTTTCTTTTGTTAAAAAAAAGGTAATTTTACAATACAATACTATTAATAGCAACATATTCAGAAAGTAGTTAAACATGCATAATATCATAAAATCATACTACTTATGGCGTCTAACGGAGTCCACCGCGCGCGAAGACAGGTTTAGAGGCAGTTTTATATGACCGTATCACGCCAGTTTACTTTATAAATAAAAAAAATATTACACTAAGCCACACTATCTGCTTGCTGAGACTATGGCTACATTATTTATTTTATTTTTTGACTTTACCCAATATCAATGTATGTAGGTCTCGCTTCTGTCGGGTGAAGCGAGACCAGCCATTCATCTATGTTTGCTATTAAATTTATTGACTTTTTAGGGCGAAAGTCAAACAATAGCAATTATTGTCACTGAGGGTATTTCGGGAACTATTTATTGGCATATAAATTGTTCTGTTTTCGTGCAATGAGGTGAGTATGCTAGGCATAGTACCTACATCCAGCATACTCACTGAACAAAGCGTATATCTCTGCAAATATTAGAGCACCGAATTTATTTTTTTGCCACTATTTGGGCATTTTTTTTGAGATATGAAATATAATTATAGCTAATATCTTTTCTTTTATTCTCTATTCTCACACAAAGGTGTCTCTAACTTTTTAAGTATCAGATTACTATTTCTTCCTTTGGGCCCTATTTGGCACTATTTGAGAACAATTTTTTGGCATTCATTTCTGGGCGTATATCCCTAAGGCAGCAACAATTTTTCCGCTGCAGTAATTTGTTTTAATCAATAAAGTACTTTCTTTCTTTGCATTTTCTCAGTTATATGGAAGATCTCATATTGTGCACTAGTGGCACGCCCTCGCTTCGCTTCGGGGTAGAATTGATCAAAATCCTTTTTTAGCGGATGCCTACGTCATAACATCTACTTGCATGCCAAATTTCAGCCCGATCCGTCCAGTGGTTTGGGCTGTGCGTTGATAGATCACTATGTCAGTCAGTCACCTTTGAGTTTTATATATATAGATTCATAAGGAAAATAAGTAGTTTAAGGTTCCCAGGTCACGAAGATGGAAGTACATAGTTTTATCACAAAAAGAGTAATATTCTAAAAGAGTATGCACATTGCAGCAATGGCAGCTAATCATCGTATGTACAGTAGCGTCCTGAAGAATAATAACAGCTGTCTTATTTTAACTGTTTTCGGGATCGCCTTTAAAGCAAAGCTTAAGAAACGTGTCAATGTAACCATCTATAATATAAAAATGAATCGCTAAATGTGTTGCTAAGCGCAAATCTCGAGAACAGCTGAACCGATTTCGATAATTCTTTTTTTTAGAATATTCCTTGAAGTACGAGGATGGTTCTTACGCAGAGAAAAATTAATAAAATTGCCTGAAAAAGTCCAAAAACAACACTTTTCTATACTCCCATACCAACGATTCGTTATATATAATACTTGAAAGTCAAATTGAACTTTAATACCATACCATAAATTTCAAATGTTAGTGGAGACGTCATGTGATGTCAATTTAAGTTTGGAAAAGGCAAATATACCATTTTCAGTTTTTTTTTTAAATTATATGAAGAGTCATTTTAGTCTACACTACAGCTCTACACCGAAGCGAAGCGAGGGCGGGCCACTAGTAAATAATAATTTTCCCAGCTATAAAATGAAAGCGATCATGTAGTCATATCCAAAATAAATGTGACTCATTTTAGTTTCAAATTAAATCACACAATAGTGGTTTTAAAATGAAGTTTAAGGACATCGGACTTTTCAATAAAACTGGAGTGCCCGTTTGGGAATCAATTAATCTCCGCCTTCCAGATGACCGCAGTGATATAACTCTGCCTTTTGGTTCTGTTGTTTTGATTTTTTTTTGATTCCCCATAGGTATCACCTACCACCTCGCGTGATAATATGTAGCCTATATGTTGACCCGACTTCTTAATAATATTCGTGCCAAATTTGAAGTAAATCCATGCAGTACTTTTTGAGTTTATCCCAGACATACATACAGACAAACAAACAAAAATTCTAAAAACTATATTTTTGGCTTCGGTATCGACCGAGATCACACCCCAAGTATTATTTTAAAAAAATATTCAATATACAGTTTTGACTTTCCTACTATTTTATTATATGTTTAGATTCGTAATCATGTCGTGACAAGGACGACCTTATTTTGTACATGCATTGAGGATCTCGTAGGCGCCGTAAACGTTATTAGGTGCTTTAATGAATTTGACCAACAAATTCTTTTGGTCAGATACAATTACATGACCTTTTTATACCTATATGTAAACGGAATCAAATCGCATAAAAATATTGTATTGTCCAATTCGTATGAGACAATATTTTATTTACTTGATTAAATTAAATAAATTAAACACTACTGCCCCGATGTTTGTCTTTAGATATTTATGTACAATGGTAATATGATCCTTGCATGACTACAGAGTCGAACCGCGTGATATTATTTTGTCAATTTCATGAAATTTTTATGAAAAGGGTGCCAAACAAGCATTTGGCCCCATTTCGTTCTATGGATTTTTCCTTGAGTTTTTTTCCCCCTAAAAACCTTTGGGCCAACGAAAATGTAGGGCATGTAAAAAAACTATTTATTATCTTTGCATAAAATACTTTCAAAATCAATTAATTTTATGTTGTTTCAAATCGCCGTCCGAACCACGGAAAGAGAGGGGGTTGCAATCCTCGATTTTTCCCCTTGTCGCATGATTTTTGTACGGCGTTGCGGAATAATAGTTTAGAAGCTGTTTTAAAACAGTATGAAACTGATGCCGTACAGAATGAAATGACCAAATTTACGATGGCAATTGTCAGAAAAAAAAAACCGAATTTGTGGCGCACCATTTTTTTAAGGCATTGCGCGCTTTCTTATTATTTTTCATGAATCTATCGATGGTAAAAATCCCATACAAAAATATATGACCAAAATGTACTCACCCTACCTGCACTTTTGAATTCTCACCAGCACTCACTTGGACAGCTTACAAGTGACGGCACTATGCTGAATCTTAATATTTTATGCTCTTATATCGTCCTATATACGTCACCTGGTGGTTCATTCAGGTCATTTTTGGACATGGGCCTGTATTCTACTACCCAGTGGAGCCCTGACCTACCGAAGCACGGAGTAGCTCGAGATAATTAGTTTTTGGTCACACATCCAATGACCATTGTGAAAGTTGCTTAACTTCCACGATTGTAGACTGAACCCGCTAACCAACTGCGCCATCGAGGCCCGTGATTTGCAATTGCGCAACTGAAGTCGTTAATCGAGCTACTGAAAAAATATTCGCAAAAATCATGCAGGTCGTAACCAGGTACATTTAAATAAAATCGCAGGTCATTAGGACGTACTCACAATTCGATATCGAATCGATTTTAGAGCGATATCGTCATACTGTTCCATTAAGGCAATAATCATTAGCGACTGTCAATACATTTTCTTAGGTCGCACAATCATGCGATATCTTACCGATATCGTCAATACATGTAATTCTGCGTCGCGTCACGCCATGATAGATCAGGGTCGATAATTTTTGAGACCAAAAAAAATTATAGTAGGATGAAACCCATTAGAAAAGGTAGAGAATATAACAAAAATGAAAGGAATAATAAATTATGGGCGATCTGAGGTCGGGAAAGGGAAGGGGGTGAGTTTTTAGGGTAAAAAATGGTTAATCTCGATTTCCGGTAAAACTGCAAGTCCTATGAAAAAAAGTTAAATTGCAAAGTTGTAGGTAATAAAAAGATCTACAACTTTTGTATCCACACTTTTTTCACATAACCTCAAAATTTATGTGAAAAATGCGAATAACCAAGTTTTTGGATTATGATTTTTATTTTTTGCAAAAAAAAAATATTTTTTCACGAAATTTGGTGAAAACTTACCTTTGTATGTCCCAAACATACAGTAATGTTATGTGAAAAAAGTATCGATACAAAAGTTGTAGATCTTTTTATTACCTACAACTTTGTCATTTAACTTTTTTTCATAGGACTTGCAGTTTTACCGGAAATCGAGAATAACCATTTTTTACCCTTAAAAACTCACCCCCTCCCCCTTCCCGACCTCAGATCGCCCGTAATTTATTTTTCCTTTCATTTTTGTTATATTCTCTACCTTTTCTAATGGGTTTCATCCTACTATATTTTTTTTTCACTTTTCACCATTTTTAAAATTATCGACCCTGGTCTATGAGTAGAAAAGCTTGAAGTATTTTTCATACGATATTTTTTTAGATATACGGTATTTTTTTAATTAAATCAATTTATATTTTTATGTGTGTGTGTAGTATTTTAAGGCAGTACAGTTATCGTTTACGGCCGATCACTGATTATTTTTGATGTCTATGGTCATAGTTGTTCGGCAACAACCAAATATTTCTCTTGGGATCTGAAGCCACCTTAAAGTAAAGCTACTTATTAGGCAAACAAAAGGCGTAGCATTTTGCAGGCACTTATAGGAATACATTAGAAATGTTTTCACTCGTTACCCGATAGCACGTGGCTGATATATAAATTTCAATTTAGCTAAGAGGATTGGGTTAACCACAATGTGAAGTAACTAGAAATGGAAAGCCACCGTGCGCTCACACACCGCGCAAATGTTTACTGAACGTGCTAGTTAATAGGCGACATTAAGCTTAAGTTATGATTATAATTACTTACATTAGAGTAATTTATTTTTAAATAATATTTTCTTCCTATGCAATTCTGATTAGTTTTGTAGTAAAATCCTCGGTAACTATTATTTATAGTCTGAAAGTTTGTTATGATTATAATTACTTAGATAAAAGTAATTTATTTTTAAATAATATTTTCTTCCTCTGTAATCCTTTTTTAGTAAAATCCTCGGTTTGTATTATTCAAAGTCTGAAAGTCTGTGTGGTTCAATGTTCATTAAGGTAATAATATGTTTGCATACTTGTAACGTTTGGTTGATTGATTTGGATAACACATTTGAAACTAAAAAAAAAGATTTGATTCCTTCTCAAAAAAAATACAGGACTTATTTGTTCACGAGTAGATTTTTCTGGACTTTTTTCCGTATTTAAGGTTTTTATTTAAGGTTACTTGCAGGATTTAGACATATTATTCAATTAAAGCTGTAGCATGCAGCTATGAATATCAAAAAACTGCACCTTCGGTTGGTAAATAACACTGGTCAACATGTTTTTTTGCCTTTTATTCAATTGTACTTTTTTGGTAACTATTGTGTATTTAATAAATATTAACAGCAAAATAATGAAAAAGTCCTATTACATCGAAATGTCTAAATACGTACGTTTAAGATATTTGCGGAAAAATCTAATGTAACTTTGAAATAAAAATGAAAATGAAGTGTGGAATATTGTAGGAGATTAAATAAAATCGACAATATGTACAGAATTTGTATTTTAGCTGCAGAAAAAAAGGTAGAAAGAATGTGCTCCCTTTAGCAAAAACACGGGCCAATATGGAAATTGACGTTCCATGGCTGAATTTATATATAAATTATAATTCATTTGATTTGTTTATCGTAACTTTTTTTAATTAAGTAATATGCTTAGAACGTATTTTTTTATACAAAAAAAAAAATGGTTGCCTGTAAAGTCGGTTTTACGGGCGAAGATTTTACGTGACAACGTCTTTTTCTCGGTAGAATATTTATTGATATGAATATAATTAAATTGCACAATAGGAACAAGGAATTGAATGAAAATAAGAATTGCACAAATTTTAACTATAGAAATATATTTTGTTTACTAAAACATTGTACATGTAAACTTAAACTTAACACGAGAGACTCATCGTAACGTTACCGAGCGTTACACTTTTTCATAAGTGACTCCCAGCCGCAACCTAATTTAAGACGTTGTCACGTCAAAATATAATTGACTATAAAAGCAAAACCACTGAAACTAAAAATAATTCTTATCCTTTACTTTATTCTAAATAACAGTTTAAAGTAAAATTAAAAATATTTGGAGTCGGCTCAGCAAAGTTCAGTTACTTGGCCAGCTAAGTTACAATAACCGAATTTAAACTGCTATTTACCTTTCACAAAAAAATATTTCCCGATTAAGAGAGTATATTGTTGAGGAGTATTCCTCGTACTAAACGTAACGTATTGCTTGGAAATCAAAACAAAGTGAGGGTATGTATATATGATGTTATCGAAACTCGTGGTATCGAATTCGTACCGCCATTTTTTTTTTAAGTATTCAATCCTTGTCTTGGCAATAAAGAAAAACCTGAGAAATAAGAAAGAACTATCCAATTTGGTGCAGTTTTTCGGAAGTTATACCGGTTATGCGCGCACATATATTTTGGAGATTTGTTCGGACGGCCTATGGTATCTATGGTTTTCATCATCAGTTCCACCACAGATGCCAGTTTTCGAGACAATAAGAAGTGGACAGAAGTAAAAAAAAATATTTTTGTCGTAGTAAAATCCTAATAACGACCTTCTTTCTGTCCTTCTTTCTTAGGGCACTTGACGCTTTTCCGCAATGGTGTCGATTCTGGCGTGATTCTCTAAACTTAAAACTAAATTTAACATCAATCTCTCCTTTTCATTCCGTATAGAGAATGAGAAGGATACATTGTTGTCAAATTTAAGTTTAGGTTTAGAGAATCGTGTCAGAATTGACACCAATATTTGACTCACCATTTTCAGCAATATTTGACTCACCGAAAAGGGTCAAACTTGTGGCTCTGTGCATCACATTCTCCTTAATCCTGGACTTCTAAAGATCAAACGAATTAATAGTGCGGGGTACTTAGAATAAATAATAGTACAACTTGGACTTTTTGGCGGGATCGGAAAGCGTCACTAGCATTTTTTTTTCTTGGTAAAAATTGTGTTGTGGTGGATGTTAGTGTCTAATAATGGTGGATTATTAACCACTAAGTGTTCGGGAACATGCACAAGTGTTGGCAAGTGAAACAAAATAGCGGAAAGTGTCTTTCGACGTTCCCGCAAGAAGTCCACGGGGAGGTTCCAGTAAATCCCCACACATTTACTGAAACATAGGGAAAGGGGGATTGACTTGACTGCCACTTACTTTGACCACCAGTGCTATAGAATTTTTAAACATTTTTAACACTTGACATTGGCTAAATGCTTAAGCCGTGCGAAGCCATTTAGGAAAAAAAAAATAGTACAACTTTTTGGCGGGATCGGTAAGCGTCACTATAGCAGTTTTGTTTTTCTTATTAAAAATTGTGTTGTGGCGGATGTTAGTGTCTAATAATGGTGGAATATTAACCACTTAGTGTTCGGAAACATGCACAAGTGTTGGCAAGTGAAACAAAATAGCGGAAAGTGTCTTTCGACGTTCCCTCAAGAAGTCCACGGGTAGCTTCCAGTAAATTCCCACACATTTACTGAAACATAGGGAAAGGGGGGATTGACTTGACTGCCACTTACTTTGACTTGACTAATATTTTGACCACGAGTGCTATAGAATATGTAAACATTTTACCTTTGACATTGACTAAATGCACAAACCGTGCGAGGCATATAGAAAAAAAAAGTAATAGTACTAAAATTTATAAACATATCTTATCATTTCTATAATTATTTTTAGAATTTTGTCTTAGACTTTGTTAGGTTTTGTTTGCATTTTTGAAATATTATGAAAAACCCAATATATACTCGAATATTATCAAAACTGTTGAATCAAATGCAATGAACTTATAATTTAAGTTTAAAGTAAATACTACCGAAACGCTTAAGGGGATTTTTAATTTAATATTATAAATTGGCGACAATCTTTATTGTTCCTTACTTAACCGCATCTCATTTCGTCTGTGTACGGTGGGTTTCCCACAGGTATTGGTAACACAGCAGGTCCTTGGCTATGCTTACGATCTATTTTGGAATCTATAGCGCAGGATCCGATTCTATTATTTGCGGCGTGCGTTGCGTGACCGTGTCGTGTTTGTTACTTTTTCCATGGGCAACAAAGTAAGTATGTAGCTCTATTGCGTGTAGGTAAATAACCCCGTCAATGTATATTTTAATGTTCTAAATGATTCATATAAGATAAACAAAATCTAATAATCTCTGGTACTTGATTATTTGCAAAGGAGACGATTCAAAAGTGCTGAAAGCTTATTTTATGTACGTAATAACAAGAACAGATAATATATTTTTTTTATTTATCCCCGGTTAATTTTAAATCGTGTTTGAAAATTGATCAATTTCGTAAGCTTTCTGGCAACCTAGGCATAAGCCACATCGTATTTTTAGTATGAAGCAGTTTATAATGTCAACTCAATCACTATGATAAATGTCAATCAGTTCAGTCATGCCTGATATTCGTGAAATCGTGGTGAATTTATTATACCAATTTATGATTAAAATTGAAATATTCTTGAAATAAAATACCCATAAAATACCTAATAACTTAATGAAAGATGAACACATTGATATACCTGCTTTAGCCACCTATTGAATAGAATATATTCGATGCTTTGGCAACAAAAAATAGATAAAAAAATGCCATTTGCCAATCAATAATTATATAATACTAGCTGTGCCCCGCGGTGTTACATGCGGTTTATTAGGGATATTTTCCCGCAGTAAAACGTAGCCTATGTGTTAACCCAAGGTGTCAGCTAACTCCAGCTGTTTAGACATAAAGAAGTAACAAACATACACACTCACAAACTTTCGCCTTTATACTATTAGTGTGATTATATAATAATAAAAAAAATGGGGATAAAATAAAATTTAGTTTTTCGTCAAACGATTTAACATAATGTGCACTACATGTCATAAAAATTTGGAGTCTGCCGGAGACTAACTACCACCCTCCATACAAATTTGAACCGTGTCCTATAATAGATGTATTCTTACCTCGGTGGATTCGTAGTCTATGTTTACCGCCTCGCTTGCCAACCAATATTGTCAATTGCTACGAAATGGTACGCATCAACAAAAGCTTATGATAAACAAATCGTGACATAAGAGAGTGAAAGGACTATAGAAAGATGACAAATTAGATGCGAAACAGTTCAGTATGATTCCTGTCATGTAATGACCGCGTTAGTGATTCCGCGCACGCGCCGCTTTCACTGTAGTTCGACGATGTATCCTGGTTTACTGATCCGAGTGCCAGTGACGTATGTGACATTCCCAGTTATTACATTATCTTATTACTATATTTTCTTTAAAAGTTTCCTTTGGTCTCCGACTAAATTTTGACAAAAGTAAAGGTTTGAAGAAGAAATTGAAGAAATGTACACAGAAAATTTTGCATGAACGGATATAAATTACTTAAAAATATTTGAACTAAAAAATGTTAAAATATTCTACTCGTAACACACACACATCTCCGTGCCATGCGGACGGGGAAGGCAGAGTGAAGAAAACTCGCTTCCTTAGCATTTGAAGAGTCTACACTAGACAACAGTGAAGAACAGCCTCGCAAGTTGGCAGGTTAGGGTGGCTAAGTGCATGCTGCTGGATCAATCAGCTGTCTTCGTATCCAAATATGCATGAGTATTGTAGTCACTGAAGGATACTTTCTCTATAAATTGAATAGGTAAATAATAGGCGACACGACGTGCAGGTTTTAACACAGAACAGATATGTAGTACTTACTTACTTCAAATTTGTAATTAACAAGGGCATCGGTGTCTTCAGATATAAAAATCTAGCATTTTAATTCTTTAAAGTGAAACTTAAATAATATATTTTTGAAGTTGTTTTTAATAAATAAATGATTGCTTATTTGGTTATTTATTTATGATACTTGATTAATGTAATAATCGAAACTCGCTAATGACTAAAATGAGAGCTCATATTTTTTCCTTGCTCCACAGCCTCCTTTTTTTCTAGCTAAACATTATTTGTTGATAACATCACTATTATGTTTATATCCTGTGAAATAGTTAGTTTGGATAGTATTTATTAAGAATAGGTACTTATTTTGCAAATAATACACATACAAACTGCAGTGGTTTACTGCAAAAATAGCTGTTTTTTTGGGTACCGCTTTCTGTGATCAGTATACACTATAAGCAGAACATTTGAATGTCTTTTCGGGCATGTGAGATGTTTTTTTCAACAAAGAGCTCTTCTCTCATTGTTGCATATTGATCTCTGGTTAATGTCTGTTTTCCAGCTCACTGATATTATATCTTTTGAGTCTTTTGGTATATTGGCTAACATTAGTGAGAGCCACCGCAAGTTTAATAACATAATGTACAAGTCTGTCTTGGTAGCGCTTAGCTTTTGCGTTTATTTCCTCCTTTATGGTGTTGCTTTGCAAGTAGTCATTTTGCATTTCTGTGCTTTTCACAAACCATGGAGCATGCAGTATGGTCCGAAACACTGAGTTTTGGAATCGTTTCAGGATTTCTAGGTTTGAGTTTCACTGTATCTCAAATTTCAATGCCGTAAGTCTGTGTCTTTCTATTATCCAAAGGAGTGAGTGAAAGGAAATATTTAGTTCATGCCTTTTCTTTTGAATATGTGTCTATGAATATGTTCTTATCTTTATTTAGCAACATAACATTGTGGAATTTGCTCTGTTCCAAGCTTAACTGGTGGACAATTTCCTGTCTTCAGCGTAAAAGTTAGATGAGTGAATTTGGAGGCACTCGCCTTTATTTTCCATTTTTCATGGTGTGTGTGTTTGTATGTTTGTTACTCAATCATGCAAAAACTACTGAACGGACTTGGATAAAAACAAAAAAATGTATGCATTAGTTTATGACCTGGATTTAGACATATGATACTTTATATCCCGGAAAAAAATTTGGTGTTTATAAACGTAGACAAAACCTAGGAGGAAAAAAATGGGTTACTCAGAGTATCTAATCCTATACGAAGTACTTATAATAAAACTGTGATAAAGTTCCTTCTTATTAAATGATGCAAAATAAGTTATCTTAATAGGTATTTATATTTTTTTTATTTAATGAAAAACTGAGAATGGAACGGTTTACAAAGTTTATTTTAACGATATTACTTCATATTATTCTGCAGATAATTCTGCAAAATTCGAAGCAAATAATATAAAGTTTTATAGGTAAATCACCCCTCCCATCACCCTACCCCTATAGATATTTCGATAATGTAGCTTAGAACCAAGGCCCCATCTATTTCTATAGGGAAATTCATCAAAATCGATTTAGCTATTAGGGTGCTTAATTTTTACAAACAAACTCACTTTCGCATCTATATTATTATATTATACTAGCGATCCGGTCCGACATTGCATGGACGAAATTTATTTTAACGGGATAGAATATAGCCTATGCCACTCGAATATATTTGTTATATGGAAAAAATATTTTAAAAATATCCTCTCGGAGAAGTTGTTAGAATTTTTCAAGTAAAAGTTTCTTTAGTTTTATAAATCGAGCAGATTAATCAACTTATTGAGATTAATGCTTAAAAATATATTAAATAATGTAGCTAGCTACCTTATAGTGAATGAATTTTCGAAATCGGATCATGTTTGAGAATTATTTGTTACACACATATATACAACTCTTGCCTCTTTATTATACCTACATATTAGTATAGATCGTTAGGATAATAATAGTTAACCTCTGGCACCTTCATATTTGGTTCTGTGAATAATGTAAGTCAAACAAATTATGAGACTAGGATATGCACTGCATTTGTGTATATTACAATCTTAGAGTGGCATACAGCCACTGCCAATTTTAGATAGTATAATGATAATTTTTTATTTCCTACTAAAAAGAACATAAGCAAAAGATGACTTTTTGAATAAATACGGAAAATAAGTACTAGTTAAGTATATAATTTACATGCATTAGATATACGGATAAGGAATTGATTTAGCTTTAGACATTTTTGCGAAAATTGAAGCCCATAAGGCCTGCACCCTGATGTGTAAGGTGTCGTTTAGACCACCGCAAGGTACTTAATAATCCGCTTGATATTAACTCCCTTATTGAAGTGACAAGACTGCAGTATATACCGTCTTATAATCCTAACTAAAAAGTGTAAAATAAAAAAAGTAAATTCAAAAAATCAAAAAACCCGACTGCTTAATTATACTTCAAATAAAAACTGAAAATAAAAAAACAAGTCCAGTAGTCTATAATTCTGTTAGTAAGGAACAAAGCTACTTTAACAGTCGGGACCCATTATTGAAAAATATTATGTATTCTTGAATATCTAATGGGTCCGGACTGTTAAAGTAGCTTTGTTCCTTATTAACAGAATCATAGACTACTGGGCTTGTTTTATTCTTTTCAGTTTTTATTTGAAGTATAATTAAGCAGTCGGGTTTTTTGATTTTTTAAATTTACTTTTTTTTATGTGTTCTCTTATTTTGGGTATGAGTTTCACCTGTTCCTGTTCTATTTTCAAAGGCATCCGCCATGGCCTAACTGTAAAACTTTTAGAAGCAGCAAACATTCAGAAGAGGAAAAGGCAAGGTAGTTTTAATATAAGAAAATTTGTACTTGAAAATTAAAGGTATAAATATTAGTCACCCATCTGGAATACTATCAAATATACATGCTGTTATTGTACTATCTACATTGCTTTAAAAAATGAGCAAATGCAGTCGATGGCTACCCGATTTCTTAACAGTTCCTCAAATTACAATAAGCTATAGCGAACAGTCAAAATGTACATAGGCAGATATCATCATTATATCGGCTGGCCGATTGTTGATCAATCGGCCAGCCTTAATTATCGTTGCATATCACGATCGTTAACATATATTTTCTTCCTTTATAACCACCTATCAACATTTTCCATAATGAGTTATTGAGGTCAGCTGTTTCTTAAACCAAAGAGGACGGTTTAAATATTAAATTAGCTCGTATGTCATCCTACCTGCGCCGCCGCCCGGCATTTTAACGAGCCCTTATTGTGCTCAACAAAATATCATTAAACATCGTGCAACCCATTAACACTCTCTAATTGCTCAAAATACACGGGCTGCCACTTTTTATAAGCACTGAATACCGTAACAGAGAATTAATCAGTTGCATTTTTAAGTCATGTTGCATACCAACAATTTGCGATTTTAAAATTAAACTCCTTTCCGGATTTAATTGATGACGAGAGAAAAGCGCACGTCTATATGTGAGTCCCTGATTTTATTCCCGATCCGCGTTGGCTCAACTATAACCTCTTCTATATTGATCCCAATGTTGAACCCATATGCATATGGGTTTGACGTTCAAGGCTGCAATAAATAATATTGTATTTACTTAAAATTTGATTATGTTTTTATGTAAAGAAGAAAGTAGAACAAGAAATTAATGTACCTTAACATGAACATTGGTCTTTATTAGCATCGAGGAAGCTTGCAACTTATAAGATGTACTATATTGTTATTTTTTTTCACAGAAGCGGAATAATGTATCTATTTGGGCTATCGTATGGTTGCTGAAGCTGCCTTTCTTCCTAGCAGACTCTATGACAACTACACTTAAACATGTCGCAAATGTTTCTTGTGAGTATATCATACATTTCTTATATGAGGTACTATTACAAAATATAATTTCTGTCATTATCTGAATTTACTTTTTATTTACAGATTCAGCCGACAATATCGATTTAAGCTCATTAGCGACTATATTCAGTCCTCGAATGGATTTTGATCAATGGAAACCGCTGACGGGCCGTGGAGACCCTCTAAGAAAGGATCCTACATATGATTACGAGCCACCGGTTTTAGAACGAGTTCACTATTGGGCAGACGACACGCGTCTTGAACGCGAACAATATCCAGAAAGAAAATCAGAAGTCCTCATGCTTGGGGTGTCCTCTAGAAAATCAAGTGTAGCTCATCGGCAGCCACCACCGAGAAGACATCCACGTCCAACGCTTCCTAAGTACGAAGACTTTACATATAAAATCAATGATCGTTACCCTATGACAATACTAGTGCCACCACCCCCACCACCTCCTGGTCAGCAGCCACCACTCTATGTATTTACCGAAAACAAAATACCAACACCTAACGCCCCATCTGAGCATACTGAAAGACCAACATTATTGACAAGAGAAACTACTCCTTCAACTGAACAACTTACTTCTCTCTATGCTCTTCAAGAAGCGAATTTGATATATCAATCTTCCACCACAAGTCAAAATTGGATGTTGGATTTGAATCAAACTAAACCAATTCCAAATGCTGTAAGTACCGATTATGCTGGTTGGGGGCCAACTACACCTTTATATGATAACGAATTAGCCAATGATACCCATAATTTAATATCTAATGATCACATTGAAGTAATTAGACATCCATACACATTTTATAAACCTATGCTATCTGAAGCGCCTCCTCCGCCACAGCCTACTACTACAAATTTGATATTTCTACCAACATTTGTTCCAACTGCTTTGCCAGCTACTGAAGTACCACAAGTTCCAAGTGTCACTCAAGCAACAAAACAAGATCTTGAAACCACAACAGAGATTGCTTTTAATATATCTGACTATTTTGAAGATATTAGCACACCTATGCCAGTTGTACATAAAGAAAAACAGCCTAGTACACTGTCAGATTTTAAAACAGATAAAACTATATTTGATATGTTGGGTCCAATGATGTCTATGCCTTTGGTCAATGGGCCGGAAAGACCTGAAGATCACCTTTATGCTCATGCATCAGAAAATTTTCACGTGTACAAAGAACATCCCACCGAAGATACTAAGATATTAGAAACTATGCAAACAATGCAGCCACCACCGACTAGTAAAGTTATAGAGACAACAACCGAATCTGATTATTATTCTAAGAATCCACATATAATTAACAAATTTGTCCACAAGAAACCATCAAAATTCACACTTGATCCGTATTTACATATGCGTTTCACAACGTTGCCTCCGATAAAAACAACGGATGCCAGTGACAGTTTTAAGACTACTACTGAAGGTGTGCCTCTGCCAATGTATTTGATAATACAAGGTCATTCGAAAGTGAAAACTTACAGTTCAAAGCCTGATATAAACCAAGTTCATGACACAATAAGTAATGAGATCCCCAAACCTAATGAAACTACTGAAGTAAAACACCTTCATCCGATAAAGGAAAAGAAAATTGAAAAATCTAATACTATTAGAGGAAGCAGATCAAAAAATCTCAAAAAATTGGTGGAAGAAAATTATGGATCTATTGAAATTCAAGAGGCTGATGTGGGTATACATTATGATGTAAGCGATGGAAGTGATGTACCACTCGAAATGTACAGGACAGGGATTGTTGAAACTGATGAAAATAATTACTCCTCTTTGAAACAAAATAAAAATGAAGAGCGTACAAAACGACAGATAGATCTGGAAGATTTGTTGCCGTTTGATGAAGATGTTATTGAGAAGTATGTGTACAATTTCTTCAATAGGAAAAAAAATTCAAAAGGTATCACAGGTTTGATAGCCCAAGCCATAACCAGTGATGCAGCGTCTGTGGTTGATGACCTTGAGGACGACGACGAAGATAATGAACACGAGGAAGAAGAAAGATGATCTGCGGTGATATAATATGACAGTAGTACAAAGTTTTGTGCAGCATAATGCCAAAAAGGGTATCGGTGAAGATTGTAGTTACCCAAAATGTTTAAATCATAAATTCATGGCCATGACATGACAATCGTATCTGTTGTTGAAATAAAATAAAAGACTGTAAAATCTTAATACGCTTCATAATTATAATTTATTGTATTAGTATCGAATAAATATATCCGTAACATGAGACGATATTGTATCGTACTAATATAAGGTATGAAACTTTTGAGGTATTGTACGAGAAATTGTGTTACTTACATATTATGCCTACGTACCTTCTAAAACTGTAATAGACAATAAATTATACATATAGCTTTTAAAGGTAAAATTTTAGTTAAATGAAAATGTAAAGACTTATTTATTTTGTAGTACCTATAGGTAATAAATGAGGAAGAAAAAATGGATACTTTTTTTTCATGAATATGTGGGATATATTAGAGTAAACTGCAGTAGTATCTAGGCTTTTAAAAAAAAAATTATGTTGTTTTTTCGTTATTGGACCTAAAGTAAATTGGTCATACAGTAATTTTAAATTAAATCGTTGCTTACAAGAATTGTTAAAAATTTCAAAAACTGCTCGTAAAAGGTGTTGAATAATAAGGACTTTATTTGGATGTTTTTAAAAACCATCTGTATTTTGATCCCAAAAACTGTTGAATGTATTTAATATTGCGTATCCCATTATTCCATGTTTACCTAGTTGGCAATGTTGCCTGTTTTTCCAGAAACATTAGATTTGTAAATGGAGTAATGATGAGTTTTCCTTCTACTGAAGTGTAATCAGATGATACGGTAAAGGAAAATTTTCTATTTTTCTAATTATGTAGTTGTACTTTGACGCATATCTACAAAAAAGTCGCAGCGACGCACGCAGCGGACACGGCCCACTGACACACACACTTCTTACGCTCCTTTTCGTAGAAATAGACGCAGGCACCTTGGATAAAGTGAAAGCTGCTTACAAGTCGATAAGGTCTCATTTATTGCGATTCACCACTATTAAGGAATATAATCGACGATAAAGTCAAAATCCAAAAGAACATTTCATTCGCGAATCGATGTCTTTTAATAACTGTTCATATTTAATTTTTACAATTAATTACTATTCCAATAAAAAAATATATAATGAAACGTTTCACTTGATACTTCGGTGCAGAGTTACACCAATCCGCTTTACAAAAACACACTTTATACTCAGCATCAGCATAGCTGAAACAAATTATGAAACTGGTATAGTGACGACCTCCGAGCTGTGAGTGGAATGAACACCGGTTTTCAAGGTACTCAGAGATCCTCAGTTCGAATCCCGGTGGGGCAAATGTTTGTATCATAATGAATATGAGTATTAATCATGTTTGTTTATATATCGACAGTGTATAAGTCATGTTTGTTTATATATCGACAGTGGAAAAGCAAAAACTCTTATAAGTACGCCACTTTGGTTTTGCTTAAAAATTAACTTAACTTCAGTTTTTATGCAAGGTAAATTTTAGAGCGATTTTGCCTCTCCACTGTCGATATATTTCCAGAATAAAAAACTTATTAATACACCATGAATTTGAGTTGCCTGAGAAACTTAAAAATCGTGTTAATAAAAATAGCAAGAACAGTATTATAAACAGGAAACGTATTACACCCCCATACAATAATATTGATTCATAACGTTTACAAAACCTATATAATATATAAAACAAAGTAGTGTTAGTTAGAACACGCAAAACTTTGGAACTATTAAAATACCGACAAAATCACGTAATAAAGTTATACAGAAAATCAATTGTCCTAATTTCCCAAGAAGTCTTAAGGTACTGAGTGATGAAATATGGCTGATGAGAGATGGAAGAATATTGGGCAAACCTGGCAACAAATAAATTTCGTTTTTTTTTCGCTGATACGCCATTGTAGTACGCATTACGCATGTTATTGAATTTTTATTTTCTTTATGTCTCTATTCCTGATAAACTATTGAACTTTTTTTGTAAGTATTATTTTTATTTTGGTTGTCAAATCGTTAATTTAATTGAGATAAAAAATTAAAAAACTCGATAAATGTGGTAACATTTATCAACTTTTAAGCGGCACAAAGTACGTTGGGTTGGGTCTGCTAGTACCCGTACACGTAGTATAAACGGCTTGGAATAATGATCTACTGAATAAGCAATTTAAAATGGAATATTTTTAGTGGGTTGAGTAAAGATTATAAATATTAGGTTGAGTAAGGAAAAAACGTGAGTAGGATGAGACGTCATAGGATGAATACCAAACAACCATAAAGGAGATTGCTCAAATTGGCCTAAATGCACAAAAAATATTGACATGCACGGTAATTCTTGGCGTAATTTATAATTTAATTTACAGTCATTAGATTTCAACGGACACCTTTGTATAATATATTTACTTTATAAAAGACTTTTTTTAAATTTTACCGGTTTGGAAAACATACGAATCATTTTTAATGGCTATGGGTGTAGTGACATTTAGCCAAAGACTAATCGAAGTTGTTTATATAACATAAAAACAAATCTATTTTGTAAAGATCGAAAAACCAAATCATTTTTTTATTACACTGTGGTATTAATATCCACAACTATATTATCATTTTCACTAGATGCAAATGTGCTCAGACCATTATTATAGATGGTAGGCGACATCATAAAGTCTATTGCCATACATTTTTCGCCAAACACCTCCATAAACACATTATAATCTGTATATATGTTAGACTTTAAGGTATCTATTTATGGGCCTACGTTCCCTGACTATAAATTAATAAATAAAAAAAATATAAGGTGTGCTACACTAAAAATCTAAAATATGGTTATCTTAAAACCATAACAAAAATAATGAAGCTACTGAATATATGGCTATAGAACCTCTAAATCTCTTAGCTTTCTTTGGTTAACGAGAGTTTAAAAATTCTCTCTAATCTGTGGCTCATTCACAATCATCACACAGTTTCTGTCACAGAGTACCTTATTATAACCGGAAATGACACCTGATTTTAAAAGTTACTCTTATGCATAAACTTTAAAAACAGGCAACTGTCTGTTAATCTACATGCTCTATATACCTGAATCTAATCCATAATTTCGGTACTTGGCTTGAATTCCCTAGTTTACTATATAACTTATTTGTTTTCTATTATTTTAATATGTTCAGTGTATATGGTTTAAAGAAGTTCTCAGGGGTGTCCGTCAATAATATTCGTTTCTACAGTAATTTATATATAATTTCGAATCTAGGAAACAAATTTTCATGATTATTGGTCTTTAGGCCAAACATGTATGGAAGCTGAGCAATCTCCTTTAGATTATCTCTAAAATAATACACGTACATTTAAAGTATTTTATACTGTCCTATTACCTTCTCTCATAGGATTAGGTATAATCTTAAGTACTTTACATCCGGTTTTAGCAAGTGCTATACAGATTTGGTAAGATGAAGTAGCAGAATCATTATTAATGGTCCAACCGAAACTCTAGTTTCATTTGTACCATTGATAGCGAAATTCAGTGTTGAATTCGGTACAACTTTACAAACACAGAACACAGAATCTGTGTTCTGTGTTTACAATGATGGAAAATCGGCATACTTAAAGATAATTTCTTACTTCGAAATAAGTAATAATTTTGGCTCAGAACAGAACATAGGATTTTGATACGCTCAGAAAATTACTTAAAGATTTAAGAGTTTAGTATACATAACAAACATGCGATGCGCACCTCACTAGATACCCTTATTTTTCATATCGGGTTATCGACAAATGCAATTTACCTACTTTACACCTCTTTCAGAGGACCCGGCAGGCGAACTTTTGGCTACAACTAAGTAGCTTATTCGGTTTTTTGTGTGACTTAGTAGTAATTGTTAGAAGCAAATCACAATCGATAAAAAACAATGAGAAATAGGTAACATACCGCTCCTGTCTGCAGGTCATTGATCTTGTCGGAATAGTTACAGACTTGGGGATAGCATCCTCTTTATTGGGTTGGTAGCACCCTCGTTGCACCATCCATGCAAAATGTCCTCTAGTAGCCCACGATCGCACAAAACACATCGTATCATCTGTAATAATATTTAAAATTAACATTATAATTTCTTTTTCATCCCACCACCTCGGAAAGTGTAATTTTGCGCTTCGAAATCTGGCTGGAAAATTCTATTTTATTCGCTTGAGCGGCAAAGTAGATTTGAATTTAGAACATCACATATAATGAGTACTCAATATAATTGTAAATTCAAAACGTCATTAAACCTATTTAATGTAACCTCTATGGTGCCAAATTTATGATTAGAACTTTTTAAATTGTGAAAAAATTTAAATTTGGAACCTTCTTGGTTTCTTTGTTTTATTTGCGTGCTTCGCGCCATTCTAGTTTTTCACGTTTTATTGCTTAATATAATTAACATAACCTAAAAACTGTACAAAAAAATCAACTAAAATGAGTGACATTAGCGACGATGAAGTTTATCTAACGCCAACTGAGTTAACTGAAACAGTTAATAATGCGCAAATGAGCCTTCTCCCTCAGCAATCACGAGAGAAGTATTTGAAACAGTACGATATATTTAACATGTGGCGACTAGCTAAAGGAGCAAAAACTTTCTCCGAAAACGTTTTGCTGGCATATTTTATAGAATTATCTGAGACCAAGAAAGCAAGCACGCTATGGAGTACGTATTCAATGCTAAAATTAACAATTAAGATGAAGAAAGACGTTCATATCGACACCTATCATAAATTAGTGGCATTTTTAAAAAGAGCCTCATCTGGTTATAAACCAAAAAAATCGAAGGTTTTCACAGCATCTGAAATTGCAAAGTTTATTAATGAAGCACCTGATTCCGTATATTTAGCGGCAAAAGTAAGTCAATACGTGTAATTTTTTGTTGTTGATAAAATTGTACATAGTACTTACAATATTTTTAATTTGATTAATTTATTTACGATTATAAATACTTCTTTTGTTACAGGTTGTTCTTATTATTGGTATAACCGGAGCATGTCGAACAAATGAACTTACACTACTTAATGTCAATAACGTATCAAAATATTCTCATAATTCTGATGAATTGCTATTAATTAATGTACTAAATACCAAGACAAAAAAAGACCGCAACTTCGTTATTCGCAAGGAATATGTAAACATTGTTCAGAAATATCAAGCTTTACGTCCTTCTAACACCCCAATTGAACGATTTTTTCTACAATATCGCAACGGAAAGTGTATCCGACAACCTATGGGTCAGAATAAAATTGGCAGTATTCCACGAGAAATAGCAACTTTTCTCGGACTTTTAGAACCCCCGTTATACACCGGTCACTGTTTTAGAAGAACCTCAGCCACACTTTTGGCCGAATCAGGGGCTGATCTTCTATCGCTTAAGCGCCATGGAGGCTGGAAGTCTAATTCGGTTGTAGAGGGATACATAGAGGATTCAATCCAAAGTAAATCAAAAATTTGTAATAGTATCGTGGAGGCCATAACACTGAAAGAACCTCTGTCAGATTCTTGGTCTCGCCCTTCTACATCTAAAATGAGCCCCCATAAGATTGGAAACAATAGCCCTCTCTCGCCAACATTTACGCCAATAGAATCCAATGAATCGGCACAACTATTTAAAATTACTGATACGAGTAGTTTACCACAAAACAGCGCACAATTCACAAACACCAACATAACATTACCTAACAAAAATATTAAACTTAACATAAGTAACTGTAGCAACGTTACATTTAATATTTCTTAATTATTTTCTACTTCTTATTATTTTCTTCAATTTATAGATTATCTTAATGTGTTTTAATTGAAATAAAAATATTTTGTCATTATAAATTGTTTTCTTTTTCATTTTGTCATTTCCTCGCTGAGGTGGGATGAAAAGTTACGTATTGCACTCGAGTGGAAAGATTTTTCACCTTGTGCTCGTTTGTTTCCCTCGCTGACGCTCAGGATTCTAATTTAGAATCACTCGCTGCGCTCGTGATTCAACTTTAGAATCCTTCGCTTGCTCGGTCATCCAAATCGAGCACGCGGTTAAAAAGGAACTTTCCACTCTTGTATAATAAATAACTATTTAATTGATGGGTAGCTATATATAGTGAGTATGTGCCGCATAATGGTAGGCGTCTAGGGTTGTCAGATGGTCGGGGAATCGACTGGATTTTCCCGTCATATCATGTGATTTCCAGACTCCAGACAAAAAACGAAATCTCGTGACAAACGAACAAGAACGCTTTACTTATTATTTACCCTGTGCCACAATATTATATGAAAATGCAAGGGGGTATTTCTCACGACAAGAATCCCAAAATCCCGACATTTTAAAATGTTATCCAGTTACGAAGACTTCTCGATCTGTGCAACCCTATAAACGTCCCACATAAACGTTTACCCTTGAAGAAGGCAAGTACAAAGTGAGACTGCTGTAGCGATCGAGTTCGCTAAAGTCATTTTTAAGGTGAAGCACCTCTACAGGTGGGTGGTAGGTATATTACCCAAAATTCAAGCACAAATTCGCTACTTGTGCCCTACCGCTCTCAAAGTAGATGGTGCTCCAATTCACTTCCCACATGTGCTAAGATGTTATTATCACTCTTTATCAGATACTCATCCAATATAAATTTCTCATGGCAAAACTATATACAAACCTCCAGAACAATTAACCAGTAAAGCTCGACTGTTGTTGAAAGAGATGCCTACCGGCGCAAACTCTCCAGCACAGCTCAAGTCTCCGCGGTAAGTTGATGTACAGTTGAAGCAGAGTATTCCTAAAGCTCCATTAACCCACCAAAATAATATAATACACCACAGTGTTAGTTTAGCACTTGTCATTTGAATACATTAGAAGCTCCTACGGCTTGAAGGTGGACTGTTTTTGCCAGTAATTACAAAGGCACCTACATTAATATCGTATATTTAGTCAATAGAAATGATCCTTATATTTTGTCATTAAAATGTCAGATGTCCCCGGTTTAAAGTGGATATCTATGGCTATTGTGCTAGATAGATAGCGCTTAGCTATGGTGTCGGTAATCTATGAAATATTAATATGACCTGTTCCTGTAGCATGAGCACCAATTAACATTATATCACGTTTTCTGTCGCGTCTAAGTGTATTAAGTATTAGTTCCAGCCCCCCGGAACTCTTCGTTTGTGATTTCGATTCGCGCTTGGCCGATTTTGTTCTTTTTCGGTATCTGCTTTCAGCATCATCACAGGGCTTCCCTATGGATGGACTAAGAGATTGTGTCATGAATGACCCACCACGTTGGCCCAGTGTAGGGGTGCTAACGATTGCAGACTCAGCTGGGACCAGCTGGTTTAACATGCCTTCCAAAGCAAGGCGGAGTTCGAGATATTAAGTTTTTGTCACTTATCCAATGACCGATCATTGCAAAATATGCTTAACTTCCACGATCGCAGTCTGATCGCACGCCCCACCGAGCTCCTCGAGCTGTCGGCTTTCAATAGGTTCCAATTTTAATCGTGGCTTCGACTTAACAGCTAGCATGTCGATATTTTTTACCTGTACAATGTATCGTCAAGGAACACCTGATTTTCGCTTTAGCATTTTGATTAGGACCAAATATGTTCTTGAATTGTAAAGGGTCATGCCCATAGTATTTACTATGAAAGGTGCCATTGTAACAATGAAGGGACACGACTCCTTGTGTAAGTAAATAAAATATGAAAAATTGAGGGAACATGTCAACTCATGGCCAACTTGACTACACAGTACTCTCACACGTACGTCACAGTTTTAGAATCCATGCTGTATAATTATTGAAAGTACACTTGTAAAGGTTTTATTTCGTAGGTACCTTCTTTAACACGACGTTTTTACTAGTACCCGTAGCACGAACCAATATCGAATTCGAATAGTTTGCGAGTGCGAAATGTCATTGTCAAATTTATACTGATTTTTAGTTCTCGTGACGTCTATTGCGGCGCTTCTGTTCAAGTTTCCATACAAAATTTGACATTGACATTTCGCGCTCGCAAACTATTCGAATTTGATAATGGTTCGTGCTAGGGGTACTGTACCCAAGCTCGAACAACTAGCGCTAGCGAGAAAGTATTCGTAACGTCACATCAAAATTTCCATGGAAAATTTGGTTTTTTCCTACGTCCGGTAGAGGCGCTGCTTATTGGCGATACGAATACGGCTGTCAAGGTTTATGCTTTATGTTTGGTATTGGTAATATAAAAAAAAGGTGAGTCGCGTTACCATTTAGGATTTTCCTGATATTTCGAAAAAGTCCGGACTTTTTAGTCACAAAATGGTTCCATTGCTCAGTTACAATGGTATGGTATTTAAATCAATATGTATTTTTATTATTCATATTAATTTTAATTTATAAAATCCGGACTATATTCCAAAAGTCCGGGCTAATCCGGACGGATGGTAACCCTACTTGCGAGTAGATCCTGTATACATTTGAAAGTTATAAAAATATGTATCCATTGATGATGTTGTCATTGTTTTTTACAAATACTAGTAGACTACATTATGTTTGTATTTGTAACGCAGTGTGAATATATTAATTTGTTTCAGAGCATACAATTTATAGTGTCTATTATGCTGTATACATTAATTTGGTATATTGAGTGAATAGAATACATATATCCGTCGTATATCATGTGTATAATAATTTGTATCGAAGTATGTACACTTATTTAAATTGGTATATGGTTTTGTAACTTTAGGGGTAGGGGTATACAATACATCTCGTTGTAGTTGACTGTACCTATTAGCTCTTATTTAGCTCCGGACTTCATTATAGTCTGAAGTCAAACAAATTTTTAATGGGATGCTTAAAAAACTTTATCTACTCTGATACTATAATACAAAGATTCTAAAACTGAAAACTAAATGCTTATGACAAACATTACGTACAGGCCAAAAATAATAAAAAGAACAATGTGTGTGTCAGCTCCGACGCACGACTGGAGTTTACTCCTTATTCGATAGTCTAACCAGACGCAAACCCAGAGTTTAACTTAAAAAATATTGATACTGTATGAAAGGGTAAATTTACAAATTAATGAAAATAATATACATATATAAATATATATTTATTCATTTCATATATATTTATTATAACTAATCGACGAAATATTTTACATTAAACTTTTTACAATACTTAGTCAATTTCAGATATGCATAAATATATCATTAGGAATGTTGATAAATTATGTAATTATTATTATCAGACTATTATCATTTTTTAAAATATCAATTAAATCAACATTGTCTGCATTATTAATTACAGTGACAGGTGGTTTATGCTAACTAAAATAACACACATGGACGTTCGTAGATACGTGGTTCACGAATCTTGAAAATACCGCATCAATGGTTGTACCATACCTCGTTGTCCCCATTGCTCTATCAGAAACAATATCTAAATTCAGTTCAGATTTTAAAAATTTTATTAATGTCAATCCGTCATCTTTGTTTGTCAAAGTTGCGCGACATAGGATGCGCACCAAAAACGTAACGAGGTCATTCATCGATAGATTTTACTCCTCTCATTTTTCTCATACCGGGCCCCTTATACATGCAAATCGATTCTTAAGGAGTAAACTCCAAAAAGTTTAATTACGATACAGGTCTTGTATGGACACCTGTAACATAATATAACTTCTTAATCATAACGATACACCTATACAACCTCCAGCTGGACCAAGGAGGTTGAACCTCTACTTTAAAAAGGTTTCTATGAACGAGTCCGCGACGACGCAACACGCATGCGCAATCGATGTTTGCACCTTGGCGCCAACATTTGACATTTAAAAAGCTTTTTAATATTTAAACAAAGTTTGGTTTTGTTTGTAAAATACATAAGTTTTTGTGTAAAAACATGTCTGAAAGCGGGGATAGTGGTGATTGTACACCACCAGACATTCTGGAAGCTGCGTCAAACATGACCATGAACCTGTTGCCGGCGAAATCTAGGAGCAACTATAATAAATGTTACCACGAATTCATGGAATGGAAAATGAATAAAAATGCTACATCATTTTCTGAAAATGTGTTGTTAGCGTACTTTCAAGAGTTATCTGAAAAATATAAAGTGTCAAGTATGTGGGTTAAATACTCCATGATTAAAAGTACGCTGAATATTTACAACGAAGTTGACATAACTAAATATAGCAAGCTGATTGCATTTTTGAAACGAAACTCACAAGGATATAAAGGGAAAAAATCCAAAACTTTTACAGCAGAGCAGATAAATAAGTTCTTAAATGAAGCCCCAGACACATTATATCTCTTCACAAAAGTATTTTAGTTGTTTATCAGTTAACAATGTACATTTTTTTTGTTAATATTGAGTTAATTTACCGTAATACATATATATATATATATGCCGAAACTGGCAGAAAAATATAAGGAAAACTGTTAAAAACGCGGTTTTCTCTTAATTGACGTTTAATTACGTATACAATTGTAAGTGACAATAAAAGTCGCTGAGGAGAACCGGTCACTTTCACCAGCCGCTGCGGATGCCATCATCAAGAGTCATTACATGGATGACTATTTGGACAGCGTCGACTCGGTTGACGAAGCTACCCAACTAGCTTCGGACATTATCAAAATTCACGCAGCTCTGGAGGGAGGGACAACAGTGCTTCGGCTCGGTTTGAAACCCAAGACCTCATTTCCAAACCAGCTTTGGCGTGAATTTTGATAATGTCCGAAGCTAGTTGGGTAGCTTCGTCAACCGAGTCGACGCTGTCCAAATAGTCATCCATGTAATGACTCTTGATGATGGCATCTGCAGCGGCCGGTGAAAATGACCGGTTCTCCTCAGCATTGCGATTCTTCAGAAAGATAGCGGTAAATGGACTAGATGTGGCGCCGAAAATCATGGACGTCATTCGAAACTCTTGGATGGGCTGTGAGGGATCGTCACGCCATAAAAACCTTTGAGCGTCACGATCTTCGACCCTTATCTTAGTCTGAGGGAACATTTCGCGGATGTCACCATTAAGGGCCACGACACCCTCTCAGAATTTCATTAAAATTCCTAAAAGAGGCTGCAGCAAGTCGGGACCTGGTAAAAGAAGTGAATTTAAAGTCACGCCAGACGACGTTGCCGCAGCATCGTGAACTACACGAAGCTTTCGCTTCTGAGGGTGAAACACTCCAAAATGAGGCAGGTACCAAGCTATGCTGGCGCTGTTTGGCGGCTTGGTACAGAGTTCCGCATAGCCCTTTTGAATTGTAGAACAAATGTTTTCGCGGTAAGCGTCAGCATAAGCTTTATCCTTTATCATTTTTCTCTCTAAACAATGCGAGCTCACGACTATTCGGTACGTTATCAATATTTGCTTTCCACAAAAGGCCTGTCTCAAATCTGCCGCTAGAGAGACGTCGGGTCGTTTGATTCAAAATACCGATCGCTCGTTTATCGTCATCTGAATAATAATCTCTTTTGGAAATTCCTATAGAATCGATACGAAAATACTCGTTTAGTTGCCGATCTAAACAAGCAATTTCGTTTGTATCACAATGATTAATAAATTCAATCGGTGATGATTTCGATTTAATGCGACCGAATAAAACCCACTCAAGGGGGGTCAACGCTGCTACTGGTTGGGATTGACCACCGCGCCTGAATGTAGGAGGTACAGTCAAATGCCAGTTGTCAATGCCAATCAATAGCATTGGTTGCGCTTCGTTATAACTCAGCTCCTCTACTAAATCGGTTAAGTAATCATAAGCAGTTAAATCTTTAGCTTTTACGGTTTGACAAGTTAATGAAAGATTTGGAATGGAGCGAACATTTTGTAACACAAATGCTTGAGTACTATTTTGACCTCTAAGTTCTAAGGATACAAATGTTACGTCAGATTCTCTGGACAATCCGCCTACTGCGTTTACTCGAAGACGAGATCGGTTATCCGTAGCACCCACTGCATCCGCAATTGATGAGTCAACCAGCGTCGCGGTAGAACCGTCGTCGAGCAAAGCAAATGTACTGACGGTACCTTTAGGTCCAGAGACGTTAATTGGCACTAAGGTCGCTATTCTCCACATCGTTCACCTGATGCATTGCACTGTTGATGTGGGTCACGGTTGCCAAAGTCGCATCCCTATGAAGTAACGTGTGGTGCGTAAATTTATTGAGACAATTTGTAATTTCGCATGAAATTTTTTACACTTTCGATAGTAATGGTTACCTTTGACTAAACATTTGTGACAAACCTTTTTTTCGGTGACCCATTTCCATCTTTCATCGATGGTGGTCGCTGCGAAAATTTTGCACGTTAAAATATTGTGACCTACTTTTGAGCAAAATATGCTAAGCTTATTAGGTTCTTTGGGCAGTTGAGACAAAGGAGTGTGGCTTGTGGCGTGACACCTCATAAGTTTGACAATTATTTGACAATTATGTCTCTAACATCCCGTTTTACCGGTTCAAAAAAATCGTATTTAGATTTTAAATTAGCCTCATGCATGAGAAACTCAGAAAAAAGTTCGAGGCGGAACTTTTTTACGGGGTCACTTTCGCGCGAGAAGGCAAAGTCTGCCCACCGGGAGCGTAAGGAATTGGTAAATTTCCTTACGATCTCGTTGGACAATAGGCTAGTTGACCCTTTTTGGAAAAAGGTTTTAAATGGTTAATAAATGTTCTATTAGACCGAAAAAAAATGTATTGTATTTTTTTTAAACCTAGAAAGCTACAAATCTTTAATTTTAAAATAGACTTTTCATGGACATACAAAAATGCTGTCGGCCATTTTAGTCTATAGATTATCTATGCTATGACTTGAACTGTGGTAAACAAAAACTCGTAAATACGTAGAAAATTACTTTTAACTGAGTTTATAATAAAAAAAATCATGATTTCTAATAAATACCACGAAAAATAAAGTAATTATCATTACTGTATTGTACGAGAATATAAAAACACATCCTTGAAGACTCCAGGAAAGTTGTGGATTAAAGTGCCGAAAGAAATTAACCTACGCAACTTTATTGCACTTATTCATATGTTGTATCAGTTTTATGTTTATTACTACATTGTAATACTAAATCCACTGTACTTACATAGATGCCTTGTCGTTTCTCTGCTCCGCAGAACAGAAATCGGGGTTTAGTGCAACAAATTCACCAACCATCAATGCGTCAATTCTTGGCAGATTTGTGCTTTCTGCTTTCACAAAGCCGGCATCCATAATTAGTTTTGTCAAAAAAAACTAAGTTTACTGTTTTTTTCTTTCCTAAAGTTAAAAGTGTTTAAGATAAATTTAGTCAGACGAAAGAATCCACCTACAGTAACACGCGAATGACATTTAGTTGTTTACCACAAGAGACGTCAAAATCATGGCGGATGTGGCGAACAGCGTTTTTAGTGTTTAAAAAATATAGACTAAAAAATATTTTTTAAAATTAAATTTCTACAGCAATCTTCTGTTTTTATTAAGTGAAATCGATAAATTAAGGTTTCTTATACTAAATACTTTAAGAAATAAACATTTATTTAATACAATTCGACATGAGTAAACTAGCCTATTCAGGGGAGGCTAGATACTCTGGCACGCAGAGGAGACGCACTACCTCAATGCAGTACCGCACTCTGCATGCGAAAGCATTTATCTCCCGCGCAGTCTCGTTGTGTGAGATCCTTGGTAGTGCGCGTACAGTAGCCAGTTCAGCAATGATGATGCGTTCCGGCCTAGCAAATTCGACCTCGAGTGCGCGCATCACCTCCCCAGGGTCACACGCGGCAGCCAGCAAAACAGCTACAGCATCACGAGCCGGCCCTCTTAGAGCAGCGCTAATCCTGGCTAAGTTCTCGGCCGGCGAGTAGGCGGCGCTGGTAGTGACGTAGACTCTCCTGAAAACAAGCCAGTCGGTTGGTTTGCCGTCAAAAAGGAAAGGCTAACGAAACCTGACTTCGGTAGTGTAGCAGTAGCAGCCGCAATTTGCGAGACTTCTTCGGCTATCCGTAACGTGTCAATTTACACGTCGTCCCAATGTGTGGCGCATGCGCGGTGGTAAAGGGTGTACCACTTTGTGGCGCAAATGCATTTAAAGGCGCTCTGAAATTATTATTACAATTAGTGGGGAAAGTATTAGAGGTACAGGGTTGCAACTGTGGGTTAAGAGGGTTGTGGTCACGGTCACGTATTTGGGTAGTGTCCTCACGCCCCACGGACGAGGTTACGTCTAGTGGCACCCCTACAGTCACGACTTCAGGTGCTAAGTACAGGGCACAGTCGCTGGGACATTAGGGTGCGACGTCTCCATATACGTCTGGGGTTGAATAGTGTGAATCGTAGACTTGTTACCATCTCCACGGTTTAGCCACTCCTGGACTATTTTCGATCTGCGGCTTGAATGTCGACTGCTGCCCTTACTTCCAGTAGAAGCTTCGAGGGAAGCAATATGGGCACGGTGCTCAGCTTCGGCTACGGCACGCTCCGCGGCTAAGGTGCGCTCATGCTCAGCACGCTCCGCGGGCAGGGCGCGCTCACGCTCGGCGCGCTCTAGGTCTGCAATGCGCCGCAAATGTTGCGCCTCTGCTTCAAGCACTCGTGCTTATACTGTAGCCGATGAACGCGACGACGATGCCACAGAAGTGTCACTTTTATTAGATTTAGTTGCCTTAGCGGCGGCACGGCTTCTGGTAAGCATATTATATTTACTTAAACACTCTGACACCAAAAAATATAAGGAAAACTATTAAAAACGCGGTTTTCTCTTAATTGACGTAAAAAATATCCAAAAACATTAAAAATAAATGATATAAAAACTGCCAGTTTCGGCAGCAATATGAGTTGTTACAGATTGCACTATTTTTTGGTATAATGGGTGCTTGCCGACGGCAAGAGTTATACAACATAGAATTCAAAGATGTTGAAGTCTTCGAAACTACACTATTGACCAAATAAGTAAAAAAAAAAAACAAAACGGACCGCTCTTTTACCGTTACTGGGAAATATTATAAACAATGCAAAAAATACATAGACCTACGACCAACTGAGTTCAGCAACCCCAGTTTTTTTCTAAACTATATTGCCGGAAAATGCACGACGCAGAGAGTTGGCATTAACAAATTTGGAGCTTTAGGCAAAGTTATTGCCAGCTATCTTCAACTTACCGACCCCAAATTGTACACAGGACACTGCTTTCGTCGAACATCTGCGACCTTGCTAGTTGACGCTGGTGGAGATATAACGGCACTAAAGCGACACGGTGGCTGGAAGTCAACGACAGTTGCAGAAGGCTATATAGATGATTCAATGACTAACAAGATCGCTGTATCCAATTCAATACTTAACAGTATTGAAAATAACAGAAATGAGGTCAACATTAACATACCCTCTCTGAGTACCTCCAATAAAGCTTCCTGTCCGGTTCAAATTCAGTTTCATAATTGTAATATTCAGAACATCAATAATTATTACAAGTAAAAATGTTGTAATATTCAGCGTTTTATTTGCAATATTGTTTTACGTATTATATATAGTATGAGAGTAGATAAAGTAGTGTATGACACTACATAAATTGATCTTATAACACTCGTGTAATACTATAAAAAAACTCGCCTACGGCTCGTTTTTTTAAAACACACTCATGTTATAAGAACCCTTATTATGCAACAGTATCATAAACTACTATTTTCGAATCGTCTCTGTTGTTTTATTTTCGCCACTACCCGTTAACATAAAGGCATTAATGAAATTAGTCCTTAACATTTAAATTTGGCGTTACATTGAATAGAAAAATGATCACTTATCTGATGGACTACAAAGATGGACCAAAACTGTGGAAAAACCGAGCGATAATTTTATTATGAGCTAGGAACAGGTATTGCTTTCATGTGTAGTTTCGGTATATTTCGTATAACAACTGGCTGATGAAGATTTTTATTTAGTGTCATAGACATTCCAACAAAACTTTTAATGGGGTGTGCTAAAACATAAATACAGTTTAACTAGCTTCTTATCTTGAACGCAATAAAATGCAATAAAAATAAATTAATGACGTATTTATTACTACTAATGATAAACGTAATATGATAATTGTACTATAAATTGATAATTCCAGTGACTTGTATTCCTTTCCAAACAAACAGAATGTACTTTTTGCGGTAATCCCTAGTACTTACACAGATTATGTAATAGTGACTACGCAGCTGCGTACCTAGGTACTAAATTACTTAGTACTAGTGTTGCCCAATGCAAGAATAAGACAAGACTTGGCTAATCTTGGTCTTGCGTCTTGCAGTAGTTCTGACCTGTCCTGGTCTTGGTCTTGGTATTGTGCTCCTAGTCTTTGTCTTGGTCTTGCGGCAAGAGTCTCGCAAGTCTCGCAAAAAAATTATCCGCCTTTTGCTATTTTTATTAAACGTTACTTTAGATCATAGAAGAACGTAACAGAGAAGGTACGGTAAGGTATTTTGAGATTAACTAGAAATTAACATAACTAAATTTATAAATGTCTAAACATTTAATGAGGAATTCGTAAAATCAACTGACACCGGGTGGGGTTTGAAACCACGACCTAAGCGATCCGAGCCGATGCTCTAACCAACTGAGCTATCTACCGTGTCCCAAGGAAGTCAGTCTGATTCTTAATAAGCTTTTACGTTTAATAACCTTAAATGTGCTAAAACATGGTCAAAACAAATTAATGACATGGTGCTACTGAGCGCCTCGGTCTGTGGGCTAAGGAAATTAATACAAATTTGTGAATGCTATGCGGCCGAACATGGATTGATATATTATTGTGGGAAGAGTAAGCTTATGGTGTTTCAGAGTGGCTCCAAGCAAGTGACTGAAATACCATCACTATTGCTGAGTGGGTCACCATTGGCTAGAGTAGAGGAGTCATGATATCTGGGTCATCTAGTTAACCCCACCTTGCAGGACTATGCGCATTGAGCGGGAACGAAGGGCGCTAGCTGTCAGAGCGAACATGGTAATTCGCAGATTCACGAGGTGTTCCACTGAGGTGAAAGTAACTCTTTTTAGGGAGTTTTGCTCTTCTTTCTATACATGCAGCCTCTGGACTAAATACATTCTGATATCGTATGCCGCCCTTCGAGTTCAGTTCAATAATGCGTTCAGAATGTTGATGGGCCTCCCACGTTTTCCCACAGTTTTTTTTTTCATAATGCGCAAGCGAGGCGCATCGTTGGTGCGGCGAGTGCGCGTGAGTGCCAACACCATGCTGGCTGTGCCAGCAGACAGGCTCGACTGCCCATTGTGCCCATATATCAACCACTGCTGTGGACTGCATTTTGCACACTGTGGCCGAGAAGTTTGATTACATTGTGTTACTGTTGTTTTAGTTTTTTAAGTATTATTTAATTTTATTCACATATTTTATTTCAAATGTTAAATTTTGATTTTAGTTAATCTTCGACAATAATTTTAGTTTAATAAATCAATAATAACAACAATTAATGTATTATGTATAAATATGAGTCTTTGTTTATTATTTGAGAATGAGGACGGTGCTACCTTAATTATGAATTGGTGATCAGCACAGGATCATATTTCGGTGTTTTTTTTGTCCACAATAGAAAGAAATCGATCTGAGGGACTTTTGGTTTCAACAGGGTCGCGTTACCTGTCATATTGCCAGAAAAACAGTCAATTTATTGAAAGAAAAATTCAACGAATTCGGATCTCAAGATTCAGGAAGGGATAAGATATATATGGGTTATGTAAAGTCACTGGTATGCCAACAATCTAAGAACTGTTGAGGAACTAAAGCTAAATATAAGAAGCTTCAGCAACGAAGTAGAGGCACCTCTACCTCGTTAATAAAGCTTTATGTCAGCATTATGTCAAATGTGATAAAAATTGGACCTCTTGTATTCAGGCTATCACACCAAGATAAAATGATAATTTAAACGATGTCGTATTCCACAAAACATGCAAAAGAGTAAGCTTCTAAAAAAGGGAAATTTAATGTAATTGTAATCAATACCTAATCCTTTTAACCTAATCCAATCGAATTTAAACGTACCAGAAAACCCTATATTTATACTAAACCCTTTTTATGAGAGTCCGTCCGACTCGCACTTGGTTGAGAGTTTTTTAAGCTCATGTACTTCCAAGCGATCGGTAATGATTGATATTTTTGGAATGTAAAATAAATTTGCGCTGTTATACCTATATATATATATATATATATATACATACCAGCTTTTGCCCGCGACTTCGTGATTCAGGCAGCAAATTACCCAATCTGCTTACTATTTAAAAATATAAAGTTAATAGTTTTATATTTGAAAACATGAATAAAGTGTCAAAGTCGAGGTTTTTTCAATTAAAAAAGGCGGAACATTCCCTGCGCAATACAATTAATGCAATTCAAGATCTAGTTATATTTTAAAATACATAAATCCTGACATGGCTCAGATCGGTTTCAGAGCAGAACAGACAAATATATAAAAGTATTATGAAACACCTAAAATGATTGTCTAGGATGGAAGTAGGTACTATAGCCGGTAAAAAAGATTACATAACTATATGATAGCTTTAGAAGGTTTGTCAGTATTATTAGCAATAATTACTTTGATTTATTAACAGTGCCCCTAGCACGAACCAATATCGAATAGTTTACGAGTGCAAAATGTCAATTTCAAATTTTGCATGGAAACTTGAACAGCAGCGCCACATAGTACGCGCAAGAACGAGAGTACGTAACGAGAACTAAAAATCAGTACACAATTGACAATGACATTACAGACTCGAAAAATATGGAATAGCTTGCGTTATATTCAAAGTGTTTAAGAACTACTGAATGATTTACCTAGTGCATTATCAGTGTTAAGCACAGTATTTCTGTCTTTTAAAGGACTTTAAAATTTATATTTTACTCTTACTGTGCAGAGATACTTTTACTAAGGGCCAGATAAGTTACGCTTTTATCTCATCGGCACCAATCGTCACGTTCCCCTGGGCCTATCGGAAAAGTATGTTATAAGTCTTGCGCGCATTGTGCGGACTATTGGGTGGTGCGGGGCACGCGGTAGCGGACTACACAGTGGTTAAAAACAACATTTTTTGCCATGTTTGAAGGTGGTAGCAATAGAACCAAACTTTGAGGTGAACTTACACGGGAGCATGCCACATAGAACTAACCGTGGGAGAAGCAGTCCTGTCGTAGGTCGTTGCAAAGTTAAGGTGGCTCTAAATTTCTTAATAACATAACAGGAGTACCCACACGCTGTTAAAGTCTGTGGTATGGCAGACCCGGTGGGTTCAAAGTATTCTACTGAATAATTAATGGCATCGTCAGTGTTTACCACAGTATCTATTGAGTTATAAACAATCAGTTGTCCTCCAAAGGAGTGCAGTAATATGTCATTAATGACCGCTGCTTGGTCGTTCTTTGGGGTTAGTATAGCTCTTTCGCATAACCACTCTATTGATTTTCCGAGATGGGCGCAACGTCTGGATATTTTTTTGAAATCAGGTTTTCAACTATTGTTACAGATCGGAGGGACAGATAGAATAGCGCTACGACGAGAGACCCACCTCAGGCAACGCTGCTCTATGAAATAACTAACATGAAACGGCAAGCGTAGCGGTCGACGTCCCCTCCATGCACCCGCTTAACGCAGCGCACACCCGCGCCCGCTTAATCATGCTAGAATCGGGACCAGTTTA
The DNA here is from genome assembly GCA_902850365.2 of Chilo suppressalis. Classification (NCBI taxonomy): domain Eukaryota; kingdom Metazoa; phylum Arthropoda; class Insecta; order Lepidoptera; family Crambidae; genus Chilo; species Chilo suppressalis. The sequence goes on from OU963900.1 coordinate 16,976,627, forward strand.
GGAGGCTCATTTGGAAAGTATACTGAGATAACCTTAGTAAATAAACAGAAACGTAATCACACTACTATCATAAAGGCGAAAGTTTGTGAGTGTGTATGTTTGTTACTTCTTCACGTTTAGATGTGCAGGCTGGAGCGATTTTAATAAAATTTGGTAGGGAGTTAGCTGACACCCTGGATTAACACATAGGCTACGTTTTACTGTGGGAAAATATCCCTAATAAACCGCGGGTAAGACCGTGGGGCACACTAGTTATACACTATTATGTATAACTATAATTACATCATTTAACGAGCAAAGAGCCTTATCATTAGTTATACATTTAGCTTAAAGAATGTTATATTTTGGCAAGGAGGCTGGGCTATTACAGTGAATAAAAAAGCCAATTAAATTTTTATGAGAGCATAAAAAATATACATCTTTTGCATTATTAAATAATATTTTTAAAGCACTCTTTTATTTCACATTATATACAGCCAAAACATTAAAATTCTGATAATTTTTAATTGTAAGTTTATTTATTATTGTTGTGAAACATTCTAAATAGTTAATAAAAAGATGTTTCCTTAATCGGTTAGAAATGATATTTAATAATATTTTGCCTTGTAACGTTATGTAAATATAAAATACCTATCATTAACAAAAATGGTGACTAAAATATTTTTTTAAAGTAATTGTTGGTTTTAATAGTTTTTTTTTGTTTTCGAAGGACCATACTAGGCTATCTTCTATATTAGTAAAACCACATAATATGATAGTGGTTAAAAATCAAATCTATTTTTAAAATTATCCTTTAGTACTGATAACAATATTCATATTAAAATAATTTAAATATGGCCGCTGCGCCGCTCCCGAAATGTATTTTAACCCCTTTAGCAGTTATGGCTATGAAATGAAAGGGCTTGAAGAGTAGACAATAAAACGTTACGTTGACGAACAGCAACGAATGCAGATTATGTGTGCTAAGGCGGGCCGCACACCAGAAATAGAATTGTATTACGATAGTTGTGGTTGTGGCGCCACATTTGAAAGGCTTCTGTGTGCGGCCTCACTTACGGTTGATCCGTCAGCGCAAGAGGATTTCTAATTTAATCAGTACGTGGTAAGGTTCAGTCCATTCTCTATGTCTATCCTATAAAACCCATGTGCAAAGACGAAATAGGGGAATTGGGCATTGACCCACTATGCGGGTCCAGTGAGGACCGGTACGGTGTGTGCTATCGACTGCAGACGTAGCCGAGACCAACGGCCTAACACGCATTAGGCTAAGAACTCACGGAGCGGTTTTCCCTGCACTCGCTGCGGGAGGCCGCAGAGCTGTTTTATTTCAAAACTCAAGAGATCGAAGTTTTCTGCGGTCGAACTCGCCGTATCTGCGGGTGATCGTATCGCGTGCGCGCCCGCAGAGGGTGCCGCAAAAATCCGCGCGCTCTGCAGGCTATGCTCTACCCTAACTGAAGCTATGTTTATACTTCGACTTTTTATTAGCTGCAGTAAAATGACGTTTCAAAATGTCATTCCGCAAAATAATGTTGACCGCCTAATTTCAATAGGGATGTGATTAGGTTCACAGAAAATCTAATCGTTCCATAACTAACTCATAATGATCATACTTAATTCTTTTTATTATTCATATAAATAAAAGGCTGTACAAAATCTCAAGTTGGTACTGGTTTTTAGTTACGGTGCTACGATGAGGCCTGTCCACCATTTGTCATTCGCTCATTCGGCTTCTAACTTCTGTTTTGAGTGCACGAATAACTTTGCTTTGCCCACTGCGAGTCGTTTTAGTTATCATTAAAATTTTGTTACGTTGTGTTTGTTTTTCGTTACCTACTTTTTCTTAATCGTGATGATGATGATGATGAGTTGATGCTCAGTTGAGCATATCACAAGATAGAGATACATTTCTATCTCCTAAGAAAAAAAAGGCCACGTGTAGCTCTAAGTGCCACCGAGAAACTTTGGGTCAGAAACGTTTACAAATATGTGTTTGAAGTGAAATCTACAGATTCAAGTATTAAAATTCCATAAACAAGTGAATGCATCAACAAGGTGGCTGAAGTCTTGGGAATATCCGTCCGCACTGTTTATTTTGTTTTAAAGGAGCACAAGAAGAACGACTGTAAATCACCAAAACCTCCCGAAAAACCTGGCCCAAAACTTACATTTAAAGAAAAACTTGATGATTTCACATTCACCGCTATTAGACGAATTGTACATCAGTTCTTTCATAGAAATGAAGTACCCACCATCGCAAAGGTTAGTTTATCTGTCATCGCTAATCTTTTTATTATACGTTAGGTATAATATGTTTTCTCCCAACTCATGTGGAATTTTAACCAAATATAGTGAAGGCCACTCTCAAAGATAACTGAGAAATATGCCGTGGACGAGATTGCTGCATAAAAAGGTATCAGGCTTTTAAGACTGCCCCCTTATCACTGTGAATTGAACCCCATCGAGTTGGTTTGGGCTCAGGTAAAGGGGCACATCGCAAACATTGATAAAACATATAAAATGCAAGAAGTGAAAACTTTATTCCAAGAAGGAATCAACAAAGTGACACCGGTTAAGTGGAGTGACTGTGTGTCTAACACTATAAAAGAGGAAGACAAAATGTGCCACCTCGATCATATTATTGATGAAATGACAGACAGATTTGTCATTAGTGTGACCGAAAGCGACAGCGATAGTGATTCCGAAAATATTTGATTAATAAATAACATTGTTATGACTTTTTGTTTAATTTTGGATGTACGTCCCGATACTTCCAATGAAAAAGATCAATCCTTTACTATAGTAATAATAATAGAATAAAAAATCATTACAACTTAATATTAAATCTCTTAAACAAAACCAAACTGATCATTCATTTCTTGTTTTTTTTTTTGATTTTTTAAGCATCTTAATAAATAAATATTTAAGTTTTATCAAACACTAATAAATATTTTGCACAATACGAAAACATCTGTTTATCTAAAACTCATGATTTTTATGTTTGAATTAAAATTCTTATATTTTTACAACATCTCGATAAAATACAAAGATAATTTACAACCTGGTAGATAAAATATCTTTGATATTTAGTATAAATATTGGTAGCTGATAAAATATGCTTAAACACTTTACGGAGGTGAGTAGCTTTACATATTTTTGATTAAATAGGTTTTAAGTACACAAGAGGAACTCGATGGCGCAAGTGGTTAGTGCATTTAGCTGCGTCGTTGAAGTTAAGTAACATTCGCATTGGTCGGTCATTAGATGGGAGACCAAAAATTTACTATCTCTTCTTCCTCCGTGCTTCGGAAGATACGTTAAGCTGTTGGTCCAGGCTGCATCTGTAGTCGTTAGCACCTACCAATCCACCCTGGGCCCGCGTTGTGGATCGTGGCCCAATTTCCCTATTCCATGGGAAGGCCTGTGCCCCAGCAGTGGGGATATTAATAGGCTGATGATGATGAAGTATACAACAAAAAGTAGGTAATTGCTGCTATCGGAATATAGATTATCAATAAATCATCATCATCAACCTAATAGGACAGTATTACTTACTACTGCTGGGGCATGGATGAAATAGGGAGAATGGGTCATCACCCACTATGCAAGATTGGTGGGTGCAGTGACAGCAGATGCAGCCGGGAGTAACGGCTTAATGTGCCTTCCGAAGCACGGAGGAGCTCAATATTCTATAATTTTTGATCACACCACCAATGACCGGCCATTGCGAAAGTTGCTCGAAAGTTCAACGATCACAGACCGAACGCACCAAATACTTGCGCTATCGAGATCCTCAACATATTTAAATATTGTTACGGAAAAGCTGCTGACTCACATAATACAAGGCAAAAATTCAATCAGTAAGCGAACAAATTTCACAGAAAAAAATCCCAGAATACTACAGAAATTACAAAAATTTTCAATCAATTTTCAATTTAAGAGACGGGTTAAAGTTCAAAATACCTACATTGCATACCTAATTTTGATACTTTTTTTATACTTGACATGCAAATGTACCTGATCTGACGTTCTCTTTCATACAACACAGCCAAAGTCATGAAATTCTTCGTCGTATTCGCGGCTGTGGCCGCCGTCGCCTGCGCTACCCCCACCATGTGGACTCTCAGCGAGTTGGACCAGGCCATCCAGAACCCCACCACCAGTGCCAACTTCAAGCCTGTGCTGCTGAATGCCCTTGACGTATTCATGAACAACCTTTTTCAAGGTCATGAGGTGGTACGTAAAGTACTGTTTTATGATATGAATAATAGCAAAATCGAAATGGCGCTGAAAATTGCTTTCCTTCTAACATACAAATCCATTCCCCTATGGGTATAGCTACAACTCGTTTGTTTCGAGTTGACCGTCGATGACTTACAAAAAGACATAGGCCAATCACAGATACATCAACTGGAAACGTCGACCAATAGGGTCGACTAATAGGGTATGTCAGGAAGGCAGTATAGTGCAGCCGAAGGGCGCGTTGTATATACACGCTAATGAGCAAAATTCACTACCGATCATGAGGAAAGCTTTAAGGAGATGTAAGAGATAGTAGTTAACGTAGGGCATAGCCGATTGGCACGCCTGTCTGGGGAAGTAACCTCCACCTTACAGAAATAACACTTCCTTTTAGTGGTGTAGTGCTTCTGTTAGTGAATTAGGATTCCAGGGCTCCATCGAGCAGAAGTTGGGGTCGGCTTAGGCTAGTGATATTTCGTATCACAAGAGAAGTTCAAAAGGTTATAACAAGGGTTTCGATATGAGAAGTAAGTATATTCTTACAAAATAGCACTGCAGCTATCTTAGCAACTGTACTACATTCAGAATTTGCATCAGAAAAGCACAAATTGGAAGGTCTGTCAAGTACCTGACTTAGTAGACCTTCTAATAACCTGTTTGTTTTCTATCAGGTCCCTATGTCGATCACGACGCAAGCTGGCTCCGTCGGAACCTTCAGTCTCACAGAGCTGAGCCACGCCATTGAAAGCGAACAAATCGACGCCATCTTCATGCCGTACTTTGAGAAAGCCCTCAACACGATGATGACCGCTCTCTTCTCTGGACAAAATATGGTAACTTTTTATTACCTACTTTACTTTGTCATGATAAGTTTTTATAACTTAGCTTTAAATATTAATAGGTACGGTCAAGGCGTGAGAAATTTTTCTCCGTCTAATAGGCTCTGCATTGCAAATATTGCTGTTACCGTTACGTAATAAAGATGGTATCATGGTGGTCTGTTGTGGATTGGTGGGAGTGCTAATGACTGTAGAAGCAGCCGAGTGTCACTAGTTACCATGTCTTGTCAAGCACGAAGGAAAACTGAATAACACAATTTTTGTCACCCGGCTTATTACTGACAAATGCAGATCTTAAATCCTAAAGTAGGATAAGTATGTACTTATAAACCAAGGCATAATGATGTGTACTTTCTGCATAGATTCATTCGGGAATCAAAACTGGATCATCATCCGCCTATTAAAGTACCCACAGTTGGGACAGAGGCCTACCTTAAGAATGGAATAGGGAGATTAGACCATGACTCACCACGCTAACCCTGTCCATTGGTGGGTGTTAACGAGTGTAGATGCAGCCAGGAACACGGAAGCACGGAGGAGCTCGAGATAATAAGTTTTGGTCACCAAATCTAATGACGAGCTATCGCGAAAGTTGCTTAACTTCCACGATCTCAAGCCAAACGTCATCTAGCTCTTGCTCTTCATGGCTAATGTATGGTTCAGTGCCATGTGGGACGTGTAGATGTCGCTGTCTTTTTTATTGCAATTCTTAAAATTCAAAATGATAAAGAGTATCTGACCTCACAGAACGAGATCTCCGTGGACGTGCCCGCCTTCATGATCTCCGCTTGGACCCTGAAGGAGTTGGACGACGCTGTGACCAGCTCCGAGACCAACCCCAAGCTGCTGCCCTACCTCGAAGATGCTTTGAACAAATTTGTAGCCGCTGTTTTCTTCGGACAAACTATTGTGCGTAGCTTTTGATTTATAATTTATCTATTTTAGCTCATCTTAAAATCAATTTTCAAGAAAATAACTATAAATGTCCCTGAAAAGACTAAATCTTTTGACAGTCAAAAAATCAATTGTGTTAATAAAAACATATTATTGATTTGTTGTTTATAAATTCAATTGTTTACCTACTACGTTTCATGAGATGTAATTCTCTGCAAGACAGATCAATTGACAGCAGAGCACAATAGAAGCTAAGGCCTCGTTGTTTGAAACATAGGTAAATTTGACCATAGTAAATTTCATATCAATAACATAGTTAATTTGACTATAGTTAAAATACTAGAGAAAAATCAAACATTTGTCAAAATTTTACCATTTACTATGTATTTGACGTGACATTAACTATAATCAAATTTAACTATGTTGCAAACAACGCGGTCTTATAGTCAGACTCAGAATCCAAAGAATGCTTTGCTTAATTTCTTTGATCCTTCCTAATGAATATTTGTGAGAACGTATAATTGTTTTGCAGGACAACATTGTTGTCGTAGCGCCCGCTGATTTATTCTCCTCCCCGTCCCCCGCGCCCGCGCCCGCTGCTCCTGTGGCTGTTGGCGAACCTGTAGTACAAGATGCACCTTCAGAATCCGCCTCCATCAGCCCCCTCGTGCAAATCATCTTGAACGTTCAAAGCAACCAAGTGAGTATCCCTACTAATAGTACAAATGCGAACTATGTCTGTCTGTTACCTCTTGACGCTTAAACCGCCGAACCGATTTAGATGAATTTTGGGATAGAGATAGTTTTAGTCCCGGGAAAGGACATAGGAGTTTTTTTCAAATTCAAACTCATTTTTTCACTCTAGGCTGTTACAAGCTCTTGTGGAAGTCAAAAGCTACGCCATCGGTGAGTAAATCTACGGCGGGAGACCTTGTACTGAGAACAACCGGCAAGAAACTCAGCAAGGGCTATCTTTTTCTCCCTGTTTTCTTTCATACAGTGTCGTAAAATTGAAAGATGACACCAGAACCTGAAAACATGTGTTGATGTCAACTTTCATCACATTCATATTACATATTAATTAATAATAATAATTTTAAGCTACTATTTTTTTTTTGAAGTATATTAAGCCCAAGGTGCCTTATCATTAAAGAAACCTTTCATAAGGAGACAAGTTTGATACTCAGTTTAAATTTATTAAAGGATAAATTAATTACTTATTTCTTTTAGTATTTTTTGATAGTAACATATACCTTGACCCACAAATGAATCAAGAACCTTTAGGAGTGTCAACGGTGGCAATTTGTTTAACTTTATTTCTGGTATTGAAATTATGTAATCATTGCGCCTCGTATATAAATTAATGTTCTAACTGACACCCAAACAAAATACAATTATTGTATTAATGATGTGAGGCAACAGTCATTATATCTGTAACTTTAAATTTATCCCTAATCGGGTTTCCCAGCGACAAATAGCTCTAATAGCTCGTTTTTAAAGAATAAAAACTGTTTTAATGCCAGCGGCCGTGCCCCACAATAGAATGCCATACGACATAATGCTATGAATGTAGCTGAAGTATATTGTCCTATCAGTGTCGACATCTGTAAGCTGTCTTATTTTATAAACTGCTTAAGCAGCAGAACTAAGTTTACTCACGCTAGTGTTGTAAAGTAAGGCGCTTAGCAGAACGGGGCGGGGCGGGCCGGTCAATTTCACCGCGAATAATAGCACAAAGTAAATCCTATACTTCAAACGCACACAGAGGGCAAAAAGACCGCGCCGCAGGTGCCCGGCGGGCAGTGGCCGCGCGGCATGTCCGCGGCTGCCCGCCGTGGATCATACAAACCAGTTTATATGCAGTACCGCACACGGCGGCGCGGGGCGGTCAGCTCAGTCCGCGCCACGCGCTTGTAGAACGAACGTTCTGAACTGACCGCCTCTGCCCGTCGTGTGCTTTGTGTACGCGGCGCGGGCAGCCGCAGACATCGACGGGCAGACGCGGTCTTTATTGCTTCGCGGACAAAATGCCCGCCCCGCCCCGTCGTCTGCTCAACGCCTTAGGGTTCCATTTAGTTTGTGGGCTAGTGTTGCGCCTAGAAAAACGGTTGTATCAACTAAAAATAGTTTTTCACCATTTAAAATTGTATCCCCCATTTCAGCATGCTTTACATTTGGTAAAATATTTTTTTACATATTTAGTTTTGCTCGCATTAAATTTAAGATTATTAGTAGACAACCAGTGAAGTACCTTAGACAGTGCATTGTTTACATCGTCATAATTAAATAGTCATACCTCTCCCCTATAGCGAGGAACAAAGGAAACCTGCCCCCCTAGCATGAGTAACAAAACGCGATATGATAAAGCGATTTATCGACATTAACTGTCAAACTACAATGGAGTTTTGTTTTATACGTTATACTGCGATTGCGGGCATATTCGCCCCGCAAAAAAATACAGAATTATTCGAATAGTATTGTCGCTCGAATAGTATTATGCCGCTATGGCTACTCCCTTCCATGTCCAAAAAACATGAAATACGATACGGCTAATGACGGACGTTTATTGACGTCGTTGCAGTGCTACACATTGAGGATCTCCAATGACCTTAGAAAAACATTAAAATTTAAATTTATATTTCGGTAAAATAATGATAACTGATTTCTCAGCCATCATTAAATGAGTTGTTTTTTTTAGATAAATCGCGATGACTGATTACACATTGGGTGTTGTCCTCCGCTCGCCGACCCATTCAAAGATTACAAGGAGAGGAAGGGGCATTGCTGTACAGTTTGTTAAAGATCTTGAGTTAAAAAACATCTACAGTGTTATTTAAAGTAGGTAATAATATATACATATATATATATTGTGTACTTATTTCGTCGACTGTTGATTAAAATAATAAATGTGCATGCCCTCCGAGGGGCCACAGTGGAAAACGTAGGGTTCATGCCTTTACAATAAAGTTTTTTGGCAGAAATTCAAAAATAACTGTAGCCAGAATAATGATTTTTATTTAAAATTGTAGAGCTACCTTCGAAAGAATTATATTGAGCGTTCGGTTATTTCATTGGAAGATTTTTAAAATTTTATTGTCTATGTATGAATTTATTATTTAATTTACTAATAAAGTATTTTATTTAAAATTCTTGTTTGTAATTTTGAGTTTATTTATTTGACCCTAACTACTGTAAACTACCACCAGTTCCAAAATTGGGAGACCTTCCTGAGAAGAACCGGCGAAACAAACTCAAGAGAGGCTTTCTATCTCCTTCTTATGTTAAATTATGCAAACAAAAAGAACTAATAGTATCTGATGGTCTTGCAGTGTGTGCTCGGGGTTGGGATTTTATCTCCTGTATAATAGGTTCCCAAGCTGGTGGTATATACCAACCATCTTCCCTATTGAAATTTGGATATTTTTTAATCTCAATAGCCTCGCGCATCATTCGAGGAACGAACCGCCGCTCAGCTGCAAGGATCTGTGGTCATCAAATCTAATGTAGTGGTTTGGTCCCCCTAATGCATGTTCACACACTGCAGATTTTGATACTAGCAGTTCATTCAAGTAAAATAGGTAATTAATGAGATACACTATACAGTCGTATTTTGTTTCTGTTTTATATTTTGTAGGTACCTATGCTTATAAAAAGTTTAGCCAAGCATATTTAATTGAATCAGAATAAAATTATTATAGATAAAATAGTACTTTATAGTGTAAAAATGTGTAATGTTGGTGATTACCGCTGAGGTGCCATTGAGACCAGAGTCGTTAGGTAATCATCAATACACACAAGTATCATCATACGACGTTTTTTAACACACTTGTTAAGAAAATAATACTAAAAATCATTTTATAGTATATAAAAAGTTTATTTAGAGAAACAATTTGTAAATGTGCAGTTAGTAAAATTAGTGATAGGTATCTTCACTAAAAGCATCTGGTCATGGTTTCTTTGGTCGGCCTTGCCTGTTTTCCCAGGAGTTTCAAATTTTCCATCATTCTTAAAACCTTCGTTGACTATCCGACTCTGATTTTCCTGAAAAAAAGTAAAAAAAAAATTGTAACGGAATAGAAACAATAACTTATTGACATGAAGCAATTAATTCAAAATTGGTAGAAAACCTGACCGAGTTGAACCATAATAACGTATCAAAAGAAATGGTCGTACTACAATATTACCTATTTACAATGTCAATCTAACCTAAAAATGTGCAATGTAAACAATGCTTTTTTGGTCTCAAAATCGTAAATTGAGTAAATTTGTAACTTCAGGTTTTTTAACAGATTACAAACAAATAGTTACACGATTACACACCCATCATAGATGCTGTTCGCCCATAAACATCATCCAAATCCCACAAAATTCGTCCAGCTTGGTAGTCTTCGAAACATCGCTGGAAAACTTTAAAAATCACATCCCGCGTGCCACTCCGATTTACTTTACTCATTTTTATACCTTTCTGCGTAGTTTCGTCTTAATTTATTACAGTTTAATCCAATCAATAAAAAATACAAAAGGAAAACTGTTCCACAACTGAAACTCGATGACAGCAGCTGATGTACATAAGTTTGGTGTTGCCAGACACATGAATAATGTTAGTTCCTCAAACATTCATGTCACGACTTTATAGACAAACTGTAGAGGTGAGGAAAACAGATAAGATAAGGAGACGGCACGTAGTAGGAGGAGGTACGAAGATACTTATTGTTGTTACTTAAATTAAGACTGGTTCGGTAAATGTGAGTTCTTCATTTAGTGTCTTATGAAGGGGTTATTAGATGTGATAATGAAAATTAGTGTGTTCAATGAAACGGACTAAGGATTGAAGTATATTTATATGTCGAATTAGATCAAGGAGTTACGTATATTGGATGGGCATCAGTAGCGTGGGGTGAAAAACATAAAGGTAAAGCCGGACCAAAAAAAAACGACTAACGCGTGAATAATCAAAACGTCATATCTTAACTTGTAAAAAAACATGCAATACATTGGTGTCGATTCTAGAGTGATTCTCTAAACTTAAAACTAAATTTAACATCAGTCTCTCCTTTTCATTCTGTATAGAGAATGACAAGGATGCACTGTTGTCAAATTTAAGTTTAGCTTTAGAGAATCATGCCAGAATCGACATCATTACATACCTTATAATAGTGTGTTAGTGCACCTTTCCCAAAACTACAAAGAAATGTTAAGTATGGTGCTTGGGTTGCGTTGTATGCAATTTTTCATGCGACAGGACATGCTTGCTGTACAGTTGTTAGTGTTCACCACCTTCACCATACATGACGTCACTGGTATTATATGAACAGTGCATGTCAAGTATGATAAAAGTGGCTTTAAAATAAGCCGTATAAAGCATACGCCACTCACACGAAGATTATAAATAAATAAGTATATAGAAAAACAAAGAACCAAAAATAAGTGAAACTTATCTTGCCAGCATCATCATCACAAATAAATACCTGCAGAAATACATACATAGTATCACGTCAGTAGGCCGCGAGACCCAAGGCCACGGCCACAAACAGGAAATCGGTGAGACAACAATCTATTTGTACTAACGCCACCATTCCTACGTGACGGCAAGAAACAAAAAAAAAACAAACAAACCTTTACGGTAAAATAAATCACTTGGCAAGTAAAATTTCACTATTTTCGATCCTGTTAAACTACTTAAATCAAGCTAACTATCACAATAGATAAATTAGCATTCGAATCCGTCCATGCGAATGCGCGCAAAAATAATGACCTCTCCACCTCAGGTCAACAGAGCCGAGGTCACGTGTCTCCGATTGGCCAAAAACTTCAAGCGAAACGGAACCTTAACATATGACAAATAAAGATTGCAGGCTATCTAAGATCGGCTTATAAGCGCTGTTATATCGACGAGTCGTTGCAGTGGGAGTTATGTGTATGTGTGCGTGAAGTGCTCACATTTTATTTATTTGAATTCCCGGTATAATTAGCAGGTTATCTAGCCTACTACCGCGGCGCGGACCTGTGTGTGCTTTTGCGCGATTTCAAATATATTGCGTATATTTGTTTCTTAGGTTTTCACGCACATCACTCTTTAAATAAAACTAGTTTTTACGGGTTAATGCACGAAACTTTATTTATTTATTGACGTAAATAAATAAAGTTTCGTGCATTAACCCGTAAAAACTAATTTTATATATTGCGTATTTTGTATCCATCATATTGAAGAATATTTTTACAAAGTGCGCAATGTGATTAAGTCGCTTGCATTAACGTTTTTATACGTCAATGGTCGCTTGCGCTTGAATGTAAATATATTAGAATCTGGCAAGGTAAGCCGGTAGGAGTCGTGTTCGAAGAAGGCTTCGCCACTGATGGGCATACAGAAACATAGTTACCTACGTCTTTCGGTTGATAAGATTGAGCAGTCTACAAGGAGATGGAAAGGATTCTGTGGTAATTGCGAGTTGCAAGGACACAGATTTGTAGAGGTGATATGGAAGCGATGCAAGTAAGATAAAGGGGCGTCGTGTCCGGTTAGGAATTGACTGAGATGGAAGGAACAAGGAATGAATAAGCGAAAGTCGCGAATGAGAGATAAGGATGGGAAAATAAGTTTTGTATGAGATCCTTGCTGCGATTCAGTGTAGCGTGTTGCCACTCTTCTAGTACCCTGGTTCGAGAGATATCTTTAATATGTGATATGGGGAATTTGTCATATTATAAAAATATTAAATAAAGCTTTTTTCATCGTAGCCGCCCGACCGGAAATCAAGCTGCGGATGATGAGGCTCTCGATTTGGCTCATAGTATTGTTTATAAACAAACCAAGATCTAAAACTTTCAACACTTATTGAAGTATTCGCCCTCGCAAATACGTGCAATTCTTGAAGCAACTGTCAAATAAATGGTAGGTATACGCACATACAAGTCTGTGTTTAAACATGTCAATACTTGAAAGCAATAATCTTACATTAATTGTGTTGGTCTAAACGAAAGACATTTGTCAAAACTGGCAATAGGCTAGTTGACTCATATCGAATTGTATTAAATAAATGTTTATTTCTTACAGTATTTGGTCTAAGGAACCTAAATATATCGATTTCACTTCATAAAAGCAGAAGATTGCTGTAGAAATTTAATTTTAAAAAATATTTTTTAGTCTATATTTTTTAAACACTAAAAACGCTGTTCGCCACATCCGCCATGATTGTGACGTCTCTTTCAGTAAACAACTAAATGTCATTCGCGTGTTATTGTGGGTGGATTCTTTAGTCTGAATAAATTTATCTTAAAACACTTTTAACTTTAGAAAAGTTTCCGTTTACTTTTTTTTTTGACAAAACTAATTATGGATGCCGGCTTTGTGAAAGCAGAAAGCACAAATCTGCCAAGAATTGACGCATAGATGGTTGGTGAATTTTTTGCACTAAACCCCCATTTTTGCTCTGCGGAGCAGAGAAACGACAAGGCATCTATGTAAGTACAGTGGATTTAGTATTACAATGTAGTAATAAACATAAAACTGATACAACATATGAATAAGTGTAATAAAGTTGCGTAGGTTAATTTCTTTCGGCACTTTAATCCATAACATTCCTGGAGTCTTCAAGGATGTGTTTTTATATTCTCGTACAATACAATAATGATAATTACTTTATTTTTCGTGGTATTTATTAGAAATCGTGTTCTTTTTATCATAAACTCAGATAAGTTATTTTCTACGTGCTTACGAGTTTTTGTTTACTATAATTGACATCATAGCATAGACAATCTATAGACTAAAATGGCCGACAGCGTTTTTGTATGTCCATGAAAATTCTATTTTAAAATTAAAGATTTGAAGCTTTCTTGGTCTCAAAAAAATACAATACATTTTTTTTTCGGTCTAATAGAACATTTATTCACCATTAAAAACCTTTTTCCAAAAAGGGTCAACTAGCCTATTAACAATTGTATGCAACCTTTTTACTATGTCCGCGTGTAAACAGTTGCTCACAATTCTTGAAAGTCAATTATTGCTCCTCATTAATTGTATGCAATGATTGCTCTTGTATCTACAAGAAAACTGCATCGTGTAAATGGCGCTTAATGATTGATCACTAGAGATCGGATAATGGGATACATATTCACCCAAAGATAAGATATTGGCTTTTATGGAAAGCACTTTTTTATCGAAAAAAACCCGCGATTCCGGAAAATTGTAATTAAAATGTATTTAATATTATATGTATACTCCGTGAGATCTAATAATCCCAGATTGACACATATGACAGTTACCCTCTGTGTATAACATTAAATTTTGTGTAACATATCCTTAATCAATAAATAAATTTATATTCATTTGTTTTCTTACTAACCAAACCACCGTCTCCCTTACACATTACATACTCCAATAGGAAATTAATAATTGACTAAGTAAATATAGATCCGATTAGTTATGCGATTGCTGAATTCTATTTTTAGTAAAAATATCCTAAAGAGCTGTTTCCAGAATTTGTTAGAAAAAAAAAATGATAAGTAAATATGCATCTGATTATCAGATCTCTAGCCATCACACGCCCTAAATCCTATGCCTCAATAAAACTCAGTCGGAAATTTCAATAGGTAATGTATTTTTTACTTTTCATAAATAGATAACTATTCACTATCGGTGAGGTAACAACTCTTGTAGAACCATTTTCTGCAAGCTATTCCTAAAGTCACAAACTACCTGATAATTTGCAGGACGCATTCAAAACATTGCGATAAATTTTACATAGGTTCACATTCATGGAAAATAACAATAAAATTTGTTATGCCTAAATATATACGTCTATACATACACATCTATGGCCCTGTCAGTTGGTGAACTTAACCAACCGGTAAGTACGCGCCGCCGCACCAACTTAAAGCGCGCTTTTTCTTACCAACGAAAGGTAATAACTGCTTCCGACTTCTAAGCTTGTAGCAAATACACATTTATACTTTAGAGGTATTCCATCAAGTTACCCGTATAGGAAAGAATTTAAACAAACAAACATAAAAATAAACATTAGGTATCACTTCAGCATTTCAGAGGTCAGATTTGTGGCAAGTTTCAATAGAAATCTCTCAATTTCGCAAAACAACAGTAATAAAGCCTTAATAAAGCTTTTAAGGCGGGTGTAACGTGAGCATTACAACTAACGAACTACGAAAACGAGTCACTGTATGACTTAGTGATTGCACGTTACATAAGCCTATACAAAAACATATATAAGAAACATATATGTTGTCTTAAACTTTTAAATCATATTTTGTAAGTAGGTACAACAGTTATGGCATTGCAACAAAATTGTCTTTTGTTCAAGAATCATCGACAGGTATTGGTCTAGATTATGTATATTGTACAGATTAGTTCAAAAATTTGCATTGAAATATATATTTTTAAATAAATTATAGACCGCAACATATTACTAATCTTCATAAATACGGCAAGACATATAAAATTATACTTACGGGAGTTTGATACTTAAAGATTATTTATATTTTATGTTTGTTGCGATATCAAAATGGCATCAAAAAAAGTAAATCACATTATTCTCAAACCAGTTTGTTTCTAATGCGAAATAGGTATATAATAGACATTATCTCGCTCATAATATTTACTTACAATCACTGTCAATATTTTTATAGTAGGTATTGTTTCAACACATTATATAGTCTTTTTTTTTGACAGGTATACTTAAATTATATTCAAAAAAACAGCCAAACAAATAGAATTGCAGACCTGTAGGTACTTATAGGCATATATTTTTGGTGAGTATTCAAGGTGCTATTAGATGTGGTTTTAGACCAGGGTGTCGATTCTGCTAAGCTTACGTAAAAAATGCGCTTTTTGACACAATTCTTGTTACTAAAATATAAAATACCAAAATCCATATATTGTAAAGAAAAGTGTACTAGAAAAAAAATCCACGCGGACCAGGCAGCGGACGGGTCCCGTCCGCTGCCTGGTCCGCGTGGATTTTTTTTTCTAGTACACTTTTCTTTAGATTTAAACATCTAGCAGTTAAATGCTTAAAAATAAATAAAATCATATCCATATATTGTGTTTAAGTGGAAATAAATATGCCAAAAACCAATCCTAAAATGATTAATCAGTAGATTATAACACTCGACAGTTTAAGTTTAGTTAGTTTAGAAGAATCGACACCCTGGGTTGTGAATTTGACCTCCGCGGGTGCGGATTTCAGGAATTAAGAGGTAAGTAGTGTGCATGGAATACGGAACTGATGCCAGTGTGAGTTGAACTTTGTAAAGGGTCAATTAAAATTGGGTAACAATTGGTTCTTCTTCTTCGTTCTGGTTTAATTCCTTAAACTTAATTTAAAGAGAACAGTCTCATATGCTCAGTAATACACCTTAGTAAGTTTCTTCTGTCAAATATAGTTCTTTAGAGACTCATACCCGATTTACACCCAGGTATACCTAGGTATTAAAAAAGAAACTCCGTTTTTTGGTTTCGTAATTTAATGTTTATCCCGCAAGTAATATTTAGGTACAGAATTTACGCCTTTTCTTCAGATTGATAAAGGTAAATGGCATTTTTTTTAATATTCGTGTCTATCCTATATATCTACAATAACATTGACTGGATATAATATTGGTTTTAACTGGATATTATATTGGTAATAATCGAAATGCAGAGACTTGTTATCCAAACTAACTGAATATTTGTTTATTTTACATATTTCTTCCAGCTTAGAATACTTTTAAGGGAATTATATTTTATATAAATATATATAACAAGTCGACCAGAGACTTCCCATCTATACAGTAACTAACAACGATATTAAATACCCTAGTTACACCGCGTGCGCTCAAAATGTGACCCAATCAAGAAGTGCTTGAACTCCACTCAAGCACTTCTTGGTTCACAGTGACGTGCGGACCATGGAAACGTCAAAATGCTGCAAGATTCGTGAAAAAATACACATAGTACATAGTGTCGTTTTTTCGACAGGTATCTAATCAATGTTTGTTAATTTAACGCATTTGAAGCAAATTTTGTTCGAATAGTTACTATAAACTGATTTAATAGAAAATATTTGTGATATTATTTAAATGCATGATTGGTTATATAGCCATCTCTTTTCCTCGCGGTCCGTACCTACTATATTGCTAACGGCGCATTCAGAATTGCGCGTAGTCTAAGAAATAGACTATATTCTTCCGCATATAGCCGCAATAAGTCGTAAAATTTTGCGAGCTTGCATTTTGAACTGTCATAACTCTTTGTCATAAAATGCATGCGGCATTTTAATTAAGACCTTACACAGTACGCATTAAAGGTGACTTTCAATGTTTAAATAATGCCTTATATTGTTTTTGACAACGCGATCATCTTACGGAGCTCCGTGGATCGTCCAATGTACCTTTTGGACAGGTTTCGGACATGATTTTGTACGTGTTGTTGTATCTAGGGTATTTAATATCGATGGCAACTAAATACAAATAAGGAATAATATTATTTTTAAGATGGCACTGTTTAAAATACTCTCCTTTCATTCGATGTGGCATAAGGCTTCAACTCTGCATTCATTGGGTTATTTTTTATGCTTGCAGTGTATTTACGAGTGGCATAATTTATGTAAAGCTTCGAATTTTGAAATTGATTTAAATTCCAAAGAAACGCTCTGCAGAGCCCAAGTATTCCAAGTGTAAATGTACAATTCTTTTATTAACAGACATGAACAGAAAATCTGTAGCTTTCAGGTCAGGTTTATCCTACCGCCTGGAGGTTGAACTGATTTGGCCTAGGAAAAACTAGTTTGTCCTGAAATCAGGTTTGGCTGTTGACATATATAATAATATGCAGATAAAATTCAATTCAAAAAAAAAAGACATTAGTATCAACACCTTTTTAAATTTCCAACAGCAACTCAATAGGTATATCTAAATTATCATTTTTTAGATTTCAGTCCAGCCTAAACATTAAAAATATTTTATCCAATACTTCTAAGGTGCTCTTCTATAGCCCACATAGATTGCAACTGTAGGCTGCACCTACACCAGAGTTTTATTTTCATAGAAATCCATACAAGCTAATAAATAGTGCAGCTAAAACCTTACTGTACGCAACTGCTGCAAGTACCTTTAGTGGCAGTATTTATTTTTTATTATTTGTCAAAACATGTAACAAATTTATAATCTATAACTTTCATATGCAATCGACACATTATTAGCTTTATCAGGATGCCATATGACAAAAACCATCATTTTTCCATTTTGTAGATTATTATACATATTTTAAGAAAATTATGACTTAATTGTTTTTTTGGTACTTAATTCTTTTGTTAAAGTAGTTGTACTACCTAATAATGTTAAACATGCGCATTTTACTTTATACATCTTATTTTGGCAGAAAAAAATTATCAAATTTTATCACACAAATTATGTTACACATAAAGTTATAAATTGTATGGGTATGAAACTTTCAATGATAGAATTTTAATTGCCCTTTAATATGGCAGTGCTTTCAAATAAATCACAATTAAAAAAAACTGTAGTAAATAACATAACAATGCTGTCACCATAGCAACGCAATAGGATTGGGCGGCGGCTAAGTACCGATAACTCACAATTAGAATAATATCTGACATAATATAACAAATAAATGTTAAACATTCACAATACAATCACACAAAGTAGCATAATAAATTTGGTTTTACATTTGAAAAAGAAATATCATATATTTTTCAAGCCAACATGTTTCCTTCTCTGTGCGCTTTTTATGTTTCAGATTTTCCCATTTAATGACAAATTCAAATATTTAGTAGTATAAAGTTAATAACTTCCATATCCAAGGATTCATGATCAATAATATCAGAGTAATTTAAAATACATAGGTGTTATTTAATAATGATTACTGTTGGTTTGAACGGACAAGTGATATATCATACCAGATATTAATCCTTTCGAATAATGCATCACATTATTGGTGAATACCTAGCTTACAGTCCAATCAAGACCCCAGCGCTCAGACACCTTAAGTTGTGCAGCTGCTGCATCTTTTAGGGAGAACAAGTGTGTCATCTCTAACTCAGTTTTGGCTAATGCAATAGCTTTTTCAAATAATTCCAAAGATCTCCTCAAGTTGCCTCTGAAAATAAAAAAATAATCCATTAATGTATATCATAGCAATAAATGAATATCTACCCCATAATGTTTGTATAGTGCTGCTGCAACTTCATCTGTGTTAATTTTAGTTTTTTAAGAATCCCACAGGTAGCTAACATTTTTCTGGGATAAAAAGACTATATCCAATGGACCCTAAGTCAGATTGTTTTTATCATAATATTTTGGCAAATAAATAATTCCCTATCCTTCCAGTACAAGGAAAAAAATCAAGGTCAATGGAAAAAGAATGGGTTTTTTGCTATTTTCATCAAAACTAAGATATAATCCAGGTTATAAACTTTATGCATACCAAATTTCATCCAAATCCATTCATTGGTTTTTGCATGATTGAGTAACAAACATACAAACTTTTACATTTGCATTAATAGGACAATGGGAAGAATTAGCAGAGATATTAATTACAATGGCTGCACAGATATGTGTCAATTATTTTTTAAACTGACTGATTAAAATTTATGATGTCACTTTCTTTTCAATGCAAAAGAACAGGACAACACATGATTCTAACAATAATTAAATTAAATTTATGTGCTGTGATGGGAATGATGGTCCATGATTACAGGTAGTAGGTATACAAGTGTTTAAATTTTAGTTTCTTAAGTAACAAATAAGATAAACGGTGATAATGATATCAACTGCTAACTCACATAACTCATCTCTTTTGTGGTTGTGTTGGTGATAAGTAAAGAGATAAAAAGAACCATTTATTACTTAATTTTAAAAGCACATTGCCTGATAGGTTCAGACAATATGACCATATAGTGTCAATTGCTGGCATCTCCAAATAATTTAATACCATATGAGGATGCTTATGTCAGGGGCATGAACATGGGTAAATCAAAAATATGGAAATATATCTGTAAAGGTGTCATAATATATCATTTTGAATTTACTAAGCCACACTTAATATTATTAGTTAATGCAAATAAAGTTATCGCGCGGAATCTTTTTTTAATTAAAAAATGAAATTTTAAACTGACCTTTGTACTTCAATTGTGCCAAGGGTTTCATAAGCAAAATCACATTTGTCATCCATTTCAATAGCCTTGTTAATAAGCTTAACAGCTTTGTCAAAATCTGTGCTCTTTTGCAATTGTACTAAGCCTTTATGAACATATAATGTGGCATTATTTGGATCAACAGCTAATGCAGAATCAAACAAAGCCTCAGCACGGCCCCACTCTTGCTGATCGGAAAGAACCTGTGCATAGAGAATATAAGCTTCGGGACACCTTGGGAATCTCTCCAATGCCCGTTCAAAATCAGCTCTTGCTTGGGCTAATGCACCAACATTTTTATTTATCTGTGCATGTTTATAATCAGCATAACACTTTTGAATGTACGCAATTGAGAAATCTGGGTTCAGTTCTACTGCCTTTGCAAATTCAGCAGTCGCCTCATCCATGCGTTCCAATAACAAGTACAC
The DNA here is from genome assembly GCA_902850365.2 of Chilo suppressalis. Classification (NCBI taxonomy): domain Eukaryota; kingdom Metazoa; phylum Arthropoda; class Insecta; order Lepidoptera; family Crambidae; genus Chilo; species Chilo suppressalis. The sequence continues at coordinate 16,997,174 of OU963900.1, forward strand.
CTGACCACGGTGATGATAAATATCAGAATTCTTTGGATCTAAATGAGCAGCTTTAGCAAAGTCTTCCAGGCAGAGTTCAGTGTTTTCCAGCTGTGTGTACAAAGAGGCACGCTTTATCAAAGCATTCACTTTTACTTTGACAAGTGCATCACTCTCAATTACATTCCCAAGGTCAGTCTGAGCTTCATCATGTCTTCCAAGCAGTAGATAGAATGTTGCACGAAGTAGGAGGGCTTCATTCTTGTAAATGCCATTGGCAGTAATTTCCTCTGTACAAGCTTCAACAATCGATTCATAATCTTGGTTGTCTAATGCTTTTTTCGCCTTAGAGAAACCACCATTTACTTTATCATCTAAGTATATTTTTGCAATAGGATCTTCAGAGAATGCGGAAAAGTATGTTTTTATAAAGTGTTTAGATGGCATAACAGGGCGTCGTCTTGCGAGGGCTTCGCGGGCATGCTGCCTGCCAAGCGCCTTCAGGATACGGTCGGCGTTGACGAGTGAGCTCTGCACTTGGAACTTTTCAAGGATGCAGGCTGAAGTTACATCTTCAAGTGCCAATACCAAATCACCGCTTTTTTCAGCAGCTCGCGAACGTCGTAGAAATGCTTTTACATATTTTTCATTCAACTTAAGTGCAAATGTACAATCTTCCTTAACTTGTTCCCACATTTCACGTTTCTCGTAGCATGCTGAACGGTTTTGATAGAACGTCGCCAAATCTACCGGACGATCAGGAGGGCATGCCTCAATCGCTTCGTTGTATAAAGAAATGGCTTTATCATACTCGCCAGCATGGAAAGCGCGGTTTCCGGCACCCTTAAGTTTCATGGCACGATCCAGTGCGGTTTCCGCAGTTTTAGAGTTGTTTTCTTCATTATCTAACGAAATAGTCGTTTTGGCTTTTAACTCAGCTACCTTTTTCTTTTCTGGATCTTCTAATCTATTCCGTAGATAAAGGTAACCTAAGCCGATGGCCAAAGGTGCACCGAGAAGGATGGCCAATTGCCATTTCGGAAATGGTGTACTGCCGGTCGATGCCATACCTTCTCAAAAACCTACTTTGTATCAAATGATAAACAACACTATTCACCATTTACTTAATAAGACAACGATAAAAAAAACAATACTTCAAATTTGACAATTTTCTCCCATTTCCTTTGAACTTTTGAAGATAAAACACTTGACGGAGACAATCAACGAACGGACGAGATACAGCCCAAGCAAAGACAATTTTTTTGACACTACGATTTTCCTTGTCAATAGATCATGTGCAAAATAATACCTGCCAGTCTGAAAAAGATAGGGTTTTCGTACCTAAGAATTTTACTCGTGCGGACACGTACGAACGACGGGTACGGGTACGGCCAGAGTGCACTCAGATTCAGATTCCGAAAACAAGCGCGAGAAATAAACAGTGTAGTCTTGTTTTCGGAATCTGAATCTGAGTGCACTCTGGCCGCACCCGAAGGGTACGGCCAGAGTGCACTCCTGATTCAGATTCAGACTCAGAAAACAAAGCGCGAGAAAAAGCAGGCAACCTGCTTAGACTACACTGTTTATTTCTCGCGCTTGTTTTCGGAATCTGAATCTGAATCTGAGTGCAGTCTGGCCGCACCCTAGATCATTCAAATTCTGAATTCACCAGCGCCGCTCGGACTGCAGGTAGGGTTGCCAACCCTCATATAAAATATAGTATCCTCCTTTAATAGGGGATCAAATACTATAATTCAAAAAAATACGTAGTGGGCGAAATTACTAAATTTTGCTTAAAGCATATTTTTAACAGTAAAAGCTTTCTTAAAAAATATTAGAGATTGTTATTATAATATTAGTAAGGCAAAGAGCAACAAAAATATATTTATTTCAAAATAAAGTAAATATTATAACCACATACTGGTGTCGATTCTGGCACGATTCTCTAAATCTAAACTTAAATTTGACAACAGTGCATCCTTGCCATTCTCTATACAGAATGAAAAGGAGAGACTGATGTTAATTCTTCATCATGTGAGGTTAATTTTTTTTTAAAAGTAGTAGTTAAAACGTTTCCACTTCCATCTTAAAATATTGGAAGAAACGTTTCCTATTGACTTTTAATTAGGGAAACAAATAATGGTATTCCCCATATTCTCCGATCGATTTTCATTAGAAAACTCCTCCAAGTTTCAAACTGCGAAAACACCCCCCAATTTAAGTTTCTAGATCAACAACTTCGAACGCGTCGAATGAGAAAGAGAGACTGTTGAATGATTGTCGATTGCGACTTTTTACAGATTAAAAGTTTATGAAGTGATTTTATTTTTATATAAAAAAGTAATAAAGAAAACCCCCGTTCCCCCCAAAACAAAATTTCTTCCCCCATTAAACCCCCCATCGATCGCTTTAAAAATCCCCCAAATTTTGAGTAACCTCCCCCAACCTGGCAACAGTGCTCGCGTCCGCGTCTTGTATTATCTGCCTCCACTGTGGCCATCACCTGCTTTCCTCAAGCTGACATCTCACGAGCCTGCTTTCTGAGTCTGAATCTGAGTGAGTGCACTCTGGCCGTACCCGTACCCTGGCCGTACCCTGTGACAGCACTCATACGTCCTCTAGGCCGAACGCAAGCCAAGCGTAAACTCGCGGCTAAAAGCACCTCTACAGCCTTACCAATATAGAAAAGACCTAAAATGTTCTTGATTCAATATCGAGGTGCTTTTTTTCATATTTTCTTAATTCAGCCCCGTTCTCGAGTTTTCTGTGAAAACACTTGATTTTTTGGTCGAAAAAAGTCGGTTTTTATAGATTTCCAAAAAAGTTTTTGATTTTTCCACAATAATTTTTATATCTTCTTAAAGCCCTTTACATTCAGAGTCTTTAGAGCCTTGAGATACCTCGAGGTTAAGGGCCATGATGCGTCCTCATGGCCCTTAACCTCGAGGTATCACGGGCGTGTCACACTATCAGCGAAAATGGGGGCCTACTGGAGCGAACGAAAAAACATTTTCAATGTTAAAACACTATACACGATAGCTTAAAAGCAATACCGTTAGTCGCCTTAGAGCATATATCAATAGAATTACAAAACCAGTACAAAGCAATATACAAGAATATCCCAAATATGTCAAACATTATAAGTATTGATTGTAATGGATTTCCTCTCATAAAATAAATAATAAATTAAACACGTGGCTGTATGGGCATTATTTCCTATGCCTTCACTGAAAAGGGAGATAACAAAAAAAGAAATACATATTGTACGCTGCTTTTCACTCGTTTTCTTTTTCGTATTTGGTGTTCGTTAAATTATTAACAGTCTGTCGTTATCATGTTTTATAAAAAATGTAAAGGACAGACTGATGTCAACTTTACAAATAGCAAACACGAAAAGAAAGGCAACTGCCGGCATTAACCTAACCTTTCAAATTTTTAAGTATTAAAATATTTATCTTTTACTTGACATTGGCTGAACGCATAAACCGTGCATGCCATAAAAAAAGAAAAAGAAGAAGAAAATATTTATCACTAATTTACTTTGTATTTGATGGATACCTACTTATCCATTTAGTATATGTAATTATTGTATAACAAAAAGTTCACTATAATGTTGGCAATAAAACTGTTAAAGTTGGTAAGTAAGTATATAACATAAGAAAAAAAAACCTCAATATTGTTGTTAATAATTTTATCTGCTGTATTTTATTTTTAGGTTAAACCAAATACCATTCTGAAAACAGCAAAAAGGTTCTCACCTATGCACACAAATCAGCTGTTCAGGCATAAAAGTGACCTTTATGAACCTGACTATCTTATTGTAAGTGTTCATAAAAAAAACAAATAGAAACCTGCACTATATTACCTGATCATAATATTTCAACTTTATTGTTTTTAGAGTATGGAGCCTGAGGAACCAGTGTATGACTGTTTGAATTTACAAATTAAAGGTTATGACTTTGCTGTATTAGAAGCTTACCAGAGTCAACTTCATAAATATGCAGAGGTCATGGGTATAGAAGTTGATGAATGGTGTGTGATAAATCTGGTACTTACTGTAAATAAATACTGAAAAACTCACAGTAATAAATTAATTTAATGAAAAATAGTTTGTGCTATGCATGCAAATTATAAGTTTTTATTAATTGATGAAAATTTTGGGAAATATTGCACAAGCAGCTTACAGTTAGTTGCTGTTTCAATAATTTTGACATAAAAGTCATATTTAATTTAAAATGATTTTATAACAGCTTACTTTCTTGCAGAGGACAGCAAATGTATTAAAATATTTATTCATTTTTAACGATAGTGCAATGGATAGGTTAATTGATATGTTATTTAATATTTAGTTTCTTTATAATAATAGGGGTGTTGACGGGGTACAGTAAACGAAATTCTATTTAGTCCGTCAGTTAGATGATCAAAATATAATGGACACATATTTTTTCTTTGGGCAATCAACCAAAAAATGACAAAGTTATAGCGTGTCAAAGTTTGGGAGCAGGGGCTCGTGACGTCACTTTTGAGTGAATTTTCACTTATAAGTGTACTCAAACATGACGTCATGCGACTTTTCAAATCAACATATCTCTGCAATGTTTATATTATGTGAAAAAAGAAAAAATACGTGTCTAATAAATACTTTTTGATGAACTGCCTGATAAACGAAGAAAAAAAAATTAGTCATCATCCCTATTGTAATTTCACCTCTCGAAAGCTTCTGGATTATCTAATATATAAAATTCTCGTGTCGCGGTGTTTGTGGTTAAACTCCTCCGAAACGGCTTTCCCGATTTTCATGAAATTTTGTGTGCATATTGGGTAGGTCTGAGAATCGGACATCTATTTTTCATCCCCCTAAATGTTAAGGGTTTTTTTAAATTTTTTTATGATACATCATACACAAATACATACAACTCAAAATTTTCACCCTTCTACCACCAACCCCTATTTTATTATGGCGGTACGAAGTTCGCTGGGACAGCTAGTATTTTATGTAATTTCACCTCTCAAAAGCTTCTGGATTAGATTATATGGGGCCTTTGTGTGGTAACCCCCAAATATTTTGTTTGATAGTTTACTATCATACACCTTAGAAATCTACACTTTTGGACACATCTATCAGCCCACCTAGCTTTTTAACTTTTAACAAAAATAAATGTCACATAGAGCAAAAACTTATTACCTATGCAGTTTTGAAGCTGTTTACAAAATCATATTTTCGTTATCATACATTTTTCTTGAATAGAATTAGGGCATGAAAATGTTCAATGTATTGCCATGTAAGGTTGTTTGCTTCTGGAACTATGAGGGCCCTAGAGGCTGATATTTAAAAAGAAATTCTTTCTTGTGACTATAAATATTCCACATGATAGTGCAAAATCTAAATTGATTATTGTCTTATTTACAGTTGGGCAACACCAGCACAGGCACTGAAAATACAGAGGTTTAAGCCAGGAGGTACAGTAGTTGATACTGAGTACCTTCTCAATGTATATGAAAGAAATGTTCAGGTACAGTATTTAACTTATGTAGATCTGTTGTTGAGTAAAGCACTACACATTATCCATTCATGCATTCAGTCGCAAAATGATACTCCATAGTCATGCTGGACGGCAATAATTACGTCCACTAAGCCTCCGCACACAAAACCGTACAGTCTAAAGGCGTGTCCACTGCGCCATGTTTTGTACAGAACATTGTTTGAAAACAAATAAGGGGTGTGGCCTTACTGTTTTGTGGAGCAAATACACTTGAACTTGTTTGCCGTAGTTTTTAGAAAACATCCCCCATAATCGTCTGCGGGATTGATCATTTTATGTTTGACTTTGGCATAAGAAGACGTGTTATGATGTGACGTGAACTCTGTGAGCACAAAATGGTTGAGCCTCAAATCACAATTCAATTGAGAAAAAAAAGAGAACTAAATCCACTACAGCCTAAACAATGTTCACGTCTTCTTCGTCGCTACTATTTTTTTAAATGTGAAATTTTCTTAATTTGTTTAATAAACATTGCTAAAGTTGCAGCAGACGGGAAATGTTTTGAACAAACAATGTTCAAGAACAATGTGTGTTCAAAACATTGCGCAGCAGACACGCCGTTATACCTTGTCTCTTATAATCCACACATTGGCAGAATGGTCTCATAATGAGGTGCAGACATAGTCACCAAAAATTTTGAGCAAATCTATGGATAATGCATTGAGAGCTTTACAGCAAGGCCTGATTTACCCACAGGGTAATAAGGCTAGAGCTTAGGGTGCCAGGAACAAGGAGGCGGCCGGCGGGCGCAGCGCTGAGCTAAGACTTAAATAAAAATATTATTATACTAGCGGCCGCCTCTGACTTCGCCCACGTTAACTTTGGTCCCTCAGGAACCTAAAAAGGACATTGCTCGTTCCCCATACATTGAATGCCCTAGAACGCACAGCAATGAGAAAATGCTAGTTGTGTTCGGAATCATTCATAAACTCTAATTAGGCATTTGTTGAATTACGGACAAGTTGAGGAACCGTGCCCTACTACAGAATGTATTAGATTTGGAGGTTATAATTATTATACTTAATCGTAAAAGATGTACACTTTATATATTCTGAATAGATTTAGTGTTTACCTCTATGTAAACACTTAAATAATATGCATTAAATGAACATAAAATGCAATTAATAATAAATGCTTATATTCATATTGATTTATGAGTGTTGGTAGTTGGCACCTATGATACCTATACCTACCTGTTGTAATGATAGATTTCTTTTCAAATGAAATATTCAAAGTCTTTCCATTTATCTGTTTCTATATTATACTATCGATAATAAGGTATGTTATCATTATGATTTTCATAAAAATAAAGTGATATTATATGGGATGGGAGTATAAACTATCTTTACATAATTTCAGAAATACTCTTTTAATAAATATATTTTAAATACTAGTGACAAGTATTACTAACTAAGGTATCTAGTTCTATTCTTATGTTGATAAATACTTATGGTCGCCTATATTGCATTTATTAGGGTAAACAATCTTGGCAACACTTTTTAACAAAATCACCCATTTAAAAATAAAATAATAACGAAGCCAATAAACTATTAAAATAAATCGTTATTATAGACTGAAACCTATTAGTCCAGTCAATGAAGGCTTAACTTTGCCATTTTGAGTTGATCACCTGCAACCAGCGCGAAAATTTCCGCAAGGATTCGTAGATTAATATACTAAAATTGCAGGGTGCTGCATTGACGGCAAAGGGTGCAAAAAAAAAAATGCGAAATGGTGCAAAAACGAGTTTTCCGTCAATATCTCGCGACTGGCTGGAAAAATGGAAAAATTCCTAGTACAAAGTTGTACAAAGGACAATGGGCAAAACGCACCCAGCTCCGCCAACAATGTAATTAGTATGAATCGATAGATCTTTGAAAAACTAGCCTTTTTTATTATGGCACCAAAAAAAATAACCTGGGGGTCAAAAGATATACACCTGGGTATGTTCTATATTAGGGGTTAAGGTTTCCGCACATAGTCCTTATAGACGACGTTTGTGTGTAAGTCATGGGGACCGGTTACACACGGGCATATTTAAATAGCTCCTTATAGAGAAGCTCGATGGCGCAGTTGGTTAGCGCGTTCGGTTGCGATCGTTGAAGTTAAGCAACTTCCGCAGTGGTCGGTCATTGAATGGGTGACCAAAAACATCTATCTCGAGTTCCTCCGTGCTTCGGAAGGCTCGTTAAGCCGTTGGTCCCGGCTGCATCTGCAGTCGTTAGCACCCGCCAATCCGCACTGGGCCCGCGTGGTGGGTCATGGCCCAATCTCCCTATTTCATCCATAGGGAAGGCCTGTGCCCCAGCAGTGGGGACATTAATAGGCTGATGATGATGATATTTAAATAGCTAAAGAAATTGATTCAATATCAATAGTACTTTCGTTTTATAATATTAGCAATAATAAGTGAGTGAATCATATCTTACTACGTACCAGATACAAAATACTAAACAACAAAGCCTACCGACTATCCTGCTTGCTTGCTGCTTGCACTTACTGAGACTCCTCAAAACGTCTAACAGGGTATGGGGGTTGAAGGATGTGATATTGCAGTTGCCGTTGCAACTAGTCTACTCGTATGCAGTCCTATGTCTTACATTTTGTGCGCTCCCTGTTATTTCATTGATATTTAACTAACACGCTTTAGAAATAGGAACACGATTATCATCGCGTACGTCATTATAATCGTACGAGCTAATAAAAAATCTATGGATCAATTTAAATGCTCGTACTCAGCACACAAACATCTGCCCCCACCAGGATTCGAACCCGGGACCTCTCGAGCCAGCGACATCATGAAACCTTATACTCGTCCTTGTATCTTTAAATATTATGTTCGTTATAGTTACTTTTACCTATGGAATTGTACCTATTTAACTTAAAATAACTAAAGACTCCCGGGATGGAATTTGATGCGCTTTGGCACAAATGATCATGACTATGATACCTTTCAAACAAATGTAGTTTAAGCCGTGGCGGACGTGGGTGCAGTGCCCATGCAATTTTGCCCATTGTCTTTTAATTTCCTACAAAAAAGGTATCAACATATTTTCGCGTATCTCCCATAGTTTTTGCACAAAATGCAATTAAAGGTGCAAAATAAAAAAAATAAAATATATTGTTAATGGTTTTTTTTCCCATTTTTAAACGATCCTACGGGTCAAATTCAACAATCACCACTTACTGAAATATTTAAGGATGAGTTTTCGGCAGTCCACTGAAGTGAAAATTGTCTACCGAAATGGTAAAAAAATGGCCACCGAAATGATACAGCCAAGAACATCGCCTTTGTAGTAGAAGGGCTACCTATTTTGAATTTAAATAAATTTCCTTATTATTTGTAAATATTTTTGTTCATTATTTTTCAATAAGAATTATTAATGAAGAATTAATTAATTGTTACTCCTATTAATTATTATTACTAATTATAATTATTAATATGTACATTTTCAAAATAACGAACAAAGCGCGTTTAGAAAGCGAGAAGTTTATTAGTTAGTAAATCATCCCCTAAGTGCCAAAACCGATTATCTGCACTTTTCCGCTACTGAACTTTGATAATACCAATCGACCCATCTCATTAAGCCGCATCTACAGGTAAAACCCATTATGCTCTACGACGCATACTTCCTGAAATAGCTAATGAATAAACGGCATATCTGCAAATTATTTCCAAAATTCTTGATTTAAAACCTAATAAACCTATTAAAAACACTTAAGTTTGTAAATGTGTTACCGCTGAAACCAAGTTTCGGATTTAAACTCATTTTTCATGTAGACACTTAGAGTAAATATCCTGTGAGTATCCTATAATTGGCTTTGACTGTTTGAATTTTACCAGATATTTTAATTTTACTAGATGAAGTAAAAATTAACAGATCTAAGTCGCTTTTTTCAAAAACAAATATATATATTATATTTGCGTAATATTTGAGGCAATTGAATAAGATACCGAATTTCAATTTATTTTTACTTAATCACTTTTATTCAACGCTTTATAAATTACTTCAGCTAAAATCGATTATCGGTGCTTACTCTTTTCTTCCACTGTAATTTATTAGCGTTAGACATCGTTACTTTAAAATTTATGCTTCAGCTAAAATCAGCTATCCATGTTTAACCGTCTCTTCCGTACACAGATCGCGCGCTAGGGAGTGAGTTGCTCACTTTTATTCATTCATTGTTGAATCGCGCGCTGGGCAACAATGTTATTTTTTTGTTTAATTAATCACTAATTAACATTACTGGGTGAACTATTCTGCGTATTTGGTTTAAAATGATACTAAGAAAGATAACGAAAAATAAACTTGATAAAAAATTGATTTCAATTGCACTTTAACATTTATTTTTATTTCATCGTGTTCAGCGCGAAATTTGCATTTGAAACATATATTTGCAATATGCAACACATATTCTTATACATTATCATATAATAAAATAATAAAAAAAATCCGAAACATATTAATTAAATCCCAATGAAGCATGTAGAGGTGAACTCCCCAAGCAAAAAAAAATACAAGCTCAGAGTGGCAGTGCAATGTGCTGATTTATGATTTTGACTTTTTCTCTTAGTTAAGTAGGTACTTCTCAACCTTGTCAAAAAGAATTATTGAGTAATGGGCTCTATTCCATAAAATAAAAAAATACGAAGTGGCATTTTATGCGATGATAACATGCCTCTTCGTAGGAATTGGGTTTAGGACAGGTGTCCTAAACCCAATTCCTCTCGTTAAATTACTTCCCCTGTAGTTACATTTATTTTTTCGATTGAAATTAACTTTTATATCATTAATATATAATATAGCCTATCAACAAAACCTACTACTGTTGGTTTACCTTCTTCCTTATACATGCAACAAGCACTCAACTTTTGTCCTGGAAAAAGTTATATTTCCATGGACAGTAAGTTTTTGTGAAATAGGTTCGTCTACATTGCGTTGTTGTGTCCCGCTTGTCAGTGCTCACTTCGAGCCAGTCCGCCTTCGCTGGAGCACACGCACGCGCAACAACGTCATTGTGGATTCCCGCCAAATAGTAAGTATATCATTTCAGTGATATGGGGACAATTGATTCGGTGGACACTAATGCCGATAAGAGTCCTGGGAATGAAAGTATCGCCGAAATGATACATTCATAAGTTTTTAGAGATCCTTGAGTCAATATAGGTATATTAAATAGTTTCGGTTTATGATGTAGATTTATCTAGATACTGTAGGTTCGATATTTCGGGTGCAGTAGTATTTCTATCTAAAATATCTAGTTTAAAAATGTATATTAAAGCTAAAGCGGACAAATCCGTTGGCGGCCGATAGTATTCCTAATTAAATAAGTGTAGAAAATCAGTATTATTACACATTAGTCATCAGAATGGTTTCTGAAGGAAAACGATCAGATTGGCTTGTTTCTCTAGCCAAAGATCTGTATAATCCATGGTACTCTTCAGGTATGACACCTTTGTTGCACAAATAATCAAGATCTTTTTTCTTTGCTATAGATCTTTTTTTGTATAAATAGGTTCGACAAATGACTCCACCAAAGGTTAGGTGACGGAGGAGTCTAGACGCGAAGATAGCTGGTACAGCAGTATTACTTGCCACACCAGCTATCCTCATTTTACCGGCCTGCAGAATTGCTACTTCACACACGTAAGAGGGCAAAGTAATCCATTTGCGGATAGTCTGACAAAGAAATGAGTTACCAAATTTCTTTGTTCACTTTGGAACAGTGGGAATAGTAGTTCACAGTAAGTCGGTGACATCGTAAGCCAGCGCGTGTAGACTTCTGTAGGAAAGGGGAAGGTAGGTTCCCTTAACCTATATACACAATAACTTCTCAAAACATGCGCCATGGTATAGACGATAAAACGCGCTTAATAACGCCACATAACGGCGTAATTGAAGAGGCTCGAGATGTTTAGTCACCTTCTTATCGCCAATAATGCGGATCGCGCGCCGCTGTAACCTATCCAAAGAATCAAAAAAGTAATTGGCGGAGCCATCCTCTGGGGTGCGAACAATATTCCACGCAAGACCGTACTATGTCATGTACAACAAGCACAGTTGCTCAGGCGAGAAAAAACGTTAGTTTTACCGTGAAAGCGCAGACCTGGGCTTTCTTGGCATTGAACTCAACCAAGTTCTTGGTACCACATTCCGAAATGCAGCCCAAATCTTGATTGAGTTCAATGACAAGATTCTCCCGTTTCTGTTTGGTTTCTACCTGTCCAGCGGCTGCGTATCCAAAACATCCCGCATGCACTGTATTATCGTCTGCATAGCAATAAATATTCTCAAGAGGAATTAAATCATTGAATGCAGCAAAAAGAGTGTAGGGGATAGGACGGAGTCCTGAGAAACACCGGCATTCACTGACATGAACTGCGAACTACATCCGTCGCCGTCCGTTGACGCTCATGCAGGAAGTCAGTCACTCAGGCACAGAACTGAGTAGGTAGACCGTATCCAGGAAGCTTGGAGAGAAGACTTATGTGCCAGACCCTATCAAAGCCTTGGCGATGTTAAGGCTGATAGCCAAAGACTCAACTCGCTTATCGATAGCCTCACCCCAGATATATATCACGTACGCTAGAAGGTCACCTGTCGATCGATTGGGTGTATCCTCTTTTACTTGCCTTAAATATAACGCAAACATATTATATATATTTTTTTTTGCAAAAAGCGACAGATTTGTTAGTTTTTACTTCATCTAGTAAAATTAAAATATCTGGTAAAATTCAAACAGTCAAAGCCAATTACAGGATACTCACAGGATATTTACTCTAAGTGTCTACATGAAAAATGAGTTTAAATCCGAAACTTGGTTTCAGCGGTAATACATTTACAAATTGGAGTGTTTTGAATGGGTTTATTAGGTTTACAATCAAGAATTTTGGAAATAATTTGCAGTTATTCTGTTTATTCATTAGCTATTTCAGGAAATATGCGTCGTAGAGCATAATGGGTTTTACCTGTAGATGCGGCTTAATGAGACGGGTCGATTGGTATTATAAAAGTTCAGTAGCGGAAAAGTGCAGATAATCGGTTTTGGCACTAAGGGGACGATTTACTAACTAATAAACTTCTCGCTTTCTAAACGCGCTTTGTTCGTTATTTTGAAAATGTACATATTAATAATTATAATTAGTAATAATAATTAATAGGAGTAACCATTAATTAATTCTTCATTAATAATTCTTATTAAAAAATAATGAACAAAAATATTTACAAATAATAAGGAACTTTATTTAAATTCAAAATAGGGAGCCCTTCTACTACAAAGGCGATGTTCTTGGCTGTATCATATCGGTGGCCATTTTTTTACCATTTCGGTAGACAATTTTCATTTCAGTGGACTGCCGAAACCTTATCCTTAAATATGTCAGTAAGTGCTGACTGTTGAATTAGACCCGTAGGATCCTTTTAAATGGAAAAAAACGATTAACAATATATTTTATTTTTTTATCATGCACCTTTAATTGCATTTTGTGCAAAAAATATGGGAGATACGCGAAAATATGTTGGTAACTTTTTTGTAGGAAATTAAATTTTCTACAATTTTGTACTAGGAACTTTTTCTATTTTTCCAGCCAGTCGCGAGATATTGACGAAAAACTCGTTTTTGCACCATTTCGCATTTTTTTTGCCTTTGCCGTCAATGCAGCACCCGTGGCAGCACCCTGCAATTTTAGTATATTAATCTACGAACCCTTGCGAACAAAACTTTTATTTTTTATTTTTTTAAACAGATTCTCCGTTTACTATGATTAATTGCTAATAAATAAAAAAAATAATAGAAAAATAATAGTGAAGGACATTCTTTTGGGCATGCTAGGGCCGATTTCGTCGATGTCCTTTGCGAAGGTTCAAATGGGGGGAGGGGGTATACGCATTTGTACTTCATTCATGGATGTTTAATATGTATTTCTGAATAAAAGTACATATATAAGTATATTATCTAAATAAATATATCTTTATATATATAATTCTTCTGTGAGTGTGTATGTCACTGAACTTCTCTTAAACGACTGGACCGATTTTGATGAAATTTTTAGTGTGTGTTCAAGCTGATCTGAGAATGGTTTAGATTCACAATTTTGTCCGCTGGACAACCCCTATTTTTTTAAGGCGGTACGAAGTTCGCTGGGTCAGCTAGTATATATGTATATGTACAGTATATGTGTTCTATCCGTTACCCTAGTATCCCATAACACAAGCCTTATGGTGCTTACTTTGGGGCTTGGCTAATTGGTATGAGTGTTGGAAATAATTATTTATTTTATTTTTTATATATATATTGCAGGTGACTGATATTCCCGCTTGGGCGCTAGGTTCACTATTGCGCGTGGCACGCGCTTCCTTGCCCGAAGGCTGCACGCTCAACGTACACGAGCACATGCCCGAACACGAGGAAGTGAGATATGTCCCTGACAACGAACTCAAACAACTAAAACAGCAACTCGAGGACATGGGTGGTAGCAGAGCTGAAAGGAAGAAGAAAAAATAGACAATACATTTCATTTTATATTGTTTAGTTAGATAATAGACTTATTAATATAATTGTAAAGAGTGAATAAATTTTAAACAGCTGAAAGTGCTTCTTTAGATAAATAGGAAGTGGTCGTATACAAAATAAAGTCATGTTATTAATATTCGCTTCTGTTTCATTATATGAGCTTTGAACACTTTCTCATATTCTCTAATTTAATTGTTTGACTTAGCTGTATTTAACGAAAGCTGATTCAATCATCATCAATCTTATTCATTTCAATAAGTTCAACGTCTGTTGGTTTACGTTTTCTGTATGAAATTCCAGATTCAAAAAAATTCAAAATTCAAATGTTTCTTAAAAACAAGGTTATGCCTTGTTTCTTTTAATTAAAGGAACTAAAACGTTAAAAGAAAATTCTGATAAGAAATATACAATTTAATAGGTACATTATTAGTCCAGTCATTCCACGGTTTCCCTAGCAATTTTATTGACGAAACACTCATCCTATCCAACGCCCTCTGGTACATTATAGCGATTTTCATACGTATTCGTTAAAATAGTCCAGTCAGGTGCAGTACCTAGGATTGAGAAAGACTTATAAAGAACTTTCCTTTATAAAACTAATAAGTTTTTTTATTTGGCTTAATCCTTTTTGGGCAGAAAAGCTTTGCCTTTTTATTGTACAAGTTACAAAATAAACTTGGTGGTTACTTGTTACTTGTTGTGGGCCCCCGTTTCCGCACGTAGACTCCGTATTTGGTCCATTGTGCGTGCAGGGTATATTGGGCTAGCTAGCTCAGCCAGCCCAGCTCCTTCCAGAAGCGCAGTAGTCTCTTGGGACTCTCACAGGCTTCTAGGAGCGTCCTCGGCTTCCTGAGGATTGATGCCCGGTGTTCTGCTACGCTCATGCATTCCAGGATCACATGTGCGGCCGTTTCATCTGCTTCCAGACATCCTCTGCATAGAGAGCTATCTGTAACACGTATGGTTAGTAGATGCTTGTTAAGTAGGCAGTGCCCTGTTATGGTGCCCAGCATTACTCGGAGGTCATTTCGGTTAAGATTTAGTAGTTTTTTTGTTAGGTTAGGGTTAAGTCTAGGGAAAATATCCTTAGATTGCCTGCAGCCCTCGGTACTAGCCCATCGGCTGTTATGGCTCTGTATGGTTCTTTGACGCACCCATGTACGAACTTGATTGAAGGGTAATGGTAGAAGTGGCTCAGGGCCTTCCACTCTTTGTGATGATCCCCTTCTAGCTAGTTCGTCGGCCGCGTCATTACCCATAGAGCCACTATGTCCCTTGATCCATTGGAGGGTAACCTTTGTTATCTGTTGCTATGCGCTCCAATGCTAGGTGACATTCGTGTATTAGCCCAGAAGTTTTGCTGTTGTTATCTAGGGCTCTTAGGACAGCCATACTATCAGATAATATACGTATCTTGTAGTTTGTGACTTTCCTGTTAATAACAACGGTGGCGGCCTGAGTAATAGCTATACATTCGCATTGGAATATTGAGCTGTGATTACCCAGTGCTGTTGATATATGTATGTTAAGGTCCAGTGAGAAGACTCCTGCGCCTGATCCGGATCCAGGTATTTTGGATCCATCAGTGTATATGCGTAGTTCGTCTGTGCCTGACCAGTCCTTGTTGGTTTCTAGTAGTTCTATTTGATATTTCTTATCAAATGTAAGAGTAGTCGGGATTTTGTCACAGCGGGCTATTACAAGAGGTTGGTATTGTATAGCCCTTTCCAAGATTTTGGAGTGAGGTCCCTGGTTTTCCGTCCACAAGCCCAGATGGTACATTCTTAGCGCTGCCATGGTTGCTTCCTGTTGTATAAACAGATCCAGTGGCGGCAGGCCAAGCGCTATTTCTAGGGCGGTTGTGGGTGTGGATTTCATGCAGCCTGTTATAGCAGAACATGCTAATCTTTGAAAACGCTGCAGTTTATTTATTGCGGTGTTGATTTCGCTTCTAGGCCACCAAACTATTGCACCGTAGATGATGAGTGGTCTGATTATGGTTGTGTAAAGCCATTTTGTGATTTTTGGTGCAAGACCCCAGGTTTTACCAAGTAGCCTTTTGCACTGCCAAAATGTGATACAGGCTTTGTTTATCTTTTGGTCTAAGTGACTATTCCATGTAAGCTTATGGTCAAGAACTATGCCTAGATATTTGACCTCGTTCGACATAGATAGTTCGATGTTAAATAACTTGGGCAGTTTCATGGCATCCAAGTTACGTTTCTTCGTGAACATGACCATCTCTGTTTTGGTCGGATTCACCGATAGTTGGTGCTTAGTACACCAGTTTTCGACTATCTTGAGAGCGTTGCTCATTAAGTTGCACAGTACATTTTGAAATGGCCCACTTATGAGGATTACTAGGTCGTCTGCATAGCCAACTGTGTGGTAGTTGCGCTGATTGAGTTGGCAAATTAGTTCGTCAACCACAGTGTTCCACAGAAGAGGAGATAAAACTCCTCCCTGTGGGCAACCCCGTGCCACTACGGCTCTCTTCGTAGTGTTCACCGTCACTTGTATTGCTCTGTATTTCAGCATGTTGTTGATCCATCCCGCAGTCGTGGGGTCAACACCATGTCTCACAAGTGCTTGGCTGATGCTGGTAAAGTTCGTTTTATCAAAGGCGCCTTCAATGTCAATAAAGACTCCCAGCGTTGACTGTTTTGGTGATAGTCCACGTTCTATTTGCCTGACCACACTGTGTAACGCGGATTCGGTAGATTTGCCCATGCTGTAGGCGTGTTGATTGGCATGAAGTGGTACTCGCTTTAGAGCATTATCTCTCAAGTACCTGTCACACATTCTCTCCAGCACCTTTAGGAGAAATGATGTGAGACTTATCGGTCTGAATGCTTTGGGTTGCGTGTAGTCACTTTTGCCCGGTTTGGGTATGAATATAACTTTAACCTCTCTCCACTTGGTGGGTATGTACCGATAGGCGAGACATCCTGTATAGATTCGCAGCAGATGCTCGAGTATCGATTCTTCACACCATTGCAGTAGGCCCGGAAAGATGCCATCCAGACCGACAGAGCTGCTTTAAAGGGGAGAAAGCTTTTGATGGCCCATGTTAATGTATTGATTTTGATGATTTTGCGTGCGGTTGTCCAGTCCGCTGATCCCGGAACTGCAGATATCTCATCTTCCCATTCTTGGTTTTCCTTAGTATTACAGCCTGGGAAGTGTGTTTGCATCAGCAGCTCACAGGTTTCAGCGTCAGTTTTTGTGAAGGTGTTATCAGCCTTTTTGAGGAAACCTAAATTGCGTTCGGGATCACTACTCAGGATTTTCCTCACTCTTGCGGCATGATTGTTGTCTTGAATATCGCTACAGAAACGCTTCCAGCATTCAGCTTTCCTGAAGCGGATGCGCTTTTTGTAGCGGGACTGTGCCTCCTTGTAGCGACTCCAGTCATATTCTAGTCGGGTGTTTTTTGCTCTGTTGAACATCTTTCTTACCCTACGCCGCAACTTATCCAGTTCAGGATCCCACCAATTGTGTTTGCCTTTGCTTGTTGTGCGTTGCTGTAATAGTGGGCAAGATTGTTCATAACAGACGGTTAACGTTGATGTTATGTTATTCACGTGCGTGTCTATTTCCGTTGGATGTTTATATTCCTCTGGAGGTTGAAGACACTTCAGACTGGCTGATGCTAGTGACAAAATTTTTTTGCGGTCAGTCTTACGTGGAATGCGTCGAGGGTCTGGTGGTTTATTGTTTATATGAAGGTAGAACCTAATCCATCTGTGATCCGAGCAAGATGCTTCGTCGGATACGTGCCAGTCAGTGATATATTCGGCAATTTTCTCACTGGTTAGGGTTAGGTCGATTATTGTCTGGGCTCTTGATGTTACAAAGGTAGGTTCAGAGCCTCTGTTGATGATTTTTAAGTTTGTTGAGAAAAAGTAGCTAGAAAAGTCCTCACCTCTGGTATTGGTGTCGTGGCTGCCCCAAAGTGTGTGATGTGCGTTGGAGTCAGCGGCGATGATCAGCTCCAGTCCCTCTTGCTCGCAGTGTGTCACCAGCCTTTCGAACTCCGGCAAGGGTATTTCAGCGTCGCCCTGACAGTAGGCAGACGCTAAAATCACCTCGGGTAGGCTAGGTGTATCACTGAGGAGCCTGATTGCAGTCAGGTCCCTGGAACAGAACTCGGTGATTAAAACGGTTTTCACATGCTTGGGAACAAAGATGCATGTTCGTGGTTTACTTACGGTAGTATCAAGGAGTAATTTGCCTCCAATGTTGGATAGACCACAGATCCTCTCACCCCTGATCCACGGCTCCTGGATGAGGGCTATGGTCTTGGTGTTTGTCTCCAACACTCGCCGAAGATTTGCCGTGGCTGTCTGGCTGTGTTGGAGATTGGATTGTAGGATGTTAAAGAGAGGGGCTGGGTTTTTGGTCGTCATTTTGACTGACCAAGCTGCCCGCTCTCGCTTCCTCTTCATTCGCCTTTTCACCCTCTAGCCACCAGTCCATACGGTCAGCATCCTCCTCTTCCATGCTGGATTGTCGGGCCGGTGACGAGTTGTAGGCCGATGTTGTTGCTGCCGAAGCCGGTGGTTTATTGGCCATACCCACGCCCAGTCCTACGTCGGTCTTCCTCGGTGGGTTAGGTGTGGTGGGCAGTGGTAGTTTTGCCTTGGAAGGTCGATCTGATGGTCGATCGACTGCCCCCGACGAGAAGCGGACATAGATCGACCCGAGCTTGTAAGCTACGCGTCGATCCCTCGCGAGAAGTTTGGGCACATCATCCTGGGGGATACCCACCAGGATAAATAGCTCTTCCTTCTCTTCCGTCTTCACTGCGTGGTACAGGGCCCATTGGTTGATATTGTACCACGGATTCTGGGCGGCCAGCCTCAACCTCAGTTGGTCGAGGTTTTCGCCCTTGTACCGTGGCACAATGATGGAGGCCTTCACCCTCTTCGGAATCTCGGCTTGACGTTTTGTCTGTCAAAACGGTTCCCGAGATGGGAGACCTGATGGTCATTCTAGCGAATAGTCGTCCTCGCACCAGAGTTTGAGGACGCCCTCCGGCCAGAAAGCTTTGCCGCGGAATGCTGGTGAACGGGATGACATCGTGGACGGTTTGTAAATTTGCTCATCCAGAGCACCATCGATGTCCTCGATTTTAGAGGCCTGTGCTTCGGTTAGGTCCTGAAAGGGTTCCGCCATTACCGCGACGCAGAGGTCATTGACCTTCAATGCGTCCGCGTAATTTACTGCTGAACTCTTCGGACCAGTCCGATGCCTCTTGGTGTCCCCTCTAGGCGATATGGTGTCATCAGGACGTCCTCTCTTCGACGGTATCGATTGGGACTTTTTGGGCCGGTTGTTCCTGGCTTGTCCTGACCGTTTGCCGCGTGGTCGCAACAAATCGCTGCGATCTTGCTCGTCCGGATTCTGGGGTGCCTTTTCAGCGGGTTTCTCGTTGGTTGGCCGGCTTACGCCAGCCGCACCGACGGTCTCCTCGCCTACACGGGCAGCGTGAGCCGTAGTGGACTCTTCAGCAGCCTCTGGCTGCTTACTCCCTCCAGTCTCCTGTGCGCGCTTCTGCCTCGCAATAAAGCGCGCTTTCGCGCGGCGTATGTTACGGAGTACCTTGGCCGGCGTTGCGCCAGCCAATGACTTCTTCGGCGGTGGCAGCGGTTTGTTGGTGTGTTTCACGGCTGGTTTGTCAGTGACCTTCCTGCTCCGGACCTCCACGCTCCAAGACGCAGTCCCTTTCGGGATGACATCCGGGATTGCGGCACCGATAGCAGAAAGGTCCATGACCTTCCGCGCCGTGACGGTGTTAGTGTTCGGCGCATCCGAAGACGCAGCCGCGTGTGTACATGTGTGTGTAGCCTGCGCTTCTGAAGATGCAGCGGGCTTTGGCGCATCTGAGGACGCAGCCGTAAGTGGGTGCTTAGCCTGCGCTTCCGAGGATGCAGCGGGCTTGGTAGTGTTGGTAACAGGATTTAGATTTTTATGTTCCATGTGTGTTCGTGTGGTGTTTCATTCCCAGCGGCTTTCCACCCTCCTTGGAGCCCGCAAAGTGGGGACGCTGCACATCTTAGTGTGTACATGCGCCAGAAATACCCCGGGAATATAGGACTCCAGCCCCGTGGGTTTACGTCCGGTAACCAGTTTTAGATTGCCACGCTTTCGCATGGGTCCGCAACCGGGCCAAACGCTCCCGCCGGTTCAGAGTCCTCGCCAGACTTTGATGTTGTTAAGTCGAGCCGATTGACCCCAGTTGGCTACTCTGAGGCCTCCCGTTTAGGCTGAAATTATTGCCAAAGAGGCGTGTTGCTGTGGTGGTTACCAACAGCTCAACCTCCAGGATCCCTTCATCCCTCCGCACGGGTCTCCACGCACGGCAAACACGCGGGTGGTCATTTCAACCTGCCATCCTGGTTTTTTGGATGACTGGCCCATGTCGGCGTGACCACGTCGTCGATTATGGCGGATTACGAAAGGGAAGATTGGAAGTGGGATAGGTGAGGAATTCTACGGGGAAATGCGTCAGGTAGTTTCGGTTGCACTCTTCATCAAAAGGATGAACAATGCGTAACAGGTGGCAACCGCGGGAAGGAGAACATACCTGGCTTGCCTTAGGGATCTTCACGACTGTAGCGCTCTCCCCTAAAGCCATATGCCTAATCACACATCGGACAGGTGTATGAAAAAGGGGCACTCTTACACCAACCCTGCTTAAAGGAAACTTTACTGGTGCTAAGCTCACCCCCACCCAACTTGGTGGTTATTGATTTAAATAATGTTCCAGAAATACCTATGAAATACGATTAGACCAATAAAAGATGTTTTCGACTTACAACAGCTACAAATTTATCCAAAGGACTTGCTGAATGAATGTATACGTAGGGTTGCAACGATATATCGGAATATCGATAATATCGAGACCAAAATATCGATATTTATATCGATATTTAAAATTCACTGATATCGATAATATCAATATCGGAAATTCCAAAATATCGATATTTCGTAGACTAAATTTGAACACAATAATATCAATTAATTAACCTGCTATGACTATCTAAATTGAATAATATCGAAATAACTGTTGCTTTGAAATCGCAAGAGCTTATAGATGTATTAAAAAAATCTTGAACCCCAAGAAATATACTAAACTGGTGTGGATTCTGGCATGATTCTCTAAACCTAAAATTAAATTTGACAATAGTGTTTCCTTGTCATTCTTTATCCAGAATGAAAAGGAGAGACTGATGTTAAATTTAGTTTAAAGTGTAGATAATCATGCCAGAATCCACTCCAACGTATATAGGTATAATCGTATACCTAATGGTAACTTATGCACTTAAATAAAATTATTGCCTCTCTTTCTAGATAATTGTCAACTGATTAATTGAAATTTAATATCATTGTAATATAACACAAAATAAAATTAAGAATCTTAAACAAATCGTAATTTTTTTAAGCTCGCCATCGCCAAGTCAAGAAAGTATAGTAATTTTGGAAGCTTTGGGCTTACCCTATTCTGAAGCCATGGGCACGCCCCTGATGTGTGGAAGACTAAGCAATTTGCGTATTTGATATGCGCTATAAAACCGACATAGCCTGGAAAAGCACGAATGTAGTGAAAACTTAGCGAAGGCATTCGCAAATGTCGTCCCACATATGCGGGTTGGCGCATTCGTGCTAACGAATGTGAGTGATCTGATCAGGATAATAATTTTATTTTTTTGGTTTCCTGTCGTGGCTGAAACACAAATCGTGCGAGCCAATAAAAAAAATCCTGCTTGGCGCGATTTCATCAAGCGTGTTTAACGAAAAAACTGGCTCAATGCATTTTGCGAGAAATTCGCCAACAAACATATGAAAATGTCACACTCACCCCGTATTCTAATGTCAATAAAAAATAAAAAGGAAAAAATATCGATACATCGATAATATCGAGTTAAAATGGTCGATATATCGGATATCGATATTTTCCTGACTTCGATATAAATATCGATATTTCAAAAAACTTTGCATCCCTATGTATACGAAACCTACGTTTTCCACTGTGGCCCCTCGGAAATAGATTGCACATAAATATAAGGGTCTTAAAATACAGATTGTAGGTGCACGCACGGCCTTCGTTCTCAGCTCTTATTGTAATTATATTTATTCGGCCAAAACATGCATTGATGTCAGGTACGTTATTTATATTGTAAACACACATCATTAAATTGTCTCTAGATACAAGAAGCTTAAATATTTGTTGCACCAGAGTATGTAAAAATAATAATGGATGGAATTACATTCAACATTGTTATTAAATTTAATTGTGTAGGTAATTCGTGAGAACTTGCAACATAAAATGTTAAATTATTCCTACTTGGTACAACTGCAATGCATTATTAAAAAAGTTTAAAAATAAAAGTACAATTGGTACCTTCCTTGTATGTACAATGAATGAATGACCACATATTTATTGTTTTCATAATAAGTAAGTATGAATAAGTATTTCTTTGGTAAACTCAAAGTTAGTAGGTATTGAACGTCTTGTTGATATTGATTAAGAAACCTTCGTAAGAGGCTTGTTAATTAAGCAAGTGCGGTAATTTCGGAACGGTACACAAACATTTGATCTCGTTATTACAACAGACAAAAATGTCAAACAACACATTTTACGAAAGGTGCATATTGATTGCCCGCACGTTGACTGGTGCAACGTAACATAAAACGGTATTAGCGTGATAGACAAGTGCCTATCCTTGCTTTCCCTGCTCTGTAAAATAATCGGCAACCAGTAACCCGAGCATTATTGCGACAGACGGTCTAGTTGAGAAACTAAGTAAAAGTTGAATATTATTCTTATCGCCTTCTAAGTTATTTTACCTGGGGGCCAATCGCCTAACGGAAATGCTTTGGAAAACGCTAACGCTTACGATTTTATTTTGTTATTTCTAGCCGCCTGAGGTATTCAAATGCCTCGCGCTCTTTCTTTTTCTTTTGCATTGGTAATAACAATATTAAAAAAAAATGAGCGTGAGGTATTCGAAAACCTCAGGCGGCTAGAAATAACAATATAAAATCGTAAGCGTTAGCGTTTCCCAAAGCATTTCCGTTAGGCGATTGGCCCCCTGGTCTAGCTTGCGAAATAGTTCATTAAAAGGAGCCGTTTGTCATATATAGAAGTACATGTATACAAAATAGATAAATGTTACGAAACATGCTTCAGATATTTATGTAATACACGTGTGATAGGATGTGCCATCTTTCAAAAACAGTAAACTCCGAGATTTTTGCATGATTTTAGTAAAACATTTCTTTTATTAAAATAGATTTTTTTGGGCGGAGTTTTGGAGTATTATTCCCCGATATTCGACGTATATTAAGCTAGCAGACCATGGTCGCGATGCGCACATCGAACGTACTGGGTATTTTGTTGCTAATTAGTTGCTATTTAGTTACACTATTCCCGATTTAGTTACTCTATACCTGTAAAAGATGCAAGCGATCAGCTAGATTAAGTCTTAACCTAGCAGACCACAATACTGTATCTTCGGTTCTCGTAAAGATATCAAAGCAATGCAAACGGTATGTTTATGTGCTAATTAGTTGCTGAAGAAGAGCATTATTTGTATTATCCCCCCAGCATCCCCTAATTGTCGCATCCTCCCACTCTCACACTACACACTGCCCCAGAAATACGATAAAATTAAAAAGAGCTCATCAGATAATATAAACTACGGCGTATTTTGTTGCTAATTAGTTGCTGCAAAATAGCGTTCCTTATAATCTTCCATTTCAACCCTTACCTGCAGATCATCCCTGCTACCACCCCCAGAATAGGACGATATCGGAAAATTCTCGTAGGTGGAAAAAAGCAGCGGGATATTTAGTTGCTCGCCAGAAACGTAGTTAAGAGTAATCTAACAAGCATCCCCTAACCTAGTATAAGTAGTAATGTATGTTATATGTGTTAAATTTATACATATAAGAAAATGGTAGGAAAGTCAATACTGTACATTGAATATTTTTTTAAAAGAATAATTGGGGTGTGATCTACAATCGATACCGAAGCCAAAATAGTTTTTAGAATTTTCGTCTGTTAGTCTGTATGTATGTCCGGGATAAACTCAAAAAGTACTGCATGGATTTACTTCAAATTTGGCACGAATATTACTATGAAGTCGGGTCAACATATAGGCTACATTATTATCACGAAACTCCACCCCTTAAGGGGGTAATACGGGGCTTGGAAGTTTGTTTGAAAGTCCTATGTTTTTGAAGTAAGAGTCTTGAAATTTAACATGTAAGTTCTATAGATGGTGTAGAGGTGTACTAATAATGTATCTTTAGAAATAAACCCCGGATCAGGGTAAATGAAGTCGCGGGTGGCCGCTAGTTATAAAATAAAATAAAACACATCTTATATACTGCATTTTATTTCTTAAAAACTAATGGGCTTTGTTGTGAAGCATTTAATTCGTGAGCATGATAGCGCAAACGTAATCGGTGGCCTCTTTTGTAGATTTAAGATTGTTATAGATTTTTGTCATTAACTCTTCAAAATCTGTAAGATAAGATTCAATGTTTAGCTTATAATAGTTATAGTGAGTGTAAAAATAATCATTTACTTATTTCAAAAACTAGAATTTGCTTTGGATATTTCACATTTGGTTGTTAAGTTGCTAATTACTTCCTTGCAGATATTATATTTAAGAATATTGTAAAATATTTTATGACATAAGCAAGCAAAAAATTAGTAAAAACATATCCTGCGATTATATACACGTACAAGCAGCATATTCTGGCTGTTTCATATTGTACAGAGGAAAGGAAAAGTCGACCTGAGATGAAGGAATTTTTTGTAGATTTTTTAGGTATAAATTTGGCGAGCAATTAATTATCAACAAAGTATCCTGCAGTTATAAACACCTACGAGCATATTCTGGCCGTTTTTTTTATTGTACACAGAAAATGACTGGTTGATCTGAGGTGAAGAAATGATTGTAGAAAAAAAACCCGCATTATTTTGTACCCATAAGGGTGGTAGCTGAGATGATTTGGAGTTACGGATTGATAATAAAATATTATAAGCAAAGCTATTTTGCAGCAACTAATTAGCGCCGCCGTTTATATTCTCTGATGACCTCTTTTTAACTATATCGTATTTCGGGGGTAGTGCGCGGGTTAATGTGGCAATTAGGGGATGCTGACGGGATAATACAAATAATGCTGTCCTTAAGCAACTAATTAGCAACAAAATATCCAGCAGTTTCAAACATCTGCGTGCGAATTCCAACCATCTAGTGTTTTTAAATGAGTAGAAGGGGTGGATCTGAAGTTAGGGGATGCTTGTAAAATACTCTTAACTACGTTTTTGGCGAGCAAATAATTAGCAACTAAATATCCCTCGTCTTTTTTCCACCCACGAGAATTTTCCGATATCGTCCTATTCTGGGGGTGGTAGTAGGGATGATCTGCAGAAAAGGGTTGAACTAATTAGCAACAAAATAGGTAAAGGATGGTACGGCAGTGTTTGCTTCGCGCTCGACTTGGCGGGGGCACTGCCGTGCCCCCCGATTTGAATAGCAAATTTTTTTTGACAGTTCGGTGAAGGATGATGTGACTTTTAATAACTGATGCCATCGTAACTAAATCAACAGATAATGTAGAATCACTAGATTGTATGAACTAAGGAAATTTAGTAAAAACTTCTCTTTTGCAACAAAATTTTTCGTACAAAACTGCATTGCTACCACCTGCTACTAACTAGGGCTGTCACCGGGTTAGACCCGGAGTCTACCTATGGGTTTGCATGGTGCATGTCCAAGTTACGGGCCCAATATCGATAACTCCGGATCAGATCGTGCGGTGGCAGCGAAGCGACAGACGACCATCCCGGGTTTTCGAACAGCGCATAACGCACGAGAGAATTGCAAACATTTTTGAGGAGTTTGAAATTCAATACAGCAATGTTTTAAGATATGGACCAACTAGATCGTTAAGTATAGGGAGAGCTGTTGGCCGATTGATATTGCCGTGGCCTGCTGTATCAGTGTATTTTAAAGGTCGTGGTGGAGCAGCATATAATAAAATAAGATGTGGATTCGGTAAAGTGTGTGGTTAAGGCGAACACAACATAGGAATGCTATTTATATTTCATCCAACATTGTATGAATATGCTGACAGAAGCCATACTATTCATAGAAAAAAGCTCCGTGGCAGTTCCTGAGTTGCACTCAATTATGAGAACGTAAAATACAGGGTTGAAAGCCAAAGGTATGATGAGTTAGACGGTACCAAAATAATAAGAAACATAAAGTGCTTGAGAGCTTCTGATGAGGATCAAAAGGACCATGCAGGTATATTAAATTTCCTAAGTTCATACAATTTAGTGATTTAACATTGTCTGTTGATTCAGTGACAGTAGGAGAGCTACTGAACCCTCCGAGTAACAGTATGACTGGCAACATGGGTATCAAATGAAAGGACTTGCTAAGAATATGAGGTTTTAGAAGTCCTCGAGTATATCCAGCGATAACTAAAAAGTAAAAAATAAATTAAAAGCAAAAAACTTTTTAAAAATAAGCTTATAATTAAATGCGCTAAAAAGAATAAACTGCTGAGAATGAGTCAAGTGACGCTGAAGAACATATTAAAGGTCAAACACATTTCATAAAAATATATGGAATTCTATACATAATTGAGCGCAAGGTCAGAGATGTAATGTTATTATTAATGTATTAAAATTTTGTTTCTTTTTAGATGATGAAATTCGCAACTAAGAAACCTATTATGATAATGAAGATTTATTAATTAATTTAAAGACTTATAATAAAATCATTTAATTTGCATCAATAATATACCGTAAGTTTTCATACTACGACTCTTACTCGCACTGCCGTAGCACTTTCCTCTCGCCTGGCAAAGACTTGCGCTAGCCAGAACCGCCTGGCATTCTACCTACTTACTTTAAATCGCTTAAACAAACACATATATAAATTTCAACACAAGTTCAATTTAAAGTATATTTTAATGTATATATTACACACCTTTCGGTTCACCTGGCGTAAACGCCTGGTATTTTTTTTTAAACTTAAAAATGAATAAACTAAATTGTATAAAAATTTCAAGCTTACAGTTACAAGTTTTTTTTTTAATATTTTTTTTGACAATTTTATAAATATAGGGCTTGATTACGTACAGGGCTGAAGAGTGCCAGGCGATGCTTACCGTACTAAGCATGTATGACTCATCACCATCAGAATTTCTGGCCTTACAGACATACCGTTACTCGGAGGGTTCAGTAGCTCTTGGTCTGTTACGATGGCATGAGTTATTTAAAGTCACCACATCCTTCACCGAAATGCCAAAAAATTTTCGCTATTCAAATTCCTCTTGCGACAGTTGGATGGTTATTAGGTTTACAGTAAACCCGGAGATTTTAACATGTTTTTGGGCGGCGATTTTAGATTATTATTCCCCGATTTTCGATATGGGGAAGAAGGGGAGGAGGGTTAACCCACCCCTATGGCTCCAACCGAAAGGAAATGCTTAGTTTTTGAGATATTATTTTTAATATAAAAAAAATAAAAAAAAAAACAAATCCGATGTGATTCTCGTATATTTTTTTATATTTACAAAAAATCATCGGGGAATAATAATCTAAAATCGCCGCCCAAAAACATGTTAAAATCTCCGGGTTTACTGTTTATGAAAGGTGGCTACGTTCTGTAACATTACCTACTTAATGTCGATTACCTATTACATAAATATCTGAAGCATGTTTCGAAATCTTTATCTGTATTGTATACATGTACTTCTATGATTATTTTACAGAGCAAGGAAAGGAAGGATAGGCACTTGTCTATCAGCATATTATTATTCATGTAATGTTGAATGAAATATAAATAACATTCCTATGTAGTGTACTGCTCTCAGATAAACTTCTAGCGCCAGAGGATCTGCATTAACTGCACACTTTTTCTAATTCTTATGAAATATTATAATATGCTGCTTCACTATGACCTTTAAAATACGCTGAAGCAGCAGGTCATGGCAATATCAATCGGCCAACAGCTCTCCCTAAACTTAACGATCTAGTTGTTCCATATCGTAAACCTTTTCTGTATTAAATTTCAAACTCCTCAAAGAATGTTTGCAATTCTCTCGTGCGTTTTGCGCTGTTCGAAAACGCGGGATGGTCGTTTGTCGCTTCGCTGCCGCCGCTCGATCTGACCCGGAGTTATCGATGTTGGGCCCGTAACTTAGACATGCACCATACAAACCCATAGACTCCAGGTCTAACCCGGTGGCAGCCCTAGTTAGTAGCAGTTGGTACTAGTGCAGTTTTGTACGAAAGAAATATTTTTGCAACTTTAGTTATTAAGCAAATATAAAGTTGTGACTAACTCATTCAGAGAGCAATTTCTATTGATGTTATAATGACAATAAATTAAGAGGAATGAGCATTAAAAATATACGGTGACATCAATTTTAAATAAGAACAAACATTGTTAGGTAAATACTAAGTAGTGCTTAATCTTATAGTAGAAATGGTACAGAATACTTTACAGGCGGCCGGTTTTTTCAACTCATTTCGCTGTTTATCTGTTCTAAGCATTGATTAAAATAAAGCAGAGGAATGGAATTCTGTAGATAACAATCGGTAATTACCTTTATCCAATAGTAGTTTGACCTTTTTGCGCTAGCGTAGCTTGGTAGGTACCAACCGCATTGCGAAACTGACCGACTGACTGCCCACCGTCGTTTTAATGATATGATGCTCTCCGAATCATCTATTACTGTGGTCTGCGGCCCTAGCCTGAAGGACGCATAAGATTTATTGCGGAGATATTAAGAAAATCGAATCAAGCATTATAAAAGGAAACTGGTACTTACCAATGTTGCAACAAAAATATGCTGCGTTTTTTAAGTAGGTAAGTACTTAAATTTAATGGAGTTTTAACGTTTGACTACCAACCACAGAATTTCTGTAGGCATGCCTGTAGATGTATAACATTGAAATGCAAAAATGAAAAACGTCCTTTTTCTGAGCATATTACGAGTATGGAATTCAAAATTATTAAGAAAGTTTCCGTTTAAGATTAATGCTTATGAGTTTATATAAAAGTCTTCTGTTTATTTTAAATCTGCCACACATTTTATTAAAAATTATTACCAACCAAGCTTTCAATAGTTTGCAACAATCAGAACATACGGGAAAATCTTCGAATTCCCTGTTCGGTTTACTTTTGTTTGAAGTATGAACGCAGTTAACAGAGCGCATTAGAAGAATGTTAATTTTTAAAACAATTTATGACATGAGACATATTAATATACACACATCAAATAAAGATTGCGATCACTTTGAAAAATAGATTGTTTTTAGGGTTAAAGAAGACTTTTTTGTAATTTCTTTCTCTGATAAGATTCTAAATTTACGATTAGAATTAGAACGTAAAACAATAAAATAATTCAATTGTTTTTCCATATAAAAAGACATGCAATCCAAGCTGACACTCATTCAGAAATCTGACTTAGTCAATATTATCGAATTTAAATATTTTTTCACGGAAAGTTGTGATTTAAAAAATGCCACGAGGATTATCAGATGTTTTACGAGCCAGAATTGTAACTTTGAGGAAAGAAGGTTATTCTACGAGAGAAATAGCACGCAGAGTTACCATATCCCAATCCTGTGTAGTAACAAACGTGCAGAGGTACCACGGCATGGGTAATTTAGCTCATCGACCACGCAGCGGTCGCCCAACTGTTTTGACAGCTACTCAGAAGTGCTACATCAGGTTGCTGGTAGCCCGCGACCCAACAATAAACGCCACTAAATTCAAAGCAGAGAATTGGGCCGCCTCCGGACTTGAAGTTAGCACTCAGACGATTCGGGATTGCATATACATGGCTGGATTACGAGCACGGAGGTCTTGGCGAGCACCTTTGAATTCACGGGAACGTCAGCGACGGAGATTACAGTGGGCTAGGCTCCGGCAAAACGAAGAAGACGAAGAGGAAAACATTTGGCAAAACTGCCTCTTCGTTGAATCAGTACTCATCCAAATAACCAACGTGTCCGTGTTTGGAGAAGACCTGGAGACTCTGAAAGGTAAAGAACGGCCACTGGAACGGTTCAGCAAGCAAGTTCAGTGTCCTGTTGGGGTGGTATAATGATTGGGGCTAGAACGCCTTTAATCCCTTATCAAGGCTTCATGACGGCAGACAGATACAAAACAGTCGCTATTGATGGAATCGTCAGACCTTTCCGAGTAAACTATGGGCATCTATTTGTACTGGTTGACGATAATGCGCCCGCACATCGAGCTCAACGTGTCAATGCTGTTCTCCGAGAATACGAAATCACAAGGTTAGACTGGCCTGCCGGCTCTCCTGACTTAAACCCAATAGAGCACGCGTAGGATACTCTTAGGCGAGCTGTTTGGAACCGGCAACCACCACCCCAGACAGTGCCGCAGCTCAGGGAAGCTGCTGTTCAAGAATGGGACAGGTTACCACACGAAATGCTGGATAACTTGATCCTCAGCATGCCCAGGAAGATTTTCGCATGTGTTCGAGCCAGAGGAGGAGTTATTTTGTATTAGATAAACAACAATTTATTAATAAAAGGTTTTTAAGTTTGGTTAAACTATCTTTTTATTTCTATCAAACTTCTATTACAATCGCCTTAGGATTATTTTATTAAATTTTTTATACTATAAAATAAAACTAGTTTTATTTACAATTTTTATTTTTTAAGCATGTAACTGCTTAATGTTTAAATCTAAAGGAAATTTAACTAGAAAAAAATCCACGCGGACCAATTTTATTTTTTAATTTCAGTAAGTGTATTTTTAAATGAAAAAAAGATATAACGTAAATATTTTCTCTTGATGGAGTTAAATTTTGAAAATATATCAGCTTTTGCAAGTGATCTCAAGCTTTTTTTGATTGTGTGTACCTTAATTAAACATTTATTTTTCAAAGATTGTTCTGTTTTGCCAAAAAGAAAAAACAACAGAACTGTCCTAAATCTTTTTCATGTTTTTTTTTCAATATTGTAATAAAAGTCTTTTATAATTTTTATTATTTTTAAAGCATGTAACTGCTTGATGTTTAAATCTAAAGAAAATATAACTAGAAAATATAACTAAAAAGTCTTCTGTTTAATTTTACTTAACTTGTTTGCTAAGTAACTACGCTAAGTCAGTGAGGGTGCTGGTTTGCTTTATCAGAACATCATTATCCAAAACTTCTCGTTATTATAAGGAGGCACCTACCATTGCCTAATTTCCTATGTCAGTCATTGATATATACACACATCAAAAGTGTCTAGGGATCAACATATATTTTTGCAATAACTTTTCTCCTGATTGATATTAATTAAAATTTTCTTTAAGGATTCATCAAATAAAGTGTTTTCGTTTGTCACAGTAACGATAAACCAAGTCACCTTTGCATTAATAAAGAAATTTGCCATTTTCCTAATAAAGGGATTTTTGACATTTGAACCACTAACACAAAAGTTCGAAAAAAGACTGAAATAACAGTTTTCTCTAAAATTTTATTGGGTAACTTAAACAATTAATAATCCGTATTTCTACCGCGAACACTAACAACACAAGAACATCGGTTTGGCATACTCAAAATGAGTTCATCCAAATCACGCTGTGGAATGGCCGCCCATGTTCGTTGCAACAACAAAAAAAGGTCTTCTTGCGACTGGATACCCTCCATATTCGGCAGAGCTCTTCTCTGTAGCATATCCCATGCATGCTCAATCGGGTTCAAGTCTGGCGACTGAGCAGGCCAGGGCAGGACATTGATGTTAGCTGCGGCGAGAGTCTGTCTTACAACTCTTGCGGTGTGCGGTCGTGCATTATCATGCATTAACTGAAATAAGGGACCGATTTGCACTTGTAGAGGAACGATGACGTCTGATACAATCGTCTCAGCATAAATTTGAGTGTTGAGGTTGCCTCTGATCCAAATCAACTCAGTTCTTCCGCCGATCCAAATACCCGCCCATACCATGATGGTTCCACCACTATAAGGATGGACTTCCTGGCAGGATTTTAATCGCTGTTGGCGTCCAGGGGTTCTCCAGTCTCGTATACGTCTTGTATCCGGTCTCATACCAAAACGAGACTCATCAGAAAAGCACACGAAACGCCATTGTTCTTCTGCCCAATTTCTGTGTTCAAGAGCCCATTGATATCGAATCCTACGATTGTGCATTGCTATAGGT
This sequence comes from Chilo suppressalis, assembly GCA_902850365.2. NCBI lineage: Eukaryota > Metazoa > Arthropoda > Insecta > Lepidoptera > Crambidae > Chilo > Chilo suppressalis. The sequence goes on from OU963900.1 coordinate 17,029,433, forward strand.
GGTACCCGTAGCGGTCTTCGGGAATGAAGGTTCACTTCATGCAAGCGGTTTCTGACTGTTTGGTCGCTAATTAAGTTCCCTGAAGAGTGATGAAGCCTCACGGCTAACATCATGGCGGTTATTGTTGGAGCTCTTCGAGTTAAGATTTGAATGTATCGGTCTTGTCTCCGTGTGGTGCAGCGATACCGTCCTCCATGGCGCTCAGCCACGGTACCAGTGCTTCGGTATCGTGTCCAAAGTCGACTGATAACACTCTGACTTGTATTCAGAGCTAAAGCCACAGTACGTTGCCGGGAACCAGCTTCTATCATTCCCACGGCTCTGAGCATTTCTTCCCAGCTTAAATGACGTCGCCGCTCCATAATAACGTTGGTTTTAATCAGTAGTAGGGAAACAGTAGCACTAATAATGTCTTCAATGCGTTGTATGTTTTTATAGGGAAAATATTGACAGCTGATTTTCATCTTTTACTCGAATTTGATTCACAGTTCCTGATTCAAATTATGAAATGCACCAAAAAGGATCCATATAAATTTATAAAATCATAAATTTATTACAAAGCCACATCTCAATCTCAAGAAATCCGCATAAAAATGCTTGATCCCTAGACACTTTTGATGTGTGTAGATAATACCTACTTTAAAGTCTTAATTTTGATTGATTTTAATTAATTTGGGTAATAATAAAGCTTTTCGTGAAAAATTTTATACTTCCGGACATATGTATCCGCTAACTTAGCGTTATATGTTTCAACGGTCTGTAGCAAAAACATATTTTATGTTAGGTTGAACAATAATAATATTTTTAAAAAAACACGAAAAAGATTATATCGAATCGTTAAAACTTTTTGCTCAACGTGACATTTTTTTTTAGCTAGGGCCGTCAAAACTTAAAATGCTAGGTGGGCCGACAGAAGTGTCCGGATGTGAAGATAGATCGTGAATATGCAGGCAAGCTATCCTAATATGTAATAAGTCCATGACTGTTGTTGAGGATTTCTCCGGGTAGGTAGGTACAATCGGGGTAAGAATCAGTTATTTTTTTTCATTCCTTTGTCAAGTCGTAAACTCTTAGTAGGTACCTTTTAAAACTAAAGCTTTATGCAGACAACCGCACATAAAATTATACTAATATAGTATGATAACAAGAGTCAAATTAGTGCACACCTTTGACTTACGTCTAGTTTCATTTTTATGCCCTATTTAGTTATTACAAACTTTAAATTAGTTACGATATCTTCTGTTTAATTGTCAATGTCTGTCGCTGTCACATCTTTTTGCAATAATAATTTATTGCTCCGTCGTGTTTTATTTGATAATTCCGAGGAATTTAAGCATCGAGGAAAGAGCTGCAATTATTTCAGATCATGAATCTGGGTATAATATTAACAAAATTTCGTCAAATCTCAACATAACAAGAGATACTGTAAGGTTCTAGACACGCGGAAGAGGGTAATCTTATTGATCATCGCCATACTAGTTCTGGACGCCGCCCGACCTTCACCCATGAATAATTAAATTTTATGAGGCAAAAATATGAAGAAAAAATAAATTTTTAGTTTCAGTTTACTTTCCAGTCATCCTAACATGGTAGACTACACTTGTGGAGAATAATTGGAACGAGGTAGTCGGAAGACCATATTGTGCCAAATTTCAGTTCTGGATACATATCTGCCAACATTTGGGGTTGGATCAGTAGACACTGATGGAGTAGGCGAGCTTGATGAACCTTCCGCCTAGGGCAAACGCTGCAAGTTACTTAACTGTTCTGGATGACAGCGCATGCTTCCGACTAATGAACTAACCGAGTTCAATTATGTCCACGACAACGCCCGTATCCACACTGCACGTATCATGAACGAATGGTTCCATCGGCATCCTGAGGTGGTAGTGATTGGTTAGCCTGCAAAATCAGCAGATATATACCCGATCGAAAATCTCTGGGGTTTGATGGTGCTGCGGTGGGTGAAGAACAACGATAGGAGCAAAGAAGCTGTTGTTGAACATTGCCGAAGTGTTTGGGAGGGCTGTAGAGGAACCGACATATGCTCTCGTCTTGTTGGTTCAATGCGCGAGCGACTACAAGCTGTGATTGATGCGAATGGCTGATATACTCGGTTTTAGTTAAGTTTTGTTGATTTAAATAAAGGAGATAGCTCAGCTTCCATACATGTTTGGCCTAAAGACCAATAATCATGAAAAATTGTTTCCTAGATTCGAAATTATATATAAATTACTGTAGAAACAAATATTATTGACGGACACCCCTGAGAACTTATATAAACCATATACACTGAACATATTAAAATAATAAAAAACAAATAAGTTATATAGTAAACTAGGGAAATCAATCTAAGTACCGAACTTATGGATTAGATTCAGGTATATAGAGCATGTAGATTAACAGATAGTTGCCTGTTTTTAAAGTTAATGCATAAGAGTAACTTTTAAAATCAGGTGTCATTTCCGGTTATAATAAGGTAATCTGTCACAGAAACTGTGTGATGATTGTGAATGAGCCACAGATTAGAGAGAGTTTTTAAACACTCGTTAACTAAAGAAAGCTAAGACATTTAGGTTCTATAGCCATATATTCAGTAGCTTCATTATTTTTGCTTTGTTTTTAAGATAAACATATTTTAGATTTTTAGTGTATCACACCTTATAATTTTATTTATTTATTAATTTATAGTCAGGGAACGTAGACCTATAGATAGATACCTTAAAGTCTAACATATATACAGATTATAATGTGTTTATGGAGGTGTTTGGCGAAAAATGTATGGCAATAGACTTTATGATGTCGCCTACCATCTATAATAATTGTCTGAGCATATTTGCATCTAGTGAAAATGATAATATAGTTGTGGATATTAATACCACAGTGTAATAAAATGATTTATTTTATCGAACTTTACAAAATAGATTTGTTTTTATGTTATATAAACAACTTCGATCAGTCTTTGGCTGAATGTTACTACACCCATAGCCATTAAAAATAATTCGTATGTTTTCCAAACCGGTAAAATTAAAAGTCCTTTTTAAACTAAATATATTATACAAAGGTGTCCGTTGAAATCTAATGACTGTAAATTAAATTATAAATTACGCCAAGAATTACCGTGTATGTCAATGTTTTTTGTGCATTTAGGCCAATTTGAGCAATCTCCTTTTACCATAGTTACAAATTATGTTAAGCATTTTATATACTTTTACTAAATATACATCCACGAGACAGCACTATTGAACTCGGATTCACGCCGCATACTCGTAAACAAGATGACACAGTTGTTATCGTTACCTCTATATCCTAATCTCCGATATTACACGAGCATTCACGAAGCATAGTCCTTCGTAAATGCTTTGTAGATTAAAAAGTTGGTAACCTTTAATTGTAACTGTCATCCCGACTGGCGGCGAGTGACAGTCGACCACCGACTGCAATATGTCATACTCAATCGGTATAAAGCAGAGTATCGCTCATTCTGAGCAAACGAAAATAGGTCTTATGGTGACGAACCTTTTCTTACCCCGACTGTACTTAGATGGTTTACTATCAGCGTTTAACTCCTTAAATACCTCTAGGTACCTACCAACATACGTAATTGCGGTCTAAACAATGACTGACTTAAATTTGTTGTAAGCAAGTGTCATACATAGGTAATGTTGTTTTTGCAACACACATACGGGTACATGAGCTGTTGCTGCGCCGCAAGCAGCGGTAAATATTCAGGTCGCATCTGTTTGGTTGGGCGCTCCTCCGTTCAGGCAACGAAGCACGTCCGGTATATTGTAGTTGCCGCAGCATCAATGTCCTATGTTGGTGTAATCCTCACTTTATTAGTAAAGTCACAGACCAGCTATTAGTGCTAGAGCTCTCATAGTCCAGTCAACAAGTTCAAAAACGTGAAAAATAGAGATAAAGCTCCTAAAAATATGAGCAATAGCTCATTGGATTCGGAACGACCTCTAGAAAAATGAGTTCTGAGGATTTTACTGCACGTAAAAAATTGCAATTGTTATTAACAAAATAAGATGAAAAAAAAGAGGTATTTACGTTTTTGTTAATAACTCATAAACTATTAATATTTACGATATTTGGAAAAAAGGTCCTTAAAGAGGAGGAAATTTCCGAAAAAAAAGTCCCAGCTCCCGGAACTCTACCTCTATTATTTATAATTTTAATTTAACGCTGAAAATAGGGCTCCGCGCAGCCATTACGGCATGGGCGCACTGCCGTTAAAGACAGTTTCTTACATAAAATTATTTTTTTATAGTAACAAATATGAATTTAAAAATTTAAATAAATTATGGTGTCATCCAGATACTTGAAAGAATATATTCCCGTTGGAAAATTTTTTTTAAAATAATTTTTCAAAAAGTTATGCAATTGTTAATTAACGAATTTTTTTCCTTCTCCGTTTTCATAAATGATGACATAAAAATTTAAATAATAAACCTATAAAATTTTGGCTCTGTGGAGCTCTTCTTATATATATACTTAACAAGATCCCGCGATAAAAGTTTATTAAAGTTAATTATTTTGTTTATAACAATTTTTTAAAGTTAACAAAAAATGAAAAGTCTAAGAAATGTTATTAAAAAATTTTTTTTAAACAAATGTTATATTATTGCTGCTTTCTTATCCAACAATGGCATTAAGTAACATCGGAATTTTTTTTTTATATCATTTGTTAAGAAATTGTTTATAAACAAATAGACAAGTTTAATATTTAAAGATTTTTTTTTTACCATTATGTTGTCTTGGCAAAATAATGATATTTAAAAAAATATTTTTTCTTAAATAATTTTTTTTATTGTTTATAATCGTTTTTTTTTATATTTCGATTGTTTAAATAATTAGTTAAGGAATGATTTTCTCTTTAAAAATCATAATTGGCATTTCTTCATAGGTAAATAGAAAAAAAAATTTTTTTATCAATAATTTCATTGTTTGTTAACTTAACAATTTGTTATAAACAAATTCTAACTACCGTTATATTTTTTTTCTAGAGCTAAAAAAAATAACAAAAACAGCCATATATATCAAAATACTAAACAAAAAATTTTTCTATTTTGTTTAGTCTAAAACGGGCTAAAATAGGGTAGTCTGGAAAAAACTCTCACGGCGAACGCGCGGTCGTTTTGTCTATATACTTAGGCTAGCCGCTGAACGGCGTGGTGCTCGGGCCGAGTTTTTTGCAACGGAATTTGCATCTTGAATTTTTGTTTCTCGGTATTTAAATTACGCGATCGGCAGTGCGTTCAAGTAGTTTTGTTTGATTCACTGTGGGCAAAAGGAGTTGTGCAGTGCTAATTGGAGGAGCTTTGCGGATAGCGTACTGGACCCAAGGTTGGAGCACTCAAGCTCGCCTTGGAACACCACACCGGACTTAGGTTCTACTTGTCACTCATAACACTAAACATACAGTACACCTTGATTTCATTTAGTTTGCATTAACACTATTCCAATTGTCTAGGTGCGCCTCATTAATCCTCAAGTAAGTTAAAATTGATTGTCAGTAAATTTATTTTCAAGGGCCCAGCACGATCTTTATTTTCAACATTTTGGTAGCAGAGCGTGGTTTTTAGTGTTAGGTAATTTAACACGCGGACCCCTTTTAGCAGGTTATTATTGTGTTTATTTGTTAAAATAAGAATCTGCTCACGTATTATTTGTGTATTGTCGTGGTTAGAATCCACGCCGACATTAATTTTGTAGGTTAAAAAATGTGTTCAATTTTGTCAAAATAGTAACTTATTGGTAGTTGTGTTCCATTGTTTATATTTGTTGATACCTATAACTTTGGTTCATTTATATTTGAAATTGTGAATTTTCAGTTATTTTATGTCGTGTCGTGCCTATTAATGTATGTCCGCCATTTTATGTCGCGGTTGTTTTTGATTTGACGCGTGACATTTTATGATAACATACGTTGATTTTTGTAAGTTGTTATTCGGAATAGTGTTGGGTCGTGTCGATTCGGGAAATCAATTGAATATCAATTGTTCGAAAAATAATTGATTTATTATTAGAATTAATGAGTTACTGACCGGAATCGGATCGAATCGGTTATAGGGTGACCACGCATTAAAATAATTGTTTTTTTTAATTATTATTTTTTTGGTTTTAATTTTCTTTTGGAATTTGTTTGTGTGTCATTCTGTGTATTTAGCTCGGCGACATGGGAACCGTTCACAAGAACGAGTTAGGTAAACAGCTTCGCTGGTTTACGGGATTATGCGCATTGTTGGATCGGCCAAATCGGGAAGACGCGTTGATCCAACGCGCCTCGGAAATGCAGACGCGGTTCTTGGCGGCCGAGGATGCTGTGACCAGGCTATTGGCTACTGACCCTGCCACGGAGGATGAGGTGTCGGCCCATCAGCAGTACCTAAAGGACCTGGAACAGGCTCAGGATATTTATGACCAGGTTCTTCAAAGGGTTCGGGACATTGAACGGCTGCGGGAGGGAAAGCCCGTTGCACGCCCCGCCCCGCTCGGCACTGCTGGATCCAGTGCTATGGGTCGCCTACCCTCACTGCACGTCCCATCCTTTTCGGGTTGCATGCGGGATTGGGCCGGATTCCGGAACATGTTCACTTCCTTAGTGGACACCAGGTTGGACCTGACTAAGGCGGAGAAATTGGCGTACCTCCGCTCATTTTTGGAAGGAGAACCACGGGAGCTAGTTCAGTATTTGGAGCTGCAGGATTCCAATTATGACACAGCCATGGAGCTGTTGGGAAAGAGGTACGAGAATCCGCGCCTTCAGGCGGATTCTCATACCGCTCTTTTGCTGAACCTACCAAAGGTCAGCAACCGGGTGCACTTGAGGTCACAGTTGATCACGCCGGTCACTGTAGCCCTGAACGGATTACGGGCGGTCGGGTTGCCTGTCGGGCATTGGTCCTTCTTGCTCTTTCACATTGTCCTGACCAAGCTGCCTCAGGAGCTGAAGGCCCAGTTCGAACGGGAACGGGTCATGGACAAGGAGGACAAGAAGCTGTTCCCCGCTGTCGAGGAGTTGATGGATTTCCTTGATCTGGAGGCCCGGATCTTGGAAGTGGCCAGTGCGCCGGCCCGCACCCCCGGAACATTCAACGCACGTCGACCGCCGAACTCAGACAAGGGTCGTGGTAGGCTGGTGGCGGCGGCCGCCACCGGGCCTGTTTCAGGTTGCCGAGTATGCGGACAGCCACACTCGGAGCAAAGCTGTCAGCGGCTCGCAGGAATGACGGTGCGCGAGCGACGAAACCTCGTCCGGACACAAGGCTTGTGCTACGCCTGCCTAGGGGGACATCGTTACAACGATTGTTCCCAGGCAAGGCCATGTGAGGTGTGTGGCGGACCACACCATCCTCTGCTGTGCACCCGGGGAAGCGAGCGGGCTGCGCACGCCCGAGGGGAAAGGTTCCCCACAGGTGGGGGGGTAGCACCGAGAAGGTCTCCGTCGCCGGATCGTCGGTCCCCCAAGCCACAGTGCACGCCTCCGTACTACGCCCCAGTGCAGGCGAGTAAGGGAGCCCCGCAAGGTCCCTCGTTCCCCTCCACGTCCGGACACGTGGAGCGACCCCCATCGGGAGCTGGCGTCGCCAGGGGCAAATGGGCGCGCGAGCGCCCAATATCGCAAGTTGGCGCCGCGAGATGCCACTGGAGGGATGGAACTATGGTTACCGGACTAACCCCGGGAGTTCCGATCCCATCTTATCCTCCCCCCCCCCCCGCTGTCGGATCATCGATTGAGGGAAAGCTCTGGGCAGTTCTCACCGGTACTGCACGAGTACCCGAGACTGGAGTACCACCCGCCCTACTTCCGGTATGGCAGGGCGGCTGGATACGCACCACCACGGTCGGTGAACTGCATGCGACCGGTCTACTGGCCGGGTCCCAGCAGTCCGTCAGGGTCGCTGGGCGGCTCAGACGCCTGACTAGCTTGCGGCCAAGCTACATCGGCAGAACCGAGGACGGTTCTGCTTCCCATCGCGGAGGTGCGCGTTTGGGGACCCAGGGGGGATTTCGTTCGGATACGAGCCCTTCTGGACACTGGAGCACAGGGGTGCTTAATATCTACACGGGTGGCGAGGCGCCTACAGCTGGATTACGCGCCTCCATCCGCTCCGATTCGAGGAGTCGGAGATACGGAAGTGCGGGGTCTGTCGGGTCAGACCCACATCTCCGTTTCCCCGGCACAGGTTTCATCGATGCGGATCGCGGCGGCCGCGACTATACTCGACAATTTGCTGGGATGGCATCCGTCCACAGACATCCCTCGGGAGGCGATGCCGGACACCTTAGGTCTCACTTTGGCGGACCCTCACTACGGTGAGCCGGCCCCGGTGGACCTTATATTGGGTGCGGATGTATTGGGCTGGATTTTAATAGGGCCCCAGCGGAGGCTGGGTCAATCTTCGATGGTGGCGGTCCCGACCATCTTCGGACACGTCTTGATGGGACCGGTTTACGATGAGGGAGGTCTGGATACCTCGCCTGTCGTCGCTACAGCTTCAATCGCTAGGACGATGATGAAGTTCTGGGAGATCGAAGAGCCTCCCATGGCCTCCCGTCTGGATCCGGAGCATGTGGAGTGCGAGGCGTTCTACAAGAAACACACTCGTCGGATGGCGTCGGGCCGGATCGAAACCCGACTACCTTTTATTGACTGCCCCCCTCTTCTGGGAGAATCGAGGGCTTTGGCAGAAAAACGGTTGTTGGCTATGGAGCGTCGTATGTCCCGCGATCCTGTACTTCGGGAAACGTATATTGAGTTTATGCGCGAATACGAATCGCTGGGCCACATGTCTCGGGCGACTGTCGACTGGACAACGACAGACCACTTTTTCCTGCCTCACCACGCGGTGTTGAAAGCATCGACGGGAAAATTGCGGACGGTGTTTGACGGATCGGCACCGTCGTCGACTGGGGTTTCCCTGAACCAGTGCCTCCATTCTGGTCCGAAGTTGCACAGGGATATCATAGATATCATTATGAACTTCCGGAGGCATCAGGTGGTGATCGGAGCCGACATCCGGATGATGTTTAGGCAGACGCTCATCCACCCTGAAGACAGGAGATTCCAATTAATACTCTGGAGAGAGCACCCTGATGAACCGGTAACCGTCTATGAGCTCAACACAAACACATACGGCCTGAAGTCGAGTCCCTTCATCGCCATCCGCTCGCTGTTGGAGTTGGCGGAGCAAGAACGGACTCGTTTCCCACGGGCGGCCGCCGTGTTGGAACCCGAGGCGTATGTTGACGATTTGTGTTTTGGGGCCCCATCGGTTGAGGATGCCCTTGTGATACGGAACGAGCTGATCGGGCTGCTCGCGGCTGGAGGCTATGAGTTGAGAAAATGGATTTCTAACGAGCCACAGGTTCTGGTTGGGATTCCGGAAGAACACCAACAGAATCCTCAGCTGTTTGAGGACGCAGGAGACCCTCATTCAATCGGCGTATTAGGAATGCGGTATCAGCCAGTTAGAGATATATTTACGTTCCAGGTGAACCTGGAATCACCTCGAGTTTGGTCGAAAAGAACGGTTCTTTCCGCCATCGCTCGAATGTTTGATCCAAACGGTTGGATTAGCCCTTGCATCTTCTCGGCCAAGTATTTATTGCAAACACTGTGGACTCTCGGAGTCTCGTGGGATGAGCCACTGGTAGGGCCACCACTGGACGCTTGGCTCGAGTTGATTTCAACGATCGAGGCGATCAATCAAATTGCGCTGCCGCGGCGGATCTTGCCGCCGGGTAAATATACGGCCAGCCTACACGGCTTTTCCGATGCGTTGGAGAAGGGTTACGCGGCAGTCGTGTATCTGAGAACGGAAGACTCTGAAGGTCGAGTCAGTGTCTCTCTGCTTATGGCTAAAAGCAAGGTTGCTCCTATCAAAACTCGATTGACAGTCCCCAAGCTGGAACTTTGCGGGGCTCATTTATTGTCGAGGTTGTTGTGTCACGTGCATAAGGAATTGTCATCTACGGTGGACATCCGGAATGTGTATGGCTGGTCCGACAGTCAAGTAGCCCTGGCATGGCTACGTGCTGCACCTCACACTCTGGAAACATTTGTCGCCAACCGGGTATCTCAGATACAGAACGCCGGTGTCGAAATTATCTGGAGACACGTTCCCGGGAGCTGGAATCCCGCCGATTGTGCCTCTCGAGGATGCACAGCGCCGGAATTGGTGCAACATGAACTCTGGTGGGGACCAGAATGGTTGACGGAACCCAAATCATCATGGCCGGTTAACATGGTCGATGGGTCTCCCGCCGTACTGCCTGGACTAAAAGTCCTTGCGGTAATCAGCGAACCGAAACCAGGTCGGGACTGGTTGTTGGCTCGGTACAGCAAACTGGATAAGCTGTTAGGTGTGACCAGCTGGATCAGGAGATTCATACATAACTGCCGCCAGCCGAGCGAGAAGCGATTGTCACCCATCGCGACTGCTGAGGAACGCAGAAATTCGCTCTTGTTCTGGATATGGTTGGTTCAGGCTGAACGGTTCGAGGACGAACTGAGAGTTCTGCGCACCGGACGCGCAAAACTCAAGGGAGCGGTCTCTCGACTTAACCCATTCCTGGATTCGGATGGACTTCTACGCGTTGGAGGTCGGCTTAGGAATGCTAACCTGCCCTTCGGTAGTCGTCACCCTCTGTTGCTCCCCAAAGGTGGACCTTTGGTGGATCTCTTGGTCTCAGACAGACACGTGAACAACGCCCACGCGGGATGTAGGGCATTACTCGGGATTCTACAGCGGGAATTTTGGATCTTGTCTGCCCGGAGAGTGGTTCGCAGCGTTCTATTTAAGTGTGTGGCCTGTTATCGGGTGAAGGCCTCCACGATGCAGCCACAAATGGGAGACCTTCCGTCTGACCGAGTTTGTCAGACCACTAGGCCGTTCGACGGCGTCGGTACGGATTTTGCCGGACCTTTTATGGTCAAAACGACCGCATATCGTAACACCAGGGTCACGAAGGCGTATTTGTGTGTCTTTGTCTGTCTGGCCACTAAGGCCGTCCACCTGGAAGTGGTATCGGCTCTCACGACGGAAGCCTTTGTCGCCGCGCTGGATCGCTTTGTTTCGCGGCGAGGTTTACCTTCTCTCATTCGGTCCGACAACGGCACCAACTACAGGGGTACGGCAAATTATTTGAAAGATGTGAACGATTTCTTAGATAAGAATTGTAATAGCATATGTCAAGCTCTCGCACAGAGGGGAATTACGTGGCGATTTAGTGTGCCAGCGTGTCCCCACTGGGGCGGGATATTTGAAGCCACTGTAAAATCAGCAAAAACCCACTTGCACCGAGTAGTCGGGGAAACTACTCTCACTTATGAGGAACTCACCACTATTTTTTGTAAGATTGAGGCGGTCCTCAATTCGCGTCCGCTCTGTCCTCTTTCTTCTGATCCAAATGACTTGGAAGTCCTGACCCCTGGTCATTTCTTGATCGGGCAGCCGGTCACGGCCCTGCCCGAATATCCCTGGACGGATGAGCGCAGACATCGATTGTCTCGCTTTCAAATGTTGCAGCAAATGGGTCAGGACTTGTTGGTCGTTGGTCACTGGAATATCTGCACCTATTGCAGCAACGTGTAAAGTGGACAGACCGGACTTCTCCCCCTTCGGAAGGAGATCTGGTTTTATTGAAGGAGGCTAATTTGCCATCGTTGTTCTGGCGACGGGGTCGCATCTTAAAGTTAATTCCTGGCGCGGACGGGACTCCGCGAATGGTGCAAGTGTTGGTTGATGGCTCTACTCTTAACCGCGCGGTCGCAACCCTCGCCCGTCTACCGGTAGACTAGTTTCCAGGACGAGACTAGAAAGCGGCACGGCCGCTTTGGGTGGGGGGATGTTTAGTCTAAAACGGGCTAAAATAGGGTAGTCTGGAAAAAACTCTCACGGCGAACGCGCGGTCGTTTTGTCTATATACTTAGGCTAGCCGCTGAACGGCGTGGTGCTCGGGCCGAGTTTTTTGCAACGGAATTTGCATCTTGAATTTTTGTTTCTCGGTATTTAAATTACGCGATCGGCAGTGCGTTCAAGTAGTTTTGTTTGATTCACTGTGGGCAAAAGGAGTTGTGCAGTGCTAATTGGAGGAGCTTTGCGGACAGCGTACTGGACCCAAGGTTGGAGCACTCAAGCTCGCCTTGGAACACCACACCGGACTTAGGTTCTACTTGTCACTCATAACACTAAACATACAGTACACCTTGATTTCATTTAGTTTGCATTAACACTATTCCAATTGTCTAGGTGCGCCTCATTAATCCTCAAGTAATTTAAAATTGATTGTCAGTAAATTTATTTTCAGGGGCCCAGCACGATCTTTATTTTCAACATATTTTTTATAACGCTTTTAAATATTACACGATACCAAAGTTGCACCGGACACTTGATTTGTCAAGTAAAAAATTAATATAACTTATAAACTATTCGAGATACGATAATGGACATTCAGGTCGTTTTTATAAAGCATTAATTAATCTTCAAAATAAGCTAAAAACCAAGTTTGTAACTATTGTTTATCAGCTAATACATGCATTTGTTTATAAAATTTTGAGATTTCTTTAGCTTTTTTGTATCTCTTATGACTTACAACTTAATAAATAATTAAAATACAGCTATAAACCTTTAAACAATTTTGTTTAGCGATACATTATCTCCCAAATTATCAATTAATCGTACCTCCATCTCTAATTGTTTAAACAATATACGTGATTGAACACGAGTTATATAAATATTAATTAAATCACGTATATTGTTTAAACAATTAGAGATGGAGGTACGATTAATTGATAATTTGGGAGATAATGTATCGCTAAACAAAATTGTTTTAAGTTTTATAGCTGTATTTTAATTATTTATTAATAAATCTCAAAATTTTATAAACAAATGCATGTATTAGCTGATAAACAATAGTTACAAACTTGGTTTTTAGCATATTTTGAAGATTAATTAATGCTTTATAAAAACGACCTGAATGTCCATTATCGTATCTCGAAAAGTTTATAAGTTATATTAATTTTTTACTTGACAAATCAAGTGTCCGGTGCAACTTTGGTATCGTGTAATATTTAAAAGCGTTATAAAAAATAGAAAATTTTTTTTTTAGTATTTTGATATATATGGCTGTTTTTGTTATTTTTTTTAGCTCTAGAAAAAAAATATAACGGTAGTTAGAATTTGTTTATAACAAATTGTTAAGTTAACAAACAATGAAATTATTGATAAAAATTTTTTTTTTTCTATTTACCTATGAAGAAATGCCAATTATGATTTTTAAAGAGAAAATCATTCCTTAAATAATTATTTAAACAATCGAAATATAAAAAAAACGATTATAAACAATAAAAAAAATTATTTAAGAAAAAAATTTTTTTTAAAAATCATTATTTTGCCAAGACAACATAATGGTAAAAAAAAAATTCTTTAAATATTAAACTTGTCTATTTGTTTATAAACAATTTCTTAACAAATGATGTAAAAAAATTTTTTCCGATCTTACTTAATGCCATTGTTGGATAAGAAAGCAGCAATAATATAACATTTGTTTAAAAACATTTTTTTAATAACATTTCTTAGACTTTTCATTTTTTGTTAACTTTAAAAAATTGTTATAAACAAAATAATTAACTTTAATAAACTTTTATCGTGGGATCTTGTTAAGTATATATATAAGAAGAGCTCCACAGAGCCAAAATTTTATAGGTTTATTATTTAAATTTTTATGTCGTCATTTATGAAAACGGAGATAGGAAAAAAATTCGTTAATTAACAATTGCATAACTTTTTGAAAAATTTATAAAAAAAAATTTTCCAACGGGAATATATTCTTTCAAGTATCTGGATGACACCATAATTTATTTAAATTTTTAAATTCATATTTGTTACTATAAAAAAATAATGTTATGTAAGAAACTGTCCTTAATGGCAGTGCGCCCATGCCGTAATGGCTGCGCGGAGCCCTATTTTCAGCGTTAAATTAAAATTGTAAATAATAGAGGTAGAGTTCCGGGAGCTGGGACTTTTTTTTCGGAAATTTCCTCCTCTTTAAGGACCTTTTTTCCAAATATCGTAAATATTAATAGTTTATGAGTTATTAACAAAAACGTAAATACCTCTTTTTTTTATCTTATTTTGTTAATAACAATTACAATTTTTTACGTGCAGTAAAATCCTCAAAACTCATTTTTCTAGAGGTCGTTCCGAATCCAATGAGCTATTGCTCATATTTTTAGGAGCTTTATCTCTATTTTTCACGTTTTTGAACTTGTTGACTGGACTATCAGTAACTTTGAAGTTCGGTTTATATTTGTGCTGTCACTTCCTCTGCGATAACAATATTAAAAGAACATAGTTCAAAGGAGATTGCTCAGCTTCCATACATGTTTGGCCTAAAAACCAATAACCATGAAAAATTGTTTCCTAGATTCGAAATTATATATAAATTACCGTAGAAACGAATATTATCGACGGCCACTCCTGAGAATTTCTATAAACCATATACACTGAATGATTTTGAGGTTATGTTTGCAAATAGGCACATAGGTATTAGAATAATAAAAACCAAATAACTTATATAGGAAAATAGGGCAATCAAGCCAAGTACCGATATTATGTATTAGATTCAGGTATATAGAGCATGTAAAATAACAGATAATTGCCTGTTTTTAAAATTAATGCACAAGAGTAAGTTTTAAAATCATGATAATGCCATTGCGACTTTCAGAAGCAATCTTGTTTCATTTGACAAGTGTCTAACACTAATTACACTAACAAAATGCATGTCAAGGAACTGGTACCTGCTTACCTATGTTATGAGAAACATGGAACTGTTATCATAATTTTATAAAAACCAATAGGATATTTTCTTAGTAATAATTAGGTTTATAATGGTAAAAGGTAATTCTAATGTAATTCTAATATTGCGTAGGTTCATGATAGTTCTGATCAATGTGTGAAATATGTATATTCCTGACATAGCTTAAATATTCTGATAAGGTAAATTAATGAAATAAAACAACTTAAGTACTTTTATGTTGCGTTTAATATTACATATCATCTACATTTTGAATTAAAATATCATCGAAATATTTTATCAATCTTTACAAAATAGATTTGTTTTGATGTTATATAAACAACCTCGATCAGTCTTTGTGAATGTTACTACACCCATAGCCAATAAAAATGATTCGTATGTTTTCCAAACCGGTAAAAATAGAAGTCCTTTTTTAAAATTAATATATTATTTAAAGGTGGCCGTTAAAATCTAATGACTGTAAAATAAAGTATAAATTACGCCAAGAATTACAGTATATGCCAATATTTTATTTGCATTTAGGCCAATTTGACCAATCTCCTTTGTATGGAATTTTTTACGAGATGTAGTGCACTTAATTGTAAATCGTTGGACATTTTTAAATTTATTTTATTTCCGATTTTTAAATAATTATAATAATAAGTGTTTTTCATTATGAGCAAAAGGTTTATCAATATGACGGACAAGACAGTCATATCTTTGTAGTATGTACAACAAAAATTAAGATTTCGTCCGTGGATGTGTTGTTCAATTTAACACTATCGCTGTACCGAATGCATCATTAGCAAGTATCATTAAAGGTGCAGCAACTTGTTTTCTTATTGGACTGCGGGTGCAGCTGAAATTAGAGTTCTCACTAACTTAGTGATATGCATTCCATATATACTTATAAATATATAAATCCTTTGAAAAAAAAATTAAGTGTTAATAATGTTTTTTGGTATTGATAAAAAATAAAAGAATTCATGTTTACATTGAATGTTAAATCCGAGATTTTTTTGAAGTTATAGTTCTTTAGCCGCGTTATGAAAAAATTATGAGAGTGAAATTTTCATCACTGTAACACAAAATTTTAACATAATGAAGTTAGCCGCGGGCGCGTTATTTGTAATATTTTATTTTCCAAGTGACCGTGGCACGTCACTTGCCTGGCAAGCAGATTTGAACAAAGCAAACAGGGCAGATTTGAACGGGACATTGAAATGAAATTAAATGGAATGGAATGTTATGGAATGGAATGGAATGGAATGGAATGGAATGGATTGGAATGGAATGGAATGGAATGGAATGAAATGAAATGGAATGGAATGAAATGGAATGAAATGGAATGAAATGGAATGAAATGGAATGAAATGGAATGAAATGGAATGAAATGGAATGAAATGAAATGAAATGAAATGACATTTATTTAGTCTAGGCTGTTACAAGCACTTGTGAAGGTCAAGAAGCTACGCCATCGGTTCGCAAAACTATGGCGGGAGACCTTGTACTGAGAAGAACCGGCAAGAAACTCAGCAAGGGCTGTTTTTTTCTCCCTGTATTGTTATATACAGTGTCGTCAAGTTGAAAAATTACTTCAGAAATACGTCTGAAGTCACTTTCCATTACATCATCTAGAATATAAATATATAGTTACAATTAATTTTATAGTTAACATTTTAAGTAGTATATAGGAAGCGGCATTAGATAGGTACAATATTACTGTTATGAAAAATGACTAATACCCATTTAATATCGAATTATAAGAAACACTATGTCCATGCATTACGATCATTTAGATAATCATCAACTTTATAATAGCCCTTATTCATAAGAGTATTTTTGATCTGAGATTTAAATTTAGTCAGTGGAAGCTCAATCAGATCTTGCGGAACTTTGTTAAACAATGCAATACTACAACCTAGAAATGAACCTCTTGATTTTTGGAGTCTGAAACATGGAACGGCAAGCTTATTCTTAAATCTCGTGTTAAAGTTATGGGTTTGACTTTTTTGAAGTTATACTTCTTTAGGCGCGTTATGAAAAAATGATGAGTGAAATTTTTAGATGCGCGCGCATCACTATAACCCAAAAGTAACAGCATGAAGTTGGCCGCGGGCGCGTTATGAAAAAATCATGTGAGTGAAATTTCGAGATGCGCGCGCATCACTGTAACACAATAGTAACACCATGAAGTTGGCCGCGGGCGCATTATGAATGTTAGTGTCTAATAATGGTGGCTTATTAACCACTTAGTGGTTAATAATCCACCATTATTAGACATCTGTTCGAAAGGTACTTTGAACGATCCACGGAGCTCCATAAGATGATCGCGTTGTCAAAAACAATGTTGGCACGCTCGTCGCCTCTGATCACTGTTTTCATATTTATAATATTTATCCACATGTTTCTAGTTTCTATATAGACACAACGTGTTTTAGTTACTTACAAGTGCTAATTACATATGGACTAATAACTTAAATTCAGTAGTGATTTTAATTGAATATTTTGAATATTTATTTAATTTTTCAAATTAAAACTGAACTTATTTGACTGTGTTAACTATCCTTTTCCAGTCCTCTTATTATTTTATTGCAATTATTAATTATTTGCATGCAATTAAAAAATATTTTAATGATGCTAAAGAATTATAACTTCTCACGCGCGTACATAAGTTACACGCATCCATTTTTTTGATTTTTAAATAATTATAATAATAAGTGTTTAACTATGTATATGTATAATTATTGATTGGCAAGTGACACGTTTATTTATGTATATTTTGTTGCCAAAGCATCAAATATATTCTATTGAACAGGTAGGTAACTAAAACAGGGATAATTATTCTGTTCCTCTTTAATTACATTATCAGGTATTTTAAGGGTATTGCATTTCAAGAAGAATTAATCATAAACTGGTATAATAAGTTCACCACCATTTCACGAATATCATGCATGGTTGGACTGATTGACTTTTGCCATTGTGATTGAGTTGACTTTATAAGCTGCTACTATTTCAACTTCATGGCTGCCACACGCAATGGGAACGTCATAGGCTGATCATAAATTTAATGATGATGACGATGAAGGAGACAAAACTTAAACGAAAAGAAAAATACGAAAAAAACTAACAAAACTTTAGCTCAAAAAAGTCCTGCCACAAAATGGGAATCTGTAAAAATAAAACGGGTATAAAATTTAAAAATGTGTTTTTAGTAGGCGAACTTGCTTGTGCTGATATGTATACCAACTGTAGTATAGTGGGTAACTATGTTATTATTTATATAAAATACGAGGGTACGCCTCGAATATGTGTATGTATTGTCTTTACGTCCAGTAGTCGAAATATAGTCACGAAATCAAACAGTCGTATCATTTTCCACCTAAATCTCAAGATACATTACCAACACTTTACAAAAGTATGTCGATTTCATTATGAGCAAAAGGTTTATCAATATGACGGACAAGACAGTCATATCTTTGTAGTATGTACAACAAAAATTAAGATTTCGTCCGTGGATGTGTTGTTCAATTTAACACTATCGCTGTACCGAATGCATCATTAGCAAGTATCATTAAAGGTGCAGCAACTTGTTCTCTTATTGGACTGCGGGTGCAGCTGAAATTAGAGTTCTCACTAACTTAGTGATATGCATTCCATATATACTTATAAATATATAAATCCTATGAAAAAAAAAATTAAGTGTTAATAATGTTTTTTGGTATTGATAAAAAATAAAAGAATTCATGTTTACATTGAATGTTAAATCCGAGATTTGTTTTGTTTTAGGAAGGTAAGTAATGTAGTAAATTCGTGTGAAATTTGTAAACATTTAATAGTTTATGTAGCGAACATAAAGTGAACGGTATCCTATCCAAGTATCTAAGATTAATGAATTATTAAAAGATATACAAATAAAGAACAGCGTTGTAACTACTATTGCATTGTTTTACGATTGCAAAATTTTCATAGCCATGATTCTCAGCGTGGATATTAATCTTAACTCCTCAATCGCGACTAAATAAAGAACATTTGAGTCGTTGCATTGCACATAAATAAAGTAGATAGGTATTTTTTCCACTGTGTAGCCGGCTGTGTCATTTCACAATAAAACGTGGCCCGTAATTGACTCCCCTTGCTTTTTTGATATTTGGGTTTCAATTTTCAATAATGATATGTAATTATATTGATCTACAATCTATAAGTAGTTTAGTAGTTCATTGAAGGTAACTAACTAACCACCTTAATATTATGTTAATGTGATATTGAATCGTATTTGTACTTAGCACACCGGACAAATCCTTGCGATTTATGGCGTGCTTTTTAGCTCTGTAATTGTTATTTTTGATATGAAATAAAAAAAGTTATGCACACTTATATTTGTATTAAATTTTAAGATTACTACCTTAGGGAAGTTAGTCCCCCATTTTTTTATTTTATTATTATCCAGGTTGTTCTAGATTGTTCTGTGTTTGTTCTACATTGTTCCAGAGTATTATTTGAAAAAAAACAAAATTTTGAAGCCACCAAGCAAACATAATCCTTTTTTCGGTGGCCCCCCATTTTCGGATATTCAATATCTTTATGGTTAAATCTAAAGAAAATATAACTAGAAAAAATTCCACGCGGACCAGGCAGCAGACGGGACTCGAACCCGCATCCTTCGCTATCCGGGCGAATGCACTGACCAATTATGCTACCGCGGCCCTCACGGACCGCGTCGAAATTCTTTCTAGCTATTCTTAAGCTGCAAGGCAGCGCCATCTACTACTACTTTCGACGCGGTCCGTGAGGGCCGCGGTAGCATAATTGGTCAGTGCATTCGCCCGGATAGCGAAGGATGCGGGTTCGAGTCCCGTCTGCTGCCTGGTCCGCGTGGAATTTTTTCTAGTTATATTTTCTTTAGATTTAAACATCAAGCAGTTACATGCTTTAAAAATAATAAAAATTATAACTATAATTGCTATTTCTTCTTTCAAATGTTTAATACTTGTAAAAGTATTCATTTGACATTGTGGGTTTACCTATAATGCGAAGAGATGGCGCTGCCTTGCAGCTTAAGAATAGCTAGAAAGAATTTCGACGCGGTCCGTGAGGGCCGCGGTAGCATAATTGGTCAGTGCATTCGCCCGGATAGCGAAGGATGCGGGTTCGAGTCCCGTCTGCTGCCTGGTCCGCGTGGAATTTTTTCTAGTTATATTTTCTTTAGATTTAAACATCAAGCAGTTACATGCTTTAAAAATAATAAAAATTATAACTATAATTGCTATTTCTTCTTTCAAATGTTTAATACTTGTAAAAGTATTCATTTGACATTGTGGGTTTACCTATAATGCGAAGAGATGGCGCTGCCTTGCAGCTTAAGAATAGCTAGAAAGAATTTCGACGCGGTCCGTGAGGGCCGCGGTAGCATAATTGGTCAGTGCATTCGCCCGGATAGCGAAGGATGCGGGTTCGAGTCCCGTCTGCTGCCTGGTCCGCGTGGAATTTTTTCTAGTTATATTTTCTTTAGATTTAAACATCAAGCAGTTACATGCTTTAAAAATAATAAAAATTATAACTATAATTGCTATTTCTTCTTTCAAATGTTTAATACTTGTAAAAGTATTCATTTGACATTGTGGGTTTACCTATAATGCGAAGAGATGGCGCTGCCTTGCAGCTTAAGAATAGCTAGAAAGAATTTCGACGCGGTCCGTGAGGGCCGCGGTAGCATA
This sequence comes from Chilo suppressalis, assembly GCA_902850365.2. Classification (NCBI taxonomy): domain Eukaryota; kingdom Metazoa; phylum Arthropoda; class Insecta; order Lepidoptera; family Crambidae; genus Chilo; species Chilo suppressalis. The sequence continues at coordinate 17,049,958 of OU963900.1, forward strand.
ATTGGTCAGTGCATTCGCCCGGATAGCGAAGGATGCGGGTTCGAGTCCCGTCTGCTGCCTGGTCCGCGTGGAATTTTTTCTAGTTATATTTTCTTTAGATTTAAACATCAAGCAGTTACATGCTTTAAAAATAATAAAAATTATATCTTTATGGTTGTTCTTATCATTATTCCAAAGCTTTATTTTAAAAAAAACTAATAATCGAAGCTGTCGGACAAAAAAAAACTTATTTTCTGATAGCCCCCCATTTTTGAAAATTCAAGAATTTGATAGTTGTTCCAAGTTGTTCTACTTGTTGCTATATTTTTTTCAAAGTTTTATTAAAAAAAACAATATTTGAAGCTGCACAAACAATGCAAAAACATGTTTTTTTGAATTTCGCACTAGAAACAATAAATATTTTATCAGAATAACCGAGGGTTATATCGTTCCAATTTCATTTAATCATTTTGGATAAAATTAATAGTTATCAGACAAGAAAACATTTACAATAAGGGGAAACTACCCAATTGTTGGCACTTTAAGAGTAGGTCGTTCGTCGTCGTCGTACGTTCCATGTCAGTCTGATCGCTATCCGCTGCTTTCAACAAATGCCAATAGTTAGACAAATAAATAGATGCCAATAATATTTTTTTCGTACCACTTGCTCAATAAAGTGACATTCTATGCCACAAAAAGATAATATAACAATAGTCATTTTTAATCTGTAAAAATCAGGAAAAGAAAATTGTACTGAATTTCATTCATCCTCTAGGGGGAGAATGTGACTTAAATTTGGAATACTTACAGAAATTTATACCGAACTATATCTGTGTTTACACCATTGAGTTTGTATATAAAGCATTATACATCTTTTTGAAAAACGAATACGCATTTATTGTGCAGTTATGATTATTAAATAAAATTACGAAAACCGACGAGGCCGTATTTAATTGGACCAATGTTTCGAATGTTAACTTTTACTTTTAATTGTCATTATTTTTAATAAATGCTTATCTCATAGTATTATTGTGTTATTTTTTTCGCAAATGGTACGAAAAGTAGAGTATTTTCCTCGGTGATAAAGCTGTCTTAGTCTTGGGTGAACTTATATCCCTCGCTACACTCGGGACTCGTCTTAAATCCTTCTTAAATCCCTCGCTTCGCTCGTGATTTAACTTTTTAACACCCTCGCTGCGCTCGGGAGTAAACCTCGAGTCCTTCGTTACACTCGCGATTTAAATCGTCACCCGCGACAGAAAACACTGCTTTATCCCCTTGGTTATTAATCTACTATTTTTAGTTATTTTTTAATAGTTTGTTAGCATGAGCACAGCGATATTCAACTGTCTAATTACTATGGAGTTTGCCAGTTAGACGCGATAAAAACGCGATATAATGTAAATTGTAGTGCTCATGTTACGAGGGCTGGTGACTTTTAATTTTTGTTTTTTTTTTTTTCTTATAAAACTCTGGAACAACGTAGAACAGACATAGAACAATACAGAACAACCTGAATAATAATTAAAATTAAAAAGTGTGGGGATAACTTTTCTGAGGTAAGATGACGGAAATCAATATCTTTTAAAGGGACGTAAACTTATTGTGAGATCTAATTGCTTTTAGAAAGAAAGTTTCAGGAACAATTCAGGCTCCACGGGGCAATAAATTATATTCAGGTTGGCAACCATTGCCAAGGTGAAGGTGTCCATTGCAGCACGTTTCTTTGCCACATACAGAGTAGGTGTGCAAAATTTTAATCAATACTATGCACTTTTGGATGATCTCCCACACAAGCTTTGACACGAAATTTTGTGATTTTTAGGGGGTAGTTGTAAAAAAAATTATGTAACAGGCTTAGTGTACATCTATTAAATAATGTTTATGCAAAATTTGCAGTCAATAGGTCCAAGGGATAAGATTTTACGAGCAAACGTTTTTTTGCAAATTTCACGCTTAAGAGGCTGAATTAAAAAAAAACCATTTTATTACTTGTCTAGGCACCTACCTAGGAATCTACTATTTCAGTGTCCAGCCGTTTCGGCTGTGCGTTGATGATTCAGTCAGTCAGTCTGTCAGTGTACCCTTTTCTCTCTTTATACAGGGTGGTCCACTTAGTGACGTCAACATTTTTTTTAGATTCATCGCACCTGGGGTTATCTGAAAATGCCCCATGTATGTTCCGCGATTTTTCTTAGTTTTCGAGTTATAATTTTTTTGTGTATTTTTAATGTATTCTGCCAGCGAGGTTACAAAAACATATCTTCTTTCGTCGTAGGTATTTTGCAGTATTTGTTTTTGTGGTATAATTGTCTTGAATGTTGTTATAATAAAAGAAATAACTCAGCTTCCTGAAATTACTTAAAGTTACTCAAAAAAAGGCTTGAAAGTTAGAAATTTAGTTTTTAATTCTATTAACTCAAAGAATAAGATTTTTCATACAAACTTTCACCCCCTTTTTTACTCTCTTTGGAGTAGATTTTCGAAAACCCCTGATACACGGTATTCTTTAATTCTGATCTTTAGTAATAATACCAAGTTCAGAGTTAATAGAAAAGCGCGTTAAAATTAATCCATATAAAAAGTTCGACACTCTCCCAATCCCCTTTTAAGGGGTATTTTATTAAAACTAAAAATGACAAACTTTATAATTAATTCTGGTAAGTATTCGTTCCAAGTTTCAAGTCTATTAACCTAAGGAATAAGATTTTTCATACAAACTTTCATCCTCTACTTTATTTTATTTGAAGGTGAATTTTGAAAACTCCTTTCTTAGTCCACCCCTAGTCATCATAAGGAAACTACGTGCCAAATTTGGAGTCTCTAGACCTAGCAGTTTAGGCTGTGTGTTCATATTTCAGTCAGTCAGTTTCTTCTTTTAAATATTTAGATAGGACATTTTTTACTAAAATTTCACATGTGCACATTTCACACTTAACTAGTTTCGATTTTGAGGTAGATATGTGTAACAGAAATGGTCTAAAAATTACAAATTTGACGGCCCCCTATTTCTTTGAAAATAAAAAAATATTGTAATTACATTAATTATATCTTACTCAACAAACCCCAGCTATAAATCTGCTTTATGAATGAGAGTAAAAGAGATTAGTTAAGTGCGCTCTATTGGCGGCTGTCGCCAAGAGAAGTTAAGACGGGGACTACTTGTACCATTTTAAAATCCAATAATGGTGGCGTATAACCTGTCTATATATTATACATCATTGTTTACAGGTAGGTATTTAAAAAAAAAGTAATATTATGTATACTTATGAGGATAAATATTATGTAATTTTTTTAATATGCTACGATGATTATGTTAATCGAGTTATGCCGAATGACTTGAAGTCACTTGAAAATATGCGATTGGGAATAAGGGCCACTTTGAGCTACACATCACATCATTATTAATTAAATCTTTGGTATTTATATAAAGACAAATAGAGATAATATCAATCTTAAACATGATAAGCTTTTAAAATTGATAGAACAACAAATACAAAACAACATGCAACAATGCAAGTGGGAATACCCAGGATACCTTCGCGCGTCGTTCGGCAGATTCGCTATAGGACAGAAACTTGATAAGGCAGAAGCTGGTTTGTGCAGAATCGTGTTTTGGCAGTTGTGGTACACTCAAAAGAAAACTTACTTAGTTATTTAAAGACATTTATTATTATTGCATATTATTTGAATAACATTCCCCGTTTAGAAGCACTTTTATTTATTCTACTTAACACAAGATAGCCGTCTTAAACACTCAATTATGTTATAGTCCTGTTTTAAAAGTCCGTTTATAATTTTATCAATGCTACAATTTTTTTGTACCATAGAATTTTGTCGCCGCTTTTCTTTTTGATAAATTTCTTTTCTTGCAATTTTTCGGTCTTGAAATGCTGCTTCCTTTTTAGTTTTCTGTATAAACAGAAAAATTGATGGCCGTTCTGTAATGCGAGCGTTGATGCGTCTATGCCATCCTTCGACCGCATTCGTCGTGCGAAATTTCTCTTTATAGCAACTAAAGGTATCAGAAGTGATAATCTCCATCCACTGCCTTCGGAAATAATCGTTGAATTTATTAAATTCTTCGGATTCAGGACCCATGTAAAAAAGCTCGAAATATCCTTCTGGTATAAAATTAGGAGGAAGTAATGCCAGCTGGATGTATAAAAGTGTCATATTTTTTTCTTCGTCGTCAATTTTTACTTTGACGCTATCAAAGTTAAGCTTCTTGCTCATTTTCCACACCGCATTAGAAAAATGGTAAAAGCACCCTGATACCTTTACTTCAGGAAATATTGATTTCACAGCGTTAATTGCGGCTAGCTCATAATCGCATTTGTAATATTCAATATTAATTGAAAATTGATGCTTTAAAATTGTAAATAATCTTTTATAGGTTTCTTCTTTCTTGTCTGGTAATAATATGTACAACAATGGTACAAAATTAACATCATCATCTTCTGCTAAATCGACATGTAACGTATATAATTGATAAAAAAGTTTGGGCACATCTCTAAAAGTACCATCGCCGTAAAACCTGCTGAATTTTTTAAAATATTTTTTTGCTAACGGCGTTCCGACAATTAGAATTTTGTCTTCATTTCCATAATCATATAAAAAAAATCCTTGACGAGGACGTCCGGTAGTCTTATATCTTCACGTCTTTTAAATGTAAGAGTCTTGCAATGTAAGTAGTCTAATCTTGCCTTTCTCAGCATATCTTTCACGCTTTCATATTTTGGTAAATATTCCTTTTGAACATCATGCTTTATGCTGTTAATATAGTCTTCGAAAACTTTTGGTATAGGTCCAAATTGAGACATACTTGCTTTTTACATTCATCCATAATTTCATCAATAACGTTTTTTATTTTGTTCGGAACACATGAATGATTTGCTTTTCTTAAAATTTGATCTTTTGAATCCAGCGTGATTGATGTATTACATTCCGTTTTATTGTAGCATCTCCAATTACTTGTACCAGATTTGTTTTTCATTACGAAATTATAGCGAAAACCGTCGTGTAGAAGCACTGGCTTACCTCGTTTACTGCGAATAATTTTCAAATTTTCACTTTCTGTACGTGGGCCCGCATCATCCATCATAATAAATTAAATTCAATTATATCTCAGATAATACAATGAAAAAATACTGACTTGACTATAACAATGTCATTGTAAAATATATAATTTGTCATGTCACCATAAACCATAAGTGGCCATTATTAATGATAAGATAAACCAAAGAGTTTACATCATAATAATATTATTAACATCCTGACTGTACTCTGCCAAAACACGATTCTGCCCAATCCAGCTTCTGCCTTATCAAGTTTCTGTCCTATAGCGAATCTGCCGAACGACGCGCGAGGGCCAGGATACACCGGGAGTGAAATAAACAATTCTGCAAACTTCTTCCCCCTTATAAATAAACAAAGAATAAGCTTAGATTAGATATTGGGGCTCGATGGCGCAAGTGGTTAGCGCGTTCGGCTGCGATCGTTGAAGTTAAGCAATTTTCGCAGTGGTCGGTCATTGGATGGGTGACCAAAAATTTACTATCTCGAGCTCTTCCGTGCTTCGGAAGGCACGTTAAGCCGTTGGTCCCGGCTGCATCTGCAGTCGTTAGCACCCACCAATCCGCATTTGGCCCGCGTGGTGGGTCATGGCCCAATCTCCCTATTCCATCCATAAGGAAGGCCTATGCCCCAGCAGTGGGGACATTAATAGACTGATGATGATGATGAAGCTTAGATTAATTACTCCATATTTTGTCTCTGTTCAATGAATGACAAATGGCAATTGAGTGATATAACCAAAACACAGCATAATATATGAAATGTCAAAGAGGATCACCGAAGTGACTGGTGGTCCAAAGGCTGGCAGCTATCTTGGTCAAGGGATCAGCCTTGCCATCCAACGCGGCAATGCTGCCAGCCTGATGGCGGCGCTGGGGAGGTGTAGGTTCAGCTATATAGTTTTTAAGTATATGTTATTTAAATCTTTCAAAATTATTATACCTAATAAAATGTCGGCATAACTAGCCTAAGACTAATCCTCGTTTATAAATATGGGAGATAGAGTTTTTTTGTTAGTGGTTTTACTCAAGAAATTTGTCGCGACCTATACCACAAGTCACTTTTCTGCACCTTAACGTTAGAAATCGAATCATCGTCGCAATCGTCGCGAATGGGTCACCGAATGAGTATCTAACAGTAAAAGTAAAACTATCATGAGTTTATGCGAACACTTCATACGACAAGTGTGTTATGTCTTGTAGCGTCGTTTGGTGAATGATACATTATTTCAAAAAATGTTCAACCCCATTTGTCATATAACTATAGTACCTAGTTAGGTATTATGTAAAATATTTGAATTACCTCTCACTGACCTCTCTTACATGTGATGTGACTGACCGACCACAAAATGATTAAAGAGTAATCAAGGTCACTGTAGTGGAACTTCCTTGGTGACAAAATATTAGGCCGTTATATAAGAGGAAAATATATAGGTATAAAGATATTGCTGTGGAGCAACACTGCAGTTTTTGTAAAGCATTATGTTAAACTCAATGTAACTTTGGTCTGTTACTGTATGTGGTGCTTAAAGTACACTCGAGAGCAATGAAAACGGGTCACTTAACGAATCCTAATAATCTCGCAAACTAAGAATGTTTGCTTAATGAAATAAATTCTAATTAATAGACAGTTAAATACTCCTTAAATGAAGATATTAAAACTTCTTAGTTATTGTAAAGACATCATAAAAAAATCTATTTTGAAAAAGGGAGACTTTCGAAGATGAAACTACGAAATTACTGCATTTGTTTTTGCTTTTGTTTCTAATCTGTCATTTATCATTCGTATAAACCATGTCGATAGTGTTCAATATTAATTATTCAAGCTGTAATCATGTCGCTTACACCCGAAGAATGCACCAGAATTCTCACAATGCTGGAAACCGGCCGAAGTCAGCGCGATACAGCCAGGGATGTCGGTGTGTATCCGACGTTACGAAGAAAGTGGCTCTAACCCACGTAGACCAGGAACAGGCAGAACCAGGTATACCACAGCACGAGAAGATCGATACTTGGTGAACACCATGCTTTAAAATAGCTTTCTCACAGGAACTGAAATTACAAATCATTTTCGACGCCTCGGAGGAAGTAACCCAAGCGCATGGACAGTAAGACAACGACTTGCTTAACCCATAACTAGCTTGAAACCACTTAAACCTGCAAACGGCCCTAAACTGGAGCGTGGGCATCGTATTTCAAGACTAAGATATGCCCAGAACCATTTAAATTGGACTGTTGATAATTGGTCAAAAGTTATGTTCTCCGACGAATCGAAATTTATGCTCTACAAGCACGACGATGCTACGAAGACACAGAGTTTACAGAAGACCTGGAGAAAGATTCAAGCAAGCATGCATCGAAGAAAAGGTAGCCTACGGTGGTGGGTCTGTACTTGTGTGTGCCGGAATTTCTTCTGAGAGTTGTACAGAACTGGTGTGCATAGAAAACGGCTAGCGGCTTTAACTAGAACTAGCACTTAGAATTAATGCGTTGGTCCATTTATGGTAAATTTGGATGAGGGTGCTATTTTTATGCATGACAATGCCCCACCTCATACATGTTGGATTGTGAATGACTACCTTCAAGAGATGAACATTACTCCTATGGAGTGGCCAGCATGCAGCGCGGATGTCAACCCGATCGAGCATGCTTGGGACGAGCTAGGCAGATGCGTAAAACAACGAAACCCTCCCCCAATTACCCTTCTTGAGCTCAAAATTGCCCTCACAGAGTCATGGGGAAAATATTCCCCAAAACCGTATAAGAAACTTGATGTACAGCATGCCAACCGGGTAAACGCAGTAATGGAAGTACGAGGACGCAATACGAAGTATTAAAATTCAAGAAAACCGTAATGTTGTTCAAAAATGTCATGTTTCCTAATTTTGTTTTAAGTTTCTTTCTGTATGTATTTTTTGTAAATAATATGCGGTGACTCATAAAACTTATTACTTTCATTTAAGGAGTAATTTATTGTCTATTAAACTTGTGGCACATCACTACGCGTCGTCGTGCCCTCATCACTAACAGCGGCTACGTCACGAACGCGTATGTCGCGGGGCGCGGTATGCGGGAGACGCGGACCGGTCTGGAACCTGCTCCCAGTCGCTTGGCCGGCAGCGCAGTGTGCTACGAATCACCTCGCACACAACTCCACGTCACTCGTCCTTCCGTCTTTTCCAATACAATTATTGTTAATATCTCGTTAATTATTATCAGTATACGAATTGTATTTCTTCTACGGTGTTTCACTTCGTATCCGCTCGCTATTTGTAGGGATAGTAACATTACATCCTCAGTGGTGACTCCAATTCAATACGCTTTTAATCTTTTGATTTTTCTGCGCGTCGTGTTATTTTGCCTGCGTTGTTATAATGAATCCGCCTCGTAGCGATAGCGATGACGTCGCGCAAGAATTTAAGGACGCGAGCGGTGAAGATACTAGTGCGGTGGACCGAGTTACTTTACGTTTGCCCGCATTTTGGCCGGAAGATCCCGAAATTTGGTTTGCGCAGGTTGAAGCTCAGTTCGCGTGCACGGGAATAAAAGGTGATAGTACGAAATTTTTTCAAGTGATTCGTGAGTTAGATCAACGTAGCGCACGGGAGGTTCGGGACATAATTACAAACCCACCGTCGACCGGCAAGTACGAGAAATTAAAACAGGAACTTATTAGTCGCCTTTCGGTTTCCCGGGAACATCGAATGCGTCAATTGCTTACTCATGAGGAGTTAGGTGATCGCAAGCCGTCGCAATTTTTGCGCCACCTTAGAGCTTTAGCAGGGGATGGTGTTAGTGACGATTTTTTACGCAGCTTGTGGTCAGGTCGCCTTCCAACGCATATTCAAGTTATTATTGCGTCACAAAAAGCTACTTGTCTCGATGAGGTTGCCGTTCTTGCTGATCAAATTTATGACGTTGTTCCTACCCCCAATCAAGTTGCTAGTACTTCATCGAATAGTATGGAAGGAATGTTTCAACGGTTAGAGGAGATGATTTCGTCACGCATTAAGACAGAGTTAAGCCACCAGTTGTCCCAATTGAATATAGATACAGGGCATGGTCGTCAGTCGTTCCGGAGGCGGTCTAGTAGGTCAAGGTCAAGGAGTAGATCTAGAAGCGCCGGACCAGGTCAGATTAGGAAGTCGGGTATGTGTTGGTACCACTACAAATTTGCTGAAAAGGCTAGTAAATGTATCCATCCTTGCAATTATAAGGAAAACTCGCGAGACGGTCAGTAATGGCGACAGCCGACTGTCATGCAACTACCCGTCGCCCATTTGTTACTGACAAAGAAAGCAAAATTCAATATTTAATCGACACTGGCTCCGATCTTTGTGTTTTGCCTCGTAGATTTTTACGTGCATATGTAACACCTACTGATTACAGCCTCACAGCAGCCAACGGTTCCAGCATCCGTACTTACGGATTGATGAAGATGCGTCTTAACCTGGGACTTCGCCGCGATTTTTCATGGAATTTCGTAGTAGCTGATGTGGACAAGCCTATCATAGGGGCGGACTTCATCGCTCATTATGGATTGCTGGTCGATTGTAAGAATGGTCGTTTATTAGATAGTCTAACTACCCTCTCAACGGCTGTTACGAGTAAACCCTGTCAGCTGCATAGTATCAAGGCGATCGCGGGTAAAAGTGAGTACCACACTTTATTAGCTAGATTCCCATCGCTGACAAAGCCACCAGGTGTATTTCGCGAAGTCAAGCATAATACGGTGCACTATATTCGCACTACGCCTGGACCCCCAGTTTATTGCAGGCCTCGACGTTTGGCGCCAGATCGCTTGAAAATAGCCAAGGAACAATTTGAGGAGATGCTTCGAGATGGTACAGCTCGACGTTCTGACTCACCCTGGGCTTCAGCTCTTCATTTAGTACCCAAGAAGGGAGACAGCTGGAGACCATGTGGCGATTACCGAGCTCTCAATGCCAGAACTATTCCAGATAGGTATCCCATACCTCACATCCAGGATTACTCACATCGGTTAGCTGGCTGCACAATATTTTCAAAAATAGACCTAGTGAAAGCTTATCATCACATACCAGTTTTCAAGGACGACATACCCAAAACGGCTATAACTACCCCCTTTGGAATGTTCGAGTTTCCGTTTATGTCGTTTGGTTTGAGGAACGCAGCTCAAACGTTCCAACGGTTTATTGATGAGGTTCTTCGAGATCTAGATTGTTGCTTTTCGTATTTAGACGATATAATTCTATTTTCCAGAAATAATTCCGAGCACCTGGAACACCTGGAGAAGGTATTTAGCCGCCTACAAGAATATGGGATCCTCGTCAACGAAGCTAAGTGCAGTTTTGGCCAAACTAAGGTAACATTTCTTGGTTACTCTATCTCTGCATCGGGTACAAAGCCTACGGAGGAGAAAGTAGCAGCTATCCAGGAATTTCCCCCACCCAAGACTGTGGGAGGCCTGTTGCGTTTCTTAGGAATGCTAAATTTTTATAGGCGTTTTATTCCTCATGCTGCAGAAGATCAGGCACCGCTACACAATATGTTGGCTGGAGGAAAGAACAAGAGTTCTCAACCGTTGACCTGGACACCAGAACAGCTGTCTGCATTTGAGACGTGTAAGGCAAGTCTCTCCAGGTCAGCTCTTTTAGCACATCCTTTGCATAACGCACCGCTTGCGCTTGTAACGGACGCTTCTAACGTAGCACTAGGCGCGGTAGTACAACAGCTAGTAGAAGGTAGTTGGCAACCGTTAGCTTTCTTTTCAAAAAAATTAAACAGAGCTCAGCAGCAGTATAGTGCTTATGACCGTGAATTGCTTGCAATATATGAGAGCGTTAAGCATTTTCGCTATTTAGTAGAAGGCCGTCACTTTACAATTTTTACAGACCACAAGCCTATTACTTATGCTTTCCTGCAAAAAGATCGGAAATGTTCCCCAAGGCAGTTCAATTATTTGGATTTTATTTCCCAATTTACCACAGACATTAAGCACATTTCGGGCAAAGAAAATATAACTGCTGATGCATTGTCTCGTGTAGAGGTTATATCTATCCCTCCTGATTTTGAAACGATAGCACAGAAGCAGCATAACGATCCAGAAATTCGTGAGCTATTGGAAAATAATTCTTCTTCCTTGAAACTTCAGAAAGTTCCAGTACCAGGTACGGATATTACCCTTTACTGTGACGTTTCTCAGTCAAGACCCCGTCCATACATTCCGAAGGAGCTGCGCCGTTCTATTTTTGACAATGCTCACAACATGAGCCATCCCGGAGTTCAGCCCACTACAAAACTAATCACCGACCGATTTGTTTGGTCTTCTGTGAAAAAAGACTGTCGTGATTGGGTAAGAAGTTGCATATCATGCCAGAGATCTAAGGTACAGAGACATACCTCTTCTCCCACAGCTGACTTTCCATTAACTGCCCACCGATTTAGTCACATACACATTGACTTAATAGGTCCACTCCCACCGTCCAATGACTTTAGATACTGTCTTACGGCTGTGGATAGGTTTACCAGATGGCCAGAAGTCATACCACTTGTTAATATTACAGCTGAATCCGTAGCTAAAGCTTTCTATGATGCTTGGGTAACACGCTTTGGGTGTCCGGAAACTGTGACAACTGACCAAGGACGTCAATTTAATTCGCATTTATTCAAATCTTTGACAGATCTTTGCGGAATTCGACTACGTCATACCACAGCTTACCACCCAGAGGCGAACGGAATGGTGGAGCGTTTTCACCGGACGTTAAAAGCTGCGATAATGGCCCACGAGACTACACGATGGACAGACGTGCTGCCTACAGTACTCCTTGGAGTGCGTACTGCTTGGAAGTCCGACATGCAATGCTCTGTTGCTGAGATGGTATATGGTGAGCCTCTTCGGATTCCTGGTGAGTTCCTCCATTCTAATAACTCCCAGTTACCTCAGCCATCAGACTTTGTGTCTAATCTGCGCATTCATATGTCACGCTTGAAGCCAGTGCCAGCATCGCGACATGGTCAGAAAACCATTTTTGTCCACCAAGACTTACCAACAGCACAGTACGTATTCCTCAGAAAGGATGCTTTACGTGGTTCTTTGGAAGCTCCATATAGTGGTCCTCATAAAGTTTTGAAACGGACAGAGAAAACAGTAACTGTTGAATTGAATAGAGGACCGGTTACCGTTTCAATAGACAGAACCAAACCAGCATTCGTTCTGACGGAAGCGAAGAATGCACCACCAAATAATCCTACAAATCGCCCTGAGCCCGAACCTGTCAAAACTACTCGTTCGGGGCGACATGTTAAATTCCCTCATTATTTTTCCGCAGGGTATTGATTCTCCCAGGGGGGTGGTGTGGCACATCACTACGCGTCGTCGTGCCCTCATCACTAACAGCGGCTACGTCACGAACGCGTATGTCGCGGGGCGCGGTATGCGGGAGACGCGGACCGGTCTGGAACCTGCTCCCAGTCGCTTGGCCGGCAGCGCAGTGTGCTACGAATCACCTCGCACACAACTCCACGTCACTCGTCCTTCCGTCTTTTCCAATACAATTATTGTTAATATCTCGTTAATTATTATCAGTATACGAATTGTATTTCTTCTACGGTGTTTCACTTCGTATCCGCTCGCTATTTGTAGGGATAGTAACATTACATCCTCAAACTTGTTTAATATGATTCTCTATGTGACCCGGGTTCATTGCTCTCGAGTGTATTATCTATCTTACAAAATCTTAGTATTTCAGGTAATTTGTCGCTGCCCCATTTAAATATGTTTTAAAAAAAATATAATTATTCAATTTAAAAAGAGATGATTATAAACATTTTAAACGCTCTCTGCAGTATACAAGCTTAAGTAACATTACATTGTTGATTACATTACACAATTGGATCGACCTCATAAAAGCGATAAAACCAACAATTATGACGTTATGTTATGATTTTATAATTTTACTTAGGCAATAATATCTATGCCTTTACCGGTCGTTGCTATACAAAATCTTCAAAGATTATTTCATCATAATCATAATAATCATAATCAAAATCAATTATTCAGTTTAGGCTGTTACAAGCACTCATGAATATCTAGAAGCTACGCCATCGGTTCGAAAATCTACAGCGGGAGACCTTGTACTGAGAAGAACCGGCAAGAAACTCAGCAAGGGCCGTTTTTTTTCCCCCTGTTTTATTATTTACAGAGTCGTCAAATTAAAAAATGACTTCAGAGATGATTCATGAAGTCACCTTTCATTACATAATGATTAAATATACATTAATTGTTTACCTGCATTTTGATTGCTGTTTCATACAGTATAAATACAAATAGTATTACTTATATTAAGTGTAACTAAACATTAACATCTTCAATATCGAGGAAGTTAGGGCAGACTCATCTCCGCTGGCAGCACCCGTTCACGAGCAAGACGCATGAACCAGCCATCGCTTCGCTCAACCATATTTTAGGGACCGTAACGACCCGCCTCACACGACACCGCCGAAGAGACTATTAAGAGAGCATGTCTACCCCTAACTACAACATATTTACTTAAATTAAGGTCATTTTTCTGTAGGACACCGCACCAATTACAAAAGCAAAGCAATGGAGAAATCACGACCACGCCGTTTTGTCATTCAAATATTCTTAACAGTCTGATAAACTTCCTTGAGTTATCAACTTTATATACATGCCCTTGGGAATGGTTGGATCAGTACATACTCAGCATTTTTGTCTGTAATATAGTCAGACACTTTTTAATAAGCTTTTTTAACAAGTGATTTTTTAATGGTAGATCTAAATTTAGTCAGGCTTAACTCTTGAATATTGCTTGGGACTTTATTGTAAAAGCGACCACAAAGAGAAGATTTTTTTTTACAAACACTAAGTTGTCATATATATATTGTGATGCAACCGTCAATATGCCTATTTCTTTAAACTTATCTCTTAAGGAATCCCTGATTTTAACCATTAATTTTCATTGTGAAAATATTGAGATGTGATTTATGATTTTGACCCACAGAATTGCTGTGCTAAGACCGGATCGTGTCCCTAGAGCGAGATAACGAGTTCGAAACTCATCATACGCTTACCTACTCTAACATTTGTTTGTATTCAATTTATGTACATACTTGATAGACATCCAAATCAGTGATTATTTAGTTCATTATTAAATAAGATAATTAATTACAGCTAATTGGAAGTTGAGAAAAAACTTCGTCTTTACATAGTCAATTATAGGCAGACCCGTCTTTCCCATTGGGCACTTTGGGCAAGTGCCCAGGGCCGCGAGATCGACAGAGGCCCCCCTCAGATCAAATACAAAGTCCCTAGTTCCTGTTAAATCACCAAACGGAAGTCATAGGGGCCCCATTATCCTAATATGCCCAGGGCCTCCAATAGGTCAAAGACGGCACTGATAACAGGTCAACTTTACATTCTATTTCTCCAATTAAGTTTTAGGTATCTTGTTTGACCATTCAGAACTGAAATAGCAGACATAAATCAGAACCTGTTTTCATTGATGAATAGAACGCGTACTTCTTCAAGACAATATTATAATTTATGTTCTGTGATGTTTACAACGAATGCACAGAAGGTTAACATTATTTTTATATTTATTGCCCCTATGTATCTACAATTGTATGGTTCAAAGGTCATATTATTTGCCAAATAAAGTGGAGGAAAGAGATCGGTTCGTGAACTTCGGTGCATTCGTCGAGGTAACGGGTATTGCATAAGTTACGTTGGCCTACTCGGCCATCGAATGAGTCCGTCAAATTGAAGATGATGATGCTTTAAATTTGACGGTCTCGATTCGAGAGGAACGTTATTGTTCCTCTCAAATTCCCTTCCAATTAGACAGTAGGTACACGTAATGCATTATTGAAATTAAACCATACTGGTGGTGGTATATAAAATTTATTTTATTTGCTCTACTTATGCTGATGTTATTAATGTATAAGTTGGTACATTATTATGCATAAAAACAGTTTTTATGTAATAATACAGAGTGAATAACTTGTCTGTAAAACTGCTGTCTGTCTGTCTGTCTGCTCAACAGAGCTACAATACCTTTTTGTTTCAAAAAATTATAACTTTTTTCGACAGACTTCAAATACATATTTAAAGTGTTTGGTTGTTTTTAGGAATATAAAAGAGAGAACGTTAGCCAAGCCAAGCTAAACTTAGTTGGCACTTACCCGGTGTTGCTGTGTCTTATAGAAAGAATTATTATCAATATTATTATTATACTTAAAAAAAGAGAAATCTGGAACAGCAAACATGCTATGTATCTAATAGCTGCAAGATTTAGAAAAAGGTGTAATCTAATTTAGATGTCAATATCGCACCCAGCCAGCAGATTTTGGGCCGATCAAGGTTTTAATGTACGCAACAGCTAGCAAACGTCCGATAATAGTAGGTACGTAGGTTGAGTAAGTGGACCTGCCGGATGCGAGGCCATTCGGAGACGGGTGCCGCGACCACACCCGCCCTCTTGGCACGCACTGGGGGGACCGCGGTCCTCATAGTGCGTGCCGGGTGACGGTGCAGGAGTATTGTCTGGTTTTTAGTGGCCCTGTTCAGGGCGTAGGTAGGGCCCTGTTCACTTCAGCGAGCTCCAGGGTTGGCTGAAGGGGACTGGGAGGAGTCCACATACCTTCTTCTCGCTCCCCTAGTGGTTGAAGGATCCGTTAGGCATTTACCAGGCACAAAAAAGAAAAGATTGAGTAAGTGGGTTCGTTTTATGTGTTGAGTATGTCTATTGTTGGATTGGAATGTTAAATGGTAAAATATTTAAGGGTCTGGAGGGAAAGTAATGAGAGAGAGAAAGAGAGAGAGAGAGAGATAGATAGAGAGAGAGAGTGTGAGAGAGAGAGAGAGAGAGAGAGAAGATAAAGAGATGGTGAAAGAAAAGAAAACAGTAATAGGCAAGAAAAAAAATGTACACAGAAAAACAGGACTGTGTAAGGTGGAGGTTACTTCTACTTCTTCTTCTGGTAATACCTCTCTTGCGTAATTCTTATTCTGGTGGTTTAATTTTGGTGGATTTGGTAGCCCTTTATATTTACCACCAAAATTGATAAGTTATACCAAAAGTTTAGTTTGGTATATTAATCGAGTATGGCTCTTAAATGAAGTTAGAAGTTAATTAGTTCCCCAGTCTGAGTAGATAAAGTGGGCTTTATAGAAATCCAGAATGGCTGTGTGTATTAAATGTTGTCATGGTATATACGGATCGGATGGGTTCTAGCTAAGTACTTGCTGTTACTAACAATAATTAGATTAACATTACTGTTACTTTTGGGGGTTATTCACCTACAATGGTAATTGTAAAGTTATCGCGCCGAGATCCGAACGGGTTGACCTTACAGTTTTGACTGTTGAGCAGATGACTTGTGATTGCCACAATATTGTTAGATAGCCGAACCGCGCGTATAATTAGTGTTTACACACCTTAAGCGGCGGCCTTCTGTGTTTGATTTCATCTCGGAACTTTACTCATGGCTTGAAACACTTGCTTTGTTTATTAACATACCAACCTACTCATCGTGATAATAAAACGTAGATAAAACAGAAAAAAATATACAAAATCCTCTCACAAAAAATAACTTTGAAAAGTCAAAAATAAAAATAAAACTCAGGCTTTTAACTCCTTTAATTAAAAAAGAAACCTATTAAAAAATAAGATAAGCGTCGTCACGTCGGTTTACCTACCGCTTAGTGAAAATACATAATTAATAAATTCTTTCTTATTGGGGAATCAAGAAAGGACAGCAAGAAGGGAAGAAAAATCGTCGCAATATATATGAAAATATTTATTTCTAGGTTTTTTGTTTAATGTATTTTTAATGCACTATTAACTTACAAAATTAACTTATAAACAATCTTAAACTTCTCCTTGTGGAAAATGTACTTAAAAAGGGAAAAATAGGTACAAAAGGTTTTCCTTCACGTATAACTATCAATAATAATCTCTTAATATATAAAATTCTCAGTGTCACGGCGGCGGTACGAAGTTCGCTGGGACAGCTAGTGATATTATATTAAACTGTACTTTATCTGAGTTGAAGACTTCATAATGATGCAAGTAATATGAGTTTAACTTCCTCAAGTAAACTGTAGTGGAATTCATAGGAAACATCGTGAGCAGTTTTGATGTGGAAAATTCTCAGCTACGACGGTCATCTTTTATAACGTGTAAGGTAATTGAAAACAATGTAACCACAACACAGTAATGATATGTCTAGCGCCCAAATCATGTTCACTCTTATAGTAATATCTTCTCTAATAGGGCAAAGAAGCAAGTCCCAAAATATAAGTGATTTGCTAAACATTTATTTTTTGATCCTTTTATATATTTTTTACGTGTGCAGTCTGAAAGCCGGTGGCAAACCCGGCGCGCGGCATAAGCCGGCGGCATGTGTGAATATGCCATAAGAATAAGATATCTGCATTTAAAAAAATGCATCCTCCGTGACGACCTCCGTTTGTACGCCGGGTTTCAAGGTGTCGCCTACTCCAGAGGTCCCGAGTTCGAATCCCGGTGGGGGCAGATGTTTCTGGGATGAATACGAGCATTTGTACTCCAGTCATGGATGTTTAATATGTATTTCTATACAAATATACTTATATATGTATCAGTATATGTATTCTATCCGTTGTCCTAGTATCTCATAACACAAACCTACAGTGCTTACTTTGGGGCCAGTCTAATAGGTGTGTTAAAAAAAACATTCGTTAATGTTGCGTTCTTGCAATCAGTTGTTATTTTCTCTTGTCAGAGCTGGTTCGACATAAATTCAGACTATTTATTTTATTGAACATTAATATACATAACTCTTGTCTAGTATAGTAAGATAATTAAGTTATCGATAACATTGACTTTAACAAATTACAAAATATCGAATATTTTAAATCATCTGACGTCATTGTGTTTTTGCTAGCATTAAAGTTGAGCCGGGGTCATTGCGAACCAACGTACATACGTGATGTGTCCATTACTTACTTAAGTATGTATGAGAAGTTCGTCCACTTACTGTAGCGTCCTCTGAGATCAAGTTGCTTAACATTCAGATTACTTCACATAATTCACTGCAGTGCAACATTTAGCTATTAAGCACAATTTTCACACAATAGCATTGTATACTGGCCGCCTCAAATAGTAACACATTATTATGCGCACTTATCTACACGATACCTATATTTTGCCATGTAAATGTATGTACCTACACTGTTAAAATTGTAATATGAAATATCTATGAATCGAATCGAATCTTAAAGAAAAAAACCGGTCAAGTGCGAGTCGGACTCGCCCACCGAGGGCTCCATACAAGTTTGTAGGTACATACCTAGTCAGGTCATAAATTCTGTCACATGTTTAATATAAAATAATTGAAACAAGTTTATTCATTATGTATCCATTTATATACCAAAATGAACTTAACAAAACATAGATTCTTATGACAATAAAGTTTATTCAAAATGACCTTCGTGATTTTGAATATAGGCCTTCAATCTGCGCGGCCAGTCGTCTATCGCAACACGAACGAGGTCCATGTCAATATCGGCGGCTGCCTTAATCAAGGATGTCTTGAGTGATTCCAAATTAGGATGAGGCTTTGAGCACGCCTTTTCCTTCAAGTGTTGCCATATCTTGAAATCTAACAGACTCAAATCTAGACTGGAGGAGGGCCAGTCTTCGTGCCGGATGAAGTCGATTTCACGCGCTGCCAGTCAGTCTTGTGCGCTCTTCGCTCTATGAGCTGGCGCCGAATCCTGTTGGAATACCCAATGCCTGTTATTGAACATGGTATGAGAAACAGGTTTCACAAGGTTCGTCAGGAAAGTATTTTGAAACACAACTACATTCGTTTTTACACCTTTCTCACAAAAATGTACCTCTGTTAAGCCCCAATGAGAAACTCCCATCCATACCATGAGCGAGGATGGAAAATGACCTCGTTGGACACGCGGAATGCGGTTGCTCGCTTCTTCACTACCGTGTGCGTACTACTTCACTAATGCGTACACCTTAGTTTGTTGTAGCTCTCTTTTACGGTAAAAATTTTTTCATCCGAAAAAAGAATTTCCCGATATTTTTTCCCGCGTACCGCTTAAACAAAGCGCGGCATCTCTTCAGTCTCAGGTCCATTAGACGAGCATTCAAACGATGTCCTGTTTTTCTTCAATATGCCCGAAGCCCTAAGTCTTCATTTAACACCCTTTTCCCCTCGGGTCTGCTTAACCCCATCTGAAGGGCCAACAGTTTCTGCTTACGTTTGGGATTTCTTTGAATTCGCGCCTTCACAGCTTTTATCACTGCTGGAGTCCTAACAGACCGATGGCGATCACTTCTTGACCTGTCATCTACACTAGAGTCTTCATTGTATCGTTTGATGGTACGATAAACGAATCTTTTGGTTATATTAAAAAATTTCAGTATGTCAAAAATTTGAATTGGCGCGTAACCGCAACGATGCAACGCAATAGCTGCGACACGGTCTTCTTTAAGCGTCCACTCCATATTTAAAAATGAGTAAAATTCTAAAAAGTATACATTTTTATTTTCATGAACAATTCGAATTCAATAAACTTTTTTGTGGCCAGCATTCTAAAAGAAAAGTTTTTACAGTGTGACAATACTTATGACCTGACTGTGTATATACAATTACTTACATTATTATGTGTTATATAAGTGAAATTATTGGTCATACTAGGTTTTTACCCAAATCTAATGTAAATATAAAAGGGGAAAAGCTATTTATTTTTCATTTTTCGTCATAAAGCGAGCACGTTATAATAATAATTAAAAATCTGTTTAAGCTGTACTAATAAATCCTTTTCAATACGACAAGTAGGTACCTCACATGACTCGGTTAACTCACTTCAAACCCCCCTTTTCTTTGCAGAGACCCCTTTTTGTGATTTGATTAAATATATAAGGTGTAAGATATTTCTCTTGTTTACAATTAGGCTATTATTATTAAAAAATATCTAAAAAAAATGGATGCGTGTAACTTATGTACGCGCGTGAGAAGTTATACTTCTTTAGCATCATTAAAAATATTTTTTAATTGCATGCAAATAATTGATAATTACAATAAAATAATAAAAGGACTGGAAAAGGATAGTTAACACAGTCAATTAAGTTCAGTTTTAATTTGAAAAATTAAATAAATATTCAAAATATTCAATTAAAATCACTACTGAATTTAAGTTATTAGTCCATATGTAATTAGCACTTGTAAGTAACTAAAACACGTTGTGTCTATATAGAAACTAGAAACATGTGGATAAATATTATAAATATGAAAACAGTGATCAGAGGCGACGAGCGTGCCAACATTGTTTTTGACAACGCGATCATCTTATGGAGCTCCGTGGATCGTTCAAAGTACCTTTCGAACAGATGTCTAATAATGGTGGATTATTAACCACTAAGTGGTTAATAATCCACCATTATTAGACACTAACACTCATAACGCGCCCGCGGCCAACTTCATGGTGTTACTATTGTGTTACAGTGATGCGCGCGCATCTCGAAATTTCACTCACATGATTTTTTCATAACGTGCCCGCGGCCAACTTCGTGCTGTTACTTTTGGGTTACAGTGATGCGCGCGCATCTAAAAATTTCACTCTCATCATTTTTTCATAACGCGCCTAAAGAAGTATAATTTCAAAAACAAATCTATTTTGTAAAGTTCGATAAAATAAATCATTTTTTTATTACACTGTGATGTTAATATCCACAACTATATTATAATGTTCACTTGATGCAAATGTGCTCAGACAATTATTATAGACTAGTGGCCCGCCCTCGCTTCCCTTCGGTGTAGAGCTGTAGTGTAAACTATAGTTTTTGTTCTCAGGCTTGTGGTATAAACAATGACTTTATTTATATAATTACACGTGTTAATGTGAGTCAACCACAAAAGATAGACATATGCTGTTGCGGGATATTTTTTAGACAATTTAATGTAGAATATTTCCGTCATACATGATTTCTATGTAACTTTAACCATTAAGGCTGCACACGCGACGGAAGCTTAAAAAATGGAGTAACTTCTCCCGTTTTCCCAACATTTCCCTTCACTACTCTGCTGCTATTGATTGTAGCGTGATGAAAAGTATACTATAACCTGCCCAGGAGTATGAAAAATAATTGTACCAAGTTTAGTTAAAATCCGTCGAGTAGTTTTTGTTTCTATAAGGAACATACACACAGACAGACAGACAGACAGACAGACAAAAAATTTACTGATTGCATTTTTGGCATCAGTATCGATCACTGTTAGTGATAGTTATTTTGAAAATATATTTCATGTACAGAATTGACCTCTCTACAGATTTATTATAAGTATAGATGGTAGGCGACATCATAAAGTCTATTGCCATACATTTTTCGCCAAACACCTCCATAAACACATTATATATGTATATATGTTAGACTTTAAGGTGTCTATCTATGGGCCTATGTTCCCTGACTATAAATTAATAAATAAATAAAATTATAAAGTGTGATACACTAAAAAGCTATAATATAGTTACCTTAAAAACATAACAAAAATAATGAAGCTACTGAATATATGGTTATAGAATCTAAATCTCTTAGCTTTCTTTGGTTAACGAGAGTTTAAAAATTCTCTCTAATCTGTGGCTCATTCACAATTATCACACAGTTTCTGTCACAGAGTACCTTATTATAACCGGAAATGACATCTGATTTTAAAAGATACTCTTATGCATTTACTTTAAAAACAGGCAACTATCTGTTAATCTACATGCTCTATATACCTGAATCTAATACATAATTTCGGTACTTGGCTTGATTTCCCTAGTTTACGATATAACTTATTTGTTTTTTATTATTTTAATATGTTCAGTGTATATGGTTTATAGAAGTTCTCAGGGGTGTCCGTCAATAATATTCGTTTCTACAGTAATTTATATATAATTTCGAATCTAGGAAGCAATTTTTCATGATTATTGGTCTTTAGGCCAAACATGTATGGAAGCTGAGCAATCTCCTTTAGATTTATCATTACATCCTTCGACTTATGTCTATTAATGTTTACCTATTTAAGGGATTGATTTCCCCCATATTTTGCGAGTGAATGTAATGATATAGTGTTTTTTTTGAGTAAGTAGGTACTTCAATCAATAATTGGATTTGTTGTGTATTAATATAATAATAGGATAATAAAGTTTGGAGGTCATTAGACTCACGTTAGCCATTACTCAATCAATATATCTAATATTAATTATACGATGCACTGACATTAGCCTTGTTTACTTCGGAGGCGTCAAGGAAATTGAAAAGCTCGAGTTTTTTTTATTGCCGGTTTGGATTTTAACTCTATTTTTTTAATCAGAACACTAAAATGAAATGTTTTTATTTGGGTTGAGATCACACTTATATTATAAAGGCGAAAGTTTTTGAGTGTGTTAGTGTGTATGTTTGTTACTTCTTCTCGTCTAAACGGCTGGAGCGATTTTAATAAAATTTGGTATAGAGTTAGCTGACACCCTGGATTCAAAATTCAAAAATTCAAAATTCAATATCATTTATTCAGTCTAGGCTGTTACAAGCACTTGTGAATGTCGAAAAGCTACGCCATCGGTTCGCAAATCTACGGCGGGAGACCTTGTACTGAGAAGAACCGGCAAGAAACTCAGCAAGGGCTGTTTTTTTCTCCCTGTATTATATACAGAGTCGTCAATTTGAAAAATGAGTTCAATATGAGATAACCCATGAAGTCACTTTCCATTACAAATGTAAATGACAAAACAATTATGACTATAAAATAAAAATATAAAAAACAGATTTAAAAATGAAAAAAAAGTTTAGGAATGCCGTGTCCCACTGTTTAGGCATAAAAACAAATGTACCATTAAAGTTAAATACAACGATTAATAGTACCCAATGTAGCAAGAGCAGACTCATCTCCGCTGGCAGCACCCGTTCACGAGCATGACGCATGAACCAGCCATCGCTTCGCTCAACCATTTTTTAGGGAACGTAACGACCCGCCTCACACGACACCGCCGAAGAGATTTTTAAGAGAGTATGACTACCCATAACCACATATGGATACTAGATAGCAAAATAGGAAAAAAAAAAAAATTAAGTACCAGTGTACATTACTATAAAAAACTATAAACACAACTGTAGGACACATGCATGTGGTTACCTAAACACTAGTGTCGACTCTGCCACTACCCTCCAAACCCAAAACCAAACCCAACATCAGTGCCCCCCCTTCACTCTGTATAGAGAATGATAAGGATACACCGCTGCAAAACCAAAGTTCAGGTCTAGAGAACCATGCCAGAATCCACACCACCATTAAATCTTTATCTCAGAAATAATAAATGTTCACCTAAATTTTTTGTTTCTGATTGCCGTGCCACACAGTATAAATACAAAATTACAAATAAAATTTAACTCAAATAATTAATTATCATTATAATAATAATAAAGTAGTATAGAGCAGACTCATCTCCGCTGGCAGCACCCGTTCACGAGCATGACGCATGAACCAGCCATCGTTTCGCTCAACCATATTGTAGGGAACGCAACGACCCGCCTCACACGACACCGCCGAAGAGATTTTTAAGAGAGCATGACTACCCATAACCACTCAAACCAAGCAAAATAGTTACTTAGAATTCAGGTAATTTATCTGTACGACACTGCAAACAAATACAAAACAAATTTACAGTTACAGCCATGCAGTTTTGTCATTTAAGTATTCTTTAATAGTATAATAGCCTTTCTTAAGTAAACAATTTTTAATGTGACACTTGAACTCATTTATGGGTAACTCAAGAATGGCATCAGGAATTTTATTATAAAAATGTATACCTTGACCCATAAAAGATCGATAAACCTTCTGTAACCTGTAGGGTGGCAATGCAAGCTTATTTCTATTCCTTGTGTTAAAATTATGCACGTTACTGTTTTTGGTATACAAATTGATATTATTTTTAACGAGGAGTATACAATTGTAAATGAATTGAGAAGCAACAGTCAAAATGCCGATTTCTTTAAATTTTTCTCTAAGAGATGTTCGGCTACTCAATTGATAAATAGATCTCACAGCTCTTTTTTGTAGAATGAATATACTTTCAATATCAGCTGCTGTTCCCCAGAGTATAATGCCGTATGATAAGATACTATGAAAGTAACTAAAATATACAGTCCTGGCAGTTTCTGTATCAGTAAGTTGTCTTATCTTTCTTATGGCATAAGCTGCTGAACTAAGTTTACCAGCCAAAAGCGTAATGTGATGATTCCATTGCAGTTTTGAGTCTATAGTTATACCCAAGAATGTAGTTGAGTCTACTAAATCTAATTTATTATTATTTAATTTAATTTCAATATGTTCGATTTTTACATTAGGTAAAGAAAATTTAATACACTTGGTTTTATTAGCATTTAGCTTTAGATTATTAACATTAAACCATTGCAAAACTTGCGAGAGAGCATTATTAACATCGTCATAGTTGTTCTTGCGCCTGTCAACGTTAAATAATAAAGATGTGTCATCAGCAAATAATGCTATCTCACACAAATTTTCTACAAAAAATGGCAAATCATTTATATATACTAGAAACAGGAAGGGACCCAAAATTGAACCCTGGGGAACGCCCATTTCCACATGAGATCCAGATGATCTAACACCATTTACCTCTACAGTTTGAATTCTGGAACTGAGATACGACTGTATTAATTTATATGCAGTACCTTTGACTCCATAATGACTTAATTTCAATAACAGCGTGTGATGATCAACGCAATCAAAAGCTTTGGATAAGTCACAGAACACTCCAAGAACATTCTGCGACCTCTCCCAAGCCTCCAATATACTCCTTACAAGTGCAACACCCGCGTCAGTAGTAGATCTACCTCTGGTAAAACCAAATTGTTTCCTATGCAAAAGTTTATTTAGGTTGAAATGAGGCATTAATTGTTCCAGAATAATTTTCTCAAATATTTTACTTAGAACCGGTAATATTGATATAGGCCTATAATTTCCAGGTTCACTTCTATTTCCTGATTTAAAAAGAGGTATAACTTTACTGTATTTCATCAAATCCGGAAATACGCCTTGATCAATACAGTTATTAAATATATCAACTAGATAAGGGGCAATAACGGGTATTATACTTTTAATAACTTTAGTAGAAATACCCCATAAATCACTTGTATTTTTTTGTTTAAGAGATTTAAAACACTTAATAACATCAATAAAACTAATATGTCTAAACTGAAACACGTTATCACACTTAGGTACATATTTCTCGAGCAATGTCTTGGCAGCCACCGTTGAAGAGCTCAAATTAGATGTAGCCACCAAAGGAACATTAACGAAATAATCATCAAAAATATTAGCGATATGTTCCTTAGATTTTATTAGAATATTATTGGACTTAATTTCATTAATATCGTCACGTGGCCTTTCTTTGCCTGTTTCACGATTTATAACATTCCACGTTGTTTTGATTTTATTATTCGATTTACATATTTTATTTTTAATAAAATTAGATTTGGCTGTTGCACATACCTTTTTGAAGGTTTTAGAATAACATTTAACGTAATCAATAAAACTTTGTGAATGATTATATTTTCTCAGATGATACAATTCATAAAGTTTGTTTCTACTTTTATAGATACCAGTCGTAGCCCAATCACAGAACTGTAACTTCTGAGTAAGTTTCGAAGTTTTTAAGGGAAAAGCCTTATCGAATTCATTCCTTATTAGATTAAAAAGATCCCCAAAAAGAATATCAGGATCATCATGTGTCCATGGGATATGAGAAATCCTATCATCAATGTTTTTTTGAAAATTTTCTAACCTGTTTTCTGTTACTGGTCTCAATTCAATTACTTTGGTTTCATTTTTTACATCTATTTTATATTGTATTTTTAAGCCATAATGGTCAGATGTAATACTATTAAAAATAGACTTACTATCAGGAGTACTATCTGTAAATACATTATCCAAACAAGTTGCCGAATGTGATGTCACCCTAGTCGGCTCAAAAAATTGATGGATCAAATTAAAACATTTAAATAGTGATATTATACGTACTGACATTGAATTTTGTTCAAGAATATTAATATTAAAGTCACCGCAAACAACCAAAAACTTATTTTTTGACTTTAACTTTTTCAGTACATCCTCCATTACAGATTCAAAAATGTTAAAGTTACCTACAGGGGGTCGGTATACGCATACTATTATCATCTTATTTAGTTCCACACAAGATAGCTCAATGCTACGTTCAATTGAAAGGCCAGCTATATCCTTTCTATCCTTACATCTAATATTTTTGTTGACAAAAATCAATGAGCCGCCGTGTATGGCTGTCTTTCGAACATAAGCACTCAACAACTGAAAATTGTTTATGTGATAAGACATTTCACAAAGCTTGAGCCAGTGTTCCGTTAAACATATAATGTGTATGTCCTCACTTTTCGAATACAATTCTAATTCTAGGTCTTTGCCAGCCAAACCTTGTATATTTTGATGAATAATATTAATAATGCTTTTATTAGGTTTGGCTGTTGTCTTTAAGCTCAGTTTAAAACTGGGCTGGTTAAATTGTTAATAGAGTTAATATTTCTTTTACTAGAAATACTAACACTATTTTGTTGAATAGGGTTAGTTATACCATGTATAACCGTATTTTGTATATTAAAAGCTAACAAATTAGCTATCTGGGTCCTAAATCTCTTTGCGAGATACATAGTATCTGTAGTCAACTTAAAATATCTAATATATTTATTTATATCAAAATATAAACATACGTCACTATGACTATTAATTAAATTATAAATACTTAAATTTAAATTAAAGATGCGCTTGTTCTGTTCCCTAGATAAGTTATGTGCATATGGGAAAGCGCTAATAATTATTTTACAATTTGATTTAGATTGTATTTTTAATAAGTGCTCAATACTTTTTGTAATGTCCCGTATTGATAATTTGGAACTGTCACCACACAAAAACAAGAGGTTCGTATAACTATCCACATTATGGTAGGTCAAATTATTAACAATGTCATTAAATGATTTTCCAGGAGTACATATATTTATAATATTTTCCTCACTGTAATTTTTTACTAATAGTCCTAGCCCCTGACCTAACTTGTCTGAGAATATAATTGTTTTATTTTTATTCAACTTTGAGTTTTCAGAAAGCGCTGGCTTGAAAGGAGAATTATTATATTAGATTAACACATAGGCTACGTTTTACTGCGGAAAATATAATAACACCGCGGGGCACAGCTAGTAGGTAATAAAATCGAAGCTCAAAAACTTTTCCAGTGCTATTCTATAAAAACAAACCCACTTTACACCTAAGAATCTACCGTATGATTTAAAATATATTTCGAAGCAAACCGACGAATTTTGCGATGAAAAGTGAGTTTATTTTTATAGAATAGCACCACAGGTTTAATTGATTTGAAAATTACATTTAAGTAGTAGTACAGTCATTTGGTGAGAAATATAGTGGTTACCTGGAAAGTTCCGACTCATTTTACGATAAAAAACAGTTTTATACAAAATGAAACTAGAGACAATTGCCTACAATTTATGTATTTACCTTTTTTTAATAAAGTCAATAGTTTTGGCGTACGAGCGCCGCAAAGTGTACTCCAACGCGCATTTTGGCCAAAACTCATTTCCACACCACCTTGAGGTAGAGTAAGTGGCACGTATTTTTAATGTAGTATCCCCAATAGGCCTAATTCACATTCGATTCAATGTGCAAAAATTTTGCGTATTCTTCTTCGCTTTGTTGTTCCCGATGGACCAGGTGTTGCTCATCATCTGTAGTACCAATCGAAACGTCACAGACCGGTATTTCATCTACATCATCGGTCTATTATAGAATAATAAATATAATATCTATAGGCAGTATAGTTTAGATTTACATTAATTTTATAACTCACAAATATAATGAGTTGAAATTAAATGCCACAGGTTGCATGAATAATGAGTAATGACCAAAGCGGGCGTTGGAGTACAATTTGCGGCGCTGGTACGCCAAAACTATTGACTTTATGAAAAAAAGGCATGCACATAAATTATAGAAAATTGTCTCTAGTTTCATTTTGTATTTAACTGTTTTTATCGTAAAATGAGTCGGAAAGGAGATATGGCCAAAAAAATGCTTTTAGGCGCCATTTTTTCAATATAGCGGCGCGAGCGGCTAAAATACGAGGTGGCAAAGTCGAAATTCGGAAAGAGCACTCCTAAATCTTTCGTCATTCATTCTATATTTTTAATGTTGTTCGCGCACATCTTCGAGGTTTGTGGATCTATTTTGAAGATTATTTTTTTGTTTGGAATTGTTTGATAGCGAGGTGGTCCCATATTAATCTGGTGAAGATCTAATAAATACTTTCAGAGATACACAACGGAAATCCGGCCGCTTGCTCTCAACTTCTTGCTTTGATCTCATCAGTTATTCACAGTAGAGTTCAGAATCGATGGTCCTGCCTGACGGTAACAGCTCATAATGAATTCCTTCCAATCCCACCTTACACACAGCATCACCTTGTAGCGAGTTACTCGTAACCAGGATTCTGTGAAGCCTGACCGGCATTTGACCACGACCTTCTTCGCACGTTCCTGTCGTACGTGATCTAATCTTCATCACCAGCAGCTTTTTTTAATTGGTTCAGTTTCATTACATCGTCATAGAGAATCACAAAAAAGTACACGATTCATTAGGTTTCTTTCATTGAGCTCGTGAGGCACCCAAATATCGAGCTTTTTTTGTACCCATCTTTTCTCTAATGCGCCAAAACAAAAACAAATGAAAATCACACATTTTTCTAATTTTAATTTGGAATTATCTTCTATAAAATTTAAACTTCTTAATGTGCCAAAAGCAGCCAGATACAAATGCCAGCCACATACATACTTTAATGCAAAAAGATTTTTTCCCCAACCGATCAATCAAAATTTTACTTATAAGTAAAGAATATGCTTTATTTGTTACTTTTAGTGTTTTTTTTATGAAATTGGTTTTTAATTTTTGTTAAATAGTTTTTAATGTTATAAGGGTAGTAACAAGCATATGAGGAGGTCGATGGCGCAAGTGGTTAGCGCGTTCGGCTGCGATCGTTGAAGTTAAGCAACTTTCGCAGTGGTCGGTCATTGGATGGGTGACCAAAAAAAATTTACTATCTCGAGCTCCTCCGTGCTTCGTAAGGCACGTTAAGCCGTTGGCCCCGGCTGCATCTGCAGTCGTTAGCACCCACCAATCCGCACTGGGCCCGCGTGGTCGGTCATGGCCCAATCTCCCTATTCCATCCATAGGGAAGGCCTGTGCCCCAGCAGTGGGGACATTAATAGGCTGATGATGATGAACAAGCATATGGCCTGACTGATGGTAAACAACAAGTAAAACAATAATAATAAACAAAAATGACAAGAATTCAAAAATATGTAAGTAAGTTGGCTCCTGGGAGTACAGGCAATGGCCATCGGGATGAGGAACCTGGAGACCCTCTTTATGAAGACCAGTATTAAATAGAAATAAAAAATATGTAAGTTAGTCGATGGTTAATATCTGTCGCCAACAACCACCATAGTTTATAGATAGACGCTTGCAGCATAAAAAATATCATCCGCGCCGTTGTCTATCCTGACCTAATCGCCTACCCCGCGGAGCCCTGGAACTTTACTCACGAACAGAAATTACACCAAAAGGTATTTTACCGTGTCGTAAAGTGGAAGTTACTTCCCCAGACGGGCGTTTCAATTCGAGTGGAAAATCCGCTATTCACTAACTTTCTTATTATTTCTATGAAAGGAAACATTGATCTAATGCTTGCAGAAGCACAGACGCTCCATAATTCAAAATTATTCGATTGATATTAGCAAGTTTAATTTATAGAAAAAAAATGTGTAGAAAGTGTATTTTAATTTTTAATCTTCGACCAACAAGCGAAACGTTTAGTGGAGTTAAAATACAAGTATCATTTACAAATAATGCTATATACTTAAGGCAGAATATAATATAAAAATGTAGACTGGAAAAATCCTGTCTACATTTCTATATTATCGGTTTCGGATCCTCTACAGGCTCCTTAAATATGGTGGTAAATTCACAAACATCCAAAAAATTAACAAGATGTTTTAAACCTATAGAGTCGGAAATAAACAATTAACAAAAGTATAACTAATACAAGAACAGGATATTTTTAGGCTAAGACTTTTATGAACATTACTTTTTGTGAGTACTCTTTGTCCAACTGCAGTTGAACTGCAGATTATTAGAAACCAGCGAGTGCCCACGACTTTGTTTGTGTAGAAAAAAATATTTTCCTTACAAACTTCCACCCTACCCCTTTTCGCACTTTAAAGGATGATTTCTGGGATAAAAAAAATCCTATGCCGTTTCCCGGGACTGACTCAAACTATTTCTATACCATATTTCATTTAAATCGGTTCAGCGGCTTGAGCGTAAAGAAGTGCCTAACAAACAGACTTTTGTACTTATAATATGCGTATTCGTATGGATTATTACACTTACATAGTAAGTACTTACACAACTATGTATAGCTTATATGAATATTATAAAATTATTGTATTAGTACTGGCACAAGTCGTCGTATGAGACTCGATATTCGATAATACAAGACTCCTTTAAACAATGTATTGGTTAACTCATTGTAGTGCCATAGAACTTTAGACTATAATTAAGTTATCTGTAAGTCAATAATAAATTTAAGTGGATCCAGCGAGCACCTCAATGAGAATATAGACTTTCGCAATTTTGTATGTAATCTATACTTATAATAAATCTGTAGAGAGGTCAATTCTGTACATGAAATATATTTTCAAAATAACTATCAGGGGGTGATTAGTGATCGATATTGATGCCAAAAATGCAATCAGTAAAATTTTTGTCTGTCTGTGTGTATGTTCCTTATAGAAACAAAAACTACTCCACGGATTTTAACGAAACTTGGTACAATTATTCTTCATACTCCTGGGCAGGTTATAGTATACTTTTCATCACGCTACAATCAATAGGAGCAGAGTAGTAAAGGGAAATGTTGGGAAAACGGGAGAAGTTACTCCATTTTTTAAGCTTCCGTCGCGTGTGCAGCCTTAATGGTTAAAGTTACATAGAAATCATGTATGACGGAAATATTCTACATAAAATTGTCTAAAAAATATTCCGCAACAGCATATGTCTATCTTTTATGGTTGACTCACAATAACACGTGTAACTCCTGATAGCTTAGCAGTTCGGAGCATTCTGATTATATTTGTTTACTTTTAAGTTTATAATACTCTCACTCATCCCTAATTTAAAAAAGTTAACATTATTACCTATTCAATAAAAAAAGAATCATAGAAAAAGAATTAAATAAATAAATTCATTGTGTACAAGACACGCCTGAGAACAAAAACATATAGTCTACACTACAGATCTACACCGAAGCGAAGCGAGGGCGGGCCACTAGTAAGTAATAAGACAAATCTCTTGTCTGTTCTATGTATGCCCAGTTATCTTATTACTAGCGGCCTCCCAGTTAACTTTGATTTCTTGAGAATCCTACAGGAACCTAACCTATTTCCGTGATAAAAAGGTCATGTCTCAATCCAGGTCTGAAATTATATGCGTACTCAATTTAATCCAAATCCGTTCAGTAGTTTTTGCGTGATTGAGTAACAAGCATACAAATACACAAACTTGCATTTATTAAATAAGTAGGAACTAGGATTAGTTTTGAAGTTAATTATTTAAATATAACAATTGAGTAATCTAATATATAAAATTCTCGTGTCACGGTGTGCGTAATTGAACTACTCCGAAACGGCTCGACCGATTTTCGTGAAATTTTATATGCATATTCAGTAGGTCTGAGAATCGGACAACATTTATTTTTCATCCCTCTAAATGTTAAGGGTAATAACAACAAGGTACCCTTAATTTTTTTTGGAACAAAAAAATGTTTTTATTTTAGTAGGATTCATCAAAAATACACACACATACAACCCTAAATTTTCACTCTTCTACCACCAACCTTTTTTTTTATGACGTTACGAAGTTCGCTGGGACAGCTAGTAAAGATAATACAACAGACTCGCTCCAGACAGACTGGTTGTAGGTTAATAGAGGCATGGCGTACGCTGCTGGTAAGGTAACGCGTTGATGTCTATTGTTCTAAATGAATGAGTATGGGCGACTACATATATATTTACCGCAGTGTCGCGAATTAATTAACTTATTTTTATTAATATATATAATAATATGAGAAGGATTAGTAGGACAAAAAGATGTCAGAAATATTTGTTGAAAAACTCACACAACAACCCGAGCAGTCCAGTTCCCTTGAAGTTAAATGAGGGTAAATTATTCACAAAAGTTATTTGGAATTCGAGTGTACCACCTACTATCAATCACGCCGGAAAAAAAGGCTTTTCGTGTTTTTTAAAGATTTTATCATAATATGTGTGTGTAAATAAATGTTTTTGTCCAGAGGTAAGGAGCTCGATGGCGCAGATGGTTAGTGCACTCAGCCTGTGAACGTGACAGTTAAGTAACTTTTGCTATGTTCAGTCATTAGATGGGTGACCAAAAACTTATTATCTCGAGTTGCTCCATGCTTTGGAAGGCATGTTAAGCCGTTGGTCATGGCTGCACGCACCCATCAATCTGCACTAGGCCCGCATGGTGGATCACGGCACAATCTCCGTACTCTATCCGGTGGAAAGCCGGTGCCCCAACAGTGGGGACGTTAATAGGCTGGTAATGATGATGAAAAGCTAATAATGAATGAACCTTTCCGATCCCACCATTTACACAGCATCACTTTGTTGCGATGTTAATCAGTGGAAGTTGACCAACCATTGTCCATGATTTTTTTCGCACGCTCTAATCAGTACCTAGTCAGCTTAATACATGGATTAAGGCATAGGATACCCCTTTAGCGATTATCGAAAAACTTACTACCAATATAAATTTTTAAACTAGGCAATCACAGGCAAATCACACAGGGAGAAGGGGAGAGTGTGTGTTCATGGTTAATTAGATTTCTTTAAGTAAACTCTTATGGTGGCTATTAAATGTCGCACTTTTTTGTATACCTATATAGACTTTTTGAAATGGAACGACTGTTTTATGGTTTATAAAAATTGGAACAATTGGTTTCCCATACAAACTTCGACCTACCTTTTCACCTCTTCAAAAGATGATTTTTGGATAATAACTATTCTATGTTTTTTCTCGGTACACAAACTATTTCTATAAGCAATTTCAACTAAAGTAGTTTAGCAGTTTAAAAGTGAAGATTTAACAGACAGAAACAGAGACACATTCGCATTTATAATATTAGTATGTATAATAATAATATATCGATTCCTAAATCTATATCGTAAGTAACTTTTGCCGATTTTGCTTCACTTTATCAAAAAAGGTTTCGAATCTAACGTAACATGCGTGTACTTCTAAAGTACTTACTTATCGACCCGCGTGATAGAAACGCCCCCACGAAAGATCGCAGTCCTCAATAAGGTCCAGTGTATAAACTAGATCAATGTTCGATGCGCAAGACACAAGTGCTGTGTTAAAATGAATATTGCTTGCACTTAATCAAGCTACGCTAAGTATTTAGTTGATGGACCCACATCGTTGGCGATGTATCTAGGTGTGATTATTAATTTCGAACCTCTTTAATTATTACACCTATAATTACGCCTATAATTACAACACGAGGAGTATACTCTGGAATTAGTTGGAGAAAATAACTCAATCTATTGCTGTCTGTATGTAGGTAGGTACGATTCCTTAAATTTTAGCGGATTTTTATCTTTATTGAGTTTTATTATTGTTTAAAAAGTATTTTCCTAAATAGATAAGTAAACCACTCACACTCACCTATCGAAACAGCGACCTTTACCTTGCAGGCCTGATTCCAAAACCACGTCACATCACTCGAAGTACGCTCTGGTAATTTTAATCAGTATAAAGCTATAACAGAATCATGTAATTTGGCTACAATTTTGGTAGTTGTTCTTCTCTGACGAGGGTTGAATTTTAGTTAATTATGTATTGACCTACTTTAATGAAATATAGATCTAAATAAAATTCTAATATCACAGTGTTTCTCAATAAAACCCTTCCGAAACGGCTTGACCGATTTTTATGAAGTTATGTGTGTTTATTTAGTAGGTCTAAAAATAGAAAGTAACCTATTTTTCATACTTCTAAGTGATAAGGGTGTTCCACCAATTTTATTATATACGAGTATTAAACAATAGTATTTTGAGATTCGCCATTAAAAAATACGTACAATCCTAAATTTTCACCTTTCTAGTAACAACCCCTATTTTTTGACGGTACGATGTTCGCTGGGTCAGCAACTAGTCTATACTTATAATAAATCTGTAGAGATGTCAATTCTGTACATGAAATATATTTTTAAAATAACTATCAGGGGGTGATTAGTGATCGATACTGATGCCAAAAATGCAATCAGTAATTTTTTTGTCTGTCTGTCTGTCTGTCTGTGTGTATGTTCCTTATAGAAACAAAAACTACTCGACGGATTTTAACGAAACTTGGTACAATTATTCTTCATACTCCTGGGCAGGTTATAGTATACTTTTCATCACGCTACAATCAATAGGAGCAGAGAAGGGAAATGTTGGGAAAACGGGAGAAGTTACTTCATTTTTTAAGCTTCCGTCGCGTGTGCAGCCTTAATGGTTAAAGTTACATAGAAATCATGTATGACGGAAATATTCTACATAAAATTGTCTAAAAAATATCCCGCAACATCATATGTTTATATTTTATGGTTGACTCACAATAACACGTGTAATTATATAAATAAAGTCATTGTTTATTGCACAAGCCTGAGAACAAAAACTATAGTTTACACTACAGCTCTACACCGAAGCGAAGCGAGGGCGGGCCATTAGTAATTAAATAAAAACATACTGAAATGCTAAAGTTTGTCCTGAGAAGGTAACAAAGAAATTGGGTAACTAAATTAAATGTGTTAACAAGGTTACAATTACATTTTACAATGACTGTCCTTCTCTACAAAAATCAGTTAATGATGAGCGATTGCATTTATCGATTTATTGATCAAATAGTGCAGACACAGAGGAGCAATGTTCATAGATTTAAGATAGTTGTTATGATACAAGTGTTGGTAAAGCACTGGTTACGTAACTTTTGCCTATTGTATATGAACCCTACATATAAACGAAGCCTTCCTATTCGGGAATCTGTACCAACGGTATAAAACGATGTATCCCAGTAATCCTGGGTACCTATTATCCAAACCAATCATAACTTTAATGATAAAAAAACATTGTCAAAGATAAAAGGAACCTTAGAGGCTAGGATTTCCTAGACTCTATCACGATAATAACACTTGAGGGGGATAATACAAGGAATTAAAGTTCTTGTTGGAAAATTAGTTCTTCTGTGTTACAAAGTACACAAGGTGCGTTTCTACGTCGTAACTCAACGTATGTAATATTTTTTCAATTTATCTTTTTCAATCAAGCAGAATTTACTGAAAAGTTTACTATATAAACTGGCATTCAGTAAAAGCATACCCTGGACATTAGGATAGTTTAAATTATTTTTTTGAGAAGTGCAGCGATGACATGGGATGTATATAAGTATTCTTATCTACACCCATGTTTTTAAACCTCTATTTAAGATTCTGCAACAGTTAGCTTATTACCAACATTAAAACATGCAAAAATTTTGTATCTATTCGTCAAAATGACCAAACATGAGTCATTAATTTTCAATAAAATAACTTAATTTTCAATGATATTCATTTATTAATATTTTTTCAATGGTTTAGTCTCGGGGTTTAGGAGGTTGCATCCATATTTAGGTTCAGGAATTGGAAAAGGCTTTGGAATGTTTGACACACAGATAGCTTATTACCTGTATTGCAACATAACCCTTTGGAGATTATTAAAAAACGTACTGCCAATAAATTATTATCAAAATATATGAAACACCTACATTACTTTGAATACTAATCGATAAAATCCCTCAGTGAGGGAGAAATCAGTCTGCAACACAGCATGGCACATTAAAATCCGAATAGACTTTAATAATAATATTATTTTTTAAATAGGTAGTAATGGATTAGAATAAAATGACGGAACTCTCTTTAGAATGACTTATATTGCCTCTCATAAGTACTTAAGTATCCCTAACATTGCGGCGATAAGTATTAGGTAAGCGAGGCTAGATTATTATAATTTAACCTTGCTTAAATATTATAAACAATTTTAAATTTGGAGACTCGTTTGTAAATATTAACTCAAACTATATGTATACATATTATATTTATTACTCGTGGGTTCCTGCGATTTTGTCTGCATAATAAGTATTGTCGATTTTGCATTATTGATCGAAGATTCATAAAAAATTTGGAACTCTTTGGGTATCAGTGGTTGTAGCAGGGCAGCCAGGGCTGTGGCCTCTCTTGTGAGGGCCCCTACAACAGAAATAAAAAAACAAATTTCGACTAGTCACCAAACCATTGGGGATGGGGGTGCATATCATAAGTGGCCCGGCCCAGATTTATAGGCCTAAACTCTTGCGTCGACCACCTCTAAATCCGGCCCTGAGTTGGAGTAGGCATAACGGCATAACAAATACTTGTTATGGGTTACAAAGATCGTTTTTTTTAGGCTCATGGTATATTTTCCACAAGAAGAGTCAGTGAAATATTACTATATACATCGTAGATTCAATTATTTTGTTATTTTGATGTTATCAAATACGATATAATGGTAGTTACCTATCTCGATACAATTTTCAGAGAAAACATAATACAATGAGAAAATAGTAGGTAAGTATCTAAAAAGGAAATGAATATTGTAAAATCACGCAGACGTTAGAATTAATTTAAATTGGAACGAAACTTCACAATTACAAAACATTGTAACCTCGCTTGTCAAATTTATAATATCTATTATACCGGCTGAATATTAATATTAACTAAATTGAAACTATACTTATTTAGTATTATGATTGAATATTCTGCCACATTGAATGTTTTAGGGATTTATCTAATAGCCGCTATTTATGAAACCTTAGGATAATTTAGGTTGCATCACGTCACCCCGGAACAGTTTCCGCTCGCTTCTGTGGTCCTCCAGCGAGTTGAGCGTCTCGGTGGGAGACGCGCACCACATATAAAATGCCTTCACGGCCGTCACAGACCAAGCACTATTCGTACAGCTTCACCATGAAGGTAGGTTGCAATCACCAAAAAAATATAAGTATTATTGCAGGCCGCGTAAGAACTATTTACGTCGTTAGCATTAATGTGTCTTGCGTATTTTTTTGCGAATATCCAAATCGTGAACGATCACGAATTACATCATTCGTTCAGTCTGTGAACTCTAGATTCTGTTTGCCTTAATAAAAATAAATTAACCAAAATGAAAACTATTAATAGACAATTTGCATATTCATGAACGAATTATTTAAATTTAATTATTTTCAATTATAATAATTTGCTTTTATTACAATGAAACTAAATAAGAAAATCTTAATTTGTCTTTGCAGGTATTCGTGTGCCTCTTGGCGATGGCCGTGGCCTCGCACGCTGGATTTATCGGCGGCGGAAGCAGCGGCTGGTCCGGTGGTGGCGGTGGCGGTGGCTACGGCGGCGGCGGCGGTGGCTTTGGCGGTGGCGGCTGGTCCAGCGGCGGAGGTGGTGGTGGCTGGAAATCTGGCGGCGGTGGCGGTGGATTTGGCGGTGGCGGCTGGTCTAGCGGCGGAGGTGGTGGTGGATGGAAATCTGGCGGCGGTGGCGGTGGATACGGCGGCGGCAGTGGTGGACGTAAGCAACATTATAATTCTACTTTTTAAGTAGTGACTGACCACGACACAACTGCGAATGATCGCTTATCCATATAAAAATCACCTCTATTTAACTCCCTTTCAAATATCAAGAGTTTAAGCATATAACTTTAACAGATAGTTATTTACGAATGCAGTATATTAAGGTTTTTATAAATTTTGTCTCGATAATTAAAGATGTTGGTACAAACACATAATATGATTTATAGAAAAATCTAACAGAGATAGGATAGGTAGCATAAGCATATTTATGTATGAAAAGAATATAAAATGATTTCATATTCATTTATGTTATTATTTCGTTTTCAGAAGTCAAAATCATCAAAATCATAACCACTGGTGGAGGCGGCGGCGGCGGCTACGGTAATTTTTTGAATAATATTTTACGGTAACAAAATTATATCAACCTTTTAAAATTTGGCCACATCCAGTAGGTTCCAATGTGAAAGTAAATTTCGATAAGGAAAAATTGTAAAAAACGAATGTACTCGTATCCCAAGCACTGAAACTGGAGGTAGTATAGCAAATACTAACTTTGACTCTGTCGGAGATCAAACCTGGGACATGGTCACACCACTAACACCGATGTGAAATCATTTCGACCATGGTAATGGCAATACTTTTAATTCCTATTAAAGGAAAACGTAAACGAAATATTAAATATAGATGTCCATGACTATTTTTAACTTATTTCAATATAAACGTTACTAATAACGTTATTACGTTATTTTAATAACTAATTATTAACATAACATTTATTTTATACTCTCGCTCATATAATCCTAAATAATAATACATTAAATCTTAATATATTTATTGTTCATTATATTAATTGATGACTAGTGTGTGAATAGTTTATATTTAGAGGCCATACGACTAGGGTCATCTGCCAGTCCCACCACTGTAGGAGATTGGCGATTTCGCAACACCACAGTACATCGAATAGTCGTACTTGAGTCTTCATAGTAACTTGATAGCTCAGAATAGGTCATAAGTAGCTTATAATAACTATGTGGTGTATCCGCTAATTTATCTAAAATAGTTTTCATTCTGTACATTCAAATAATAGGTCAAGGTATTACCAAAGTTGTTTATTGCTTGAAACATTCTGTAGTTAAATGATAATGAATCGTAACAAGGATGAATTATTATAGTCACATGCCAACAAATATCTGTTTTAAAATTTAAAACACATTCGATTGTTTTATATCTCTGTTTCAACTTCGGGTATGATCAATATAAGAACTCGTTGAATAACTGCACACACTTCTTGAATAACAGTGTGAGTGTAAACTAGGTCTTAGGTGGGTATTAAGTTTTATTTAGTTTGCCACTAATATACAGTTATCAAGAGAAGAAAGAAAAATATAGTCAGCTGGAGCTGACTTTGTAAGCTCCACAATTTAACGATATGCTGCTGACTTTCCCATGCCTTTATCTGGATTAAAACAGTACCAATCGATAAACAGGACTTTGGGTTTAGCAGTGCTATTCTGTAAGAACAAACTCACTTTTCATAGCAGGATCCGCGGTGTGATTTGAAATTTATCTGAGATTCGTATACTAATATCAAATCCCACCGCGTATTCTGCACTGAAAAGTGAATATTCTTACAGAATAATACTGCAGGACTTAATATGATTATTCATAATTATTCAGCGTAAAAACGTTTTACGTTTTTTTTACGCTCCGTTGTATGGCCTGTAATTATGAAATTTCGAACAATGTATACATATACAGTCTTGATAAATGCATATCTTGAGCAAATGTGTTGAAAAAAAATTTAACTGCTCCTCTATATCTATGTAACCGTTTATCGTAACGTTAATGGTTTTAGGCCCGTATCATAGAAATATTCTCAGTAATGAATCTAGTCTTGAGCATAGTTAGAAAGGGATGTCGCTATATATAGCACATAGCGACATCCCTTTCTAACTGTAGTTACTCAAGTAAAGATCAACACTTAGTTGTCATTCTTTAATACGGGCCTTAGTTTTGGAGCTTAGCGGTATAGTTATATCTAATACAGGTGGCGGACACGGTGGTTGGTCCGGCGGCGGTGGCGGCGGCGGCTTCGGCGGCGGTGGCTGGAAACTCGGAGGAGGCGGCGGCGGCGGCGGCTACGGCGGTGGCGGTGGCGGCTGGAGGCCCAGCGGTGGCTGGTCGAGCGGTGGCAGCGGTGGCGGCTGGAAATCGAGCGGTGGATGGTCGAGCGGCGGTGGCGGCGGTTTTGGCGGCGGTGGCTGGAAGCTCGGTGGTGGCGGCGGCGGAGGCGGCTACGGCGGTGGTGGCTGGTCCGGCGGCGGCGGAAGCTCCGGCTGGTGGTGACCTCATGCGCTTTAACTTAGTACCCTAATAAAATACCTCCAATACCAAAGGCATTTGTTTTATATGCGCATTAACTTCGCAGTATTCCTGAGAATTCTTACGACCGCACTCAGAAACTCTAATCAAACTCAATGCTTGTCAGTGTGACTTGTTGTCTTCTTCTGTTCCTATCGCAAATAAATGGGCAGCGTCGACTTTAATCAAAATTAAAAAAAACAATGACATCTCTAAATGCGGCTGTCTAGTAAATTAATTGAGTGCTCACGCTCAATTAACAGCCAATGTTTAAGAATAAGACTAGAAGGATAATATACATTGGTAAGATCTAAGCGTACACTGCAAATTGTGCGCGTGAGTGCGCTCGCGCATGTGGCGGTCAGCCGTTGCGGCCACTAATTCTTGTGTGTACTTATACGTAGCTACATACAGATTTAAGACATTTAGAAAAGGTTATTATTATTAAGGCAGAATCCCACACTGTATTTAAAATGCTTCCTTTTCTTAAGTTTTGTTTTTGACGTGACAACGTCTTAAATTAGGTTGCGGCTGGGAGTCACTTATGAAAAAGTGTAACGCTCGGTAACGTTACGATGAGTTTAAGTTTACATGTACAATGTTTTAGTAAACAAAATATATTTCTATAGTTAAAATTTGTGCAATTCTTATTTTCATTCAATTCCTTGTTCCTATTGTGCAATTTAATTATATTCATATCAATAAATATTCTACCGAGAAAAAGACGTTGTCACGTAAAATCTTCGCCCGTAAAACCGACTTTACAGGCAACCATTTTTTTTCTATTTATATTTAATATAACATTTAGTATATACATATGCCATATTTTAATATGCAAAATAGATAAGTGCTATAATTATCTCAGAATAATAATGATAATGCAGTTTCATGCTTGATAGGAGTGAAAATTTTGACAATAACTTATAGGGCTGATCACTCCATCCTTGGATCTGCGGCTGTGCGCCTAAGTAAACGAACTAAAGCTTTTTAGGGTTCCGTAAACAGAAAGGTACCTATTTATGTTATAGGTTAGCGGTCCGTCCATCCTGTCTGTCCGCAGCTTAGTTCAGAAACTCTTACTGTTATTAGTCTGGATAAGATCCGTAGTCACGCCAAAAATGAGATTAAATGTTGATTTTTTTTAAATAGTTCTCTCCCTCTCCCACACATAAAGTGAGGTTCTAATTTTTTTTCTGCCTAAAAACACGACATAGTTTTTTTAACAATACGTCACGTAGGTTGCTTCTGGAAATTCTGAAACCAAACATTTTTCTGGAATCCAAACTACTTCTTTTGTTTCAATACAGGTAAGTAATCAAATTTGCTTTCAAAGTTTCATGCAAATCCGTTCAGTGGATTTTGCGTGATTTTTAGTAAGCACCTACTTATATGTACTTACTTACCACCATTCTTCTTATAGCTAAAAGATGTCTATCCCCCTAGTAAGAATAAATATTGGACGATTTAAAGTGTAATTTATGTTATTTACGGGATTGCTACGATGTACCTTGTTTATAGCGATTTTCCGCCAATACATAAAAAATATATTGATATAAAAGAGATTTCGATAAGTCAATTTGTATGAAGTATAATTTAATTCATTTCAAATGTTGTAACTAATATCTAAATGTATGTACAAACTTTTGTCCATTATAAAACTAAGCAAATTTTGAACCAATTTTCTCATTTAGTGATTAAATTTCAATATTTTTTTCCATCCT
The DNA here is from genome assembly GCA_902850365.2 of Chilo suppressalis. Classification (NCBI taxonomy): domain Eukaryota; kingdom Metazoa; phylum Arthropoda; class Insecta; order Lepidoptera; family Crambidae; genus Chilo; species Chilo suppressalis. The sequence continues at coordinate 17,091,950 of OU963900.1, forward strand.
TGTACTTATACGTCAGAACCCTTGTGCATAATTTGATTTCATTAAGTTGACCCCACTAGAAAATTATCAAGGGCTGATTTCTTATACACGAACTATTACATCAATCAATACATCGCTCGATAAGTAAGTAAGAGGACTACTAACAAGATAGGTGCGCCTTGTAAGGCCCAGTTTATGACATTACTAAACTGAATTAAAAAATATATTAAAACAAAGAACATCTTCATCCCCATACAAATCAACATATTTGTTAACATTTCTTCAAGAAAACATTGATTTACAAATACCTCTACAGTGGTCGTTTTTCGGAGGAACATAGGTACTCATCATAGCCCGTCATTAAAAAACGTAATTGATAAACTTTATCAAAACACAAGATATATATATACATATTTTTAATTCATTTTAGTAATGCCATAAACTGGGCCTTACTATTCGCACCTATCTTATTAGTAGTCCTCTTATCATATACATCTAATATATAAAATTCTCGTGTCGCGGTGTTTGTGGTTAAACTCCTCCGAAACGGCTTTCCCGATTCTCATGAAATTTTGTGTGCATGTTGGGTAGGCCTGAGAATCGGTCAACATCTATTTTTCATCCCCCTAAATGTTAAGGGTAATCCACCCCTAAATTTTTTTTTTCAATTTTAGATAATTTTTTTTATGATAAATCATACAAAAATACATACAATCCTAAATTTTCACCCTTCTACCACCAACCCCTATATTTTTATGGCGGTACGAAGTTCGCTGGGACAGCTAGTATATGTATTTGTGAAATTTAACCTCACATATTATATTTGTTTCTTAAGTTTTCAAGCACACAACTCATTTAATAAAACAAGTTTCAACAGTATAGTTGCACTGGTTTAGTTATTTATTGACGTTTCTTATTCTTTGCAGGATGCGTCGTCGTATTAATGATTTTATTTACTTGTACAAACAAAGTGTTCGCCTTATAAAAGTTAGGAGGTGTGAAAGTAAGAAGATTATCAGATGAATAAAGCGGAAGATTATGGGAAGAAGAAAGAAACTAAAAACGTTTCTAATCCTTTTCAGGATGCGTCGTCTGAATTGCGATATTATTTACTTTGTTTATAAATCAGCCTGTTACAATATTTGTTGGTAATAAATGTACGGTGGGCCATCTTAGGGTTAATAAAACTAATAGTAAAAGTTTAGAAATAAAATCAAATAAGAATTTCTTTCTAACATTATTTTAAAGATCATCGAACAATTTTTGGTAATAAAAATAAAAAAATTGACGATATATAAAATATTTTTCCTTACTATATTTACTAATGGACTGAACATACTGAAGATAATGAGATCTTTTAATTAAAACATTGAGTGTTATCTAATAATATAATAATAATTATTAAATATGAAGAAAGTAGGGATATTAGCTACGTAAACGTAAATTCTAGTTTCTACAAGAGTTAAAGAAGTACTACTATACGTTCTATAGTTCTGTAAGGCCTGGGTCATTTTGCGAAAATGGTGGGCCTTTATAGGGATTTTAGTCCGTAAAAAGAACTTATTCGACGGAGAAAGAATATAACTCACCGCCCCTTCTCTTCCCGTGGGAGTCGTAAGAAGCGACTAAGGGATATCGGAGCTTCCATCCGCTCTTCTGGCGGTAGGCTGCCTAACACCCGCCTGGTTTGTTACCACCGTGCGCACGGTGAAAAACCCGTGAAGTGCTTCTCGCGCGGTTAGGGGTCAGCCAGCGTACAACCAGAGCTCGAGTGGAGGTTTTCGCGACGGATTCTGTCCAGAGGAGGCATCCGTCGAACCGATGCCGGAAGTACTGCATCGACCCGCCAGCCAGAGAGACCCGTAAAAATGGCTGACCCTCTGTTCGCCCGTGGCACAGTACAGGGGCCCGAGCGTTCTTAACACTGGTTAGGAACGCTCGGCTCAGCCTCACGTACTGACGTGAGGCTGCCCCATAATGTTCGCATAATGTCGGGGTGGACCGTCGTGCCAGTTGGTGACCGGGGCATGGGGTCAAACACACACGCGGCCACTTTCATCCGGCGGGTCGGCGCATCTCCTTTGCCGGCAGTCATTCGGGGAAACAAACCTCCTTAATTTGCCCGGACTCTTCGCTCGTCCGCTCGTTTTCACGTCTCTTTTTACCCGACTGCGCAATGCAACGGCGCGAAGCGCGACGCGCAGACAGGGTATAGTGTTTAACAGTCTCTATATGTATGTTTGTTCCTTTGTGGCACACTAGAGACCAAACGCGTGGACTGATGATTTATACATCAATCGATTCGTTTTATTCATGGGAGTGGTACTAAAGATGATAGTAATCAAAATTCAATATGGGGACAATTAGGCGCCATATTGTGACGAAGTAAAAAAATAATTTGACGAAATGTGTCGAAGGGGGGGGGGGGGGTTATCATTGTCTAGATAATCGATAATCGAATATCATGATTAGGTTCCTTACACCATTTTTCATTTTATGTGACTGTTTAGGATCAACGATTTAAAGTTGTATATTAACCACTTACGCTTTTAATTTCAATCTTACGTTTGTATGGATCTTTGTTACTCTTTCACCTAAAAAATACTGAATGGATTTTAATGAAACGTTACAATAGTATAGCTCATAGATAATAATAACATACAGATAATAATTTATGTAGTTATTGAGCGAATTGGCCAAAATATAACAAGAACTCTCAAGTAAGACGGAAAAAAAATCCCATCTGCGAGCCATTTTGACCTGAACTGCAAAAACAATAAAAGTTACATGAATATATCGTATAGTGGGAATGTATCTCTTAAATAGTTCTTCAAAAAAGACCGCGACAGCGTATAGCATATAGCATGTGTAAGCCATTATTGCTAAAATAGTGTATAAAAATAAAATATTATGTGATAACCATTTCCAAAATGCACATTTTGTACTATCAAATATTTTTATTATCAAAACAAGTACTTCTATCGCTTATGATATTTAAAGACGATAAACTTTGCTTATAATACTATCTCATTTCGACAAATATTTAAAAAGTTACAAACGATTGCAAAGTGATAGCGCGGGCTATTATGCAGGAGTAAACTGCGGGAATGGCGAGAGAAGAAATTTTGTTGCATTTAGTTACTTATAAACGGAGAGTAGCTCGATGGCGCGGGTGGTTAACGCGTTCGTTGAAGCAAAGCAACTTTCGCAGTGGTCGGTCATTGAATGGGTGACCAAAAATCTTCTCTCCCGAGTTTCTCCGTGCTGCGGAAGGCACGTTAAGCCGTTGGTCCCGGCTGCATCTGCAGTCGTTAGCACCCGTCAATCCGCACTTGGCCCGCGCGGTGGATCATGGTCCAAGCTGATGATGATGATGATGAAAACCTAGGAGGTGTTTATAAATGTTTATAAACGTAGAAAAGAAAAAAATGGGCTTCTCGCAGTATCTCAACCTATACGAAGTACTTACAATAAAACTGTGAGAAAGTTCCTTCTCATTAAATGATGAAAAATAAATTATCATAAGTAGGTATTTATTATTAAAATTTTATGAAAAACTCGGAATTATACTGTTTTCAAAGATTATATTATAACGATATTACTTCATTTTAAGGGTTACTTAACATAATGAGAAATAACCTTATTCGCTAATAGGTACATACTTAATGGTCTTTATTAATCAGCTCGCGATAATGTTGGTTTTGTAATTATAAACGATGATTCTGCAAAATTCGAAGTAAATAATATTAAGACTAAGTTTTATAAGTGAACACCCCTTCCGTCACCCTACCCCTATAAGCATTTCGATAATGTAACTTAGAACCAAGATCCCATCTATTCCTATAGGAAAATTCATCATAATCGATTTAGCTATTAGGGCGCGAAAGCGTAACAACCAAACTCACTTTTGCATCTACAATATTATATTATACTTGTGATCCGCCCCGTCATTGCACGGGAATTTATTTTAACGGTATAAAGTATAGACTATGTCACTCGAATATAATGTAGTGGTAAAGAATGTCTAAATCAATCGTTTAGACCACACCGCAAGTTACTTAATAATCCCTGCGATATTTACTCCCTTACTGAAGTAACAAGACTCCGGTATATGCCGCCATATAATCGTAACTAAAAAGTGTGAAATAAAAAAGGTAAATTTAAAAAATCTAAAAACAAGACTAAAATATTTATGCATTTTACATAAATATTTTATATATGTATTTTACATAAATATTTTAACTTGAAACATGTCATGAGCGGCTTACCATAGCGGGGGTGGAACAAGGTTAGTTCCCATTCACTGAGACATCAACCACCAGACACTTACACTAAGAAAGCTTTATGTTTTGCAGAGGTTTTTTTGGAGTTAGGGATCCAAAAGATGGAGATTCAATATTTTTTAACCCAAATTAATACTCCACAACTGGAAACACTGTGGTGACATGGGTTGCCAACCCTACTATAACTATAATATAGTATCCTACTATATTAGGGGACCAAATACTATATTTGTTTCTTAGGTTTTCACGCACATCACCCATTAAATACTATATTTCAAAAAAAAATATAGTAGGCGAAACTACTATCTTTTGCTTACAGCAGATATGTACAGTAATGGCTTTCTTAAAAAATAAAAAAAATATTATGATGGCATCGAGCAGCAATTATACATTTGCCATCGACTATATTTTTAGAGGTAACGGTACTGTATGTGATAGAAATAAAGGTGGTAACCCTTGTGGTGATGGAAAAATCTTACAATTTTTAAGCTTCCATCTGTCAAGTCCGTTCCGTCTGAAAAGAAACTTCGTTCCAATACTTTTTGTCTTGAAAACTTTTTTCGATTTCTGTAAGAAAAAGAAAGTTACAGAGCAAATTAGAAACTTAACTAACTAAATATTATATAACCTTAATTATCTTAACTACAACTCCATTCCATAGCGGTGCAGGCGGTTGTTCCAATTTTCCGCTGAAAAATTGCTAAAATTTTCATGGTCACTGATATTATAGTACCTAATTTATGTTATTTACGGGACACTTGCAACAGTGCAGAAACATCGGAGATTAACAAATACAAGAAACATGGTTGCAATCCCATATAACATAAATTACTATAATATCATTTCACAAAGGTTCGTAGGACCGAGGAAAACCGTTACCATAATTTTTAGTGTCAGTCTTTTACGAAATGATAAATGATAGTAATAATAATATATACTTATGTATATTTTACAAGAATATGTATGAATAACATACAACGATTTATCGGAATAAGCAAATGCACATCAATCATAACATAATTGAAATAGCTCAGTCAGAGCATTGAAGATTTGAGACAAGGATTTTATGCGTCACTCCGGAACTGCATCCGTTCGCTCTGAGAGACCGCGTCGGTGGAGGGAGAACCTTACACCCTGCGATATATAATGCCTGCACAGTCAGCACCTGGCAAGTGTTTACGCAACCACTACAGTATGAAGGTGGGTTACAGGCTACAGTTCATTTTTATTTTTTATATAGTAAACAAGCTACCTAATACAGTTTGGTAAACCGTACCACATTATAAACTTTTTTCTAACATTATCGTATTTTTTTATAGAAGCAATAAGCATAACGAACTTTAGATATTATTGTAATGTTTTACAATAACAAGAATCTAGATCAGATCCCAGCATACAATCCAAATAAAGGTTTATGTTACGTTTAAGACTAAGGGCTTCAATTGATTTTCATTGTAAGTCTGGGTAACCATGCGGATACAGCGATCCGTCCATTCAATCAAATGTGTGGCGTTGTCTGTTTGCAGGTTTTGGTGTGTTTGTTAGTGCTGGCAGTGGCTGCACACGCTGGGTTCATCGGTGGCGGTGGCGGAGGCGGGTGGAGGGGCGGTGGCGGTGGTGGGTGGAGGCGCAGCGGCGGCGGCGGTGGCTGGTCCGGCGGCGGCGGCGGCGGGTACGGGGGAGGCGGCTTCGGAGGCGGCCACGGAGGCGGGGGACGTGAGTATATAAATATGTACAAACTATATTTTCCTTATGTAAGATGTGGGGTAAAATGCGTAAAATCTAAGAAGGACCTGATGCGGCCTACACTCCTGGTACTCCGTAAACTCCTCGAATTTCTTATTACTTGTTTTTGTCCGCAACACACACCTACATTGTCTGTGGTCTGCACTATATCTAACATCACGTTAACTTTGACTGTGAGAAGCTAGATTATATGATTAAAAGAGTGCTGGGCGAGATTTTAATGGCATTAAATGAATCTAACTGCTTTATTGAAATTGTTAAATTACCGCTCTACAGGCTGCAAGTATTCCGATCACATATTTAGCAAGATAATCAGAATACAATATTGAAAAAAAATATTTTTTCCAGAAATAAGAGTTGTTAAAGTCATCAGTTCCGGTGGGGGAGGTGGTGGGTTCGGTAAGTTGGAACTATTTTTTTTTACTTTTTTAAACAATATAATGAAAATTTAGTACACCAAATCTTTTAAATATAAGCAAGTTAATTAAATATATAAAATCCAGGAAATATTTCAGCATCAGTTCAGTTAAATGTGAATTATATTCAAAGCAAGTAAACAAGTACGAACAAGTTGGTAACTGTCAGTTATTTCCTAACATTGTTTAATTTGTTGTACAGGCGGTGGTCATGGGGGCTGGTCCGGCGGTGGCGGCGGGTTCGGCGGCGGCGGTGGCGGGTTCGGCGGCGGTGGCGGGTACGGCGGCGGCGGCTGGAGGAGAAGCGGCGGGGGCTCCTCCGGTTGGTGGGGATGATACACGTCTATTGTGATACCTACAACACTAATAAAACTTTATTTATATACCTTGGACTTTATTTTATAATGGCACGTTGTTGAACGACACCACACTATACCTTCTTTATCGTTTAAAGCTCAGAAGAGTCGCGGTCAAATCATATTAGCGAAGCTAAGCGGCGAGAGCGAAAATCGACGTTTTCAACTTAGCAGCCATCCTCCTCATCAATACTTATGAAGTGAACGATAAATGAATCAGAAAGTGTCATCTTCAGCAGCGCAGTCAACATAGGACCTTGATAAGTGGAATATGCTTAAATTAGCTAAATGTTTGCTTTATAAGTTCATATTTACAATTTGTTCTCGTAGATTGATTAGGTATTTTAATCGATAATCTGGTGGGACTGCGGTTAGGACTAGAATATCCCAAATTTTCGGGAAAATACTCAATTTTTAAGAGTTATATTTAAAAATATGTCAGGCTTGCAGAGTTTAAGAACCATTCATATTGTAGAGATTTTTTATAATTTAAAATGCATATCTGATTTTATAGATAGGATGGCCTTTCAAAAGTTCGGGGGTTTTGGCGGACCACGCAGTTAGCACAGGTCTTTCGAAGCTGCAAAATTGTTATTACACTGGTGGTATCTATCCTAACAACATACCAAAAATTTGTAAAGTGCAATTTAACCTACCATGTCTTAAATGTCTTGCCTATAGAACCGTTTATTTCATTAGATGATTAGTGAACGCGCGAGCATCTGTATTTGTTAGTTCTTTTATATCTTATTATAAAGTTGCGGAGATATTAAAGTTTGTTAAGGTTACTTACTACTAAACAACAATCACGAAAGTTATTGAATAATTTTAATAGCAAATCAACATTAGATTAAAATGCTCAAGGTATAATGTATCCACTTCTTTGCTTTAAAAATATATCGTTACAACGGACCTTGCTATTAGTTATTTTATTCATTCGTCAGTGATTACACTCAAAAGATTTACGAATAACAGACATAGTTGAATACAAAATATTAAGATACATAGCAGGTTTCCCGCTCGACATGGAGCGCCCGCCCATCTGAATAAAAGATGGGATTTTTGGATATTCAGCGCTTCAGGGGTTTAATTAGGGAAATTTCGTTATTTTTCAAGAAAGAAATGTGAAAAAAGAAATGTAGTTAAGCTTATTATATTTTTAATTTAAGCTACATGCTAGATTTATAAATCTATTGAAAATATTATTAAAAAAAATAAACGCGGTCCAGGCATCATCTGCCCGGATAGCGGATGGTGCGGGTTCAAAGTCCCGTCTGACCGCGTGGATTTTTTTCTAGTAATATTTTGTACAAGTTACTTAGTTGTTAATTAGGTGTCTAGTCTGGTTACTTATAATACCAGAAAAATACAGTATTTTTTGGAATTACACGAAAGTGATTTTGATTTATATTCCTATGATTTCCTATAATTTTAATGGTTGTCGTAAGTGTATTGAAGTCAGCCATTTAAAAAAATCGCTAAAGTGATTTCCAGAATCGGTACAGCTAGAGAGACAGGGAAGAATTTGTTCCATATTGAATTCGTCACATTATTATTTTTTCGAAACGGACGAAGGGACATGATGGGTAACTCCATGTTATCACATAGGATTTTTTTATTGTTGATTTTTATTTATTTTGTTTAATGATACTAAAGAAAGACTGAACGAGTAAAATAAACAGACGAAGCTCTGCAGAAGCGTGCTAAAACCATTTTAGCACGCTTTTGCAGAGATCATCAGTAAAAAAAGTAAGGCAAAAGAAGAAACAACCAGAGTTATCAAAAAAGAAAAGGATGGAAAGAAAAGGAAAGAGCTTTTTAAAATAAATCATAACTTACAAAGTCCAGATCATTATGGGAGTTTCTTACCCCCTGTTATCCAATAGGGTAACCCGTCTTACCTGACTTATGGGGCAAGATGGGCAGATACCCCTTTACTTTCTATTCGCAATATTACGACTGGTTCTTTTGTATGATCTTTCTAATTAGCTGCTATTTGATATTCTGATAAAACCGTACAATACAAGTAGGTATTTGATTTATTGTGCTTTAAACCTTTGTGTCTTGGCCCACCCTCCCCTGTCAGGTCAAATAATAAAAATATATTAATTCAATTAAATGTAAGTTAATTTAATCAAAAATTAAATGTCATTATATGAATATATATAAATTGTAAGTATTGTATTTAAATCTAAAAAAATATTTTTACTAGATAAAGTACAGGACTTAAACGTCTAGCAATTGAATGCGTGAAATATTTTTTATAAACTATATATTACAAATGTTATGGCAGGAGGAGCTGCTGGCTCCTCTAGCTGGCCGGTACGGCTCATTGTGCCGTGCCGGCCACCGAGGGGTCCCGTGACGGCAGCCCCCCTCTTGTAGTTCTGTCCTGCAAAGAGAGGGGTGGGGAGGGAGCTACACGGGCACGCCCAAGTAGCCCTCCGCAGAGGACGGGGGGCGGCGCGGTGGGCACTAGGCCGCGTACTCAGCCCCCTGCGCACGTCTACGTCTACCCCGGGGTATCGCGGGAACGGGGATTCCGCGGCTTCGCACTAAGCAACTTAGAGGGTATTCGCAGGGTTTTTAGCGGATAGTACGCCGTTAAGCGTGCTCTTAAATGGCGCGGGTTACTTTGGGAGTTAGCCCCATCGTGCCCGTGACGTTTCAGGATGTGAGGTCCGTTCGGCGGTGTGGCGCCCGGTACCGCGAACGCTCGACAACAGGACTGTTGCCGCATCGCGCGTTTTGTATGAAAAAAAAAGGATCGTCCGTACGCTGTACGACAAACGCACCGCTTCGGCACCGCAGCAGGCCGTCAAGAAACGCATAAATTGAAAGAGCCCTTAGAGTACGTTCAGATGAAAGGCGTTTAACACGGGTTTTGCTAACGCGCGTTGACAAGTACATGCATTTTGTTCGAGTCGTTTAGATGCTACCGCGCGTTTTTATTGGACGCGCGCAACGTGCGTTAGCAAAACGCGCGTTAAACGCCTATCATCTGAACTTACTCTTAAAATAGTTTGCTTCAAATTCTTTAGATGGAGCGTGCGATCGCAAGTACATTTATGAAACTTGGTGTCTAAGTAATAAAGCTTATTTTTGTTTGCGAAAAATATAACTTAAATTAATAACAAATTGCTTAATACATTAAAATAATGCTTGACATTTATAAATAAGTGGCAGCTTAAAACAAAAATAAATAAATATATACTACAATAAACCTTAAACTAAAAACCTTAAAAAATAAAATATAATAACTAAAATACATTATTAAAAGAAGTCCCTTTAAGCAAGGTTCCGAAGATGCTGGCAGCGTTCCCCCTTTGGATAGCTATACTAATTCTTTGTCCGAGTTAGCTGCCAGCTCTTCGGTCTCCTGTGATGTCGACTAACCTTTATATGCTATATCATTAAAAAGCCTTATAGCGCGGGGACCCCACGGACCAAGTTTGATTCCATGGAAGGTGGGCCGGGTGCTAGTATGGGATGCAACCAGTTCAGACACACTGGCCCCTTCCCATCAACCAACCAACCAACAACAGAGCTGGTGCGGCTTGTGAAGCGGCTGAAAAAGCTAAGACATGCAAATACAGGGGTCCAGGCTTCGAATATGATTTTGTCCCATTAAATTAAATAGTATAGTAATGTTTCATTTAAAGTGATTAGTTTAATTATGTATTTAATCATAACGCACATTTTCATTATTTTCTTTTTTTGTTAAGCTATTATTTATTTTTCGAAACAAATTAAGTATAAAATATTTAATTTTAACCTAGAGAGTTGAATTTTAACACAGGTGTTGTCTTTAAGACGATCCTAGTCGTGAAGGATTTTTATGTGTTCACATTTTTGTAGGTTTCACTTCTAACGCATGTGAACGCACATGTCCGTTTTTTTCTTTTCCTCTTAGGTTTTATCTATGTTTATAAACACCAAACATGTTTAATGAACATTTTTGAAGTTATACTTCTTTAGGCGCGTTATGAAAAAATGATGAGAGTGAAATTTTTAGATGCGCGCGCATCACTGTAACCCAAAAGTAACAGCATGAAGTTGGCCGCGGGCGCGTTATGAAAAAATCATGTGAGTGAAATTTCGAGATGCGCGCGCATCACCGTAACACAATAGTAACACCATGAAGTTGCCGCGGGCGCGTTATGAATGTTAGTGTCTAATAATGGTGGATTATTAACCACCATTATTAGACATCTGTTCGAAAGGTACTTTGAACGATCCACGGAGCTCCATAAGATGATCGCGTTGTCAAAAACAATGTTGGCACGCTCGTCGCCTCTGATCACTGTTTTCATATTTATAATATTTATCCACATGTTTCTAGTTTCTATATAGACACAACGTGTTTTAGTTACTTACAAGTGCTAATTACATATGGACTAATAACTTAAATTCAGTAGTGATTTTAATTGAATATTTTGAATATTTATTTAATTTTTCAAATTAAAACTGAACTTAATTGACTGTGTTAACTATCCTTTTCCAGTCCTTTTATTATTTTATTGTAATTATTAATTATTTGCATGCAATTAAAAAATATTTTTAATGATGCTAAAGAAGTATAACTTCTCACGCGCGTACATAAGTTACACGCATCCATTTTTTTTTCTCTTATCATTGTTTTTTCTTTTATATATCAAGCACCAAAAGCTCAATATAGCGCCTAGTTGTCCTCATATTTAATTTCGATTACTATATCATGTCTTTAGTAGCACTCCCATGATTAAGACGAATCGATTGACGTAAAACCATCAAAGCGGTCCAAACGTTTCGTCTATAGTGTGCCACAAAGGAACATATGTACATACATGGACTTATAAAAAAAGGCGGACAGAGTCCCGGTAAACAATAAACTGTGTCGCTCAGAGTCGGCCAGGTCGCTGTACGTACAAGCCGGCACGCACACATTCACACAATAGTCAGCCACTACGCGTGCAAACGTCAAAGCAGCCGACACGTTACGTGGAGATAAAAAATAAGCTAAACAAGATATCTTGCTTGTAAAAAGGTGTAAAAACCGTAGTGACCGAAAGAAAAAAAATCCAGGAATCACGTTTCATAGGTAAATGAATAATTGAATCACTTTTTTCTAGTTTCTAGAAATCGAAATCAATTTTAGTTCTAAGGACAAAATGATTAGTCAAAAGCCCAGTGTTGCCAATGTTCATGTAACCATATTACCTAAAATATGGGAAATTGGGTTTGAAATTAACTTCAATCTATTATTTATTATTCTTTTTTATCAGATTTCCTAAAGAAAATGTAGTATGGAGAAATTACTGGAAAATTAATGATTTCCAAACAAATATGTAGTAGTGTCATTTTTAGTCTTCATTTTGAAGCTCAAGACTTATATACAACTAAAGGAGGACTCCGGCGTGTTATTACGTATGCATTACCTCAAAAGGTTGATTAAAATTTTTAACCGACTTCGAAAAGAAAGAGGTTCGCAATGCGTCATATTTGTTATTTTTTTATTGTTGTTCACGCAAATCTCCGAGATTCGTGGACCGTTTATGATGATTCTTTTTTGTTTTAATCAGTTTACTAGCGAGATGGCTGCATATTAATTTACTGGAGATCTGATGAGTAATTTCGGAGGAAAACAATGGAACTCCTCAATTACAAACAGCACTCAATGGGTGTTAGTTTATTTTAAGAAATATGAAAGAGAATGCAGGCCAGGCCATCTATATTTAGTTGATTTACCCAATTTTAAGAAAATTCGATACATTCTAGAATTTCTAATGAGTCCCGACTGTTAAAGTAACTTTGTTCCTTATTAAACAGAATTCTAGACTACTGGACTTGTTTTTTTCTTTTTAGTACATTTTTTTTATTTTCGACATTTTAAATTCATTATTTTTTAATTACAAGAGTTGTATATTTTCTAAATATTCTTTTAAACCCTTCACTTTGATACCTCGCTTGACGGGTTATAAAAAAACTTATACTTTTTTTTCAAAATGTTTCATTTTGGCGCATAAAATCTGTTATTTTGATTTTTTTGAAATTTTAATATACCGAGTGCCACTCACACAATCACGACAAATCAAATGATACCTCGCATGTCAAAATCCGTCAAGACGTTCAGGCTGTAGGGCGTGCCAAATTATTGGACATACATACATACATGCATACATACGCTCGAAAAACATTATCCTCCGCAGTCGGGCAAAAAGTAAAATTTTGAACAATCAAAATATTTTCATGTTTTAACTGTGTTTTATTGGTAAAAAATTGGCTAACCTAGCAACCCTACAATTCACTCACTCATCAATAGCAGCCGCCATTACGGTGCCTCAGTATTGTTTTAGCCGAAACTCTGTCCGCTTTTTTTTATACGTCCATGTGTACATACATATACACAGTCGGGTCATAAGTATTGTCACACAGTAAAAACTTTTCTTTAAGAATGCTGGCCACAAAAAAGTTTATTGAATTCGAATTTCGAATTGTTCATGAAAATAAAAATGTACCTATACTTTATAGAATTTGTTGTATTATTATTATTATTATTATTTATTTGTTTGTTGTACTATTTGTAGAATTTTACTCATTTTTAAATATGGAGTGGACGCTTAAAGAAGGCCGTGTTGCAGTTATTGCGTTGCATCGTTGCGGTTACGCGCCAATTCAAATTTTGACATACTGAAAATTTTGAATATAACCAAAAGATTCGTTTATCGTACCATCAAACGATACAATGAAGACTCTAGTGTAGATGGCAGGTCAAGAAGTGGTCGCCCTCTGTCTGTTAGGACTCCAGCAGTGATAAAAGCTGTGAAGGCGCGAATTCAAAGAAATCCCAAACGTAAGCAGAAACTGTTGGCCCTTCAGATGGGGTTAAGCAGCACCACGGTGAAAAGGGTGTTAAATGAAGAGTTAGGGCTTCGGGCATATCGAAGAAAAACAGGACATCGTTTGAATGCTCGTCTAATGGACCTGAGACTGAAGAGATGCCGCGCTTTGATGAGAGCGGTACGCGGGAAAAAAATATCGGGAAATTCTTTTTTCGGATGAAAAATTTTTTACCGTAGAAGAGAGCTACAACAAACAAAATGATAAGGTGTACGCACACAGTAGTGAAGAAGCGAGCATACGTATTCCGCGTGTTCAACGAGGGCATTTTCCATCCTCGCTCATGGTATGGTTGGGAGTTTCTTATTGGGGCTTAACAGAGGTACATTTTTGTGAGAAAGGTGTAAAAACGAATGCAGTTGTGTATCAAAATACAGTGCTGACGAACCTTGTGGAACCTGTTTCACATACCATGTTCAATAACAGGCACTGGGTATTCCAACAAGATTCAGCGCCAGCTCATAGAGCGAAGAGCACACAAGACTGGCTGGCGGCACGTGAAATCGACTTCATCCGGCACGAAGACTGGCCCTCCTCCAGTCCAGATTTGAGTCCGTTAGATTACAAGATATGGGAACAATTGGAGGAAAAGGCGTGCTCAAAGCCTCATCCCAATTTGAAGTCACTCAAGACATCCTTGATTAAGGCAGCCGCCGATATTGACATGGACCTCGTTCGTGCTGCGCTAGACGACTGGCCGCGCAGATTGAAGGCCTGTATTCAAAATCACAGAGGTCATTTTGAATAAACTTTATTGTCATAAGAATCTATGTTTTGTTAAATTCATTTTGGTATATAAATGGTTACATAATGAATAAACTTGTTTCAATTATTTTATATTAAACATGTGACAGAATTTATGACCTGACTAGGTATAGACTGTTAATAAACACTATGTACCCTACCTGCGCGTCGCGCTTCGCGCTCTTGCATTGCGCAGCCGGGTCAATATATGCTATATCAAATATATGCTCAAATAACACTAAATTTTTGAAACAGTAGCACTAACACTTTCGTATTTATAATATAGGTATATTACGGGTAATATGTAGTACCTTTGTGTCGTGTGTAAAATAGGTACAGTTTTGGTTTTTAGAAAGAGATAAGAAAATATTTTATTTCAAAATTATATTCTTAGGTTTTATGCTACGTATGTAATGGTAACTGCTGGGTAGAATCCCTAACGGGGACCCCGCGGCTTCGCATTTGGCAGTGTAGAAGGTATTCGCAGGACTTTTTTAGCGGATATTATGCTGTAAAGCTCCCGTAAGAGTTGCGGGGTCCTCGGTGGGCAGCCACTGGGGGATCATAAGACTTACGGGAGCCAGGTGTGAGGTCCGTTCGGCGGTGTGCCTCTTAGGGGCGCCGTCGTCTGTAAAAAGATTTTTTTACCTGCGTAATAAAAAAAAGGCTGTTACCTTCTTTGCCATGTTTCGGAGTAAAAGATCCTTCAATTTTTAAATAACACGACAGATATGAGTTTCCTATGTAATTTATTGTGCTGCTAAAACACGACAGTTACGGTTTTTCATACATTTTTAGGCGGCCGCTGCTCGCATGTATGGGGCCAGTACAGGGATTTCGATATTTCTCGAAGAAGGTTGTCAAAATAATTCTCAAATGACAATGACAGATTTTGACCCACCATATACAGTAATATTAGAATTATGAAAAAATATATACGACTTTTTTTCTCGTACCGATTCAATGATTACTTTGTAAAAGCGGCGGATACGAAATAAATATTAAAATAATTTGTATCTACTGTTTCCGTTAGGAGAAGAACGAAAACATGGCATAAGCGTTTTGTTTCACGACAAACAATAAAATGCCAATCAAGTTTTCGAAAAATATCGTTCTCTTTTTTAATAATATGGATAAAATAAGCATTTCGGTTATAAATATAAATAATTTATGTTTAAAAAAATGTTTAACGATTATAGTACATTGTATTTTTTATGCGCATACACATTATTATGTAGTAGTACCTATGTGAAATTAAACGTTATTTTGGATTGATATCCTTTTGATTGACATTTCCGTCAAACAAAAGGAATTGGACGACATTGTCGTTTGTGATTTGGAACCATGTTGAGATGCATAAATTGTTATTTAAGTGTCGATAGAATACAAAGGCATGTCGTTTATACAATATCAGCTACAATACGGACGCTGTTGAATAATTTATAAAAAATCCAATTTTCTGCTCAAATTGCAGCTCGAGAAACGCATGATAATTGTACTCTTTGTAAGTATGTTTGTAAGTATATTATTCAATAACCACAGCTTCTACATAATTTACAACTTTACTATTTTGATTCCTTATATTACAGCTATGAAATATCATTTATCGCATTCGTGTACACCATTTTTATCGGGTGGGTTAAACCTCTATAGAACTTCTGGCATTGTCCTTTCCAAGCATATTATATATGAATATATCTTTTCGCTTCACAACTCCATTCAATAGGTGGCCGTGCAGGACAGTTTTAGAAGTTTTCCGCTGACAAATTGCTTAAAACTTTCATGGTCACTAACATTATAAGTAGTACTTATTAATGTTATTAACTTGACTTACTCCGTAATCAATAGCACTTGCAACAGTGTCGAAATATTGGACACTCGCAAAAAACAAGGAACATGGTAGCAATCCCATATAACATAAATTACTATAATATCATTTGACAATGGTTCGTAGGTAACTAGGAAAAACGTTACTAACATTTTTAGTGTCAGACTTTTACCAAATGATCAATTATAGTTACTTACGTTTAATTAACAAGAATATCTGAAAATGCAAATGCACATCAATCATAATATAATTGAAATGGCTCAGTCAGATCATTGAAGATTTGAGACAAGGATTTTATACGTCACTCCGGAACTGCATCCGTTCGCTCTGAGAGACCGCGTCGGTGGAGGGAGAACCTTACACCACGCGATATATAACTCCTGCACAGTCAGCACCTGGCAAGTGTTTACACTACCACTACAGTATGAAGGTGGGTTACAGGCTACAGTTCATTTTTTTATATAATAAACAAGCTAAGTACCTAATACAGTTAGGAAAACCGTACCACATTTATAAACTTTTTTCTAACATTATCATAATTTTTAAATAAAAGTTATAAGCATAACACACTTAAGATATTATTGTTATGTTTTAGAATAACAAGAATCTAGATCAGGTCCCAGCATACAATCCAAATAAAGGTTTATGTTACGTTTGAGACTAAGGGCTTCAATTGATTTTCATTGACAGTCTGGATAACCATGCGGATTCAGCGATCAGTCCATTCATTCAAATGTGTGCCGTTGTCTGTTTGCAGGTGTTGGTGTGTTTGTTAGTGCTGGCAGTGGCTGCACACGCTGGGTTCATCGGTGGCGGTGGCGGAGGCGGGTGGAGGGGCGGTGGCGGCGGCGGTGGCGGGTGGAGGCGCGGCGGCGGCGGCGGTGGCTGGTCCGGTGGCGGCGGCGGCTTCGGAGGCGGCCACGGAGGCGGGGGACGTGAGTATATAAATATGTACAATAATAAATTGTATGACAAGGTAGCAAAAAAGTATTTTTACGGCGAGGGTGCTACTTTTCTTCAATTCAAAGTACATCGCCCGAGGGAAAAATAATTTGCTCTCGAGTCATATATGTGTACTCTACTTTTCATCCCCTTTCTATGAGAAAATAAATAAGAGACGGTGTTATGTAATAATGAATATATTTAATTAAAAGAAGACATGTGAAATGAAGTAAAAATAATTAAAAATTTATGTTTTTAATGGATACGCTAGCACAATTATTAAATGTTATTGTTACTGTTTTATTTGAGATCGATATTGTTGTCGATTCATTTACATTTTGAGTATTTATTATCTTAGTATCTGAGTGATGCTCAAGAAAATTTCCAGAATCCTTTGATGTAGAAGGTCGTGGCGAGAATGGCAAGGATGAAATGTCTTTGGGTATTAATTTAATGTTTTCTGCAATGCGGGTGCTAGTTTTTTCCTTATTTTGAATAGAATGTTCGATGTAACCCTCTGCTATAGAGCTGGATTTTCACCCTCCGTGCCGCTTTAAAACAGTAAGGTCCGCTCCAGAATCTGCCAAAAGTGTAGCGGAACTTCGGCGAAAACAATGCTCTGTGTATAGCTTGCAATCGGGTAATTTCAAATAAAGAGCGATTTCTAGGGGCATTGAAGATATTCTATTTTTTTCTATAACCTGTTTGAAGCACTTTCCATTTTGATATCTAATAAAAAAATTATTAGATGTTATTTAGGAAGGACGCAGGCTCTGATATTTTTCTACTTTTTGTTTTTACTGGCCACAAATGACGAAAGACCGATCAATTTTTGTTTTTGTGTCAGTTAAATTCACTAAAAGTAATTCATCTGAGTGTTTTTTGATATCTTCGATTGTTATCGTTATAAGCTCGTTACTACGACAAGCCCCATGTATGTTAATATTAAAGCCACCTGTAACAAAACAGAATGGAAATCAAACAAATAGGTACAATAATACGTACACGTTTTAAAACACTCTGTTTATAGATTACAATGGAAAAATAAAAGATACATACTTTTGTTGCGAGATATTCCTTATCAGGCGCGTCATTCAAAAAAGTCTCCACGATTTGGTGAGAAAATACTTTGGTTTGTGTCCTTCGGATAGTCTCTTCAGATAAGCTAGTAATTTTGAGTAGCTATCAATTTTAATATTTTTATTGGTATTAACTGTAGATTTAAGCATATACTCCAAAGGGTAGAAGGTTGCTTAGTTTTGGCCAAATCTTGAAAATAGGCCAAAAACACATGTTCCGAATACGTTTTCGCTCTTTTTCTGTTTTTCCATAGAATGAAATTGTCATAGGCCCTTAAATTTTTCTCTCGGGATTTCGTGAGTAATAAGTTTTGTACGACGTTGTTAGCTTCTAAAGTTATTGTTTCAGGAGTTAATGCATTATCACTTTCATAACTTGAGGTAGTAGAACTCATTATTTTTGCAAAATACAATAAAGTATGTACTGAGGTAACAAGAACAGAAAAGTAATTCGCGCGCTTTTGTTTTATTTTTTTAGTTAGCGCGGGTCCGTGGAGTGCAGCCAACAAGTACCAGTCAGTAATTCATACAATTTGCGTTCAATGTCTATAAATGATATATGTTCTAAATTCAAATCTCTTTTACGCCCGCTAAAAATTCTTATCGGAAAATAGTTATTTTGATCCCATAGTGAAAATGTGGGGTAAATGCCTATGCCTAAAATCTAAGAAGGACCTGATACGGCCTACAGTTCCGATACTCCGTAAAGGCCTTGAACTTCTTCTTACTTGTATTTTTGTCCGCAACACAGATCTTCATTGTCTGTGGTCTGCACTATATCTAACATCACGTGCACTTTGGCTATGAGAACCTAGATTTGATGATTAAAAGAATGATTGAAAGAATGCGAGATTTTAATGGCATTAAATAAATCTATCTTTCCGCTTAATTTAAATTGTTAAATTACTGCTCTACAGGCTGCAAGTATTTCAATCACATATTAGCAAGATTATCAGAATACAATATTGAAAAATAATATTTTATTTTCAGAAATTAGAGTAGTTAAAGTCATCAGTTCCGGAGGGGGAGGTGGTGGGTTCGGTAAGATAGAACTATTTTTTTTTTCTTTTTAAACACTGTCATGAAAATTTAATAGACCAAATCTTCGAAATAATACGTTTATAAAATATATAAATTCCTGGAAATATTTCAGCACAAGTTCAGTTAATTGTGAATTATATTCAAAGCAAGTAAATAAGTACGGATTGGTAACTGTCATTTATTTGCTAACTTGTATACTACTACTTTGATATTGTGTGATACAGGCGGTGGTCACGGGGGCTGGTCCGGCGGCGGCGGCGGGTTCGGCGGCGGCGGGTTCGGCGGCGGCGGTGGCGGGTTCGGCGGCGGCGGCTGGAGGAGCGGCGGCGGGGGCTCCTCCGGCTTGTGGGGATGATGCACGTCCACTGTGATACATATACAACATAACGTTAATAAAACTTTATTTATATACCTTGGACTTTATTTCCTAATGGCACGTTGTAGAACGACACCACACTATACTTTCTTTATCGTTTAAAGCTTAGAGGAGTCGCGGTCAAAACATATTAGCGAAGCTAAGCGACGAGAGCGAAAATCGACGTTTTCAACTTAGCAGCCATCCTTCTCATCCGTACTGCTTGGGCAATATTTATGAAGTGAACGATAAATGAATCAGAAAGTGTCATCTTCAACAGCCGAGTCAACATAGGACGATAAGATGATAAGTGGAATATTTGCATTATAAGTTCATCTTTACAATTTGTTCTCGTAGATTGAGTAGGTATTTTAATCGATAATCTGGTAGGACTGCGGTTAGGACTAGAATTTCCCAAATTTTCGGGAAAATAGTAAATTTTTGAAGAGCTGTTTTTAAAAATCTGTCAGGCTTACAGAGTTCAAGAACCATTCCTATTGTAGAGAATTTTGTATAATTATATGTGATTTTATAGATAGGATGACCTTCCAAAAGTTCGGGGTTTTTGGCAAACCACACAGTTAGCACTGGTCTTTTGCAACTGCAAAATTGTTTTTACACTGATAAAACTAGTATCTATCCTAACTGTTAACGCCATCTATGCTTCGAAGAGAGAAGCTGCAATCGGTCCATCATCATCGTCCGTTCATTCATTCATTTCGTACCCATTCGTTACTACATTCACTCATTTTGATTTATATAGATTCACTCTCCCTCTTGCAATTCGAATTCAAAAAAGACAACGTACGCACATAATTTGAATAGATCTGTATATTTCTATTTTATTGAGAAATCCTCAGAAAGAAAACACTAAGCTATCGAACACTAACAACATACCAAAAATTTGTAAAGTAAATTTAACCTACGATGTCTTAAATGTCTTGCCTAAAGAACCGTTTAATTTATTAGATGATTAGTGAACGCGCGAGCATCTGTATTTATTAGTTCTTTTATATTTTATTATAAAGTTGCGGGGATATTAAAGTTTGTTAAGGTTACTTACTACTAAACAACAATCATGAAAGTTATTGAATATAAACTCGAATGATATTTTAATAGCAAATCAACATTAGATTAAAATGCTCAAGGTATTATCCACTTCTTTGCTTTAAAAACATATCGTTACAACGGACCTTACTATTAGTCATTTTATTCATTCGTCAGTGATTACACTCAATAGATTTACGAATAACAGACATAGTTGAATACAAAATATTAAGATACATAGCGGGTTTCCCGCTCGACATAAAGCGCCCGCCCGCAATAAAAAGGGATTTTTGGAAATTCAGCGCTTCAGGGGTTTAATCAGGGAATCATCGATATTAATCAAGAAAGAAATGTGAAAAACTATGAACTTCTGGTCAATCCGCCTAATATTAATATTATTTGTAATAGTATTTTCAGTCAATGAGCTCTGCAGCTTGATAATGGCAATGACAAAACTTGATAATGGCAGTATTCTGGCGATCGCGGACGATAAAGCACTATTTTTTTAAATAATACTTGGGCGTTAGTTGAAAGGTCTGCTGAAAATGGACTAAGGAAAGTCATAAAGTGGCTGGATAACAATCTGCTTACAATTAATATACAAAAAACAAAATATATATGTTTTAGAATCTCTGAGGCTACTAAGCCGCCAATCCACTTCACTATCAAAGCCCATTCTTCTCTGTGTGACCTAGAAATTGACTGCAATTATGAACTCCTAATGCAAAGAGATGACCACAAATATCTAGGAGTATTAGTTGACAAGAACCTAAATTGGCACCAACAAGTAACAGCGATAGGCAAAAGGATAAGGAAACTCCTTCCCATTTTTAGGAGCCTCAGAGATGCCGCCGATCACAAGCTAATCCGTAAAAAATATTTTGCCCTCTGCCAATCTCTTCTGACATACTGTGTTACGATGTGGGGTGAAGCAGCTGCATTTCTCCTGGAATTAGAAAGGGCTCAGAGAGCTATGTTCTGTAAGCCTAGATGATATCCAACTAAACAGCTCTACGAGGAAACAGGGCTTCTCACTGTTCGGCAGTTGTTTATATACAAATCAGTTCACCGCTACCATAAAACCCTGGATCCTACGCAGCTGCTCCTAAATAAAAGACGCATTCGTACTCCTGTCCCAATTTGTAGAACAGTGTTTGCTAGACGACAAGTACACTTTACAAGTCCACTTTTATATAGATATTTTAATGATTTAAACAATATTATTAAACTAAATAGAAATAATCTTAAAACTGCACTTCAAAAAAGTTTAAAAACGATAGATTTCAAAAATACGGAAACTATATTTAAAATAATAAGATAAACATTATAAGATGCACGCACATTTATACACACACACATAGACACACACAAAGACTCATAACAAACTCCTTTGGCTATTCCATTGACTTTATAACTTAAGAACAGTTATCTGGATTAATAAATTGTTTACTAAATGGTACACAACTTTATGAATAGGGTGGAGGGTTGATTACCTGAGACACAGGATTCATCCTAGTTCAGGTGTCAACTCACCATAATCTGAACAATACATACCTTTTATTTTTGTAAAAAAATGCATGTTTTTATATAATTATTTTTATGTACCCATTAATACCAACATTGTGAAAATTGTGATTATGGTGATAAATAAAGGTTATTATTATTATTATTTTGTTTTATTATAGTATTTTTAAGTAAATTTATTATTGTTTATGTGTAGGTATTTATCGTATATATAAATATGTACCATGTATATTTATAGACGTTAAATTATAATTATTATATACAGTAACATATAGTGTTATCATATTTTTACTCGACTGCGCAATACAAGAGCGCGAAGACAGGGTATAGTGTTTAACAGTCTATACATATATGTATGTTCCTTTGTGGCACACAAGAGACCAAACGCGTGGACCGATTTTGATGATTCACACATCAATCGATTCGTCTTAATCATGGGACTGCTACTAAAGATATGATAGTGATCAAAATTCAATATGGGGACAATTAGGCGACATATTGTGACGAAGTAAAAAATCTTTTTACAGACGACGGAGCCTTTAAGAGGCACACCGCCGAACGGACCTCACACCTGGCTCCTGCAAGTCTTAGGGACCCCCCAGTGGCTGACCACCGAGGACCCCGCAACTCTTACGGGCGCTTTACGGCATAATATCCGCTAAAAAAGTCCTGCGAATACCTTCTTCACTGCTTTATGCGAAGCCGAGGGGTCCCCGTTTAAGGATTCTGCCGCGACTCCGCACTTGTTTATGTTCCCTATATCTTTTTTCAGTTTATTTGACTGTTTAGGATCTACAACGATTTAAAGTTGTATATTACCCACTTACGCTTTTAATTTCAATCTTACGTTTGTATGGAACTTTGTTACTCTTTCACCTAAAAATACTGAATGGATTTTAATGAAACTTTACAATAATGTAGCTCATACATGATAATAACATATAGATAAAAATGTATGTAGTCCTTGAGTAAATTGGCCAAAATATAACAATAAGTGTCACGTAAGACGGAATAAATCTCCCATCTGCGAGCCATTTTGGCTTGCACTACAAAAACAATAAAAGTTACATGATAAAGAGTGAAAATGTATCTCTTAAATAGTTCTACAAAAAAGTAAGCGACACCATATATTAAATTCTAATGTGCAAGCCATTATCGTTAAAATAGTAAATCCAAAATTAAGTATTATTTCATGTCCATTTCCAAAATGCACATTTTGCATTAACATATTATTTTTTATCAAAACAAATACTTTTATCGCTTTTGATATAAAGACTGACAATGTTAAATTTGGCCTAAGAACCAACACCAATTTGGCATTTATGATAATTCTTAGTATATTTTTTGCGATAATTATCTTAAGCTGACATAACATGTGTCCTGATTTTTGGTCATTTTCGTCATTCTGTTTTTCGCTACCTGTCCCTTTCTCTAAATCTTGACACATCAGTGTGACGTGTCTTTTCTTGCAGACAAGGCACTTCGGAAAACTTCGACATCTTTTTGCCATGTGACCAACTTTTAAACAAATCATGCAGGCTCTTCTACTTTTTAATAAATCTTTACGTTCTGTGAGAGTCGTTTTCGCCGCCTTGTAACATTCCAAACTTGAATGAGTATTCTTTTCACACCATATGCATGCAATCTTTCCTATATCCTGTTTGACTTTCCCATCGCCCTTTTCAGACCTTCCTTCCGTGACGAAACATGCAGTAGGAGGGTTGGACCTTGTTTCAAAACCGGAACGAGCCAACTGTATCCTTTCTTCTGACTCGACTTCATCTTTCAGGAATTGCATAAGTTTTGTCAGATCA
Organism: Chilo suppressalis; assembly: GCA_902850365.2. Lineage (NCBI taxonomy): Eukaryota > Metazoa > Arthropoda > Insecta > Lepidoptera > Crambidae > Chilo > Chilo suppressalis. Next base: position 17,115,983 of record OU963900.1, read on the forward strand.
TCTCCTTTTATCTCGCTCCTGTAACGGATTCTGTTCCAGGTCCTTAAAATTTCTTCGGGCAATGCTGACTCGATCATAGGGTATAGTATAGAAGCATATTTGTCATTGGCAACCCCTAAGGTCTCTAACGCTTGAAGATGACTGTGCAAGTTGTCATATAACAAATTGATCGAGTGGTGTTCTCCTTTATTTCGTAACAGTACTTGGTTCAAAATGCCTCGGACATAAGTTTCAATAAGAATATCCTCTCTCGCAAATCGAGCTTTTAAAGCATCCAGGGCTTTTAAATAGTTGTCACCGCTGGGCGGGTAACTCTCGATAAGTTGACGAGCGTTAGTTTCTGGAGCCATTGACTGGAGTAGATACTGAAATTTATCAATGTTGTATAACTCACCATCGTCATGTATCTTTTGAAATTGTCCCCACCACAGTAACCAATTTTTGATATTGCCATCAAACTTCATGAGCTCAAGTTTCGGCATGTGAAGTCGTTGTTGGCTCTTGTAATTCCTGTTGTCGCAACTTGCTGCCACAACAGACTCCGCGGAACACAACGACGGTATACTCTTACTTTGGCCCATTTTTGACGAGATCCTTCTGTGTTTCGCTTGTAGTCGGAACCATTTTTATTGCTTTCTCCTGATCTGCCTCGAACGCCTCTTGATCAAATGGTTCTGATGAACACCACAAATCTCGTAAAGCGCTTTCTACTTCAAATAGTTTTTCGGAAGTTTCAGCTAATATCATAAAGGATTCTTCGAAATCGTCATAGTTCTGAACTTCGTCAAAATGGTCTAGTTCGTCAGCGCATATTGTGAATTCTCTTCTCAATTGTGTTCTTTTCCGCTTAAGAGACTCCATTGTCTTTTATTTTATCGCTATTTATATTTTAATGTCACGGTCGCCAGAATATTAGAAAATAAAAAGGTGGAATCTTGCGGAATCGAATCCTTTAATAATTAGTACACAATTGACATTAAAAAATAGGAAAATTATAAACTACTTATTGCTAGGCAACAAAGGATCATCCATGGTCAGGAACTATGGATATAGATTTCATCACAATACGGTTGCTAGCTTCTTCACTACTGTGTGCGTACACCTTATCATTTTGTTTGTTGTAGCTCTCTTCTACGGTAATTTTTTTTCCATCCAAAAAAGAATTTCCCGATAATTTTTTCCCGCGTACCGCTTCAACAAAGCGCAGCATCTCTCCAGTCTCAGGTCCATTAGACGAGCAATTAAACGATGTCCTGTTTTTGTTCGATATAACCGAAGCCCTAAGTCTTCATTTAACACCCTTTTCACCGTGGTTCTGCTTAACCCCATCTAACGGGCCAACAGTTTCTGCTTACGTTTGGGATTTCTTTGAATTCGCGCCTTCACAGCTTTTATCACTGCTGGAGTCCTAACAAACCGAGGGCGACCACTTCTTGACCTGCCATCTACACTAGTCTTCATTGTATCGTTTGATGGTACGATAAACGAATCTTTTGGTTATATTCAAAATTTTCAGTATGTCAAAAATTTAATGGGCGCGTAACCGCAACGATGCAACGTAATAACTGCAACACTTTAAGCGTCCACTCCATATTTAAAAATGAGTAAAATTCTTAAAAGTATAGGTACATTTTTATTTTCATGAACAATTCGAAATTCGAATTCAATAAACTTTTTTGTGGCCAGCATTCTTAAAGAAAAGTTTTTACTGTGTGACAATACTTATGACCTGACTAGGTATAATAATAAATAATGTAGCTACATTATGATGAATGAATTTTCGAAATCGGTTCAGTAGTTTGACAGATTATTTGTTACAAACATACAACACTTGCCTCTTTATAATATTAGTAAAGATAGTAAGGATAATCAAATATAATTAAGGAAAAAGAATTAAAAATAAAGTAAGTAGGTAATAGGTTTATATATGCTTATATTAGTCAAAGTTACTCAGCATTTTTGGTAAACAGTGATTCCTTATTCGCTAATAGATACATACTTAATGGTCTTTATTAATCGGCTCGCGATAATGTTGGTTTTGTAAATATAAACGATGATTCTGCAAAAATCGAAGTAAATAATATAAAGTTTAAGTTTTAATAATAATTACTTATAAAATTCTGTAAAGTAAGGAACAAAGCTACTTTAACAGTCGAGACCCATTAATGAAAAAAATTGATCCATCCTTGAATATCTAATGGGTCCCGACTGTTTAAGTAGCTTTGTTCCTTACTTAACAGAATTATAGACTACTGGACTTGCTTTTTTCTTTGCAGTTTTTATTTGAAGAAATAATATTTAATAATATTTTTTTTTCTTTTTACTTTTATCCTTTTATTTACTTTACCGCATGGTTGACTGGTAGAGAATTTCATATGGCATTAAGTCCGCCATTTGTTGCAAAACAATAAAGAGTAAATAAATAAATAAAAAAGAAATGCAGTTGAGCATAATGTAACGTGTTACATTTTTCAATTACTATATTTTTCATTTAAGTTACATGCTAGATTTATAAATCTATTGAAAATATTTCTAGAAAATTTTAAACGTGGCCCAGCCATCGTTTTCCCGGATAGCGGATGGTGCGGGTTCGAGTCTTACAATATTTATGTTGATATCGTCTATTATATATGCGGTCGTTAATAGTTTATTTATTTATTTAGTGCCGCCATCTATCGTTTCAAAAATCTCCTACGAGTTGAACATGCCCATCGCCAAGGTGGCTTACTGACGTCATTTGGCAACAGAAAAAACAAGACTTAACCTTTAGGTTTTTTTTCACTGAAACGATTTTTTTTTCGACAGATTGACTGTACTAGTACAGTCTAAAAAAACTATTTTTTTTTCATGTATACTATTATTTTTTGTTTTTCAATCATGAAAAAAATAAAAAATAGTAAAACGTACATCGAAATGTGCACTGCATGTGTAATTGAACTGCCCAAAACCGCTCTATTGGATTTATCATATCTGCGCAATTTATAACTTGAAAACGGTAAGTAATACAAAAAAATTGTTTATACAAAAGTTGTTAGTAATTATGTACGGAACAACTTTTCCATTTAAAGTTTTACATTAAAATGATATTTTCAGGGTGAAGAAGTGAAAAAACACTTTTTTGAGACTTTAGCGCCACCTACAATGTGCAGTTTTTGCTGTACGAGATTGCAACAATGACATAAATTGTAGTACTCAACGCCCTCTACAATTATGGTCGGAAAAAAAGTAACTAAAATGCATACAAAACAAGAAAAATGCGTTTCAAAAAATTTTTGACGGTTTTTTTGTTTTTCAAAAAAACGCCTACGAATTGAACATGCCCATCGCCAAGGTGGCTTACTGACGTCATTTGGCAACAGAAAAAAACAAGACTTACCCTTTAGGTTTTTTTTTCACCACTCAACCTACAGATTGACTGTACTATTATTCCGCGAACTTTTTGACCTCCCCTCGAACATACATATCGCACCTTTATCACAGCGGTGACACTGTGTACGTGAGAGTTCCAGCGTCAGTGACCTTGAGCAGGAGCGTGTATGCGCTAGGGTTGAACTTGGAATTTAGACTTGTGCCAATGAATATTTATGCATAGTAAGTTATTAAATGTAAACTGATTCAAGGATACTGGGGTAAATAATGAAGGATAGGTTTGATTTTATAATCAATTTTTAATCTTTTAATGTAGGTACTATAACAAATTGCTAACTTTTATATATTTTCTCCTTTTTCGATTCGTTTTATAATTCTTATTATTATCTAAATAATAATAAGATTGCGTAGCGTAGTCAGTCTGTGCGTGCAATGCAGTGCAACGCTATTATTTTACTATTTCGCTACTGCCATCCCTTCGGTCGAGGCAGTCGGCGACTGCCCTCTCCACGCCCCGCGCGCCGCGCAACGCCCCCGCACACCTCCAGACACCCACACATAGCCGCGGGCGATTTTACGAGCACACATGCTTAAGTGTCGCTTCTTTTCGCGTAGTGTATATATTCTGTGCCTTTATTCCAATACTGTCATTAAACAAAATTCTTCAAAAAATAGTTTACAACGCCATCTATTTGCTACGTTATGAATCTACACATTACTTCAAATCCTGTATTTTAATTTTATTTTATGATAATGACAGTATTGGAATAAAGGTGCGATATATAGACTGTTAATAAACACTATTCTTATAGGTACCCTATCTGCGCGTCGCGCTTCGTGCTCTTGCATTGCGCAGTTGGGTTAAAAATAACAGCGTACAAGTTTCGTAAAAATATATGTCAAATCAAATATATGCTCCAATAATACTTTCGCATTTATAATATAGGTATATAACGGGTAATATGTAGTATCTTTGTGACGTGTGTAAAATAGGAACAGTTTTTGGTTTTTAGAAAGAGATAAGAAAATATTTTATTTCAAAATTATATTCTTAGGTTTTAAGCTACGTATGTAATGGTAATTCATATAAATGTAACTATCCAAAATCGTTTCGTTTCATTTGACTGAACATTTATCTAACAAAACACAAACTAGACAAATAAGCTATCTAGTCATTTTGAAACCTGTTCATTATGCGATGTGGTCAAATAAAAATCTAGTCATTTTGCGATCTTGTCATTATGTGATAAAGTCATTAATGGGGGTTAGTTACACTGCGACCTAAACAACCTAAGGTCAACCCATTTTTCGCATTTTTAAGACAATCATCCGCTATTGTCCACCCAACTCGGGTAACTACTGGACTTTGAAGTATCCACATTTTGTCCATGGTTAATTCAAATAAATAATGTTTTTTGTAGATTGAAATGATCTTCGACCTGTTGATATCAACAATGTTCATACAAACTGGAGATAATTTTACTAGAAAAAAATTCGAACTTAAGAAATTTTCTTTAGATTTAGGTTTTCCAAGGTAGCCTGGAACCTCTGCCATGGTTCGGAGTAAAAGTTCCTTCAATTTTAAAATTACACAACAGATATGAGTTTCCTATGTAATTTATTGTGCTGCTAAAACACGACAGTAACAGATTTTCATACATCTTTAGGAGGCCGCTGCTCGCATGGGGCCAGTACAGGGATTCCGATATTTCTCGAAGAAGGTTGTCAAAATAATTCTCATATTTCCAAGCATATTATGTATGAATATATCTTTTCGTTTCACAACTCCATTCACTAAGTAGCGTTGCAGGAGTTTTAATATTTTTCCGCTGACAAATTGCTTAAAACTTTCATGGTCACTTACATTACAGTACTTATTTATGTTATTTACAATAGCACTTGCAACAGCGCCGAAATATCGGAGACTCGCAAAAAACAAGGAGCATGGTAGCAATCCCATATCCCATATAACATAAATTACTATAATATTTGACAAAGGTTCGTAGGTTACTAGGTTAAATATATATATATATGGTTAAATGACTTTTACCAAATGATAAATCTCTTATCTATTAGACAAGTCAGTCCGTCTGTCTGTGGTGCTGTTTCAGCGGCCAAACCGTAAGAGATAGATAAAGAGAATATTTAAGTTATAAGTTGAATAGTCTGATAAGACTACAAACCGGATTTGAGTAACGTAGCACTTCCGGTTTTCGAGAAATCAGGTTTTGGTGAACATTTGGTTCACTGGTTTGCTAGTTATAGTTACTTCCGTATATTTTACAAGAATATCTGAAAAACATCTAACGATTTATCGGAATAAGCAAATGCACATCAATCATTACATATTTGAAATAGCTCAGTCAGAGTATTGAAGATTTCAGACAAGGATTTCATGCGTCACTCCGGAACTGCATCCGTTCGCTCTGAGAGACCGCGTCGGTGGAGGGAGAACCTTACACCACGCGATATATAACGCCTCTACAATCAGCACCTGGCAAGTGTTTATACTACCATTACAGTATGAAGGTGGGTTACAGATTACAGTTATTTTTATATAATCAACAAGCTACCTAATACAGTTAGGGTTTGGTAAACCGTACCACATTTATAAACTTTTTTCTACCATTATCATAATTTTTAAATAACAGCAATAAGCATAACGCACTTTAGATATTATTGTAATGTTTAGGATAACAAGAATCTAGATCAGATCCCAGCACACAATTCAAATAAAGGTTTATGGTTGATTTTCATTGTCAGTCTGGGTAACCATGCGGATTCAGCGATCAGTCCATTCAATCAAATGTGTGGCGTTGTCTGTTTGCAGGTGTTGGTGTGTTTGTTAGTGCTGGCAGTGGCTGCACACGCTGGGTTCATCGGTGGCGGCGGCGGTGGCTACAGCGGAGGCGGTGGTGGCGGCGGGTGGAGGCGCGGCGGCAGCGGCGGCGGCTGGTCCGGTGGCGGCGGCGGCGGCGGGTACGGAGGAGGCGGCTTTGGTGGCGGCCACGGAGGCGGGGGTCGTGAGTATATAAATATGTGCATACTATATCCTCGCGTAAAATGTGGGGTAAAATGCGAAGTAAATCTAAGAAGGACCTGATGCGGCCCACAGTCCCAATACTCGGTAAAGGTTTCAACTTTATCTTACTCGTATTTTTGTCCGCAACACAGACCTAGATTGTTTGTGGTCTGCACTACGAGTATATCTAACATCTCGTTAACTTTGGCTATGGGAACCTCGATCAGTATTCCGATCACATATTTAGCAAGATAATCAAAATACAATATTTAAAAAATATTTCATTTTCAGAAATCAGAGTAGTTAAAGTCATTAGTTCCGGAGGGGGAGGTGGTGGATTCGGTAAGTTAAAATTTGTTTCTTTTAAAGCACTTTAATATTTTTTGTCAGTCAGTGATATCCTAACGTTGTATAATGTGTGGTACAGGCGGTGGTCACGGGGGCTGGTCCGGCGGCGGCGGCGGGTTCGGCGGCGGGGGTTCCTCCGGCTTGTGGGGATGATGCACGTCCACTGTGAAACATATACAACATAACACTAATAAAACTTTATTTATATACCTTGGACTTTGTTTTTACTGGTACGTTGTAGAAACCATACTATACTTTCTTTATCGTTTATAGCTTAGAAGAGTCAAGGTTTAATCATATTAGCGAAAACGAGCGGCGACAGCTAAAATTGTCATTTTCAACTTAGCAGCCATCCTCCTTATTCGTACCGCTTGAAAAATGATCTAATGTAACACTTGTGCATGGGGACGATAAATGAATCATAAAATATTATCTTGAGCAGCGTAGTCAACATAGGACCTAGATAAGTGGAATATCCTTAAATTAGCTAAATGATTGCCTTACAAGTTTATCTTTACAATTTGTTCTCGTAGATTGAGTAGGTATTGATAAGCTGGCGGGACTGCGGCTAAGTCTAGAATTTCCCACATTTGGGGGAAAATAGCTGCTTTCTGAAGAGTTATATTTTAAAATCTATTTGGCATACAGAGTTTAAGAACTAGTTTAAGAACTTTATATTGTAGATAATTTTGTATACGATGAATAATATATGTATAAGTGATTTTATAAATAGGATGACCTTTTAAAACTTATGAGCGAGGAGCCGGAAATAGACCGAAATTTCGGGGTTTTTAGGGGACCAACCATTTACCAAAGGTCTTTAAAGCTGCAAAATTGATTTTACACTTATGGTATCTATCCTTACAACATATCCAAAAAATCAGTAAAGTACAATTTATGGCAACCTATGATGTAAATGTCTTGCGTATAGAACGGGTTAATTCACACTATATATATACTAGTCGCGCGTTAGGTAAACACCCGGCCATCTGCATTTCTTATTTCTTTGATAATATCTTATTATTAAGTTGCGGAGACATTAAGTTTGTACTAAAGTAAGGTAACTACTATAGTTTTATAAAACAATAATGAAAATTATTTAATATAAACGCGAATGGCATTTTAATAGCAAATCAATATTAGATTAAAATGCTCAAAGTATTATAGTATTATATATCCACTTCTTTGTTTTAAAAATGTATAGTTACAACGTAACTTACTATTCGATAGATAAAAAGCTTGATATTTATTTTTCAGTGATTGCATTGTATCTAAAAGATTAAACACGAAGAGCATACATAGTTAAGTACAAGATATTAGGATACATAGCGGGTTTCCCGCTCGAATTGGAGAGCACGCCCGTCGTAATAAAAGAAGGGATTTACATATGGAAATTGAGCTCTTATGGGGTATAAGTAGGGAATCTTCGATATTTTCCAAGAAAGAAATGTGAAAGAAGAATTGCAGTTTAGCTTATACACTTACGTATGACACTGGTATGACAACAATAAAAATTATAAGAATATCCATCAAAATCGCTGTCATGAAATTCAAAAAATACTGCAATTTTGGTATTATAAGTAACCAGGCTAGACACCTGATTACTAAGTCATAGAAAATATTACTAGAAAAAAAAACAAAAACTTGACGTTAAGTGTTACATTTTTCTATTATTGCATATTTATTTTAAGCTTAATGCTAGATTTATTAATCTATTGAAAATATGACTAGATAACATTCCACGCGGTCCAGGGCATCATCCGCTACAGATGGAGCTAAAGAAGTTTCACTTCAGTCGTGTGGTAATAAGCACACTCGTTTTTTTTTAGTAATATTTTCTATAAGTTACTAAGTTGGTAATCAGGTGTCTAGCCTGGTTACTTATAATATCAGAAAGTTGCAGTATTTTTGGATTTTCTAGACAGTGACTTTGATGAATATTCTTATGATTTTGTAATTTTTTTATTTTTGTCATAGTGTAGATATTGGTCAGTCGTTGAAAAGTTTCGCTGAAGTGATTTCCAGGAAAGGCAGAACTAGAGACAAGGGGCATGATGCTTTAGTAGATATATGAAAAATTTAGGAACTCCATCGTAACACATAGGTTTTTATGTTTTTATTTATTTTTAAGCATTTAACTGCTAGATGTCTAAATCTAAAGAAAAGTTTACTAGAAAAAAATCCACGCGGACTTCGCAATCTGGGCGAATGCACTGACCATTATGCTACCACGGCCCTATTCGCCGCGTCGAAATTTTCATAGCCTTAAGCTGCAAGGCAGCGCCATCTCTTCGCATTGTAGGTAACCCACATATGGTAGGTATTTTTTTCTAGTAAACTTTTCTTTAGATTTAGACATAGGTTTTTATATATTTATTATATTCGACGACCTCCGTGGCCGAGTGGTTTGTATGCCGGGTTTCATGGTGTCGCTAACTCGAGAGTTCTCCTTGGTTCGAATCCCGGTGGGGGCAGATGTTTGTGTGATGAATACGAGCATTTGTACTCCAGTTATGGATGTTAAATATGTATTTCTATATAAATATACTTATTTATGTACAGTATATGTATTCTATCCGTTACCCTAGTATCCCATAACACAAGCCTTACAGTGCTTACTTCTAGGCAATTGGTGGTAATGTTGAAAATATTTATTTATTTATTATTATTAGATTAGATTACTTATTATTAAGGTTAATAAAAGAAACACTGAACAAGTAAAATGAACAGACGAAGCTATGAAGAAGCGTGTCAAAATGGTTATTTTATCTTAAGGTAAGATACCTTATTATAGTACGAAAAAGTAAGGCAAAGAAGAAACAACCAGAGAAATCAATAAAGAAAAGGAGAAAACTATGCTAAAGAAAACATTACTTACAAAGTACTTTTCGCAATATTACGACTGGTTCTTTTGTATGGTCTTCTTAAATAGCTGCTATTTGACAGTCTGATAACCCTGCATAATTTAAAAAAAATTAGTCTCGGTTATTCATCAAGGGAGTGCGTACACGCGGGATGTTTAGATAATAATAGTGTGCAGCGGCGCGTTCGATAGTAAGTTTTTTATTTTTTTTTATGTTAATTTTAGGATATATAGCTGTTTCTAGACTTTTATAGTGAAGAAAGGAATGATATTAATTATAAATTTTCTCATGTTTTTTCATATTTAATGAAACATTACGTGGTTGTCTATAGCGTCTAAACACCAATCCTTGAGGCCAAAAATCATTTTGTAGAAAGATATTTAATTTTGTCACTGGTATTGTTATCTTAAACGAATTAAAATTAGTCTCTTTACTTTGGCGTAGTAGTTCAACGTTTTGACACTCCTCTTTCATTTCCTTTACATACTCTTTTATATCTTCCACTGTTGTACATTTTTGCGTACGTGATAAATATATATAGCCAAACGTCTCCGCTGCTTGTAATATACTTGTGCTAAGTGACGTGCCGCGTGTATTTTTGTATTTATAGTTATATTTTTTACTTATTACCGTAGCAAACCCATCCTGGTCGTTATTTGTGTATTTTTTCTCTGCGAGGGCAACGTCTCTATAGGTAGGTTTGTGTATGTTTCGTTTGTTATTACTTTGAGTCAGCTGTTCGTTCGTTAACGCAGTATATGTCAAAGCAGCCGATATTCGTGAAAGGTCGGTTGGAGTCGGTGCGCGCGCGCAAGTGTGAGCAGGCGACACTGATATAGATTGGCAGCTCCCGCTCTCACACATTCCGTTCGTTATTTTTGAATGAGAGATGAGGGAACGCACTTTTTTCGTTGCCACAGGATCCAATCTACCCTCATTGTAGTCGCTATCTACAATATTCAATGATAATGTATCCGGCAGTTCCTTTCCTGCATTTTGATTTTCATTACAGCTAGGCAACGAGAACGAATCTTTCTTATTGCCGGAAATTAGACCATAACAGCTGTTTTTTAACTCTAATATCATTTGTTTTAAATTATTAACCTCTTGTTTCACTGACTCGAAGTCAGAAGTCAATGCAGAGTTGTCAGCCAAAACAGGGTTTTTAGATTTAATAAAAGCCACTTCCATCTTCAGCAATGCCATGTCTTTTAAGAAGGCTGTTACGTCAACGTGGTCAAAAGACACAGCAGGTAATTTATTTAGGTTCTTTGCCACAAAAATAGGTAAACAGTCAGGTTCATATTCTTTTATTAATTTGATAATTTCTTGGACACTTTTTCGCTCATCACCTTCTTTTCTTCTCATTATCTTCTTATTAGGAGCCATCAGCGCATAGGCGATAGATCTTGCGTTCTCAATTTCTTCCATAGAAAAACTACTGAGACATATTTGAATAATTCCGGATTCTGGCAGTGTGTCGACCTTATGACTCACGAAGGCTAACAACTCATTAATCACCACTTTACACTGATCACATCTTGGATTACAGACAGTCTTATTATTTGTTTTGGATACACAACTAGCCTGAGGCGGGGAGCGTCCCGTAGTCGGCATTGTAACAACAATTTTTGCGCATGCGTCCTCCTCGACGTTGGATCGCGAACTCATGTATATAAAATTATTCAAACTGGTTGCAATGCGTTCTGGCTTCATAATTTTTTCATAATAATTTTGGGGGTAATTAGTAAAAGCGAAAAACGTACGACACCTCGACCGGCTCGTCGGGCTGCAATAAGTTACTAGTAGTCGTAACAAAAGCCATCCACTGCACAGCGTATACGTAAAAAGAATGTGCGGGTGATTTGATTCGTTACTGTTATGTGGTACTGTATCGCATAAATTGAGTAATAATATCATTGAAAGAATTTTATAAATTACGCCAAATTATTTTTAATTAATTGTTAGTAAATTATATTTTAAGAAAATAACTAAAACTGATTTAAGAATGAATAACATCGGCAGCAGTAATTGTGTATATAAACGCGAAATATAAAACGAAAATAGTTTTTGTTTAATATAATTATCATCATATTCGTGATAAAATAAAAATAGTACGATTGTATAGAACGAGTTTGGCGTGTAAGGTAAAATTATACTCACATGTTTCGATTGAGTGTTCAGTATTGAGCATAGAATGTTGTTTACTCGGTTCGCCACAGAGTATAACGGTTGCACAGAGGTGACAAGATTTAAACACAACAATGACATGGAAAAGCATATAGAAATAAAAATAAAACTATAACCTACGACATAACATCTGGACCATACTACACAATTTTTTTGAAGTCTTCTTCCGAGGCAATGAAAACCGCTGGGCTTGTGTCGTCTTTCCGTATATAAATTTTTCCATATTTCGACCACACGTACTGATACTCTTTTGACTTAGCAAGTACTTTACACTTCTGCAATAGCATTTGTTAGAAACCGTTAAGTGTTCATTTATGTATATAGGTTTGGGGGCACCAGGTAAACTTAAATCTTTCGTTGATAAGCGTTTTTTGCGGGCTCGTGAAATAAAATTGTCGCGGAGTAGGCGTGATCTTAACTTGGCAATGATAACTCTAGACCGTCCTTGAATCTTGACTTTTGGAGTTACTCTGTTTATTTGTATGATATCAGCTGCGGACATTTCTACGTCAATCTTGTTAGCTATCAGTGCCATAATAGCCGCTAAGTCTTCATCTTTTTCTTCGGGCACTCCCACTATCTCTAATGTTCATTTCAAGCTTCAATTGGCGGTTCTGTCTCTTCAATTCTTCCAGTTCACTGCTAAACTTTTCAATCTTTTAAGTGTTATCCGAGAGGAACTCAACTCTTTTAATGATATCATCTTGTTGGTCACTAGTGAACTGAACGAAATCTTGCATATCACTTATTTCACTCTCTAAGCCTGCAAAGAACATTGGGCAAAAATGTATGGACGCTGTACCCACGTCCGCTACGGCTTAAAGTACATTTTTTTGAAAGGTATACTAGTACTGATCATCTGTGCAAAAGCGCATCAAATTCTATCCCGGGAGTTATTTCAAGTTAAATTGGTACGATTACTATAACGAACGAACATTAATAAAACAAGGGAATTAATTTACTAAGCTAATTCGACTCTACATAGAGGGCTCCGATATTATGGGAGTACTTCACAAGATGCAAGGGTGGCCCTTTATGTTATTCTGCCGCGCTGGAGTGAATCCGAAAAACCCCGATTGGGTTCGGGTTTTTCAAACAGTCTGTTCGTTACAGTAATTCTTCTATGTAAAACGGAGCGACCACAAATCACACAAACTTTTCCACGCTTCGGAGAAAACATGATTCCAGTTCATCTATGCTAATTGACAAAACCGATAATCGTGTTTCAATGTCCAAAGCATGTTAGATAAAAATCAATCAAGTGACATGGAGTGCACAATCACAACGAACTAAGATGAGTCGACTATTTGCAACTGCAAGTCCTTCAACCCCCGTAAAAAGTTTTGAGGTGGCTCAATAAGTGCAAGCGCAGAATGGTCGGCAGGCTTTGTCGTATATCTGGTTGTATAGTATGATATTTATTATGGCATATTATTATGGTTACTAAGAATATAAAGTAAAGGTACTATATAATGAATTTATTTAGCAACTTTAATATTCCCATGTGTTATATCTTTTGACTACCAATATATTTTTTTACGGTGTCATATCTTTTGACTACCAGGATATTTTTTACAGTGTCATAATAATAATAAAAAAATGCTAGTTATTCATAGATCTATCGATTCATACTAATTTTATTGTTGGCGGAGCTGGGTGTGTTTTGCCCATTGTCCTTTATATGTCGGTTTTATTATATAGCACCTCGGTCTAATAGCAAACATATTTATAGTCCGATTAATACTCATGACGGTATTTTATATCATACGTTAAAATATTTTAAGCTTTTAAACTTTGTGGGTTATCTGGTAGCTGAGCTTCGTGCGACAAAATGGCTTCAAAACTAACAGTTTTTTATCAGAATATTCGCGGGTTAAGAACAAAGTGTTTGCAATTTAAACAGAGTTTAAGGCTTCATAATTTTGACATAATCGTAATTACCGAGTCATGGTTACAAGACGGTTTCTTTGACGGTGAATTTTGTGACGGGGAGTACGATGTCTTCCGTAGGGACCGTGACCTTGACTTGAGTTGTAAATCGACAGGTGGCGGCGTACTGATTTTAGTTAAAAGTAGCCTGGGAGCGCGACGGTCTAGCTAGCGCGAACCGCTCCCACCAGTTGAGATGCTTAGGCGCTTTGCAGACGACGGGACGGGGCGCGCCGGTCAATTTCGCCGCGAACGATATCGCAAAGTGAATCCTATATTACAAACGCACACAGAGGGCAGAAAGACCGCGCCGCAGGTGCCCGGCGGCCACTGGCGGCGCGGCATGTCCGCGGCTGCCCGCCATGGATCATACAAACCAGTTTATATGCAGTAACGCAGACGGCGGCAAGGGGGGGTCAGCTCAGTCCGCGCCACGCGCTTTTTAGTGATGGACTATTCACTAGAACGAACGTCCTGAACTGACCGCCTCTGACCGTCGTGTACTTTGTGTACGCGGCGCGGGCAGCCGCAGACATCGACGGGCAGACGCGGTTTTTATTGCTTCGCGGACAAAATGCCCGCCCCGCCCCGTCGTCTGCAAAACGCCTTACAGTTTCGATACCTTCGCACGCCATGAACTCATCGGCAGTACTTCACATAAGGGCTACATATATACCACCGGATCCTAATCGTATTACACAATATATAAACTTAATCGTGGACTCGTTAAACGAAGGTTTTAATTGCAGTCTATGCGATAATCATTTGATACTCGGTGACTTCAATCTTCCACAAATTGAATGGAGTGCGAACAAACCCATCTTCGTACAACGTGGATCTATCGCTGTGCAAAAGGCAGGCGTTCACTAAATAAATAATCTATCCCTATTAGGCTTTTGTCAATAGGTACAATAATTTTACAAACTATGCGGGGAACATACTAGATTTGGCATTTTCTAATTTACCTTTCTAGATCGTTCCCGTCCCCCTCTTTTTATTGAAATATTAGACGTGTCAGTTAAGCCATTGAAAGAATTAAACAGCTTAAAACGTAACTACAGAAAGGGAGACAATGTCAGCTTAAATAAGCACTTTACTGAAGAAGATTGGAATTCTATTTTGTCATCCCGATCAGTCAATGAAGCAACAGATACCTTCTAAAAAATTGTCTACGATGCCATCAATAAATATGTCCCCTTTATCAAGCAACGTGGTTCAAATCGCTCGTATCCCACCTGGTGCAGTAAGTCCCTAATTAATATTATAAAAGAGAAATCCAAGGCTCACTCTAGGTGGAAAAAGTACGGAAACCTATTGGACTATGATGAATTTTCTTTGTTACGTAAAAGACAGTGCCGTGTACGTGAAGCCTGCTTTCAAAGTTACATCAACAACGTTGAGCGCTCTGTTAAAACTTGTCCCAAAATGTTTTGGTCATATATAAAGTCACTTCGTGGAGGTTCTAATCATCCTCGGACTATTACTGCAGGGTCAACTACACTCACAGATGGTTTCTTGATATACGAAGCGTTTAACGATTATTTTAAAACTGTTTTCGGAGAACTTAACACTGCCACCCCCTCGTTTCAACAAACATCTACGAGCATCGATCATGCTTCTAAATTAAATATTCCTGTCGAAACAGTATCTAAAGCTTTATTCAACTTGGACTGCTCCAAGGGCGCTGGCAGTGATAACATTCCTCCAATATTTTGGAAAAACTGCTCTAAAACATTGGCTTCTCCACTAACAGTTATTTTTAATCGATCGCTCACTTTTCCCACCATTTGGAAAAAATCTCACTTTATTCCGTTACACAAAAAAGGCTCCAAAACAAAGGTGGAAAACTACACAGGAATTTCCATACTTAATACAACGAGTAAAGTCTTCGAGAAAATTGTGTACGCAGCGATTTACCCAGTTATCTACAAAGGATTATCAGACCATCAGCATGGTTTTCTTCGTCATCTTGCTTCACAAGCTTTATGGTCTGGGGATCCACGGAGACTTGTTACGTTGGATACAGTCTTATTTAGAAAAACCGCTCTCAGGCAGTTGTTTTTGGCAGATTTAGGTCAAATTTCATTGATATACCAACAGGCGTGCCTCAGGGTTCGCATCTACGGCCTTTATTTTATAGCGCTTACTTGTACGCCATTGGGGTTCATTTAAAATATGCTGAACATTTGTTATATGCTTTGTTATATGCTTTTATCCGTGCGGTGACGGAGAAAGAATACAACTCACCGCCCCTTCTCTTCCCGTGGGTGTCGTAAGAGGCGACTAAGGGATATCGGAGCTTCCATCCGCTCTGCTGGTGGTAGGGTGCCTAACACCCGCCTGGTTTGCTACCACCGTGCGCATGGTGAAAAACCCGTGAAGTGCTTCTCGCGCGTTTCGGGGTCAGCCAGCGTACAACCAGGGCTCGAGTGGAGGTTGTCGCGACGGATTCGGTCCAGGGCTAGGCATCCGTGGAACCGATGCCGGGAGGACTGCATCGACCCGCCGGCCAGGGAGACCCGTAGAAACGGCTGTCCCGCTGGCCGCCCGTGGCACAGTACAGGGGCCCGAGCGTTCCTAACCAGTTCGCGAGGCTGCCCCATCATGTCACGCATAATCTCGGGGTGGACCGTCGTGCCGGTTGGTGACCGGGGCGTGGGGTCCCGGCGGCCACTTCCGGGGGGGTGCGGGGGCCCTTCCGTCCGGCGGGTCGGCGTATATCCTCTGCAGGCAATCATTCGGGGAAACATGCCTCCCTAATTTGCCCGGTCTTGTCGCGACAACGTCCACTCGTTTCACGTCTCTTTTTCACTTCCATAATGGCAGCTCCTAAAACAAAGTTTGGACGTTCAGCGGTGCACACCCCCACGCCTTCAACGCTGTTTGAGGTCGAGTTCTGCAACATACGCGGACTCCACTCTAACCTCAACGCTGTCCACCACCATCTTGAGACAGCACGGCCAGCATTGTTGTTCCTGACGGAGACACAAATACTTCCGCCTGCTGACACAGGCTACCTTAATTATCCCGGCTACGTGCTTGAAGAGTCCTTCAAAGCGAAAGCCGGTGTATGTTCGGGCGGATGTTTGTTGTCGCCGTCTCCGCTGCTTGGAAGATCCCTCCTTCTCCATGCTGGGGGTACACGTCGACTCTGGCCCCCTGGCCAGAGTTTACGTGTGTCTCTACAGATCCCACACCGGCGATGTTGAGACAACTCGACTTTTTGAACACCTTAGTCGGGCAGCAGATGACGCGCAGGAACAATTTCCCAATGCAGAATTGGTGTTTTTGGGGGACTTTAATGCTCACCACAATTTGTGGTTAAGTTCCTCCAAAACTGACCATGCAGGGATCTCTGCTCACGCATTCGCTCTCACGCATGACTTGAAGCAACTGGTTGATCAGCCCACCAGGATCCCAGATATTCCAAGTCAAGCGCCTTCTTTACTGGACCTTCTGCTCACGACCCATCCACAGGGCTATCAGGTTGTGGTAAGAGCCCCCCTGGGCTCGTCAGACCACTGCCTGATATCTGCCAAAGCACCACAGGCCAAGCCTCCGCGCCCAGCAGTGGTCAAGCGCCGTATCTGGCATTATGGGTCGGCAGATTGGGACGGTATGCGTGACTACTTTGCGTCCGTCCCTTGGAAGCAGCGCTGCTTCAGTGACAGGGACCTATCGGCCAGTGCCGTTGCCATTACTGAGGAGGTTATAATGGGTATGGAATACTATATTCCTCATTCTGATCTCATCAGTAAGGGCACGCGTAACCTCTGGTTCAATCACGACTGTGCTGAAGCTGCTTCGCGTAAGCAAGCGGCATATCGTGCTTGGATCAGAGGTCGCGCTCTCAAGGATCCCGAGGTCGATTCACTCAAAGCAGCCTACAATTTTGCTTCCAAGGCCTGTAAGAAGGCTTACATTAGAGCGGATGCCCAGCGCGTTGCACGTGTTGGCCAGGAACTTATGACGCATCCTACGGGTTCCCGTAGCTACTGGCGTCTGGCCAAGGCCGTGCAAAAAAACTTCTGCGAGCCCTCGCTGCCACCTCTGAGATGCCCAGACGGAACACTAGCCCATAAGCCGCAGGAGAAAGCCGATTTACTGGCAAAACTCTTTGCGGCTAACTCCCGAATCGATGATTGCAATGCACTGCCACCATCATTACCTCACTGTGGCACAACGATGCCTGATATTAAAATCAGGCAGCGCGAGGTTCGTGCCGAATTGCAATCACTCGACGTCCGGAAAGCTAGTGGACCTGATGGCATCCCAGCAGTAGTACTCAAAAAATGTGCAGCGGAGTTGTCTCCCGTGCTCACGCGCTTGTACCAATGCTCGTATTCTTTGGGGCGTGTGCCGGAGACTTGGAGAGATGCCAATGTGCAACCGGTGCCCAAAAAAGGGGATCGCTCAGACCCGGCAAACTACCGGCCAATAGCAGTCACCTCAGTTTTATGTAAAGTTTTAGAAAAGGTCCTTAATAACCATCTGACCCGCTACCTAGAGGATCACTCCTTGATTAATGATCGTCAATATGGTTTTAGACCGAAACGATCGACGGGTGATCTTCTAGCGTACTTAACTCATATCTGGGGTGAGGCTATCGACAAGCGTGGCGAGTCGTTGGCTATCAGTCTTGACATTGCCAAGGCGTTTGACAGGGTCTGGCACAATAGCCTTCTCTCCAAGCTTCCGGCATACGGTCTGCCAGCCCAGTTCTGTTCTTGGGTAGCTGACTTCCTGCATGAGCGTAGAATTCGTGTCCTTACGGATGGTAGCAGTTCGCGGTTCATGTCAGTGAATGCCGGCGTTCCCCAGGGCTCCGTCCTATCCCCCACTCTCTTTCTGCTGCATATCAATGACTTAATTCCTCTTGGGAATATTCATTGCTATGCAGACGATAGTACAGTGCATGCGGGGTATCTCGGACAAGCAGCGGCTGGGCTGGCGGTAACCAAGGAGAAACGCGAGAATCTTGTCATTGAACTCAATCAGGCTTTGGACCACATTTCCGAATGGGGTACCAGGAACTTGGTTGAGTTCAATGCCAAAAAAACTCAGGCTTGCGCCTTCACGGCAAAAACATCGTCATTCCTTCCCCTTCCATCTCTTCAGGGCACAACACTACCGCTGCAGAGCAACATTTCTATGCTCGGTATGGAAGTTCGCTCAGACCTGAATCCAAAGAACTACATCGAAACCATGATCAAAACAGCTTCACGCAAACTCGGAGTCCTGAACAAGGTGCGGCGTTTTTTCACGCCCGATCAACTGTGCTTGTTGTACAAAACGCAAGTGCGGTCCTGCGTGGAATATTGCTCGCACCTCTGGGATGGCTCCGCCAAGTACTTGCTCGATGCTTTGGATAGGTTACAGCGACGCGCGATCCGCATCATAGGCGATGAGGAGGTGACTAAACACCTTGAGCCTCTTCAATTACGCCGTGACGTGGCGTCACTAAGCGCGTTCTATCGTCTGTACCACGGCGAGTGTTCTGAGGAGTTATTCTCTCTTATCCCACCTTTTCCTTTCCTTCAGAGGACCACGCGCGCTGGCCTACGTTGTCATCGTCTAACTGTGGCCACAATTCCAACGCGTACAAAGAAATTTGGTGACTCATTTCTTTGTCGCACTATCCGTAAATGGAATGCTCTGCCCGCTCACGTGTTCCCTCCCTCTTACAACCTGGGATCCTTTAAAAGAGGCGTGAAGAAGCAACATGCAGGCCGGCAGGGTGAAGATGGCTGGTGTGGCAGGTAAAACTGCTGTATCAGCTATCGTCACGTCTGGACTTCACCTTCACTTAACATCAGGTGGGGTGGAGTCATTTGTCGGACCTATCTATAAAAAAAAAAAAAAAAAAAAAAAAAAATATGCACACGACAAAAAAATTTTTCATCGCATCAAAAATATACGCGATTGCTAATCCCTACAATCCGATCTAGACAATCTTAGCAAGTATTACATGGAAAACAAAAACACTGTCAATATAGGCAAGTGTCAGTGTATCTCACATAGACGAAAAAGCCAGCCTATTAATTACAAATATACACTCAATAAAAACCAAATTGCAAGAGTGACGGAGATTAGAGATTTGGGTGTTATTTTTGATACTAGGATGACTTTAACACCTCATATAGACCACGTCGTTAACAAGGCCTACAACAGCTTGGGCTTCGTCCTGCGTTCGTGCAAACCCTTTAGTGACATGGCCGCCGTTAAATCAATTTACTGTGTATATAATTCGCAGTACATTAGAATACGCTAGTCAAATCTGGTCACCCCTATATAGTATACACAAAGATCGTCTAGAGAGAATCCAAAAAAAAATTATTAAACTGCTTAACTATCGACAACGTATTTCCCCTGATTCATATCATAGTGGATATCAACATCATGGCCTCTTGAGTTTAGAGGAGAGGCGGGTAATGCTTGACATGTGCCTACTGTTCGACACCTTTAATGGGCAATTGAACTGCGCAGATTTAGTAGCGGGTATCGGATTTTGTACTCCTAAGCGACGCACACGCCGTACTCCCTTGCTGTGTACACCTAAATACTCCACTAGATATGCTAGTAACAATGTCCTCATTCTTATAGCACGTACATATAACACAAAATTTAACGAACTTGAACTTTTCGGGATATCGAAACACACATTTAAACAGCGAGTTTTGCAGTATTTCAGTTAATACGTTCGATATACTATTACGGCAAAAGGAGATTGCTCAAATTGGCCCAAATGTACAAAAAATATTAACATATTATAAGGTAATTCCTGGCGTAATTTATACTTAATTTTACAATCATTAGATTTTAACGGACTCCTTTGAATAATATATTCATTTTAAAAAGGACTTTTAATTTTACCAGTTTGGAAAACATACGATTCATTTTTAATGGCTATGGGTGCAGTAACATTCAGCCAAAGACTGATCGATTTTGTTTATATAACATCAAAACAAATCTATTTTGTAAAGTACGATAAAATATATATTTTTTTTATTACACTGTGGTATTTATATCCACAGCTATAATATCATTTTCACTACATGCAAATGTGCTAAGACAAAATAATAGATGGTAGGCGACATCATAAAGTCTATTGCCATACATTTTTCGCCAAACACCTCCATAAACACATTATAAGGTGTGATACACTAAAAATCTAAAACATGGTTATAATATAAACATAAGAAAAATAATGAATGTACTGAAGCATATCATCGAAAATTCTCTCTAATCTGTTTCTCATTCACGATCATCACACAGTTTCTGTCATAGAGTACCTTATTATAACCGGAAATGCATAGATGATACCTGATTTAGAAAGTTATTAACTTTAAAACAGGCAACTATCTGTTAATCTGCATGCTTTATATACCTGAATCTAATACATAATTTCGGTACTTGGCTTGATTCCTAGTCTACTATATAACTTTCAGTTTGGTCCGATCTGTTGTTGAGAGTGGTCGCGCTTGTGCATTTATTTTTCGCAGAATAATAGTGTCATTGCAATCTCATCTTTTTGTGTGATACTAATTGGTTGTTTATTGTTTGTGTTGCCGAATATATGAGTGAAAAGGGGCACCAGTGAAATTGCTACTTGTGTCCTTGTCTGGCATCGCATCACGCGGCTGTCACAGAGGGAAATACGTGCTTCACCTCCTCCAATTGAAGGACAAACCATATTTTTCTTATCCTTCGCACTCGTGACTTTCCCCTGCATTGGTGCAGCTCGAGAGTACCTACGTCACAATAATGGCATTGCAACATACTCCGCCAAATAAATGTTCATCAGACACAAATATACCGGTATCTGTTACTAATGAAGGCAATATCAATACCCGAAAACGTAAGCAGCCGGACCATGGAGATACGTGTACTATGGAAGATCTTAAACAATTTAATGAAAAGTTCAACCTGCAACTCTTAGCCTGGGACAAGAAATTTACGGACTCCATAACAAAAAGCGTGTCGGCTGCGGTTATTGTTGCTATCACTAACGAATTGTCCAAAATAAGAACATCGCTGGCAGTGTTGAACGAAAATATTAAGAAACTCACATCCGACAACATTAAAATTAATAAATGTTTGGAGAAGGTAGATACGCGCTTAACTGAGATTGAGAAATCGCAAGAATTCTCCTCTGATAGGCAAGATTCTTTCGATAACCGATTGAAGGAAATGGAAACGAGTATTATTGATACAAGTGAATTTGTGAATCAAATAAAGACATTAGAAAACAAGATATCCTTAATGGAACAGCAGGCTAGGCAAAATAATTTAGAAATATGTAACCCCCCAGAGCGCCGTGGGGAAAATTTAGTCAGTATAATCAAAATCTTGGAAAAGTTATCAAGCAACCAATTTGTTCAACAGATATTCTGGCTATTCATCGGGTACCCCACGCCGATCCACAAACGACACGTCCAAAAAATATAATAGTTAAATTGACATCAACAATACTACGTGACAATATTATCTCAGCCTGCCGTTTAGCTAAAGGAATGAATACCACTAAGTTGTCTATCAGCGGACCCGAAACAATTGTTTACGTAAATGAACACTTAACGTTAAGTAACAAAATTTTATTTCGTCAATCCCTTGAAGTTGCAAAGAAACATGATTACAAGTACGTGTGGGCGTCATCTTATTGCGCAAATCTGACACTTCACCAATTTTTGCAATTCGCTCGATGCAGGACATTTCTAAAATTAAGTAAAATATATGTTCCTGGAGACTTCTATGTTAAGCATAATTTCTATATTTCATTTTTAATACTAAAGATGTGTATTTTTTGTATTGGGTGTGGTATACCTTTTTATAATATTTACTCGATTAAAAATCATAATAACTTGTGCAAAGTTTATGTTTTGTATGAGCTCTATAGTAAATTATTATTTTCTACTTGGCACAAGACATTTAAAAAATTAAAAAAGATCAATTTTTTGTGAATACTTAAATAAATCTGTATCTATCTCTTTGCCAATAATGAGTAACATTTATCTTATATGGGTTGTTGTTGTGAGCCATGAAGTTGCTGGAAAACATTATTATATTATATATGATTCATACGTCTATATTTTGTGTGGTTCTTATTGTGAAGGTATTGTGACTAACAACGAAGGTGTACTTGTGTAAAAAACAAGCGAATATTTTATGTATCTTCTGCGCCCTTAACTTATTAACAATTAAATGTACTAAGTACCATCAATTTAATAAATATATCAATGAAATCTATATCCTAATACCGTTTTATTTCATACTATATTGTGTATCTTACCGTTTTAGAATTATTAAAATCATATGGAGCTGTTATATTTATACAACATGTAATGGATGTGTAATACGTAGACAATATACACCAATACTATTATTATTCTGCATTAGAACAGTCTTGTGTATATTTATTCTAACCTATATATACCACACGGACTATTACATTATGCGCTTGTGTAATGTACTGTCAGCAATTATAACTTTATGTATAAAATCGTTATTTTTGTGGTATTCTGTGGGGAAATATACTCATATATTATACAATAAAATATATTATTTAATAATCATAAATATATTATTAACGACACTTTTAAGTTTTAAAGTTACAAATGACAGCGCAAAACCTTTATTTCTTTTAATTATTTTTCTTATCATTATTTTCATACATTACTTTGGTACAATTCCATATGGGCACACATATATCAAATATAGGTTAATATATTTTTTTATTACTGTTTTATCTTTTATCCTTAATTATGGATAGGTTGTCAATGTATTACCAGAATTGTCGTGGATTGCGTACAAAATTGCATACAATATATATGAATATTGTGGCACATAATTACGACATAATTATTTTGACGGAGACGTGGTTGCATGAAGAAATACATAATAATCAACTGGTGGATGAGCGTTATGAGGTATTTAGGAGCGATAGGGATCGTATAACGAGTGGGCGGCGTGACGGCGGCGGTGTGTTGGTGGCGGTGCGGCGCGAGCTCGGCGTAACACTGCTGACGCCGCCTGTCGGTGCACCCGCCTTTGGCTCACCACTTATTGATCATGTTCTACTTGAATTGAAGTCTTGTGACTGCTATTGGATGATCAGTGCTGCTTATATCCCTCCCAACACGAACCCAAGCTATTATAACTTACATTTTGATTATTTAACCTATGTAATACAGTTTACGAAAGCCAGCAATTATATTATAGCGGCAGATTATAATCTGCCGAATTTGGAATGGCAGGAAAGTGACGATCACTTATTACCTGTTATTCAAAGTAGGTATACGCAATCTGAAAAAGCTTTGATAAATTTTATGTCGATTTTAAACTCATTTCAATTGAATAAATTTAAAAATGCTAATAACAGAATACTAGATTTAATTATTTCAAATATTTCGGGCACACATTTTGATGAAACTCCAATAGCTCTAGTGCCTGCTGATAAACATCACCCACCATTTTATATACTTTTTCCCACAAAGTACAATTTTTCGTGTATTAAAGCTTTGCCTAGGACGCAATTTCAATACGACAAAGGAGACTATAAATTAATAAATAAGGATATCTCCGATATAGACTGGGAGAGACTATTCCTTAACAAAACAGTTGAGACAGCGACTTCTATATTTTACGATCATATATATGCACTTATCAGAAAACACATACCTACTAGAATTGTTAAATCATCACAATATCCACGATGGTTCACTCGAGCATTGATACATATATACAAAAATAAAAAAAAACTACTGGTTAAAATGGAAAAAATATGGAAACATCTCAGATTACAAAAACTTTTCCTTATTCAGAAAACGCTTTAAACATGCATCTCAGAAGTGCTATAAGGAGTATTTAACATTAGTTGAGGATAGTATCAGTAAAAACACAAAATATTTTTGGATATTTCTTAACAATAATAAAGGAAAGTCAGAGATTCCCACAATTGTATCATACAGCGGCGTTACCGCTAACGAGCCAAAGGAGATATGCCGTCTTTTCTCCACCTTTTTTAAGTCGGTATTTGATGCTTCCAATGTACCAGATAACTTTGATATTGATAACATCCCTGAGTGCAACCATAAATCTGATCTTATATTGAGTACCCTGCAATTCTCGGAAGATTCTGTTAGTAAAGTATTGAAAGAATTAAATACGACAAAAGGACCAGGAGTTGACAATATACCACCAGTTTTCCTGAAATTGACAGCCTCTACTGTACATAGGCCATTAATGTTACTTTTTAATAAGAGCCTAAAGGATGGTGTCGTACCTCTGATATTTAAAACTGCTCGTATCATTCCTGTTTTTAAAGGTGGTGATAAGTCTGATGTTGAATGTTACCGTCCTATCTCTATACTCCCAGTGATAGCAAAAATTTTTGAGAGGTTAGTCCATAACGCCATTTATCCCTCTTTGCATAATAATATAATAGATAATCAACACGGCTTTGTTAAAAAACGATCTACAGTAACAAATCTTTTGCAATATGTATCATATTTATTTGACAGTTTAGATGGTAATAAGCAGGTAGATAGTGTTTACACTGATATCCGAAAAGCTTTTGATAGGGTCGATCACAAGATACTTTTGGAAAAGTTGGCCTTTAATGGAATACGTGGTGACTTATGGCGCTGGTTTAAATCCTACATAACAAATCGTACTCAGAAAGTAGTGCTAAGTGGTTATGAGTCTGACCTAATTCCAATTACATCTGGAGTACCGCAAGGGTCGATTTTGGGTCCTCTTCTGTTTATAATGTTCATAAACAATATTGGTAGTTGTTTCAAATTCTGTGATTTTCTTCTTTACGCAGATGATTTAAAGATTTATCATACCATTGAACAAATCGATGACCACCTCAAAATACAGGAGGATCTTGATCGTTTCTCTGAGTACTGTACTAAGAACAATATTTTCCTTAGCTTGAATAAGTGTAAATCTATTACTTTTACAAAGAAAAAAAACAAAAGTAGGTTTAGTTACAAGTTATCTGGAGTGCAATTGGAGCATGTTCAATCTATAAAAGACCTAGGCGTTACTCTGGACAGTCAACTACACCTCGACGAACTCGTTGATAAAATCATAAATAAGGCCTTCAGAATGTATGGATTTGTAATGCGATCTAGCACTAACTTTACTCGCCACTCCACATACCTTTACTTATATAAGTCTTTAATCCGCTCTCAACTTGAATATGCTGTGCCTATCTGGAACCCTTTTTATAATAAATACATAGATGCTTTAGAACCAGTACAGAGGAAGTTTTTGCGCTGTATGAATTACAAGTGTTACCGTAATAGATTGTCTTACGAGCAGCTCCTATGTAAGTATAAATGTATGAGTTTGAAAAATAGGCGTACAGTTTTAGAATCAACAATATTGTATGACATATGTCACAACCGTTACGATAGTATTACGTTAACGAATAGATTAAGATATAAGGTACCCACCAGAACTCACTGTCGTAATACCTGTAAATTATATGCTATTGCCCGTTGTCGAACCAATGCTGGAAAAAGATCACCGTTCCATCGTATGACTAATACGTATAATAATTTATTTAATTCTTTGGATATGGCAACAGAAAGCAAATATACATACAGAAAAGCTTTGCTTGAACTGCTACAAGCTTAACATCGCATCTCT
Organism: Chilo suppressalis; assembly: GCA_902850365.2. Lineage (NCBI taxonomy): Eukaryota > Metazoa > Arthropoda > Insecta > Lepidoptera > Crambidae > Chilo > Chilo suppressalis. Next base: position 17,142,362 of record OU963900.1, read on the forward strand.
CACATATTTGTCGGTCCATTTTTAGTTTACAATTTCTTTTTGTAATTTGCGGTAAACGTTGCTGGTGTCACAATTATGCATATAATGTATTATGTACAGTATTTAAAATGTATTGTGTCATTGTTTGTTTACCTTAATAAATTTAAAAAAAAAACTTATGATAACTTATTTGTTTTTTATTATTTTAATACCTATGTACCTATTTGCAAACATTACCTCAAAATCGTTCAGTGTATATGGTTTAATAAAAATAAGTCGGGTTTTCCTTCCTGACGCTATAACTCCAGAACGCACGAACCGATTTCCACGGTTTTGCATTCGTTGGAAAGGTCTCGGGCTCCGTGAGGTTTATAGCAAAGAAAATTCAGGAAAAATTTCAAAAAAAAAATTTTTCTTTTAATCACAAAACGAAATGCTACATAAAACGAAGCCATCTGGTGGCGAAACGGAGTTCGCTGTGTTTGCTAGTGGTTTATATAAGTTCTCAGGGGTGTCCGTCAATAATATTCGTTTCTACAGTAATTTATATATAATTTCGAATCTAGGAAACAATTTTTCATGATTATTGGTCTTTAGGCCAAACATGTATGGAAATGGAAGCTGAGCAATCTCCTTTATATTACATTCATTCTATTAACAAAGACTCGTGTCGCCGGGAGCAGTTGGTGATGGAGGACTATGAACTAAGGTTCTCCATCATACACAATAAAACAAGTATTAGCTAATAAGCAATAGATGACGTCTTCCCACGTCTTAGTACAATTGTAAATTTCATAGAAAACCTATTATTAGCCTTAGTATTAGAAAGTATGTAAAAATTTTTTTTTTTGTTACGCTGTTGGTTTTCTGAATAAATAAATTATCTACATATATCTGCAAAGCATCTTCTTATAGTTTGTAGTTTATTTTCAAAGTCCATCCCATCTCAATAAGCTTTACTAGCCTGGCCAAATTATCTACTTATGCATGATTGAGTCTTCCTGAAACCTACAGTATTTTCAGATAGTAAAAAAAACTTTTATTGTAGTGCCACAATATAGTGCAAAATTGATTTATAAAATTATCTTTTTTTCTATTTTCAATCTTCATAATCATTTTTGTCGGTTGGCTGCCGCACCGTCACAATTTATTAATTGCAGGCTTCTGAATTAGAGTTGTAAGACCAGTACCTAAGTGAAGAGTAAAGGAAGACGTGGCAAGATTGCAAGCAATCTCTTCATCTACTGGAATAGAAATTGCAATCGATAAGACTATGATATTTATATTGTAAATAATTTTGATATAAGATTCTTTTTGTTTCAAAGACTTTTGTATTGTATTGCATTAAAACGTCGCAACGAACTAAAAGACGCAATGAAATAATATAAGATACCTATCGGATTTGACAAACTAAATGATATGTTGGAATAATTAGGTAACTCGATCGTACTAAGTAACAGCGGTAAACGACACCTTCACGAAAGGGAGGGCGACACGATCATTGCGAAATTCGTTACCATCACAGATCACTGAAAACTTCTTTCTGTGTTCTGGGCCATCTCTTCGCATTGTAGTTACCTACAACTGTCACACATTGTCAAACGAAAAGAAATAGCAATTATAGGTAGAAGAACCCTTGTACTGCCTGGTCCTCCTGGCTTTTATTCTAGTAAAAAATTCTTTACATTTAAACATCTAGCAGTTAAATGCTTTAAAAAATAAAAATAACTATAAAAGAAGTCTGTTAATTAACGTTAATGCCAGTTAAGTTCCATGCTTAACTAATCATATTGATAGGTTAGGTTAACACCTCGGATTATCACTCTCCTCATTCACAATTGAATTATATAGAATGTTTAGGAGTTTTTTATTATCATTTTAAAAACTAATAATAAATAATCTGATAGGTAATTTTAATCAGTTTTCTCACAATTACTAATTCAAAAAACATTTTAATGACAAAAATTAAATTTACCATCTTTAAATAAGTAGGTACAATGATAACGTGGTGAGGTGACACATTTGTTATTCTATTTTCTTCATTAAAAGAGGTAGAGCAAAGCAGATATGGCTTCAAAATTGAAACACCCTCCGTCGGATGTATCTAATATCCATCAAACAAAAGACCGTATTGAAATAACAAACCATTAGTAGTGTTTTATATACTTATACTTAACAGAAAGGGTTTTTAACTGTTTAATGTAAAAATGGCATAAAAGCAAATGACCCGTCTGGATGTTAAACGGCTGTCATAGCCTATATTGACGCTTGCAATAGCAATGTATCCCTTGTCTTGCCTACCCTAACCCTATCGCGACCTACCCCAGGGTGCCCTGTACTCTAGGAACGGCGCCCCCCCCCCCCCCCCACTTGTAGTTTTGCCCTACAAAGGGGGGGCGGCGTAGGCCGCGTACCCAGCCCCCACGCGCGGGCCTACCTGCGCACGTCTGCGGGGTCCCCGAAATACCGCGGGAGACCCCTGCCGTGGAGCCCCGGCGAGGCCGGGAAGCTGCTGGGGGCGAAGCCGTGGTAGAATCCCTAACGGGGACCCTGCGGCTTCGCACTAAGCAGTGTAGAGGTATTCGCAGGACTTTTTTAGCGGATATTATGTTGTAAAGCGCCCGTAAGAGTTGCGGGGTCCTAGGTGGGTAGCCATTGGGGAGTCCGTAAGACTTGCGGGAGCCAGGTGTGAGGTCCGTTCGGCGGTGTGCCTCATAAAGGCGCCGTCGTCTGTAAAAAGATTTTTACCTGCGTTAAAAATAAAAGGGTGCCCTGTACTCTACCTATCTTTGCTATTTCTTGATTAACTTTTTTCCGAGTTAAAACAAAAACTCAAATTAAAATCTGAACTTTTTAACTTACTCTCACGATTCTTATTTTAATTTTGTTCTAGTCCTATTATATTTATAATGCCATATTAAAATTAGAACGGCAAGAAATATTATATAAATTTAAATGGACTGTTTCATCTTCACATTTTCTTCAACAGATAGGTATAAAGATCTTCAACACAAAGGTACCTACTCGAAGAGGGCAAGCTATAAACTATGATTAAAAAAAATGTTACACATAAAATAATATTTTTAACATCATCTATTGCAAATGAAAGATTTGGAATGGTTCAAAGCACTGAAAGTTTTAGACAAGGATTTTATGCGTCAATTCGAAACCATATCCGTTCGCTCCGAGACCGCGTCTCGGTGGAGGGGAACCTTACACCCCGCGATATATAACGCCTCCATAATCAACCTGGCAAGTGTTTACACAACCACTACAGTATGAAGGTGGGTTACAGGCTTCAAGTCATTTTTAATAGAAAAAGCATATTTCTTCATAAAAAACAAACCTTATTTGGCATATTTTTTAAATAGACTGTTAACACAATGCCTTCTGCGCGTCGCGCTACTCCCTTGCGCAGTCGGGTAAAAAGGATCTAAACTTACTTTATTGGAGGCACCAATTAATCAATAAACAAAACGCAATTAAGAGACTAAAGATAATTAATAAAATCTAAATAAGATTACAGCGTGCTATCTTAATAAAGGCTATTGTTACGTAAGCTCTTAATGTAATAATAATTATGAGAAAAAAAAAGTTTCAATTGATTTTCATTGTCAGTCTGGGTAACCATGCGTATTTAGCGATTCACCCATTCAATCAAATGTGTGGCGTTGTCTGTTTGCAGGTAGTGGTGTGTTTGTTAGTGCTGGCGGTGGCTGTGCACGCCGGGTTTATCGGCGGCGGCGGCGGTGGCTACAGAGGAGGCGGTGGCGGCGGCGGGTGGAGGCGCGGCGGCGGCGGTGGCGGTGGCTGGTCCGGCGGTGGCGGTGGCTGGTCCGGCGGCGGCGGTGGCTGGTCCGGCGGCGGCGGCGGCGGGTACGGGGGACGTGAGTTTACCACTAAAACTATGCCATGTGAATAAAAAACCTAACTAAGTGCGTGTCGTGCCACAAATTGTTTAGAGTTCTGAAAATATTTTATTGTGTTTTTTTAAATACTTATTGTTAGATTTTGTATTTCAATACAAGGTTTTACGTGTTATAAATCTAGAGGTCTCGGATCTAGTAGCGTGTCAAGGCATGTTCAAGCTTGTTAGCTTAGAACTGGTGAGCAGCACCATTCGGAGCTACTTTTGACACCCTCGTAACTCAAAAACTCAAATATTGAGACTTTCGAGATACATATCTCCGAGTACTCTTTTTATGCATGGTACTCGGCGTATTTTATTTTTGTATTACTTCTACTCGACCGAATGACTCGGTTTACATGACGAGTATACTCGATATATATTTTGGGCGATATATTGAAAACGATTAATGTTTATTAAAAACTATGAATATTTCCTAATTTTAAAACAGTAGATACAAGCAAATGCCCATAACAATTGTAATAAATACTTTAAGGTGCACATAAAAACACTCGAGCCGTACTATCTCAGAATATCTTGTTTTATGTCCTGCCCACCACTCGAAAGGACTGTCACCTTTTGAAATATCGAATAATATCGTTCCTCAGGTATATAAAGGATCGGTCTCCTCGCAGGCCTATTTAAACCAGTTTTCTAGCCCCAAACAAGATAAATTCGGCCGAGTTTAAAAATCATTACAACAATTAAAATTTTGTACTTACTCTGTTACTCGTTAAAACCTATGCTCGGCCCATCACTAATATTAACGTCCAAATATCATCATTTTTATCACTGGCTCACCCTTTAACAAAACTATAACCCAGTTCCAGATAAAGTTCAAATTTGGTATCCAGATAGGCAGTAGGGAGGTGCCCTACTCGCACATTTTTGATGTGTTACTTCGTTCCTCTCGCTTTCCTGCAATTTGTGAAAGTTATTTCGCGAAATGGGACGGAAGTGTGTAACAGGAAGTCACGAAAGCGCGCGCTATTTGATTTGATTTTAGAACATAATGTTCAAATAGCTTATTCCTTTTGTAGTAGGGTTTATTTCTTTTTTTAATAATATAAGGCGAAGTTTCAAATGTTACACATAATACGCGACTACAGTAAGGCTTGCTCGTTTTTTTTTTATTAATATTGATGTGTAACATCTTTCCCCTCGCTTTCCTGCAATTTGTGGGAGTGATTTCGTGAAATGGGACGGAAGTGTGTAACAGAAAGTCGCGAAAGCGCGCGCTATTTGATTTGCTTTTGGAAAATAATGTTGAAATGGCTTATTCCTTTTGAAGTAGGTGTTATTTCTTTTTTTACTAATATAAGGTGAGGTTTCAAATGTTACACATCATACGCGACTACTGTAAGGCTAGCTCGTTTTTTTTGTAATTTGCGATCAGTATATGCCACTATAAGCAAATATGTTGGATAAACATTTTATAGCGAGGTAGGCAAATGACAAAAACCCCACCTGATGTTAAGTGGTGATAAAGTCCAAACGCGAAGATAGCTGGTACAGCAGTTATTAACTTACTATATAAATATAACAATGGGGTGTAACATAGTAAGGGTGTGACCTTCAGTAAGGACATCTCCTCCTTAATTCTCTTTATAGGACGTCTTTCCTTTTGAGTCGTTTGTTATAACTCCGAGTCATAAGTTGTGTTGCTAGTATGTTCGGGTGAGTCTCCAGCCTAGCCCGGTGTTTCTGAGTTGCAAAGGCTATTTCTTCCTTGACTGTTGAGATTTCCAGGTGTTCGTGAATTTCATTATTAGTGATACCTATATCATGGATCATTATAGTAATATAAGTTATTTACGGGATTGTTACCATGTACCTTGTTTTTAGCGAGTTTCCGATATTTCGGCACTGTTGCAAGCGCCATGATCACGGAGTAACTGAAGTAATTGCGGGTAGGCTGTTATTGGCAGACATATCGGTCTACCCTCCGACGAAGTCTTTTATTGCGACCCGTACCACTGTTCACATTCTCACTATTCACTCGAAACTGTTCTCGACACACAACACTTACAGTATCGGATCGCGACACGACACTTTTTTGATTATTTCCGGTTTTACACATACGAACCACAGGATTCCAGACACTCGACAATTTAAACCCGTCCTCACGATTGAAATTTTTATGTTTTGTTATTTCAATCGCTTCCCTGACCAATCTTGGTATGTAGTGGCGTTCTGTCGAGATAATCTGTGGGTTATGAAACTCAATCCAGTGGTTAGAACCAGAATTAATCAAATGTTCCGCGATGGCTGATTTCTGCGTATCGTTGTTCTTGATTGCTTTTATGTGTTCCCTCATTCGGCATGATACTGTTCGCTTTGTTTGGCCAATGTACGAACTGCCACAGCTGCAATCGATCTTATAGACACCAGGTTTCTCCAAGGGGAAGTTGTCTTTAGGAGACCGTAGGTATTGTGAAACCTTTCGCACAGGAGTGAAGACAGTGTTTAGTGAGTACTTATTCAGTATGTTTGAGATCTTGTCAGTCACTCCTTTAACGTATGGTAAATAAACAGGTTGTCTGTCTACTCTGTGTCTCTGGTGTCTTAGTTTGTGTCTTGATGGAAAATGTCCCTGGTATCCATTACTCTGTAAGACTCGTCGTACATGCTCCAACTCTTCTTGAAGATGTTCCTCATCACACAGGTCATATGCACGGTTCGTCAGTGAAGTCATTACAGAGTTAAGATGTTTAGGGTGGTGATGCGAGGAGGCGTTGAGATAGCGGTCAGTGTGTGTTGATTTGCGGTAAATGGAATGACCAAGCGAACCGTCATTCCTCACCCGAATCTTCACGTCCAGAAAGGCCAGACTTCTGTCTTCTTCGATCTCATAGGTAAAGTTGATTTTAGAATGGATACCATTTAAATTTGTCAAGTGAGACTCGACATCATGTTTGTTACCTCTTAATATACAGAATACGTCATCGACATACCTCTTCCATAGTTTTATTTCTGTGGGTGCGGTGATAAAGGATTTTTCTTCAAAATGCTCCATCCATATATTGGCAACCACTGGAGCCACGGGACTGCCCATTGCGACCCCATCTATTTGGAGGTAGTACTGACCCTGATATATGAAGAAATTCGTCGACAAACAATGATGCAACAGCTTGGCATATTCCTTCGGGATGTCATTTTCTTGCAACTTCACCTTCACCACTTCCAGACAATCCAACACAGGTACATTTGTGAACAGCGATTCTACGTCAAAACTGACCATCAACTGATTTTCATCTACCTTGTTTTGGTGCAAGATTTCTATGAAATGGCGGGAATCCTTCACAAACGACGACGTTCGTCCCACTATCGGCTGCAATACTTTTGCCACGTGCTTGGCCAGTTCATATGTAGGTGAGTCTATCTGACTCACGATCGGACGTAGGGGCACATTTGGCTTATGGATTTTCGGCAGACCATATAGTTTTGGAGGCTGGATGTTCCTAGGACGTAATAAATATTTGACAATGTCATCGTCTAAAGCGTGGGCGCATTCTTTTATGAGTGAGCGAGTGTTACGATCTGTCCTTGCCGTTGGGTTGTAATTCACCTTCTTGTATATGTGTTCGTCAGTGAGTAGACTCTGGATTTTGTTTTCATACTCACTGGTATTCATTATGACTGTCGCATTCCCTTTATCAGCTTTTAGTACTAGTATATTCTTGTTCTTATGAAGATCTCTCAAGGCCACTGATTCGGAAGAAGTAATGTTCGGTCTTGGTGGCCTCGCATGACGTAACACCACAGCGACATCTTGCCTGAGCGTATCCGCATCTACTGCTGGTATTTTATTACGTATGACACACTCTTCAACTGACCCAATCACTTCCTCATAGGGAATACGTCTAGGTGTAACGGCGAAATTCATCCCTCTTTCAAGAACAGACTGTGCAGCGTCGGACAACTCAATACTTGACATATTGATTACCGTTCGAGTTGGTAGTGAGTTCTTGTGGTAGGGGGCATCCGGCTTTTGTCTTTGTAACAACAACTCGAACTTACGATCTTGTTTTTTAGCGCTTAGTTCCCTGGTACGTTGAGCTTGTAAGTATGTAACACGATCGCAAATATCAAAGTCACTTGTCGAAAGAGTTTCACTGCACTTCAGATGGATTTCGTATAATTCACACTGACTTTTGTCCAAGTGGTACCTACAGTTACCAATCGATTTTCGCAATAGTTTTACACTCGCGTTTCGCAGAATACTCGCGGAACCATGAATGTCTGGTCGTGGTTTTATCCTAACGCATATAGGGATAATGTCCGAATCACGACACTTCACCAGGAAAGACAGTGATTCCTTCAAACACTCACACTTTTTCCGCGCGCGTTCTAGGTGTTTTATTAATTGAGACGTATCCGACCCGTACCGGTTAACAATATATTGTTTTAAACTTTCATGGTCACTAACATTATAGTAATATAAGTTATTTACGGGATTGTTACCATGTACCTTGTTTTTAGCGAGTTTCCGATATTTCGGCACTGTTGCAAGCGCCATGATCACGGAGTAACTGAAGTAATTGCGGGTAGGCTGTTATTGGCAGACATATCGGTCTACCCTCCGACGAAGTCTTTTATTGCGACCCGTACCACTGTTCACATTCTCACTATTCACTCGAAACTGTTCTCGACACACAACACTTACAGTATCGGATCGCGACACGACACTTTTTTGATTATTTCCGGTTTTACACATACGAACCACAGGATTCCAGACACTCGACAATTTAAACCCGTCCTCACGATTGAAATTTTTATGTTTTGTTATTTCAATCGCTTCCCTGACCAATCTTGGTATGTAGTGGCGTTCTGTCGAGATAATCTGTGGGTTATGAAACTCAATCCAGTGGTTAGAACCAGAATTAATCAAATGTTCCGCGATGGCTGATTTCTGCGTATCGTTGTTCTTGATTGCTTTTATGTGTTCCCTCATTCGGCATGATACTGTTCGCTTTGTTTGGCCAATGTACGAACTGCCACAGCTGCAATCGATCTTATAGACACCAGGTTTCTCCAAGGGGAAGTTGTCTTTAGGAGACCGTAGGTATTGTGAAACCTTTCGCACAGGAGTGAAGACAGTGTTTAGTGAGTACTTATTCAGTATGTTTGAGATCTTGTCAGTCACTCCTTTAACGTATGGTAAATAAACAGGTTGTCTGTCTACTCTGTGTCTCTGGTGTCTTAGTTTGTGTCTTGATGGAAAATGTCCCTGGTATCAGGTATTAAAGGAGTGACTGACAAGATCTCAAACATACTGAATAAGTACTCACTAAACACTGTCTTCACTCCTGTGCGAAAGGTTTCACAATACCTACGGTCTCCTAAAGACAACTTCCCCTTGGAGAAACCTGGTGTCTATAAGATCGATTGCAGCTGTGGCAGTTCGTACATTGGCCAAACAAAGCGAACAGTATCATGCCGAATGAGGGAACACATAAAAGCAATCAAGAACAACGATACGCAGAAATCAGCCATCGCGGAACATTTGATTAATTCTGGTTCTAACCACTGGATTGAGTTTCATAACCCACAGATTATCTCGACAGAACGCCACTACATACCAAGATTGGTCAGGGAAGCGATTGAAAAAACAAAACATAAAAATTTCAATCGTGAGGACGGGTTTAAATTGTCGAGTGTCTGGAATCCTGTGGTTCGTATGTGTAAAACCGGAAATAATCAAAAAAGTGTCGTGTCGCGATCCGATACTGTAAGTGTTGTGTGTCGAGAACAGTTTCGAGTGAATAGTGAGAATGTGAACAGTGGTACGGGTCGCAATAAAAGACTTCGTCGGAGGGTAGACCGATATGTCTGCCAATAACAGCCTACCCGCAATTACTTCAGTTACTCCGTGATCATGGCGCTTGCAACAGTGCCGAAATATCGGAAACTCGCTAAAAACAAGGTACATGGTAACAATCCCGTAAATAACTTATATTACTATAATGTTAGTGACCATGAAAGTTTAAAACAATATATTGTTAACCGGTACGGGCCGGATACGTCTCAATTAATAAAACACCTAGAACGCGCGCGGAAAAAGTGTGAGTGTTTGAAGGAATCACTGTCTTTCCTGGTGAAGTGTCGTGATTCGGACATTATCCCTATATGCGTTAGGATAAAACCACGACCAGACATTCATGGTTCCGCGAGTATTCTGCGAAACGCGAGTGTAAAACTATTGCGAAAATCGATTGGTAACTGTAGGTACCACTTGGACAAAAGTCAGTGTGAATTATACGAAATCCATCTGAAGTGCAGTGAAACTCTTTCGACAAGTGACTTTGATATTTGCGATCGTGTTACATACTTACAAGCTCAACGTACCAGGGAACTAAGCGCTAAAAAACAAGATCGTAAGTTCGAGTTGTTGTTACAAAGACAAAAGCCGGATGCCCCCTACCACAAGAACTCACTACCAACTCGAACGGTAATCAATATGTCAAGTATTGAGTTGTCCGACGCTGCACAGTCTGTTCTTGAAAGAGGGATGAATTTCGCCGTTACACCTAGACGTATTCCCTATGAGGAAGTGATTGGGTCAGTTGAAGAGTGTGTCATACGTAATAAAATACCAGCAGTAGATGCGGATACGCTCAGGCAAGATGTCGCTGTGGTGTTACGTCATGCGAGGCCACCAAGACCGAACATTACTTCTTCCGAATCAGTGGCCTTGAGAGATCTTCATAAGAACAAGAATATACTAGTACTAAAAGCTGATAAAGGGAATGCGACAGTCATAATGAATACCAGTGAGTATGAAAACAAAATCCAGAGTCTACTCACTGACGAACACATATACAAGAAGGTGAATTACAACCCAACGGCAAGGACAGATCGTAACACTCGCTCACTCATAAAAGAATGCGCCCACGCTTTAGACGATGACATTGTCAAATATTTATTACGTCCTAGGAACATCCAGCCTCCAAAACTATATGGTCTGCCGAAAATCCATAAGCCAAATGTGCCCCTACGTCCGATCGTGAGTCAGATAGACTCACTTACATATGAACTGGCCAAGCACGTGGCAAAAGTATTGCAGCCGATAGTGGGACGAACGTCGTCGTTTGTGAAGGATTCCCGCCATTTCATAGAAATCTTGCACCAAAACAAGGTAGATGAAAATCAGTTGATGGTCAGTTTTGACGTAGAATCGCTGTTCACAAATGTACCTGTGTTGGATTGTCTGGAAGTGGTGAAGGTGAAGTTGCAAGAAAATGACATCCCGAAGGAATATGCCAAGCTGTTGCATCATTGTTTGTCGACGAATTTCTTCATATATCAGGGTCAGTACTACCTCCAAATAGATGGGGTCGCAATGGGCAGTCCCGTGGCTCCAGTGGTTGCCAATATATGGATGGAGCATTTTGAAGAAAAATCCTTTATCACCGCACCCACAGAAATAAAACTATGGAAGAGGTATGTCGATGACGTATTCTGTATATTAAGAGGTAACAAACATGATGTCGAGTCTCACTTGACAAATTTAAATGGTATCCATTCTAAAATCAACTTTACCTATGAGATCGAAGAAGACAGAAGTCTGGCCTTTCTGGACGTGAAGATTCGGGTGAGGAATGACGGTTCGCTTGGTCATTCCATTTACCGCAAATCAACACACACTGACCGCTATCTCAACGCCTCCTCGCATCACCACCCTAAACATCTTAACTCTGTAATGACTTCACTGACGAACCGTGCATATGACCTGTGTGATGAGGAACATCTTCAAGAAGAGTTGGAGCATGTACGACGAGTCTTACAGAGTAATGGATACCAGGGACATTTTCCATCAAGACACAAACTAAGACACCAGAGACACAGAGTAGACAGACAACCTGTTTATTTACCATACGTTAAAGGAGTGACTGACAAGATCTCAAACATACTGAATAAGTACTCACTAAACACTGTCTTCACTCCTGTGCGAAAGGTTTCACAATACCTACGGTCTCCTAAAGACAACTTCCCCTTGGAGAAACCTGGTGTCTATAAGATCGATTGCAGCTGTGGCAGTTCGTACATTGGCCAAACAAAGCGAACAGTATCATGCCGAATGAGGGAACACATAAAAGCAATCAAGAACAACGATACGCAGAAATCAGCCATCGCGGAACATTTGATTAATTCTGGTTCTAACCACTGGATTGAGTTTCATAACCCACAGATTATCTCGACAGAACGCCACTACATACCAAGATTGGTCAGGGAAGCGATTGAAATAACAAAACATAAAAATTTCAATCGTGAGGACGGGTTTAAATTGTCGAGTGTCTGGAATCCTGTGGTTCGTATGTGTAAAACCGGAAATAATCAAAAAAGTGTCGTGTCGCGATCCGATACTGTAAGTGTTGTGTGTCGAGAACAGTTTCGAGTGAATAGTGAGAATGTGAACAGTGGTACGGGTCGCAATAAAAGACTTCGTCGGAGGGTAGACCGATATGTCTGCCAATAACAGCCTACCCGCAATTACTTCAGTTACTCCGTGATCATGGCGCTTGCAACAGTGCCGAAATATCGGAAACTCGCTAAAAACAAGGTACATGGTAACAATCCCGTAAATAACTTATATTACTATAATGTTAGTGACCATGAAAGTTTAAAACAATATCATGGATCATTGCTAATAGTTCGAAGGATCATATTTTGAGCTCTTTGAATATAAAAGATGTTGGAATTGCTAGTGGTACCCCAGAGTTGTATGCCATAGGTCCACATTGGTCTAAGGTTAGTTTTGTATTAGGATAATTTGCTGTTACGGCCTAATAGCCACGCCACAAAAGTCGCTTAAAGCGGATGTTAAGTTCCTCTTTTTTTTTCTTTATATGTTCTCTCCAGGTAAGACGGCTAAGTAGCGTATACAATTTTGATGAGGAAGAGTGACATTATCTAATTGTACAGGAGGACAATGGCCTTGTTACAGTGTTGATGTGGCGTGAACTGATTTTGACGAACTGTCACTTATTCTCCATTTTTGCAACCATTTTGTAATCTCATCCAACCCCTTTTTAAAAGTTGTGTAGCAAGAATAGGATTTTTAAGACTTGCAAGTATGGCAGTGTCATCCGCAAATGTAGCAGTTGTTATATTTTGCATTACAGGTAAGTCGGCTGTACAGACAGTCCAAAATACCGATCCGAGGACTGAGCCCTGTGCAAGGGCGGATCCAGAGGGGGGGTCATGGGGGTCATGACCCCCCCCCCCTGGGCTGGGTCCATCTGTACCCACTTCACAATCTGTACCCACTGTGACTTGACCACGACTATATGACCCCCCCCCCCCTGGCGCCAAAGCTGGATCCGCCCTTGGCCCTGTGGTACTCCAGCACATATTAAGTTATCGAGCTTACAAACTTCCATGAATGATATCAAGACACAAAATAAAGAATTGATTTTATCAAACTCAGAAATAGAAAAGTCTATCGAATTTTTGGCTTTAAAATATGACGATTTATGTCTACAACTAAACGGGTTCCAGGAAAAAGCCAAAGTAAGCGACGAACGGCTGATAAAATTAGAGGGCTGTGTAGAAGAATTTGAGCGAAATTTCCGATCAAGTGCCATCGAAATTCGAAATTTACCTATTAAAATAAAACCCACACAGGAAGATTTAATCACCATCTCAATGAAAATCTTTAAGGAGCTGTCAATTGAGGTAAGCATGTTGAATATCTATGATGTTCGTATCATTTCTACAAAATCCGTCAATAAAACAATTATTTTGAATCTAAACTCGATAATACTGAAAAATAAAATCATCAAGGCTTTCCGAGATTACAACCGCCAAGAAACAAATATAAGACTAAACTCTTCTATACTGGAAACAGACCAACCACAACAATGGATATATATATCAGAAAATCTGACAATGCGAGCACGCAGATTGTTCCATCTTGCGCGAGACTTTGCTAAGACAAACAATTTCAAGCATTGCTGGACAGCAAATGGGAGGATTCTTCTCCGTAAAGAAGACAATGTGAAGCCTATTGTTGTTACCTCAGAGACTCAGTTAAATGATGTTCAGGCAAAAAACTAATCTACCTATCTTGTTTTTCATTATTACAAAAATCTATGTTAGTGTTAAGGTTATACTTCAACGTTTTTTTGTTATATAGTATATATAAAAGAATAATTAAGGAGGTGAAAATGTGTATAAAAACACATTTCTACCTCTTTAGTGCACACGATTACCCTGCATTTTGTTTTATATATTTTATAAATGGTTATATCATAAATGCAAATAAACTACACCTGTTCTTTCAATACACTTCAGAAAAATACTATTCGTGTTTTGCGTTGGAATGTTTTGTTGGTAAAATAAATAAACTAGAGTCTGTCTTCTGTGACATTCAAAACTACCGATTGTACCCTGTTCCTTTGAAACTTTTTTTATTGTTTTACCATGGTAAAAATATAATAATCTGGTATATTATACAAAGATTAGTGTCCTTTTATGTTTTTATGTATACGCATAATTTTAAGTATATTGGTTTTTTAATGTATTTGTCATCTTTCTGCATGAATTGTATAATAATCAAACATATCTATTGTATTAAAGCTCATAACTCTAAAAACAATCAGAAGAATAAATTAAGCTGCTGGATACGTTCGTATAGAACCACAGTGCTATCAATTTCAAAGCAGGTAGCTAATTCTAATGTGTCTGTAAATGGGGGAGCGAGTTATATTTTTGTACACAAATCGTACATAAATAAGTACAATGTTCATGCAACAAGGATATTTGATCTTTTTACACTTTTAAATGTACTGAATATTGTTATTATTATGATACATCAATCAGGTCTGAAATACCGCACGGGTACATTAAATAGCAATGTTAAATACTTTTTTAAAACAAACAAATACAAGCCGCGGCACCATCTTGTTCACATGATTATGAAATTTAAATTCCACTACTACCAGTTGTGTGCTTATTATAAATTGACCAATATAGAAATTGTGTTCATAGTATCATACTCGTCAAAGCGAAATAGCATTGTTAAAATGTTTGGACAAAACTGTTTGTTGCATGAAAAGTTTGTTATTGAGGTGTACGTCCGTTTCTCTTGTTCCTTATTTAACTTGTAAGTTTTAAAATTCAGTATTACCAAAGATATAATTACAAATTTGGACAATGTTTCAGTTAGTTCTTCTCATGTATGTGATCCAAATCAAGTGTACGCACAAATATCAAATCACAAATCGTTAAAAATTATAACTCAGAATCTTAGAAGTATATCTGCTAACTTGGACAGTTTTTGTGTCCTATTAGATCAATTAAACACCGTTGTGGACATAATGGTTTTTACAGAATGTTGGCTCCAAAAAAATCCGATGATCCCCACACTACCCGAGTACTGTTATCATACATCTTCTAATCCTTCCAATCAAAACGATGGAATCGTGGTTTACTACAGCTCATCTCTCAGAGGTATCTCCATATCTGAACCACAACTTGATGAATGCAGCAGCTTATTGGTAAAAATTGGTAATGATACTGCTCTGATAGCTGTTTATCGTCCCTGTGCTTTCCAAAATGCCAATAACTTTATTCGCTCCTTAAATACACTCTTGACATCCTTAAGCAATTTTAAAAACTTTATAGTAATGGGTGATATCAATATTAATATCTCCCCTTCAACGCAAGACCCTAGTTGTGAGGATTACTTAAACACCTTAGCATTTCATGGCCTTTTGCCTGCGCATAACATACCCACCCGGAATCACACATGTCTCGATCATGTTATGTTAAAATCTAAGATGGCAGCGCAAACTATTGTAATCCACTCATCGGTGACTGATCATGATGCCGTACTCCTATCTCTTAACACAATTAAAACTCAAAAAGTTTCTCATACTGTGAAGAAAATTAATCATCAGGAACTAGCCGTCTGCCTTAGCAAAACAGACTTTTCTCCAGTTCTAAACTCATCCGACGTAAACTCAGCCACTGAAAATCTTATAAGTATACTTCAGGCAGCCATCAATTCACACTCCAATGAGATTATAGTCACACGTCGCCGCAAAATCTTAAAACCCTGGATCACCCCTGGGTTATTAAGATCAATTAAAAACAGGGACTCCATGCATAAACGTCTGAAATCAAATCCAGATAATGAAACTCTTAGAGTAACTTTTTGTAGGTATCGAAATTTCTGTAATTCACTATTAAAAAAAGTAAAAAACACATACGAAAAAGATCTGTTAAGGAGAGCAGGGACAAACAGCAAAAAGTTGTGGAACGCTATTCGCGATGTTGCTCACCTTAATAAACCCAACAACTTCTCCAGTGAATTACTGACGTGCAAAAACTCACAGCAGCAATCGGTGGATCACGTAAACTTCTATTTTGCCAATATCGGCAAAAAACTTGCTGAAGATATTAATAGTCAAACGCCCCCTGTAGTTACTCCGAATCCCATTTTCACATTGACATCACCTACATTTTCATCGTCCCCTGCAAATTCTTTTGTGCTATCAAGTACAACGATGGACGAGGTTGAGAATACCATTATGTCTTTAAGGGTCGACTGTGCTGTTGGATGGGATGATATTTCCACTAACTTCATTAGATGTTATAAAAATACACTCATACCTCTTATTGTTTATATTTGTAATCTAGCATTTGATACTGGCTGTTTTCCTTCCGCTTTCAAAAAGGCTCTTGTCCATCCGATTTATAAGTCAGGGAAAAAGAACTGCCCGAATAATTATCGTCCCATTTCTATATTACCAGCACTCTCCAAAATATTGGAACGCTTAATCAATAACCGATTAATGGACTTCCTTAAGAGCACATCCGCATTGGCTCCTGGACAATACGGCTTTACCCGGGTAAATCTACGGCAGATGCCGTTCATGAACTCACTGATCATATAGCGAGAAACCTTGATGAGAACAGAAAAACTATCTCCGTATTCTTAGACCTTGCTAAAGCATTCGACACGGTTTCAGTTCCCATCCTGTTGAAAAAACTGGAAAGACTGGGAGTTAGAGGCAGACAGTTATCGCTTTTCAGTAGCTATCTCACTGATCGTTATCAGTGTGTTACTGTAAATGGTATCAGGAGCTCTGACTGTCACATAGAATACGGAGTACCGCAGGGAAGTATTCTTGGCCCAACACTCTTTCTAGTTTATATCAATGATCTGTCTTCTCTTCAAATTCCCAACTGCAAGATCATCTCTTATGCTGATGACACCGTACTAATTTTTTCATCTGGCTCATGGAAGGAGACTTTCAGTCACGCACAGTATGGTCTCGATCTGGTATCCTGCTGGCTCCGAAATAACCTCCTGACCTTGAATATCCTGAAAACTCAATATATGATAATGTCAATTAAAAAAAATCCACCTAAAATGACTAAGGATCTATCGTTAATAGCCCATTACCATCCTAACCCCTCAATAAATCCATGTGCCTGTCCTCCATTGGAGGCATGTGGGACTGTTAAATACTTGGGTGTCGCTGTGGATTCCAAGCTAACGTTCCTTGCCCATGTGGATCTCATTGCAGGTAGAGTACGCAAACTAATGTACGTCTTCAAAAATCTCCGTCATGTAGCTGATTTGAGTCTGGTCCTATCGGTGTATAAATCCCTTTGTGAATCCATCGTAACATACTGCATCACCTCATGGGGAGGTACCTCTAAATCGATCTTGATAAAGCTCGAACGTGCGCAAAGAGCCGTACTTAAAATATGTATTAAGAAACCTATTTTATTCCCAACTACAGAACTTTATCAAATGTGCCAAGTTTTAAACGTCCGACAGTTGTTTATACTTAATACTGTTCTTAAACAACACAGCGCGGTGGATCCCTCCCTGCACTCTGCTCAGCGTAATCATCTTGTAGCTGTCACACCTCGGTGCAGAACTACTTTTGCACATCGTTTCTTTTATTTTCTGGGCCCTTACTGCTATAATCTGCTCCACTCAAAATTAAACATTGTCCACTACACAAACAGAAATTGTAAAATCTTTGTTACTCAATTTTTACGTACTCAAACATACATAGAAACTGAGAATTTATTGGATTTCCATAGATAAATAAGCCTAACCTTATAAATCTCTCTTTCTTTCAAATTTTGAAGTACCAAATATGCTTACACACTTGTTACAGTTAAAAATTAAGGCAAGTTGTTACTTGTAGGCTTTGATATTAATCAAAGCTTGTAGGTACTTATTCTTATTTTAAGCGTAGTCGTGTAACTTTTGTAATTTAAGATGTTTTTCTTTTCTTCCTATACCTACAATTTAATATGTAAGATCAATGACCTTATAATTTGATCAATGTACATTCTCCAGGGGAGGGAGAGTCCTGGTGCTCTGAGATACAGGCGTTCTGCCTAGTTCAGGCACCAGTCTCTCACAATCTATTTACTGTTTTTATATAAGAATTAAAGTATAATAAGTTGTCATGGAATTTGTAGATTGTGGAAGAAGAAATAAAGATTATTATTATTATTATATTATATTTCATAAAAATGTGACGTTTCTCCTGATTTCTTAACTTGGAATATGCGTTCGTTAATATAAGATTCAAAGATTTGGTGATAATAATGTGGCAGGCTTCGTTTTAGTTTGCATAGTATTAGTCCCTTAAGTAATGCCAGACCCTATGGAATGCCTGCTGAACATCGAACAAACCATAGCACTGTAAACTTTAATATTTCGCAATCGGATCCCTAAGTCGCAAATAGTTTTAGCAATCCTGAAGTTATTTTATAAGACCTCACGACGGGGTAGACGATGAAAAAAAAAATGCCTACTTTACGATTATGATTGAGTAGGTAGCTATAAACTTAGTTATCAACTCAACGAAAGCCATGTAATTTTTCGTTCATATAGATCAGTAAGTATTCTATATAAAAAAAGAAACTTTTTTTTACAGAAATCAACGTAGTTAAAGTAACCAGTTCCGGAGGCGAGGCTGGCGGATTCGGTAAGTTAGACGAACCAAAGAGATTTAAGTATTATTATACCTTAATGTTTTTTGGTAAAATTTTAAATTAACTTCTTTTTAGATGGTTTTAATCATAATGAGATCAAAATAAACACTTTTCTATTTCAATAATTCTTCATTAAGATAATATTACCTGAGTACCTATTTAAAATAATTAATAACCCGTCTTTTTTACATGAAAACTCGGATTTTAATATCGTTAAAGCTCGTATGAATATATGTATGTACTGTCAGTCAATGGCTTGTCCACGGACCTAAAAAAAAGACGGACGTAACATCAAAGGCAAATCATGTGAAGCATGCAAGGTCAGACAAAATCGTTTGTTGTACACTACGTACACTCACACTAATGCACCAGGTCGGACAAACCGCTGCCATTTCACGCCGCGTGACAGCGGCAGTCACACATTCAATTGTTCTGATAAAAATAATTAAAAATGCCGTCTTGTGTGGTGAAATCCTATAAAAACTACACGAATAAATTTAAAAAGTCACAAGGAATTACCTACCATGCGTAAGTATTGACAATTCTTGATATTTATTCCATATTACATTTTATTTACTGGGATGAAAATTGTAAACAAAAATACAACTGTATGGCTACTTTATTTACGGGAAATTTTGCCTAAAAGTAGGGAATTTTGTATTTCTTGCATTTGTGACTCGGTAAGGTCAGATTTCGTAACTTTTTAGGGTTCCGTATCCCAAAGGGAAAAGAATAGAAGCCATATTACTCATAGAATATTTTATATGTTTTATAAAATGGTATGTTCTCACTGTGAATTCTTTGTTGTTTACATGTATGTAAATATGTAGCAAACTTTTTTGTGTTTAGCAACTGATTGTAACTAATTATTTCTTTGTGTTTTTTTATTGTTTGATTTTTGTAAGTCCTAGTTTGTCAAAGATAAGTCTTACTTCATTTTTATTTAATTTTTTAATAAATTCATTTCTCTTGTTTTAAGGCTTAAGATACTAAAAGCATTCAGCCTATGTTGTCATTTTTTTGTCATGCTGATTGGTATGGTTCTAATCTTCTGTTTTATTATTAAATTAAAAATGTCTCGTCAACCCTGCCAGAATTATCAGCGCTGCAGCAGCCCTGGTGTTGCTGTAGTATTAAGCTGAGACAGGGACCTAGTTGACCTGTCCTTCCAGGTTCTGTTTTTGTATATCGAATGATAAGCATGCCACTTTAAGCCTGCATCATAACATTTTAAAAGACATAAATAAATTAAATTAAGTTTCTGCTCTGCACTGACCAGTAAATATCCCAGAGGTAATTTAAAATGCTAATTGATACCGTGTATTAAGAATACGAATGCTTCAGAAGCAACGGTTTGACAGTTTTCTGAAGTTCCTGTCCCCATGTCGACATATTTTTTTTCCTCACTCTGTCAGTCTTTAAATACCTACTAAATCTATGAATGAAACACTTACATTTAAAAGAAGAAATAATAATATTAGTCTATTATATTTTTATTTTAAGCATTAATCTGCGCGATTTAGGTATATTAATGTATAATATTAACCAGATACTTATTTTTTATGTAAATAATAAATTACTTTATACGTAGCAAGTGTTTTCATTTTTCTAACGGTCGTCATAAAAATGATGTTTGATAGGCCAACATTATGTTTCTAAACGGGTGCACCGTTTAAATTGCTGAAATATCGGGAGCTCACATCTAATTAAAACATGGTAAGTATCCCGTTATTGTAATCTCTTATCTATTAGACAAGTCCGTCCGTCCGTCTGTGGTGGTGTTTCAGCGACCAAACCGTAAGAGATAGATAAAGAGAATATTTAAGTTATAAGTTAAGAATAGTCTGATAAGACTACAAACCGGATTTGAGTAACGTAGCACTTCCGGTTTTCGAGAAATCACGAATTTCAAACGAAACCACACAAAATCTCCGAAGTTCTCAATTAATTAAATACATTTTTTTTAAAATCAGGTTTTGGTGAACATTTGGTTCACTGGTTTGCTAGTAAATACATATTACATTAACGGGATTACCTACATAATGTTAACAATATTTTAGTTTGAGACATTTAAAAAATAGGGAAATCGATGACTTATATGACCACCCTCAAATCACGCACACACGGTAAACGGGCGGCCATTTGCATGCTTCACTCGTGATTAGACGAGGTTACGTCCGTCTTTTTTTTAGGTCCGTGGGCTTGTCATTATAATTAAAGCAAATCGATTCTGGCATGATTCTCTAAATCTAAACTTAAATTTGACAACAGTGTATCCTTGTCATTCTCTATACAGAACGAAAAGGAGAGACTGATGTTAAATTTAGTTTTAAGTTTAGAGAATCACGCCGGAATCAACACCAGTATCTCTAATAATTTAGCAACTGTTGTCGTACAGGCAGTGGTCATGGGGGCTGGTCCGGCGGCGGCGGAGGGTTCGGCGGTGGCGGCTGGAGGACCGGCGGCGGGGGCTCCTCCGGCTGGTGGTGATGATGCACGTTTACTGTGATACCAGTACTACTACGACGTTAATAAAACTTTATTTATAAATCTCGGTGTTCATATTTTATACTGTACCAGGTACCAATAGGTATAGGTAAAGTATAGTCAGCTAAATAAAAATCGAAGTGTGAAGACTGATCAAAATTATCGAAGATACATAAATTAAATTTTAGTTAGATAATCTTATTGCTGTGACCGGCCAGAGTGGTAAATATTATCGAAACAAAATAATTCATTATTATGTTATATGTTAAGCCAGACAATTATATATTCGTGAATAACTGTTGTACAATGGTATCTAAGGACTCAAAGTTATCCAAATTCTATGAATTATAGAATAAGTCCCTTGAAAAGATGTAGGTACGACGACAATATAAAAAGTTTTAGAAGATAGAACCATTATAAAAATAATTATTTATTATATATAGTTTACATCATAAGTATCTATTTAAAACAAAACTTTGAGGTATTATTTTTTGTACTTTTAGATTTCTTGCTGCCTTTCAGTTTTTTACTTTTGTTAGGATCACAATTTTCTTTTTCTGATGAATTATTGCTATCTGGTGTAGCACCTCTCACTTTATTTCTTGATCTGCAGATTGAGTGGTCAGATTTAATTTCACTCAGAATACTCATAGGATAATCTCTGAAAAATATTACAGACCTTCATAATTAATAAATAAACACAACATATTATTTAAAAAAAAGTATAATAAACGAATTTCAGACCCTCACTTTATTTGAAATGTCTTGCAAACATAATAATACACTATATAAACATACACATAAAAATTAAAAAAATATTTTGTGAATAATTCCAAGTTTAAGTGAATATTTAAGTTTCCACTAATCTGAGGACCTGCCCCTTAGCATGAGCACTGCAATATGATATATGTGGTTTTTTACGCTCAATTGTCAAATTAGTATGGATTTTGTCGGTTAAATGTGATAAACTCTTGCAGCAGGGACTGGGTTGCTATACTGGTAGGTGCAAATGTAAGTACAACGAATATGAATAAAGCTGTTTATACTTCTACAAAAATAATATTTCAATATGTATTTCTATCTGTAACTGGTATCCCAGAGGCAATTTAGGATTATTCCTAACATTGCTTATTTGAGGGCCAATTTATTAATATGTATTTATAATTTTTTACCTAAACAGTAAACAGTGGACTTAATGCCATAAGCATTCTCTATCTGTCAACCAGTAAGGATCTAGGAGATGAATATAGATAGAAGAATAGAAATAGAATGGCCACTAAAGTTAGCATAAAATAAAACAAAATCTATTACTTAACTTACTATCCGTAACTATAACAAAACAATTTAATTTTAAACAAAATCAGAAACATATACTATATAATTTAAAAATAAATAAATTAATATGATGATTGATGATTATCTCATCAGATAATACACCTTAAAGTACAGAGAAACATTTAGGTTTTCAGATAGTTTCTTGAACTCTATGAGCGCTGCTAACATTCAATGGCATAGGTGTGTCTTATTTATTTCTATCTTTCAATTATTAAATTGTGACTTACTGAGTTTCACAAGACACGTGTACATCTGCAAACACATCGAAAACTAAAGGTTCATCACTAGTTGCATCACTTTCTGAATCATCAATCACAATGTTTCTGTTCTTGGGCATAACATCCTCAACTGTAAGAGTGTTTGTAACATTGTCTTGTTCAATTTCATCATCAATGATATTAAACTTACAGTCATCTGTAAATATATCCTGGCTTTCTTGCTTTCCTTTTTCTGGTTTAACAACAACAACTTGAAATGAATTTTCTTTATTTTCCTTCAGCCCAGTGGGACTGTTAGTAGTTACAAATAAATTGTTGATATCAGTTTGCACACCAATTGAATTTTTCTCCTTCATATTTTCAGCATCATCAGATATTTCTATTTTTGTAATGAAGCTACAGTTTTCAATTGATATGGATATATTTTTATGATTATTTGTTTCTAAAGTATCATTAAATGATAGCTTTTCCTGACATTGTAAACATGTTTCAACTAGACAACTTTTTCTGTAGAAGGGAACCTTTAATTGATTTTTACTTTGGTCAGTCAATTTTGAAACTTGGTAGCCTGCTTCAAATTGTGGTCTTAATTCTTGAGTTTGACATGATGATTCTAAAGACTTAGAAACTGACAATTCTTTTTCAGCTTGTTCTACAGCAAGAAGAGCTAATTTATCCTTATCCACGATTTCACTTTGGGAATCTTCTATATAAATCGGTTCATCATCAAGAGCTATCCCACTATCTTCATGCACACACTTCTTTTGGTTTTTATCTGCCACAGCAACATTGTTTTCCAAATTACTTCTTTTAATCTTTTTGTTTAGTGAAATTGATTTTTCATGCTGCCTTACAGGTGAAGAGGAATAGACTCTTTTTCTATGAAATATTGCAGTTTCAGGCACTTTCTTACTTCTATGAATATAAGTTGGATGGTTTGTACTCAACTCAGAGAATACTTTTCTTGAGTATGTATTATTGTCATCGAGCCAATTTAGAACAGAGCTACTTTGCCTTTTCATTTTAAATTGTTTGCGCGGAGATATATGTTCTCCGGGAAATAATTGCAAACTATTTTCCTTGTTGCCAGTTGATGCAATGGTTTTTCTTTTATTATAATATTTAACTGGAGCTTGTATGCAATTAGGGAATAATTCCTTCTCAATATTTAATTGTTCTGAGATTCTTTTATACTTAAAAACTGTAAAAAATAAAGTATACATATAGAATTTAAATATGCATTAACACTACACATAATTACAAAAATTTTAACTTTTAGTTATGTTAAATAAGTATTATTTTGGTTCCCAGCTTACCTCAATAAGCATGTAATGAAACTTATATACTAACCATCAACATTGAATGTCTTCTGGCAAGCATTTA
Source organism: Chilo suppressalis (assembly GCA_902850365.2). Taxonomy (NCBI): domain Eukaryota; kingdom Metazoa; phylum Arthropoda; class Insecta; order Lepidoptera; family Crambidae; genus Chilo; species Chilo suppressalis. Next base: position 17,166,644 of record OU963900.1, read on the forward strand.
AAAGATTATTTGCATTTTTTACACGTTTACTTAATGGTTTATCATCTAAGATGCTTTTATGTGTCGTTCTATGAGGAGGCGCAAGACAGAGTGCACATTCTTCTGCCACGGTCACACAGTCATCGCAACCAATATGCCCACAGAGGTATCTGGCACGGTCTCCATATGACTTGTCACTGTAATTTACGGAAATACTATATCATATTTTACACGGCTGCCGTTTCATTTTATACGTAAGTCTCTCCGACGTCCTACTCCTACGTTGCCAAAAATTATAGAAAAGAAAGTAAATATTCATACCAAATAGGACATCGAATGCCATCAAGTAAATTCTTTACCAAATCAACAATTCGATCTATAGGTATTGACAAATTCAACATCACACATATGCATTTGAATTACACTCCGGATTGTGATAGGATCTACTCGATTTACTATACTTAAATGAACTTATAATGAAAATTCATATGTAAATCTTCATCGTCAGAAGGAATCTCAGAGTATAAAACAGTCTTTTTTCTTTGGTCATTAGAAGGAATTCACAATTTCACAGACTGAATTTGACATAGCTATTTTTTTTCTAAATGGCTTCGCACGGCTTGTGCATTTAGCCAATGTCAAGTGTTAAAATATTTACAAATAACTATACCACTCGTGGTCATAGTAATAAATCATTTTTTTTCTTGTTTCCATTCTGGGAAGGCAGTAATAAATCAAGTAAGTGGTAGTTTTCGAATTACAGAGCATAATGCGACTTAGTGGCGCACAATGCCGAATTATGCTGAGGCTTAATCGGAACGTGAATTACAATAATATTACTAAGGCTAATATATAAATAAAACATTTCGATCAATGCCAACTTAAAGAAAAAACACTTGTTAATTTTCTGTCACTGAGTTGGTACGATGTGCAATCGTACCAACTCGAAAATCGCATCACACGAAAACATTACTTTTGAGAGTGCTCGATTGTGCGAAGGGTTGCTGTAGTTGAAACATTCAACGGCTCAGCTTTCCATAAGCTGTAGTTGAGTTGCGAGCTGAAATTTTTGTCACGTAAAGTATTAATTATTAGAAACACGTACACGAAATCTTTTTACGCGGAAACGAATAGAATTCGAGAAAAAAATGATTGAAAATTAATATTTTTGTCGGTTAAAGTCAATTTTGACAGCTATTTTGATTAGTGCTGCCATTTTTTCATGCAAAAATAACATGTTTCTCGTTGTATATTGGTCGTTGACTCTGTTGTCTGGTTGTCGTTGACTTGGTCAACCCCGACACGCCGTGGTCTTGGTCTGCCCTACCCATAGAGTGTTTTTTAGAGCCCGGAGGCGCGGAGGGAGAGCAGCCCCGCCTGCTGTGACAAAGCCGCAAGCATCGTGCGATCCGTAGCGCCTGAGGCTGGTCGCCGCCGGAGGTGGCGCCGGAGATAAGACAGAAGTACTGGTTACTTCCCTAGTCCATGTATCCTAAAAAAATTATGAATTTTTAGGTTACGTTAATTTAAAAAAAAAAACGTGTTGTCAGCTCCGACGCACGACTGGAGTTTACTCCTTAAGTTCGATAGTCTAACCAGACGCAAAAAGAGTTTATTTAACTTAAAAAAGATTGATACTGTATGAAAGGGTAAATTAACAAATTAAGGAAAATAATATAAATATATATTTATTCATTTCATATACATTTATTATAACTAATCGACGAAATATTTCACATTAAACTTTTTACAATAGTCAATTTCAGATGTGCATAAATATATTATTTTAAGTTATTGTACATCTTAGTGTTTTTATTTGTATTGTTACCTTAAGTCATGGTGGGCGATAACAGAGTCATGTTGTTAAGTTAAATATTTGTAAGGACAAATCTCAGTTTATCCTTGGTGGGCGATTATGTATACGCCATTTGTGCATTTAAAATTTTAGTTCATATGTATCAAAATAGATGGTGTAGCGTATGCATTTTGACATTTCTCTATATGACAGGCAAGACTATCTTGTGCGCACCACGTCAGTAATAGTCTAAGAGCCCACGACACTAAACCTAGTTCGATAAGACTACCGGATGAGATACATATAATTAGTCACGTTATTAATGGGGGAACACGAAATGGCGATGCTGCAATGCAAAAAACCTGGCGGCGACATAAAAAAAAAAAAATATTAAAAAATCCGGTTTCTAGTACGATAAGACTCCCAATTTTTATTTGTTCCTCGTAATAGAGGAGTGATAGGACTATACGATAATGCAGTGCTGCAAGCCCCGCTGATTGGTCTAATCAGTGGCAGCAGCATGATAAGCGATTCCTCGTATCTAGGTATCTAGTATGATCGATCTCCTGGAAAAATCAAAGCTCATCCGAAAGGTTATCAATTTCTGTGTGAGAAAAACCACTGCTGCATTTTCCAAACAGTGGAGAAAGTGGTTGCTGCAGCGATTGAAGGTCGCCGTCCGCGCGGCTGCAGCCGGCGTTTCAATTTCGTTTTGTCAGCAACCGACCGGTTCCTCTCAATTTTTACCGGTCAAATACGCGTCCCACGGTCACATATGACTAATTTTACGTGTGTAAAGATTCTATTAATTATTCCAAGCTTCCGGATTTTCCAGCCCTTTTTTGGATATTTATTATTTCGTGTGGCACGTAAAAATCTCTTCCGCTTTATTTTTTAATCAAACCATGATACGTACTTATCATCGTGGAAATCGTGTGAACGAATGGAGAGCTCTGTACCCGAGACATGAAGATTTCTTGGCTATTTATTTCTAGCAGAAATCAAGTCGTCGATAGTATATATTGTGATCTTCCAGCTGTCCTATTATATTCACATCTAATCGAAAAAAAACGGGGACTATACGAAGGGTCTAGAGTTTATACCTGCTCAGTCTTGTTGTGGAAACCGTCAGTAACGGTCGGTCTTTTCGCTGTCGGTATTTTAAAATTCGACTCATGGTATTAAATTCGTGAAAAATGCGTTGTTTCGTCTGCAAAAAAACGGGGAACTTGACCGATTTTGATGAGCGTATGTTAAATAAATGTTTAACAATTATTGCATTCCGGAAAAAAAAGTGTCTGAAATACGGCGACTCGCCATTAACCCGTGAGAATAGTGAGAATTATGGTTTTCATTATGGGTGCTACAGAAAATTCTCTGTTTTGCGACGGAAAGACCAGGAAGAATTAAACGCACTGTTTCCTTCGAATGCAAGTGTGAGTATAAAAAATATTATATGTATGAATAATGAAATAGCAGGCTGAAAAATCTCGTTTCGCTCATCTTTCGTGTGTCATATGCTGTTTACAAACGTTACAGTCCGACACATCTGCCTGTACCAAGGAACGCGACCCTGTAGAAAGAGACAGTCTAGAAACTTCGACGGCTCACAGAGACGAAGATGATTCAGCTGCTCGAAGGAATGATGTACCGGCGGTGAGTTTTTTTTATTTCAAGGGCAATATTTAGTACGAAAGTAGGCAAAACTCTGTCTACTAGAATCAAACATTTCGATTTCGTGTATATAATTAGTAAATACTAAAATAGCATTTTTCAAGTTTCTACAATAATTCGCTGCTGCGCGTAAATTGACCGCCGTGATTGATAATAATTTTCAAAAGAAAATGCAAATTTCTTTTCTCATTGTATCATTTGCGTGACTTCTTCGATAAGTCTTGATATTTCTGCTATTTTTGGTTATGAATGGTTATAAAAGACATTCGTCTTTTATATTTATTTATAAATATTCATTTTTAAATATTCATTTTAAAATATTTATTTCATTTATTTATTCATTTTTTAATTTATTATTATTTATTTCTTTTATTTATTTTAAATATTTATTTTTATAATAATGAAAAACAACGTTATTGTCAACAAAGTTTTGAGACACAATTTTTTTTATAACAGTTCGCGCTGGTATTACAATGACACCAAACGTACTCTTACAGGAAATTGTTGAAGAATCTAACCCCGTTCCGAGTACGTCGAAATCCGCACCAGAAGATCGTGCGATGGAACCCGAAATATCGGAAACCACGACGACCTTCACACCTGCGGTCTTGGAAACTGTAAATCCATCGACGCCACTGTCCGCATCTTTACCAACAGCGATGGAAATCGAAACCACCATGTTTTCGATCTTTAAAACAAAAAATATTGCGCACAATTTATGTCACCAACATGTGGCTGAATTCAACTTCACCACATTGCGTAACGCTCCGTTTCGAAGAGTACGGCTGGGAGATGCGAGAAAAACTGCAGCCTCTTTGGTACACGGGTCAACCGACGCCACTATTCGTGGACGATATTTTAGCTATGTCGGTGGATACCGAAGAAAACGGCGAAGATGAATTCGATTTCGATATATTCAATTCGGATGACGAAAAGTAGCGTAAGAATAATTGAGAATAAGAATTTTTAATTAAGACTAATCCTGTTATTAGTATTTTTTCACACCTCATGTTCTTGACACGTCATGTTGTAGTACTTGTATTATAAAAAAATATATTGATAAAATGATCAAATTATTGGAAAAACCAATCTTCGTTCTTCATTGTCCGCATCCAAACTTAAAATACCATTTCACCTCCATACTCATTCAGAATTATTTGTGTAAACAATCAACGACACGTAAAATTAGTCATATGTGACCGTGGGACGCGTATTTGACCGGTAAAAATTGAGAGGAACCGGTCGGTTGCTGACAAAACAAAATTGAAACGCCTGCTGCAGCCGCGCGGACGGCGACCTTCAATCGCTGCAGCAACCACTTTCTCCACTGTTTGGAAAATGCAGCAGTGGTTTTTCTCACACAGAAATTGATAACCTTTCGGATGAGCTTTGATTTTTCCAGGAGATCGATCATACTAGATACCTAGATACGAGGAATCGCTTATCATGCTGCTGCCACTGATTAGACCAATCAGCGGGGCTTGCAGCACTGCATTATCGTATAGTCCTATCACTCCCCTATTACGAGGAACAAATAAAAATTGGGAGTCTTATCGTACTAGAAACCGGTTTTTTTTTTTTTTTTTGTGTCGCCGCCAGGTTTTTTGCATTGCAGCATCGCCATTTCGTGTTCCCCCATTAATAACGTGACTAATTATATGTATCTCATCCGGTAGTCTTATCGAACTAGGTTTAGTGTCGTGGGCTCTCCTACTATAATACGAGAGCTGTGAGTGAGAGTAGACGTGTCGGTTGTCTGTCCGTTAAGTGCGTGAACGAGCCTGTGATATCCCACTATAGGACTGGTTCTACAGATGGCGCTGTAGTTCGTTGCATCACGCTTGTAAATATGTTTGGAGCTACTACATATAGGCAAAACCCCCAGCATGGAGAAGGAGGGATCTTCCAAGCAGCGGAGACGGCGACAACAAACATCCGCCCGAACATACAGGCATACACCGGCTTTCGCTTTGAAGGACTCTTCAAGCACGTAGCCGGGATAATTAAGGTAGCCTGTGTCAGCAGGCGGAAGTATTTGTGTCTCCGTCAGGAACAACAATGCTGGCCGTGCTGTCTCAAGATGGTGGTGGACAGCGTTGAGGTTAGAGTGGAGTCCGCGTATGTTGCAGAACTCGACCTCAAACAGCGTTGAAGGCGTGGGGGTGTGCACCGCTGAACGTCCAAACTTTGTTTTAGGAGCTGCCATTATGGAAGTGAAAAAGAGACGTGAAACGAGTGGACGTTGTCGCGACAAGACCGGGCAAATTAGGGAGGCATGTTTCCCCGAATGATTGCCTGCAGAGGATATACGCCGACCCGCCGGACGGAAGGGCCCCCGCACCCCCCCGGAAGTGGCCGCCGGGACCCCACGCCCCGGTCACCAACCGGCACGACGGTCCACCCCGAGATTATGCGTGACATGATGGGGCAGCCTCGCGAACTGGTTAGGAACGCTCGGGCCCCTGTACTGTGCCACGGGCGGCCAGCGGGACAGCCGTTTCTACGGGTCTCCCTGGCCGGCGGGTCGATGCAGTCCTCCCGGCATCGGTTCCACGGATGCCTAGCCCTGGACCGAATCCGTCGCGACAACCTCCACTCGAGCCCTGGTTGTACGCTGGCTGACCCCGAAACGCGCGAGAAGCACTTCACGGGTTTTTCACCATGCGCACGGTGGTAACAAACCAGGCGGGTGTTAGGCACCCTACCACCAGCAGAGCGGATGGAAGCTCCGATATCCCTTAGTCGCCTCTTACGACACCCACGGGAAGAGAAGGGGCGGTGAGTTGTATTCTTTCTCCGTCACCGCACGGATGAAAATGCTGGGGGTACACGTCGACTCTGGCCCCCTGGCCAGAGTTTACGTGTATCTCTACAGATCCCACACCGGCGATGTTGAGACAACTCGACTTTTTGAACACCTTAGTCGGGCAGCAGATGACGCGCAGGAACAATTTCCCAATGCAGAATTGGTGTTTTTGGGGGACTTTAATGCTCACCACAATTTGTGGTTAAGTTCCTCCAAAACTGACCATGCAGGGATCTCTGCTCACGCATTCGCTCTCACGCATGACTTGAAGCAACTGGTTGATCAGCCCACCAGGATCCCAGATATTCCAAGTCAAGCGCCTTCTTTACTGGACCTTCTGCTCACGACCCATCCACAGGGCTATCAGGTTGTGGTAAGAGCCCCCCTGGGCTCGTCAGACCACTGCCTGATATCTGCCAAAGCACCACAGGCCAAGCCTCCGCGTCCAGCAGTGGTCAAGCGCCGTATCTGGCATTATGGGTCGGCAGATTGGGACGGTATGCGTGACTACTTTGCATCCGTCCCTTGGAAGCAGCGCTGCTTCAGTGACAGGGACCTATCGGCCAGTGCCGTTGCCATTACTGAGGAGATTATAATGGGTATGGAATACTATATTCCTCATTCTGATCTCATCAGTAAGGGCACGCGTAACCTCTGGTTCAATCACGACTGTGCTGAAGCTGCTTCGCGTAAGCAAGCGGCATATCGTGCTTGGATCAGAGGTCGCGCTCTCAAGGATCCCGAGGTCGATTCACTCAAAGCAGCCTACAATTTTGCTTCCAAGGCCTGTAAGAAGGCTTACATTAGAGCGGATGCCCAGCGCGTTGCACGTGTTGGCCAGGAACTTATGACGCATCCTACGGGTTCCCGTAGCTACTGGCGTCTGGCCAAGGCCGTGCAAAAAAACTTCTGCGAGCCCTCGCTGCCACCTCTGAGATGCCCAGACGGAACTCTAGCCCATAAGCCGCAGGAGAAAGCCGATTTACTGGCAAAACTCTTTGCGGCTAACTCCCGAATCGATGATTGCAATGCACTGCCACCATCATTACCTCACTGTGGCACAACGATGCCTGATATTAAAATCAGGCAGCGCGAGGTTCGTGCCGAATTGCAATCACTCGACGTCCGGAAAGCTAGTGGACCTGATGGCATCCCAGCAGTAGTACTCAAAAAATGTGCAGCGGAGTTGTCTCCCGTGCTCACGCGCTTGTACCAATGCTCGTATTCTTTGGGGCGTGTGCCGGAGACTTGGAGAGATGCCAATGTGCAACCGGTGCCCAAAAAAGGGGATCGCTCAGACCCGGCAAACTACCGGCCAATAGCAGTCACCTCAGTTTTATGTAAAGTTTTAGAAAAGGTCCTTAATAACCATCTGACCCGCTACCTAGAGGATCACTCCTTGATTAATGATCGTCAATATGGTTTTAGACCGAAACGATCGACGGGTGATCTTCTAGCGTACTTAACTCATATCTGGGGTGAGGCTATCGACAAGCGTGGCGAGTCGTTGGCTATCAGCCTTGACATTGCCAAGGCGTTTGACAGGGTCTGGCACAAAAGCCTTCTCTCCAAGCTTCCGGCATACGGTCTGCCAGCCCAGTTCTGTTCTTGGGTAGCTGACTTCCTGCATGAGCGTAGAATTCGTGTCCTTACGGATGGTAGCAGTTCGCGGTTCATGTCAGTGAATGCCGGCGTTCCCCAGGGCTCCGTCCTATCCCCCACTCTCTTTCTGCTGCATATCAATGACTTAATTCCTCTTGGGAATATTCATTGCTATGCAGACGATAGTACAGTGCATGCGGGGTATCTCGGACAAGCAGCGGCTGGACTGGCGGTAACCAAGGAGAAACGCGAGAATCTTGTCATTGAACTCAATCAGGCTTTGGACCACATTTCCGAATGGGGTACCAGGAACTTGGTTGAGTTCAATGCCAAAAAAACTCAGGCTTGCGCTTTCACGGCAAAAACATCGTCATTCCTTCCTCTTCCATCTCTTCAGGGCACAACACTACCGCTGCAGAGCAACATTTCCATGCTCGGTATGGAAGTTCGCTCAGACCTGAATCCAAAGAACTACATCGAAACCGTGATCAAAACAGCTTCACGCAAACTCGGAGTCCTGAACAAGGTGCGGCGTTTTTTCACGCCCGATCAACTGTGCTTGTTGTACAAAACGCAAGTGCGGTCCTGCGTGGAATATTGCTCGCACCTCTGGGATGGCTCCGCCAGGTACTTGCTCGATGCTTTGGATAGGTTACAGCGACGCGCGATCCGCATCATAGGCGATGAGGAGGTGACTAAACACCTTCAGCCTCTTCAATTACGCCGTGACGTGGCGTCACTAAGCGCGTTCTATCGTCTGTACCACGGCGAGTGTTCTGAGGAGTTATTCTCTCTTATCCCACCTTCTCCTTTCCTTCAGAGGACCACGCGCGCTGGCCTACGTTGTCATCGTCTAACTGTGGCCACAATTCCAACGCGTACAAAGAAATTTGGTGACTCATTTCTTTGTCGCACTATCCGTAAATGGAATGCTCTGCCCGCTCACGTGTTCCCTCCCTCTTACAACCGGGGATCCTTTAAAAGAGGCGTGAAGAAGCAACATGCAGGCCGGCAGGGTGAAGATGGCTGGTGTGGCAGGTAAAACTGCTGTATCAGCTATCGTCACGTCTGGACTTCACCTTCACTTAACATCAGGTGGAGTGGAGTCATTTGTCGGACCTATCTGTAAAAAAAAAAAAAAAACGTCACCTTTCTAATAAAGAAATCTGTGATCTAACAAAATACACTGTAGTTTCAATTTAATTCTTTTGCACCTAAGCTCTCGGATTTAAGAGTCATTTTGGCTCGAACAGGATGCGCACCAAAAACGTAACGAGGTCATTCATCGATAGATTTTACTCCTCAAATATTTCTCATACCGGGTCCCTTATATATGCAAATCGATTCTTAAGGAGTAAACTCCAAAAACATGCATTTCCGCCTAAAATCTTTAGTGGGGGGAGAGTTGGGGAGAGCCCCCCCTCCCCCCACATCAATCCATCACCCCGAAATTCAACTACAGCTAATGGAATTAAGAACCTATTCAAAGTTAAGCATTAAGCGGCATAATGCGCTCTAGTGCTGTAATTGGAAAACTACCATTGGCAGTCAAGTCCATCCCCCTTTCCCTATGTTTCAATAAAAGTGTGGGGATTTACTGGAACCTGCCTGTGGACTTCTTGAGGAACCGTCGAAAGACACTTTCCGCTATTTTGTTTCACTTGCCAACACTTGTGCATATTCCCGAACACTTAGTGGTTAATAAAATCCACCATTATTAGAGACTAACATCCGCCACAATACAATTTTTTACAAGAAAAACAAAACTGCTAAAGAGACGCTTCCCGATCCCGCCAAAAAGTCTTCTGTTATTGAAATGTGAATCACGTCAATGTGATGAATCTGTTTTTTTTTTATATGTTCTCTCTTTTCTGGGAAGGGGCAACGCTACCATGACGCCAGCTCCAAAGGTTATTTATAAGACTTGTTCTATATCTTTGTTCCTGTATGAGACATGATTATGAAATTTTGCATACTTGCTGCCGGACTTCATAGGTGAATAAAGAAAGGACCTCGACGAAATCGGCCCCAGCATGCCCAAAAGTCTTCACTATTATTTTTTTAACTTATTAGCAATTAATAATTGTAAACGGACAATCTGTTTAAAAAAAAATAAAAAATCTGTTACTAGATACTACACAGTCTGTTCATCCTAACTTGTCCTATTTGGTAAACAATCTTGGCACTCGTTTTTATTGAAAATACAGCATTAAAAATAAACTGATAACTGTGTGGGGAACCGACTACATATTTATTCACAACACATATAAATAAAACACATATTTTATAAATTTATATACTAAAATAAAGTACGTATAAATAATACATAATATTTCAGTATACAGGGTGTCCCGTAAGTAATGGTCCAACCGTAAACCCTAGGTAGTTCACTCAATTGCCTACAACTAATTTGAACCGTTTTTTGAAATTCATTAGGGTTGCCAAAAAAATGATAAAAGTTCTTTTTTTTCAATATTTCTGTCTTGAATTGGTTTTTTTAATAGCATTGATGCAAATATTAAAAATTTTCAAACTTTTTTTCACTAATATGTAGCTAGATTGATTTCCTATCAACTTGTTTATCACATTTGCATAATGACATTGTATTTCTCTCAAAAATATTGAAGTAAAATAACATTTTATTGCAATGTATTTGGATGACCTAAATTGAAAAGCTCCTAATGTAAAAAAAAGTATGACACCAAAGTGTTCCATTATTTTAAAAACATGTGCATTAAGTAAGGTTTCAAAATTGGTATAAAACTTATGGTTAACTAGTAAAGTTGCAAACATAATACAATGAATCCGAAGAAGAGGCGAATATCTAAAAAAAACTAAATTAATTAAATTAGTATTTAGTTGTGTTATTTCACATTATTAGGAATGTCTTTACGTTAATCAACATGATGATTATACTGATATTAGCTTTTATGGCACTTATTTGTGTAAACGACGGGTAAAATAAGGTCTTTAGAAATAAAAGCAATAAACCGTTATAATTTTATAATAAATGCTCAAATTGCCTTCCGCCTACAGCTATGCACATTCTGCTCCTCCTTGTACACGTTGTAGATGGTACGGGTGCAAACGGTATCTTTTTAAAACCCTGTGCACCGATGCTCTAGGTATTCCAGAACGTCGTGCTATAGTTCGAACTGACGTTGATGCATCTTCTTGTACTTGTTGCAAAATTATTTCGTCATTGACTTGCTGTGGTCTTCCTTCACCGACACCAACTCCAGTACCAAGAATCCTTCCATCAAGTAGCGAGTTATGCACTCTAAGCAAAAATTCGGTGGTCAGGGTGACGCAAATTCGGGTACCTTTCTCGGTACAATCTTGCAGCTTCTCTGGCATTACCTCTTGCTTCTCCATAGGTGTAATGCATCATAGCATATTCACGAGGTGTGTACACGTTGCGAGGCATTGCAAAGTTCGGAGATTCAACAACCCCAAACAAACAGATTTTCGGAGTCCAAATAGACTCGCCAAGTCGTTAACTCTATAAAAATCAAAAACAGTCCAAATTCGATAGGTAATTCGTAAAGTCCAAATTCACACCAGTCTCGGCGACGCGCGACGTGGCACTGCGTAGATTTGTCTTGCCAAGATTGGTTAGCGGCCGTGTAAATGACATTATTTGTCTGTGTGCGTGCGTCGATTCGAGGGCTAGCATGATCAAAGTACTAATCTTGTGTACTGTGCGCGTAGTGTCGTTAAAACATTCCTAATAATGAAAAAATGCACAACTAGAGACTAATTAAATTTAATTATATTTTTTAAGATATTTGCCTCTTCTTCGGATTCATTGTATTATGTTTGCAACTTTACTAGTTAACCATAAGTTTTATACCAATTTTGAAACCTTACTTAATGCACATGTTTTTAAAATAATGGAACACTTTGGTGTCATACTTTTTTTTTACATTAGGAGCTTTTCAATTTAGGTCATCCAAATAAAATACAATAAAATGTTAAGTTACTTCAATATTTTTGAGAGAAATACAATGTCATTATGCAAATGTGATAAACGAGTTGATAGTCAATCTATCTAGCTACATGTTAGCGAAAAAAAAATTGAAAATTTTTAATATTTGCGTCAATGCCATTAAAAAAACCAATTCAAGACAGAAATATTGAAAAAAAAACATTTTATCATTTTTTTTTGGCAACCCTAATGAATTTCAAAAAACGGTTCAAATTAGTTGTAGGCAATCAAGTGAACTACCTAGGGTTTACGGTTGGACCATTACTTACGGGACACCTGTATATGAATAATATAATAAAACAGTTATAGAAAACATATTAATAATATTTACATATATATAAATAAATACCTTATATAATACACACAATAAAATTATATACATTAGATAAACATAAGTTACATACATAACATAACATAAATTAAATATGAACGAAATAAATTATTCTGTTTACACGAATGTTTATTTCGTTCATACGATACGGCAACGGCAGTGGACACGCGCAACACAAAAACCGGTCGTGGAAAGCCTTTTGTTTGAACGCAAGCGCACCAGTCACAATCTATACGTCGGACGGGGAATCCATGCCCTAAGTACCGCCGCTCTGTAGCTTACGCAGTGTTTTTCTCGCTACCGCTTATGTGTATTTTCTGTTTCACTGTGCTTTTGTTGAACTGTTTGCTGTTTCTATCGTTGCTGTTTTGAATTGTGTGTTTACAAACTCCTTCTGTTATTATTCTTGGACTTTGTGTTTGTGATAAATAGAAATCGTAAGTGTATAAGAACTTTTTATTTACATACAAACCCATAACTACAACTGGATTCAAAAGGATCTAGTCAATAATAACGATTTATTTTAATAGTTTGGCTTCGTTATGTTATTATTTTATTTCTTAAAGGACATTGCTCGTTCCCCGTATATTGAATGCCCCAGAACGTACTGTAAATAAGAAAATGCTAGTTGTGTTCGGAATCATTCATAAACTCTAATTAGCATTTGTTGAGATACGTACAACTTGAGGAACCGTGGCCTACTGCAGAATGTATTAGATATTAAGGTTATAATTATTATACTTAATCGTAAAAAAATTACAATTGTACACTTTATATATTCTGAATAGATTTAGTGTTTACGAAACGAGATAGACTTTATCTTGTCAGACAAACGGCAAATATTCAATGATGTCTCAGTGATCAACAGGGTGAAAACCGGGAGCGATCACCGAATGGTCCCGACTGATGAAGTCTGCTCTACATCCCACACCTGACGAGTACGAAAACCCCGAGAGCTTTCGACTCGAACTTCAAAATCGCTTCCAATGCCTAGACGAGTGCGAAACGGCGAACGATATGAACAACAAGTTTGTGGAAACTGTCCACACGGTTGGGTCGAAAATTTTCAGGACCCGCCGTGCTCCTAGAACCGGAAAACTCTCAGACCACACACTTGAGCTCATGGAACGGAGGAGGGAAATGACGGTGCAGTCTCCAGCCTCCTGGTCTAAGATGAGGCAGCTAAATAGACAGATCTCGAAGTCTGTGCGAGGCGATATTCGCCTCTACAATACCAAGCGTATTAAAGAGGCGATAGAGCGGAACCAAGGCTCCAAAGTGTTCGCAAAAGATCTGTCTGTTGGGCAGTCAGTTAACCAGACTGAAGACCGACAACGGCACTGTCATTTCTTCCAAAGATGAGATTTGGGGGGGAGGGGCGGCTGATGTGAGCCCAAGTGTACGTTGTTGGGCAATTCACGTCTACCGTCAAGTGTCACTCTTACGTCCACGTCGTTCACCCCGGTAATACGTGGATCTGCTAACAGGCAACGTACACTAACACCTACCCTGGGATCCTCGTAGCTGAATTTATTGATGCTATCCCACTGATGCACTCCAACATCAAGGGAGACATTTCCCGCGACCCGCACTCCCTTCTCTCCAACTCCAATTAATCGTTAACCCCTCCCTCATCCTGAATCCTGTCACTCCTTAAGGCCGACCCTAACAAAGGCCTTCGGCTCTACCGGGAAAATGGGAGGCGGCCCGGTAGACTATTAGCCTCTCCTGCGCTATGGCCTGCGCAGTTGAGCGCCGTAAGGGGGGATGAAGGAGTCCTGGAGGATTGAGTGAAGCGAGGTCGGCGGTAGTACCTTCGCGACACAACACGCCCTCTTTGGTCCGGATTTCAACCGAAACGGTAGCCTCTTTGGGTAGCGCCAGAGAGGAAACGGTCACGCGTCCCGTCAGAGGGCCGCAGCGAGGAGTGGAGGGGTCCGGGGCGGCTTGCCGTTCTGGATGGTTAGGGTCAGGCTGACGAGGCAAGGGTGTGTGGAACAACTGGGGTACTCTGAACCGGTAAACCAGCCACACATTTCGAGCTTCCGATGTCGCACCTGACACCAACTCTCTGCTCCTATATCCAGTCGGTAATCCTAGTGCACCACTATGGGCACTCCCAAATGTGCGGGCTCCAAGGAGGGTGGGAAGCTGACTGGATGAAGCTAAAACACACGAACTATGGACACCAACAGGTTCAACGTTCCGCCAACACCCGATGGGAAACCAGAGGGCACTGCTACTCGCATGCAGACCGAGAAATCGGAATGCGTGCTTGAGAAAAGCACCACCACACCTCAGATTGAGGACACCTTACATCTGCTAGAGCAGAACTGGACGGTCGTGACCAGGAAAGGAGCTAGGAAGGTAGAGGAAACTCAGACCCCTGCACCATCCGGTCAGACCTCTAGGCGTTTGGAGAAGCAGAGGGAGCGGACGCGAAGGAGACGGCAGCTCAAACGGGCCGCCCGTTTGACGGCCTCTGCTAGCGACCGTATTGCCCAGTCAGAAGACAAGGGCTCTGGAACTCCAGGGGGAGCGAAAGGCAGCCAGCTGCCCAAGCAACCCCAGGTGATGCCGGGCCCGAGTCGGAAGCTGGACCGCCCAAAGCAGAAGGGGAAAGGACCCGCGAAGACGAAGTCTGGGGCCAAGCGGGCTAGGCTCGACGAGACAGTGTCTCCTCGAGGCGAATCCAAACGGCCTAAGACGACGGCGACCGAGACCGCCCCACAATCCTACGCAGCTGCAGCGGCCTCCTCGGCTCTCATCAGGTGCGCCGTCACGTCGAAGACCGGGTTTATCTCGAGACCGACGGCGGAGCAAATTGAGGAGAAGCTCGAGGAAGCCTTTTTACAGGCAGCGATGAGCACGGAACGTCCGGCCTGTATGAGGGAGGGTCTTGCATTTAGCGGGAAACCCCTCTACGCGGACGGGCGCCTTCGCTTTACTTGCACCAACACCGCAACGTTTGGGTGGTTCCAACAGGTAGTACGAGTCCTCCACGACTCGGACCTGGGAGAGCTTGTTGTCCTCCGGGACGACGAGATCCCCAAGAGAGTCAGGTGTGGTTTTGTGCTGCCTAAGCTCTGGAAACACGATCAAGCGTTGCTAGGCAAATGCCTACAGATCGGGAATCCAGACCTGACACCCGAACGTTGGCTGCTCAACGGCATCCAACAGCAGCCTTCCATCGGGGCCACATTCGTTGTGGTTTCGATCCCTGAGGACGTTGTGCCTGCGATCCTGGCTAGGGGACGCCGACTCAGCTTTATGTTTGGGTCGGTGTACCTGAAGTTCAGGGAGGCCAAGGGGAAGTACGTCGACACTCTGCCGACGTCCAACCCCTCAGCACCACTCGGGGCTCAAACCACGGCGAAACTTACACCAGCGCCCCCAACACCATCCACATCTAGCGCTGGCCCCACGGACACCGTCGTTCTACGTGCCTCGTCACCGGCTGTCGAAGTTCCGGGACCCTCGCAGGTGGCGTCTTCGCCGCTCAGTGAGGAGGGTCTCCTGGAGCTCGACGGGCTGGGGCTTGAGGACGTCGACTGCCAGGACGATGGCGTCCCTCTGCAGTAGTGCAAACATACTGCGAATAAATCTCCACCACAGCGTAACCGCTACGGCTCAGCTTCGGCGGTGGTTGGAGACCAACAACACAGCAGTCGCACTAATCCAGGAGCCGTGGATTAGGAGTGGCACGGTGCGAGGACTCTCCAGCATAGGAGGTAAGCTCGTTCAAGCCACTACTAGCGACGTAAGGTCCTGCATATAAATTTCCAAAAACATCAGAACTCAGCCCTTAATGAATTTCAGTTCCAGAGATCTCTGCGCTGTAAAACTGACCCTAAACCAAGATAATAACAGTTGTGACGTGATCATAGCTTCTGCATATATGCCTGACAGCGAGCGGGCCCCACCAGAAAACGTTGCGTCTCTGGTCCGCTTCTGTGCTCGGGAAAACGTAGAACTGATCATCGCGACAGACTCCAATGCCCATCACCCTGTGTGGGGAATGGAACAAAGCAACAACAGAGGTAACCAATTATTTGAATTCCTTCTGACTACTAACCTAGAGTTAATCAACACAGGCAATGAACCTACCTTCGTAGGCAGACGGTGCAAGACCATCATAGACCTGACCCTCGCGACACCAAAAGCGGCAACAGCTATATCTGGCTGGCATGTCTCCAATGAGGCATCATGCTCAGACCACCGCTGGATCCGTTTTACACTACAGGTAGGAACTCTATCTCCTACACCCCAAAGGTATCCTCGGAAAACCGATAAACACCGCTACGCACAACTACTGGCGGACCTTCTAAGAAACAACTCCGGTAAGGGCAGAATTGAAACCACGGAGCAGCTAGAACAACAGGTAAAACACTTGACAGACAGCATAACGCGTTGCCACGAAGAGGCCTGCCCCCTTAGACTCCCGAACTCGAGAGTATCCGGAAAACACCACTGGTGGGGACCGGAGCTCGAGAGATTGAGAGGAAAGGTGAGGAAGTGCCTTAACAGAGCAATGAATACATGCAGCGACACAGACTGGGACAACTACAAAGCTACCAAAGCTAAGTACAAAAAACGTATCAGATACTGGAGAACAGCCTCCTGGAGGAACTTCACCGAGGAGATAAGCTCCACCAACCAGGCAAACCGGGTAAGGAAATTGCTGGCCAAGCAAGGCCCTGGCGTGCTGGGAAGCCTGCGTCGACCTGACGGCACATTGTCCCACAATCGTGCTGACTGCGACGCTATCCTCCTAGAAACCCACTTTCCGGACTGCCAGCTTACAGAGCAGGTGACTTGGCAAGATGAACCTCCAAGTACAACAGAAGGATGCTGGAGACTAGCAGAGATGGTAATTACGCCTGAGGGAGTAAAGTGGGCTATTAACTGCTTTGCGCCTTTCAAATCTGCTGGCTCTGACGGCATCTTTCCAGCACTACTACAATGGGGCGGACAGGACGTGGTCGTTGCGGCTACTCGTATACTAAGATCATGTCTGGCTCATCGGTACACTCCACATCTGTGGAGGGCGGTCAAGGTAGTATTCATACCCAAACCGGGTAAAACCGACTATACTAACCCTAAATCCTTCAGGCCCATTAGCCTAACAACCTTCTTACTTAAGACAATGGAAAGGCTATGTGACAGATACCTACGCAGTGGAGCATTAATCAATGCCCCACTACACAAACATCAACATGCCTACAGTTCAGGTAAATCTACTGAATCGGCTCTCCATCAGTTAGTCGGTAAGATAGAAGAAGCCCTTCAAAATAAACTTATCTGTCTCGGAACCTTCATCGATATAGAGGGTGCTTTCGATAAGACCAACTTCACCAGCATTGAGTCTGCTCTCAGGAGACATGGAGTAGAGCAACAAATCATTGACTGGACAGTTAACATGCTTCGCAATAGAATAGTTCGGGTAAAAGGTGAGGACAGCAGAGGAGCACTGGTGGCACGAGGATGTCCGCAAGGAGGGGTCCTTTCGCCACTTCTGTGGAACCCCGTAGTTGACGACCTGCTGACCAAGCTAAACTCGAACCACTACTACACCATAGGGTATGCAGATGACATTACTATACTTACCCTAGGCACCCACGCCAGCATTACCTGTAACACCATGCAAGGTGCTTTGAAACTGATTGAATGCTGGTGCAGGAAATACGACCTCACAGTTAATCCAACAAAAACAGAGCTGGTAATGTTTACAACCAAACGTGACGTAGGTGCTTTCAACTTGCCGAAGCTGTTTGGTATCACACTACAACTGTCGAAGGAGGTAAAGTATCTAGGCCTTATACTTGACAGTAAGCTAAACTGGAGTAACCATGTGGAACACAAAATCAAGACAGCCAGCGTAACACTTTGGCAATGTCGTCAAATGTTAGGGAAGCGCTGGGGTCTTGCACCAAAACTGTTCCTATGGTTATATTACACAGTCATACGACCAATGGTAAGTTATGGCGCCATCATATGGTGGCCGAGATCTATCCAGACTACTTGTGTCAACAAACTACAAAGCTTCCAGCGGCAGATATGCAGCGCGGTGACCGGGTGCATGAGTACAGCTCCAACCGCAGCACTGGAAGTTATTTTAAACATCACACCGCTCCATATCTACATAAGACAGGAAGCGGCTAAAACAGCGTTGAGACTACAAAAGTTTGGACTGGTAAGGTTCGAAAGAGCAAAGCATCTCAACGGTATACTAGTCCAGTCAACAAGTTCAAAAACGTGAAAAATAGAGATAAAGCTCCTAAAAATATGAGCAATAGCTCATTGGATTCGGAACGACCTCTAGAAAAATGAGTTTTGAGGATTTTACTGCACGTAAAAAATTGCAATTGTTATTAACAAAATAAGATGAAAAAAAAGAGGTATTTACGTTTTTGTTAATAACTCATAAACTATTAATATTTACGATATTTGGAAAAAAGGTCCTTAAAGAGGAGGAAATTTCCGAAAAAAAGGTCCCAGCTTCCGGAACTCTACCTCTATTATTTATAATTTTAATTTACCGCTGAAAATAGGGCTCCGCGCAGACATTACGGCATGGGCGTACTGCCGTTAAAGACAGTTTCTTACATAAAATTATTTTTTTATAGTAACAAATATGAATTTAAAAATTTAAATAAATTATGGTGTCATCCAGATACTTGAAAGAATATATTCCCGTTGGAAAAAAATTTTTAAATTAATTTTTCAAAAAGTTATGCGATTGTTAATTAACGAATTTTTTTCCTATCTCCGTTTTCATAAATGACGACATAAAAATTTAAATAATAAACCTATAAATTTTTGGCTCTGTGGAGCTCTTCTTATATATATACTTAACAAGATCCCGCGATAAAAGTTTATTAAAGTTAATTATTTTGTTTATAACAATTTTTTAAAGTTTTCAAAAAATGAAAAGTCTAAGAAATGTTATTAAAAAAAATTTTTTAAACAAATGTTATATTATTGCTGCTTTCTTATCCAACAATGGCATTAAGTAACATCGGAAAAAATTTTTTTACATCATTTGTTAAGAAATTGTTTATAAACAAATAGACAAGTTTAATATTTAAAGAAATTTTTTTTTACCATTATGATATGTCTTGGCAAAATAATGATTTTAAAAAAAAAAATTTTCTAAAATAAATTTTTTATATTTCGATTGTTTAAATAATTAGTTTAGGAATGATTTTCTCTTTAAAAATCATAATTGGCATTTCTTCATAGATAAATAGAATTTTTTTTTTTTTTTATCAATAATTTCATTGTTTGTTAACTTAACAATTTGTTATAAACAAATTCTAACTACCGTTATATTTTTTTTCTAGAGCTAAAAAAAATAGCAAAAACAGCCATATATATCAAAATACTAAAAAAAATATTTTTCTATTATTTATAACGCTTTTAAATATTACACGATACCAAAGTTGCACCGGACACTTGATTTGTCAATTAAAAAATTAATATGACTTATAAACTATTCGAGATACGATAATGGACATTTAGGTCGTTTTTATAAAGCATTAATTAATCTTCAAAATAAGCTAAAAACCAAGTTTGTAACTATTGTTTATCAGCTAATACATGCATTTATTTATAAAAATTTGAGATTTCTTTAACTTTTTCGTATCTCTTATGACTTACAACTTAATAAATAATTAAAATACAGCTATAAACCTTAAAACAATTTTGTTAAGTGATACATTATCTCCCAAATTATCAATTAATCGTACCTCCATCTCTAATTGTTTAAACAATATACGTGATTTAATTAATATTTATTTAACTCGTGTTCAATTTAACATAGAGTTAATAATTTGGGAGATATTGGTGTCGATTCTGGCATGATTATCTAAACTTAAAACTAAATTTAACATCAGTCTCTCCTTTTCATTCTGTATAGAGAATGACAAGGATATACTGCTGTCAAATTTAGTTTTAAGTTTAGAGAATCATGGCAGAATTGATACCAATGTATCGCTAAACAAAATTGTTTTAAGGTTTATAGCTGTATTTTAATTATTTATTAAGTTGTAAGTCATAAGAGATACGAAAAAGTTAAAGAAATCTCAAAATTTTATAAACAAATGCATGTATTAGCTGATAAACAATAGTTACAAACATGGTTTTTAGCTTATTTTGAAGATTAATTAATGCTTTATAAAAACGACCTGAATGTCCATTATCGTATCTCGAATAGTTTATAAGTTATATTAATTTTTTACTTGACAAATCAAGTGTCCGGTGCAACTTTGGTATCGTGTAATATTTAAAAGCGTTATAAAAAATAGAAAAATATTTTTTTTAGTATTTTGATATATATGGCTGTTTTTGCTATTTTTTTTAAGCTCTAGAAAAAAAATATAACGGTAGTTAGAATTTGTTTATAACAAATTGTTAAGTTAACAAACAATGAAATTATTGATAAAAATTTTTTTTTTTTCTATTTACCTATGAAGAAATGCCAATTATGATTTTTAAAGAGAAAATCATTCCTTAACTAATTATTTAAACAATCGAAATATAAAAAAAACGATTATAAACAATAAAAAAAATTATTTAAGAAAAAAATTTTTTTTTAAAATCATTATTTTGCCAAGACAACATAATGGTAAAAAAAAATTTCTTTAAATATTAAACTTGTCTATTTGTTTATAAACAATTTCTTAACAAATGATGTAAAAAAATTTTTTCTGATGTTACTTAATGCCATTGTTGGATAAGAAAGCAGCAATAATATAACATTTGTTTAAAAAATTTTTTTTAATAACATTTCTTAGACTTTTCATTTTTTGAAAACTTTAAAAAATTGTTATAAACAAAATAATTAACTTTAATAAACTTTTATCGCGGGATCTTGTTAAGTATATATATAAGAAGAGCTCCACAGAGCCAAAAATTTATAGGTTTATTATTTAAATTTTTATGTCGTCATTTATGAAAACGGAGATAGGAAAAAAATTCGTTAATTAACAATTGCATAACTTTTTGAAAAATTAATTTAAAAATTTTATTTCAACGGGAATATATTCTTTCAAGTATCTGGATGACACCATAATTTATTTAAATTTTTAAATTCATATTTGTTACTATAAAAAAATAATTTTATGTAAGAAACTGTCTTTAACGGCAGTACGCCCATGCCGTAATGTCTGCGCGGAGCCCTATTTTCAGCGTTAAATTAAAATTATAAATAATAGACGTAGAGTTCCGGGAGCTGGGACTTTTTTTTCGGAAATTTCCTCCTCTTTAAGGACCTTTTTTCCAAATATCGTAAATATTAATAGTTTCTGAGTTATTAACAAAAACTTAAATACCTCTTTTTTTTTATCTTATTTTGTTAATAACAATTGCAATTTTTTACGTGCAGTAAAATCCTCAAAACTCATTTTTCTAGAGGTCGTTCCGAATCCAATGAGCTATTGCTCATATTTTTAGGAGCTTTATCTCTATTTTTCACGTTTTTGAACTTGTTGACTGGACTATACTGAAGGAATGGGTAAACACTCCGCTCATAGATGCTGCATGTGACAAAATAATACCCGCCTTCATATTTGACAAAAAGTACAGAATACATTTACTGGATGACAACGATCCAAAGGTAACACACAAGGCTCTCATGATCTACACCGACGGCTCTAAAACCTCATCGGGCACGGGCGCGGGTGTTTTCTCTGAGGACCTCAACATACACATCGCGTTCCCCTTAAGCCCATACAACACAATGTTCCAAGCTGAATGTATGGGCATCACACTGGCGGCAACAGCGATCCTTTCAAGAAAGGTAACAAACAGGTCAGGAAATACGAATACTGTCCGACAGTAAATCAGTCCTACAAGCTCTAGATGCCTGTTTAGTCAGATCGAGCCTCCTACAAGAATGCCACCAAACCTTAAACAAGGTAGGGTCAAGCAATTCCATTACCATCCAATGGATCAAGGGACACAGTGGATCACGCGGAAACGACGCTGCGGATGAGCTGGCCCGGAAGGGATCTGATACGACCCCAACAGGTCCTGAACCAATCGTCCCAATACCGGTAAGCTGTCTCGTCAATAAAATCCGCGAGCACACTGCCGAACTACACCAGCAATACTGGCTCGACCTGGAGACGTGCAGGCAGACCAAGCTCGCTTTGCCACGGGTGAACGCTGCCTTCTCCAAAACTCTCCTACAGCTAAGCAAACCTACATTGCGCATGGTAACGGGTGCTATCACTGGACATGCACATTTTAACAGACATCTTTTCAACTTAGGTGTCACGGACAGCCCCCTATGCAGAGATGCATGGAGGCAGAAGAAACAGCTACTCACGTTCTGCTGGAATGCAACGGAGTGGCCGAATACCGGGCGAAATACCTCGGCTCACCGGGAAACCTTCAAGAGGCAGTCACCAATGTGAAGGCCCTGGGGGCGTTCCTGGGGGAGCTGGGCTGGCTGGAGTGATTCCGGCCATACACCCTCCTCACGCAAAACAGGCGCCATAAGGACGTAGAGTTGCGGAAACGCCCGTAGCAACAAGAAGAAGAAGAAGAAGAGATCTTGAGTGAGGTCGAGCTGTTCTATGAACAGTTGTACAAAACATCCCAAACTCCTGTTGTCGGCTTGGTCCAAGATCCACGATTCAAGCTAACCCGACACTATACCGAGGACATCCCGGATGTCAGCCTGTACGAGATCAGAATGGCTCTCAAGCAGCTTAAAAACAGTAAAGCACCGGACGATGACGGAATCACTACGGAGCTTCTGAAGGCGGGCCGGGCGGTAAGCCGGTCCTCGTGGCCCTTCAGAAGCTATTCGACTCTGTCATCCTCGGGGGCATTGTTCCAGAGGCATGGACCAGGAGCGTGGTGGTGTTGTTCTTCAAGAAAGGCGATAAAACCCGCTTGAAGAACTATCGACCTATCTCGCTCTTAAGCCACGTCTATAAGTTGTTTTCGAGAGTCATTACAAATCAACTTTCGCGCAGGTTCGACGACTTCCAGCCTCCCGAACAAGCCGGTTTCCGAAAGGGCTTTAGTACCATGGACCACATACATACGCTGCGTTCTGACGCAGCGTATGTATGTGGTCCATGGTACTAAATGGTTTCTTGTATGATCTGTCATACAGAAGACCGAGGAGTATAATCGGCCTCTGTGTCTAGCGTATGTGGACTATGAGAAAGCCTTCGATTTGGTCGAGACTTGGGCGGTGCAGCAGTCCCTCCAGCGGTGCCAAATTGACTATCGATATACCGAAGCGTTGAAGTGTTTGTATAGAAACGCCACTATGTCAGTCCGAACCCAGGAGAGAAGTACGAAACCGATTCCATTGCAGAAGGGTGTCAGACAGGAGGACGTAATTTCCCCGAAACTGATCACCGCTGCATTGGAAGACGTCTTCAAGCTTCTGGATTGGACCGGACTCGGCATCAACATCAACGGCGAATACATCACTCACCTTCGATTTGCAGACGATATCGTGGTTATGGCAGAATCCCTAGAGGACCTTGGCACAATGCTCAAAGACCTCAGCAGAGTTTCCCAACGGGTTGGTTTAAGGATGAACATGGATAAAACCAAGGTCATGTTCAATGTCCATGTCACTCCAGCAGCAGTATCTGTTGGGAATGCGATTCTCGAAGTTGTCGCTCATTACGTTTACCTAGGACAAACAGTCCAGTTGGGCAAATCCAACTTCGAGAAAGAGGTCAACCGACGAATCCAACTCGGATGGGCAGCGTTCGGGAAGCTTAGGCACATCCTCACGGCCAAAATTCCCCAGTGCCTGAAAAAAAGGGTCTATGACCAGTGTGTGTTACCAGTGATGACTTATGGGACTGAGACGTGGTCTCTGAATGTCGGCCTCATAACAAAACTCAGAGTCGCGCAGCGTGCTATGGAGAGGGCTATGCTCGGTGTTTCCCTACGTGATAAGATCCGAAATACGGAGATCCGTAGAAGGACCGGTGTGTACGACATAGCCCGAAGAGTTAGCACGCTGAAGTGGCAATTGGCAGACCACATCGCTCGAGGATCTGACAACCATTGGGTAAGAAAGGTCCTCGAGTGGCGACCACGTACCGGACGACGCAGAGTGGGGCGGCCCCCAACAAGGTGGACTGACGATATCGTCAAATGTGCTGGGAGCCGCTGGATGCGGATAGCGCAGGACCGCGCATTGTGGCGTTCTATGGGGGAGGCCTATGTCCAGCAGTGGACGGAGAAAGGCTGATGGATGGATGGATTAGTGTTTACCTCTATGTAAGCACTTAAATAATATGCATTAAATGAGCATAAAAGGCAATTAATAATAAATGCTTATATTCATATTGATTTATGAGTGTTGGCAGTTGGCACCTATACCTACCTGTTGTATAAATAGATTTCTTTTCAAATGAAATGTTCAATGTCTTTCCATTTACCTGTTTCTATATTTTACAATCGGTAATTAGGTACGTACCTGGTTATCATTATGATTTTCATAAAAATAAACAGATATTATATGGGATGGGAGTATAAACTATCTTTAAATAAATTGAGAAATAATCTTCTTATTAATATAATGTTAATACTAGTGATAAGTAACTAAGGTACCTAGTTCTATTCTTATGTTGATAAATACCTATGCTCGCCTATATTGCATTTATTAAGGTAAACAATCTTGGCAATCTTTTTAACAAAATCAAAAAAAATAATAATAACGAAGCCAATAAACTATTAAAATAAATCGTTATTAAAGACTGAAAACTATTGAATCCAGTTATCAGTGTTGTGTATCTAATGTCGCATCCCGGCGGTGGATGCATAATAAATCAGTTTACGTTGAACCGTTGTCTCATTGCTACGTCCGTACATAACACTGGCGACGAGGCTGTTAAATTACCCGCGTGTGAAAATATTATATTTTTATAAAAATGCCTATCGGACATATCGAGCCTTATAACTTTGCAAGTAATAATTGGGAGGCGTATGTACGCAGAGTAAAACAATTTATAGCGTTAAACGACATCGACAACTCATTACAAGTTGCTACTTTGGTGACGGTAGTAGGCGCGGAGTGCTACGAATTAATGTGCGATTTGTATTCCCCGCACACTCCAGAAACAAAATCATTTGAGGACTTAACGAAACTAGTACAAGAGCATTTCGAACCGGAGCGGTCAGAAATTGCGGAAAGGCATATTTTCAGACAGTGAACGCAGCGTCAAGGCGAAAGCGTTCGCGAATACCTGCAAGCTCTCAAACATTTAGCAAAAACTTGTAATTTTGGAGACAAACTGGAGGAAAACTTGCGTGACCAATATGTGTCGGGCTTACGCAATGAAGACATGAGATCAAGGATCTTTGCGGAAAAAAACGTGGACTACAAACGCGCGGTGGAGCTCGCACAGGCGCTGGAGGCGGCGGAGCGGCACGCGGCCATGGCGTGCGCGCCGGGCGCAAGCGGCGGCGGAGCCAGCGCGCGGGATGACGACGGCTTGCACCGGATAGGCGCGGGCGCGGGCGCTGCCAGGGGCTCCAGGCCCAACGAAGGCGCGCCCCGGACGCAGCGCGCGTGCTCTCGATGTGGTAAAGTAGGGCATTCGGAAGGAAAGTGTCGTTTTAAATACTACAATTGTGATGGATGTGGTCAACGGGGCCACCTAAAATCAGTGTGTGTTAAAAATAGAAGTGATAATAAAAGTAGCGGCAAAAGCACAACAAAAAACCAATTCTTTCTGAATGGATCAGACTCGGAAGATGAAGGTTGTAATTTTTATAATTTAGTAGTTAGTAATGATGGTGATGGGCCTTATTTTGCGAGATTAAAGATTGAAAATATTTTGTGTAAATTTGAGATTGATACCGGAAGCAAAATTTCTGTTATTTCTAAAAAATATTATGATAGAAATTTCTCGGACATACCTATCGAACAAAAACAAATTACTTTAAAATCGTATACGGGAGACGTCATCGAGACTCTTGGTTTTATCGTGGTAAACGTTCAATGCGGTAACAAAAATGCAAAATTGAATTTATTTGTCATAGAAAACGGAGGGCCGCCGCTGATGGGCCGAATGTGGATAAAGCATTTGAAGTTGGGCATAGTAGAATGTCACACGTTAACTGAAGATAACTCGATGGCGACTTCTTTGCGAAAGGAGTTTCCGGAGGTATTTGCCGAAGGGTTAGGTACGTTCAAGTCAAAATTTAAACTGTATCTTAAAGATAATTCACCAATTTTTGTAAAAGCGCGGCCAATACCTTTAGCTTTGCGGCAACCGGTCGAGAGGGAGCTCGAGCGGCTGCAGCGAGATGGTGTCATACATAAGGTAGAAAGATCAGACTATGGAACACCGAGCGTGCCGGTAATTAAAGCAAATGGTAAAATAAGACTATGTGGTGATTACAAAATCACCATTAATCCACTTTTAAAAGACTACCATTACCCGTTGCCTCGTATTGAGGACCTTTTTGCCGCGTTAGGAGGGGGTGAAGAATATACGAAATTAGATCTTTCTAACGCTTTTCAACAATGCTTATTAGATGAAGCTTCACAGCCGATGACTGCTATCACCACACACGTTGGTACTTTTGTCTATAAACGCGTCCCGTTTGGTATAAAATGCATCCCCGAAAATTTTCAAACAATTATGGAAGAGACGCTTAGTGGCCTGCCGTCAACGGCTGTGTTCGCTGATGACATCTGCATAACAGGAAAAAATAAGGTATCCCATTTAGCTAACTTAAGGGCAGTGCTACAAAGACTCAAAGAAAACGGGCTGAGGATTCATTTTAGTAAATGTAAATTTTTCAAAGAGAGTGTTACTTACTTGGGGTACAAAATTGATAAGTTCGGGTTACACACAGATAAAAAAAAATTGAGGCCATTGTAGCGGCACCCGCACCAACTAATATAACTCAGTTGAAAAGTTTTATGGGTTTAGTTAACTTTTATTCCAAGTTTTGTGTCAATATGAGCGATATACAAAAACCAATGTACGATTTATTAAAGAAAAATGTAGTATGGAATTGGACGGCGGAGTGTGATGCGTCTTTTAATAAAATAAAAAAGGTTCTAAGTAGTTCTCCCGTTCTGGCGCATTACGATCCGAGTTTGGAACTGATATTGTCGGTGGACAGCAGTGCGTACGGCCTGGGGGCGGTGCTCACCCAGCGCCACCGCGGACGGCGCCGAGCTGCCCGTGTGCTGCGCCTCGCGCACGCTCAACCGGGCCGAGGCCAACTATTCCCAAATAGATAAAGAGGCACTCGCCATTGTATTCGGTGTATCTAAGCACCATCAGTATCTTTACGGAACATATTTTATTCTACGGAGTGATCACCGTCCTTTGAGTTATATTTTTGGAAAAAATAAAGGACTACCGGTGACAGCCGCGAGTAGACTCCAGCGATATGCAGTCAAATTGGCGGCTTATGATTTCGCAGTGGAGTTTGTTAAATCAGCAAAAAATTGTTTTGCTGACGCTCTTTCCCGTCTTCCCCTAGAAGCGACAATTAAACAACTACGAGGTGAAGACGAAGAAGGTAGTTATTTATATTACGCGCAGGGTAGCTTTCCGATTAGTTTTAATGATATCAAAACTGAAACTGGAAGGGACCCAGTGTTGAGTAAGATCTATGGGTTTATTATGTCAGGGTGGCCCGCTAATCATAATTACACTCACATAGAAATTTACTTGAACAAAAAAGATAGTCTACATGTTGTTCAAGGATGTATAATATGGGGTTATCGAATTGTGGTTCCGAATTTACTAAGAAATTCAATTATGAAAGAAATCCACGAAGGCCACCCGGGCATAGTCAAAATGAAACAAATCGCGCGTAATTACGTGTGGTGGAAAAACATAGTCCAAGATATAGAACAGGTCGCGCGCGAGTGTGTGCCGTGCAGGGAGCTGCGGCCGGCGCCCCCCGCCGCCCCCCTACACTCGTGGCCCTGGCCGGCAGAGCCGTGGTCACGGTTGCATCTAGATTTCCTTGGTCCATTCAATAATAATTATTATCTTATTATTATTGACGCGCACTCAAAATGGATCGAAGCAGAGAAAATTATCTCAACCTCAGCCAATGCTGTTTGTGATTGTTTGAGACGCCACTTTTCTCGCTTGGGTTTACCAAAACGTATAGTTAGCGACAACGGACCACCGTTTTCGTCAGCTGCTTTTGCTCGTTATTTGAAATGCAACGGTATTAACCACACTTTGGTACCACCGTATCATCCGTCGAGCAATGGAGCTGCAGAAAATGCCGTACGCACAATAAAAAGAGTGCTTAAAAAATCAGAATTAGAAAATCGTGATATAAACCAAGCTTTAAGTCAATTTTTGTTCATGTATAGAAATACCGAACAGAGCACGACGGGATGCGAACCCGCAGTCGCTCTGATGGGCAGACGGCTGCGCGGGCGACTGGACTTACTGCGACCCGACACAGCAGAACGCGTGCGCACGCGACAGCTGATAGAGGAAGGGCGAAGTAGTAACGTACCATTACGAGTGGCTCAGCAAAATGATCCAGTGTTGATGCGTGACTACTCCAAGACAGGCCGTAAATGGATAGAGGGTGTTGTACGTGAACGAGTTGGACCTGTCTCGTATAATGTGGCAACCACTGGCGGCCGCGTACATAAGCGACACATTGACCAAATCCTTACTAGAAAGTCACGTCACTCACTCAGTCAGGTGGTCGATGGTTCGCCTAATCAGTCAAGTTCTATCTCCACTCATGACACACCAGATGATAATGACGAGTCATTTGATAGTGCGGAGGAAGACGCCCCGGAAAGAACGTCGCCGCAGCAGCCCTCGCCGTCGCCGATGTCTTCGCCTGTGCGTGGTGCTAACAGACCGCGCAGGGAAGCTGCTACACGTTGTCGTGAAATTATTAGAACTCAAAAATAAATAAGCCAGTTACACTTTACACCGCACATACACCGCCGTCTTATCCCATCAAGTTAAAAAAAAAAGTGTAACTGACTATATAAATAGAAATTTGGTAGTCTCAAGTATTCAGTTACATACGAGTACATAATATACTGTTGTAGACGTAAGTAATTAGACATGTAAGGAATTAAAATATTTATATTAGTAATACAAGTGTATTAATTTCGATCGTTGCTTAGGTTTTATATTAGGGTAATTAAACGTATTTCCACTAATCGGAATTAATTGTTTAGATATTTAGTTTTTTGCTTATTTATTATCATAACATATAGAAATATAGAATAAATAGTTTTATTTTAGGAAGGAAAGGTGTTGTATCTAATCTAATGTCGCATCCCGGCGGTGGATGCATAATAAATCAGTTTACGTTGAACCGTTGTCTCATTGCTACGTCCGTACATAACAATCAGTTGATTTTTAATGCTGTATTTTCAATAAAAAGGAGTGCCAAGATTGTTTACCAAATAGGACAAGTTAGGATGAACAGACTGTAGTATCCTAAGTAGTAATCTTTTATTTTTTTTAAATCGATTGTCCGTTTACTATGATTTAATTGCTACTAGGGACTCTGCTTTTGGGTTGAGTTTTTCTTTGTGTGTTGAGCTACTTTTTGTATTTATTTATTTGTGTGTCTATGTAATAACATATTTATTTCGCTATTTGGTAAGTAATATATATATACATATATATATTTTACATAATTATAATTTCCGCCAAATATGGACGCTGACCCGCCAGATCCTGGAGGCGGCGTTGACCCTCATTTGCAGTCCCAAGATATCTTTCCTTCTATTCAAAGTCATGATAATTCATCAGCAATCAATAGAAAACGATCGCAAAGCATTTCTATCACAAACCATAATATACCAGCAAAAAAAACATCCTCGGCTCAAATTACGGCGTCTGTTCAAACAACATTTATATTGCCAGAGTACGCGGAAAATAAAATCCAATATAATGTTGATGACATTGGACCTTTTATTGTACATATATCTGAAAAAGAGTCTGAACCATCACAGGGTACTGTCCTTCGCCCAATGCATTTTGGTAAATTGCTTTTTACGCACAACATAAAAAATGTAGTTGCAGATGGAGTAAAAAAAAGTAGGTAGAAACCGTATCTCGGTACAATTTAAATCTGCATCTGATGCTAATTCTTTTATAGACCACCGTGCTTTGCTCAACAATAATTACCTAGCGTCCATCCCATCTTTCAATGTTTCTAAAATGGTCATTATCAGGAATGTTCCAGTAGAGTGGTCCATGAAAGAACTAGTTCAAAATGAACGAGTTCCTGATGGCCATGGGAAAGTTTTTAGAGCGAGGAGATTAAACCGAAAGGTAACTGTTGCAAACTCTGCTCCCACATGGATCCCTACTCAGACCGTGGTTGTGACTTTTATTGGCAAAAAGTTGCCAGATCATGTGTATTGTTATTACACTTTATTACCGGGGGAAATTTACAGGCTACCGGTAATCCAGTGTAATAATTGCTGTAGATGCGGACATATAAAGTCTCTGTGCCGTTCCAAACCCCGCTGCTTCGTATGTGGAGAAATGCATGAGGGTGAATCCTGCTTAAGTCAGGCTCCCCCCAAGTGCATACTATGCTTAGGAAGCCATTTAGCTACTCATTCCTCTTGTCCTGAACATGCTAGACAAAGGTCTTTTAAGACTCGATTGGCTCCCACGAAATTGGTCCCATTATCGCTATATATGTGGTTATGTCCCATATTGTCGCTATTAAGCTGGTTATGTTCCAGGAGAATGTTTCCTATATGGAAGCCTCAGCAAGATTTGCCCCTGTTAGAAAGTCATATGCTGACTCCAGTCTCCAGAAGGTAAACTACCTTCAAATTCTCAAATCCACCTGAGCAGCTCTGTCCCTAGGACACCAACTCTTCCCATAGCATATTCATATAAAGACTTTTCAGTACCCCGTCATTCCCATTCTCCAGCCTCTAGTCATGGCTATGACAGGCAAACACAGAATTCACTCACCCATACTCCAACCTCGACACAGCCAAATGGTTGTGCCCTTACTAATACCTCTTTAGTTACTGAATTTTTCTAAACTTATTAATTTTATTAAACGATTTAAAGATATTGAATTACCGAACAACGTCAAGCAAAAACTTTCTGAGATTTCCTTTTTAGGTAATAAAATTCACTCCAATACTCCAATGGAACTGCCGGAGTATTAAATATAAAAAATCTGATATAATTTATATTATTAACTATCATAAGCCAGTTAATCTTGCCATTCAGGAGACCTGGCTTAGGCCGGGAACCAGATTCTGGATCCCGGGCTATGCATGTCTCTGGGATGATAGAAATGACGGCAAAGGTGGCTCTGCTTTATTTGTATTAAGAAATTATTCTTTCCACCCTATTGATCTATCCTCTCATAATACTGAAAAGTTTAATATAATTGCAATTCGAGCAATGAACATATCTTTTATATCCATTTACATCCCTAATCCTGATTTATCTATATTACTCCAAGTGTTTTCTATTATCAAATCAATTGAAAAACCATATATCATTCTGGCAGGGGCGGTCTTAGCTAAACTTTTCGGTGGTGCGAGATCTTATGGTGGCGCCCCAGTTTACATTGACACGGAAAAAAATAACATACCTAATTAATTTTACATTTGTGTTCTTTATTTCGTGTCAATTTTTTGTTAAGAAGAGAATAATGGAAAAAATATTTGTTTGACTATATTTATTTAATTAAAAACTCTTAGAAACTAGAAAATCACTTTTCTTGCCTTTGCGCTTGCGAATTTTTTATTAAATCGGAATAATTCAATCCTTGGGCAATGTCATTTTCTATTGATAGAATTGTAAGATCTGACAGTCTTTCTTGACACATTGTCGAATGTAAGTACGTTTCAATTAGTTTTAATTTACTTAAGCTTCGTTCACCTTTGGCGACAGTTATAGGGATGGTCAGCAGAATCCGAAGCACTGTCCACACATTCGGGAAAATATCCTGCCAATCATTTGTGTTAATACGTACGTGTAAGAACTTTTATTGGCTCTGCTGATTCAAGGTTTATTAATAATGGATTCAGACTCAAAAGTTCTTCAACTAATTCGCAAATAGACACGTCACCATTTTGCCCATCAAGGGCGGATCCAGGGGGGAGTCATGAGGGTCATGACCCCCCCCTGGGCTGGGTACAGATGGACCAAACCCAGGGGGATTTTATTTAAGTACTTTCAATATTTAATATACCACATGTGGATTATACTCTGATACCTATGAAAATTTTTCTTCTTCTGACCCTGATGCTTGGCTTGTACCCTTTAGCCGTAAAATTGCCCCCCTTTCTGCGCCCACCTTGGAGGAGGTTAGGAATCTTCCTGGCTCTCCTTCTTTTTCATCTAACCCATTGGAAGCTCCATTCTCCTGGGAGGAGATCTCCTTGGCCCTTTCAGGCCTTGAAGATTCCGCCCCTGGAGCTGACGGAATACCTTTCTCATTCATTACTAAGAGCGGCAATGAGACGAAACTTCACTTTTCAAAAATGGTTATCGCAATATTTTAATCTGGCACCCCCCCTGTGGAATGGAAGACTCAAATTATCATCCCTATTCTTAAAAGTGGCAAACAAGGTAATGATCCATCCAGCTACCGACCCACAGCACTTCTAATACTTTGTTTAAAGTTGTAGAGCGCCTCATTAAAAATAGTCTGGAATGGTTTTTGGAAAACAATATTAAATTATCAGAAACCCAGTTCGGCTTTCGGGAAGGGCTGAGCACCATGGGTACCTTTGTGACAGATATCCGTGTTGCTTTGTCTAAACGAAGGTCAATAGTGGGTGTATTCCTTGATATTGCATCATGCATACGATAACGTCCTCCTCCCAGTTCTTAGGCAGAAGATGCTTAAGCTGAACATCCCTGAGAAGTTTGTTAATTTTATGTGTAATACTCTTAATGATCGTTCAGTCTCTGTTAGTTATCAAAATTTAAACCTCCCACCCAGAAAGATTTGGAAAGGTCTCCCACAGGGCTCAGTTCTTAGCCCCTTGCTCTATAGCACCTACACCCATGACTTAGACCTTACGGTGACCTCCTTTTGTAATTTACTACAATATGCAGATAACCTTTCCCTATACGTAGATGTCGATAATATATCGGATGCCTCCAGTCGACTGAATTCAGCTATTTACTACCTGAATAATTGGCTATCTGACCATTGCTTATCACTATCCATCCCTAAGAGCAGTGTTGTGGTTTTTTCAAGAGCTCGGTCTATCCCTCATATTAATATCTCCTGTGAGGGACAGACGTTCCCGAATCATGACAAGGTAAAATTTCTGGGTATGGTATTAGACTGTAGATTAACTGGGGTCCCCCATATTAACTACATTGTTAAAAAATGTGAACGAAATTTAAATATAATTTAGAGCACTCTCGGGTGTATGGTGGGGAGCCCACCCAAGTACACAAAAAATGATGTATAATGCACTTGTCCGCAGCCTCTTGGATTATGGATCTTTCTTACACGAACCCTGTAGCAAAATAGCTCTAAAATTGTTCGACAAAATTCAATCTAAGTGTCTACGTATCATTTTAGGTGCCATGAAGTCGTCTCCAATTAATGCGAAGCAGGTAGAATGTGTCGAGCCTCCTTTAGAATTTCGGCGGCAGTATATGTCAGACAAATTCATATTTAAAATTTTCGAACGCTCATCGCATCCACTAATTCCTTAACTTCATCAGTTAAACCAACTGATTCCTTCAAGTAGCTACTGGTCCCACAAAAATCTCCCATGTCTGTTAATTAGTTTTAGAAAGTTATTACAACTACCATCCCCTGTCTATCAATGTAGGCTCAATCCTTTATTTGAAACCCCATATCAAGCTTTAATTTATCAGCCTAACATAATCTTGGACATATATATTGGCAAAAATTCTCCAGCAGCACAAAACATCTTGAATTGCAGACTTGGGTCTCAGTGGCCTGATTGGCTAACTATTTATACGGATGCTTCAAAACTAACAGGTGATAGTCACGTCGGGTCAGCAGTGTGGGTTCCAAAATATAATATTATTCTTGACTTCAAATGTTCTCAATATTCTTCGGTGTTCACTGGTGAAGCTATCGCTATTTTAGAAGCCCTCAAATTTATTCAATCCCATAGTCTTAACAAAGTAATAATTTTTTCAGACTCTAAAAGTTGTCTCCAAGCCGTAATATATATTGATAATGAGTAATCAGTTCAGCTCTAAATCAAAATTTCAATTTATACTGTCCATTAAAACTATTTTATTTGAATGTCATCGGCAAGGTTTACAAATTATTTTGGCATGGATCCCTGGGCATACTGGTATAGTGGGAAATGAGACTGTTGATTCCTATGCCAAACAAGCTACACTTAGCGGATCCCTCAATCACTGCGGCACTTACCCTAATGACCTAGCTTCTTTAGCTAAAAAGCATTTGCTTACAGAGTGGTCAAAATCAGAAGGAATCAAGTAAATCAAAAGCCAAGTTCTATGCGAATATTCAGCCAGATATCCCTCATTCTCCATGGTTTACCAAAATGCGAAATGCCAAAAAAAGTGTTGTTACCACATTATGCAGACTAAGACTTGGTCATGAATGTACTCTCGTTTTCCTGGCCAAGATTAGGGTGAGGGACAGTTCCTTGTGCGAGTGTGGTATCGACGAGGGTACCACAGATCATATCTTTTTTAATAGCTCCAAAAATAGCCATTCCCTCTATTCATCGCTTCCGTCACATGTCCATCTTCCTACAGATTTTCAACTATATTATCTTTAGTTTATTCAGATTTTGTGAATATTCTGTGTATGTATATTGATTCTTACAATATTAAATTGTAGATATAGTTTCACTGGTACTCTTATCTTAGCTTCATTACTTATTGTTTCAGGCAGCTCAACATATTATACCTTAACCTTTCCTTTCTGTTTTTCCCTATTCTTTTCCCAAATCCTAGGTCCTTGTACTTGCACAAAGCCCTTCCACACCATAAGCAGAGTTTAAAACAATAAAAAAGCCCTCACCGAACAAACCTAGACAAAAATTTTTAGACACAAACACCACATCAGAACAACAGATATTGGCCAAATCCTGAGGGAGCCATCACTGAAGAAATCTAATCTAATTGCTAGTAAGTTAAAAAAATAATAGTGAAGGCCATTCTTTTGGGCATGCTGGGGCCGATTTCGTCGATGTCCTTTCTTTATTCACCTATGAAGTCCGGGCTGCTGACCGGTACGACAGAAAAAATGTCAGTGTCAAAGCCGGCTGTCGGACCGGTACGACAAGACTATGTTGTTCTGGTTCAGACCTTATAATTTAAACAAATAATATCAGAATGGTTTGTGTCGTACGTCAAATGAATGAGAAAGAAACAGCCTATTCTTCAAATGATTCACAGTCTACAAGAACAATACTCATTCATGTGACCATGTGTTTATAATTAGTCGGTTTCGGCGCTCGCTGTGGACGTACGGGTACTTTTCATATTTTTTACGACAGACTTAACAAAGCTCTACGATGCTCATGTTATCAGAAAGCTAATGAAATAAACTAGCTGACTAATACAAAATAAACACGTTTTGTTTATATTTCAAGCGGAAATATGAGCTTGTTCTTAGAAGAATTGAAAAATTAACTACTTACTTTGTAGAAAAGATGGAATATATTAGTTACGGAATGTCATTTTCACTAAAAAGCATTTTTTATTAGATTATGCATAAAATTCCCTAAACAAATTGGTATTTTTTATAAATATTGTAAATATAAAACTACAACTATTTGGAGATTGAACAAACGCAAAAATTTCGCCACGGAAGTAATTCGCGCGGCCGGTTTTTCGAAACGGTCATGTGTCATAAAAATTATAAGATATAAGTATCTTAGCAAATTTTCATTTGAAATATCAGTAATTTACATATATTGAATATCACGACCAAACTGTATCGTATAAGTAAAGAATATAACAGTACCTACTTACCAAGTTTTCAAGATCAGAGACATAAAACACACGCAAAAAGTCATGTGCATTATTTTGTGCACAGTTTTCCAAAAATTACTATGCAATGCCTCTTTACGTAAAAAAATCTTAAAAAAATTATAAAGCATTGATAATTTACCCATTTTTACCCGACTGCGCAATGCAAGAGCGCGAAGCTCGACGCGGAGAGAGGGTATAGTGTTTAACAGTCTATATATGTATGTTTGTTCCTTTGTGGCACACTAGAGACCAAACGCCTGGACCGATTTTGATGATTCATACATCAATCGATTTGTCTCAACCATGGGACTGCTACTAAAGATATGATAGTAATCAAAATTCAATATGGGCAAAATTAGGCGCCATATTGTGACAAAGTAAAAAAAATAAGTTGACAAAATATGTCAAAATAAGTTGACAAAATATGTCAA
Organism: Chilo suppressalis; assembly: GCA_902850365.2. Taxonomy (NCBI): domain Eukaryota; kingdom Metazoa; phylum Arthropoda; class Insecta; order Lepidoptera; family Crambidae; genus Chilo; species Chilo suppressalis. The sequence continues at coordinate 17,203,198 of OU963900.1, forward strand.
TCACTGTCTAGATAATCGAAAATCATGTTTAGGTTCCTAACACCATTTTTCATTTTATACGATTGTTTAGGATCTACAACGCTTTAAAGTTGTATATTAACCACTTGCGCTTTTAATTTGAATCTTACGTTTGTATGGATTTTTATTACTCTTTCACCCAAAAAAATATTGAATGGATTTTAATTAAACTTAACAGTAATATAGCACCTATATGATAATAACATATATATAATAATTTATGTAGTTATTGAGTGAATTGGCCAAATTATAACAATAAGTGTCACAGAATATGGAAAAAAATCTCCTATCTGCGAGCCATTTTGGCCTGCACTGCAAAAACAATAAAATTTACATGAATGTAATGTAGAGTGAAAATATATCTCTTAAATAGTTCTAAAAAAAGTCCGTGACATCATATATCTATTTTTAATGTGTAAGCCATTATCGCTAAACGCTAAAATAGTGAATCAAAACTTAAATATTATTTGATATCTATTTCCAAAATGCACATTTTGTATTAACAAATTATTTTTTATCAAAACATATAATTCTATCGACGATAAACTTTGCTTTTTACACTATGTCATTTCAACAAATATTTAAAAAGTTACAACGATGATAAAGTGATAGCACGGTTTACTATGTAGGAGTAGACTGCGGGAATACTAAGAGAAGGAATTTAATTTAGGTGTTTATAAACGTGAATAAAACCTAGGCGAAAAAGAAAAAAATGGGCTTCTCGCAGTATCTGATCTTATACGAAGTACTTACAATAAAACTGTGATACAGTTCCTTCTTATTAAATGGTGAAAAATAAATTATAATAATAGGTATTTATAATTATGGAATTTTAATGAAAAACTCAGAATTATACTGTTTTTTTTTAACGATATTACTTAATGTTCCAAAAATGGTTTACTTAATATAATGACAAATAACCCATTTTTCGCTAGTAGGTACATACTTATTGGAATCCCTGTATTTATTAATCAGCTCGCGATAATATTGGTTTTGTAATTATAAACGATAATTCTGCAAAATTCAAAGTAAATAATATATTTTTTTATAGGTAAATCACCCCTTTCATCACCTTACGCCTATAAGTATTGCGATGTTATAGCTAAGAACCAAGTTCCCATCTACTTCTATAGGGGAATTCATTATGATCGATTTAGCTATTAGGCTACAAAAGCGCAACTAACTCACTTTCGCATGTATAATATTATATTATACTTACTAGTGATCCACCCGGGCATTGTACGGGCGGAATTTGTCTTATCGGGATAAAATATAGCCTGTCACTCGGACAAAATGTATTTAAATAAAGAAAAATGTAATAATAAATAATATAGCTACCTTATGATGAATTAATATTTGAAACCGGTTCAGTAGTTTGACAGATTATTTATTACAAATATACAAATTTTGCCTCTTAATTACCCGACTGCGCAATGCAAGAGCGCGAAGCGCGACGCGCAGACAGGGTATAGTGTTTAACAGTCTATATATGTATGTTTGTTCCTTTGTGGCACACTAGAGACCAATCGTCTCAACCATGGGACTGCTACTAAAGATATGATAGTAATCAAAATTCAATATGGACAAAATTAGGCGCCATATTGTGACAAAGTAAAAAAAATAAGTTGACAAAATATGTCAAGTGGGGTATCACTGTCTAGATAATCGAAAATCATGTTTAGGTTCCTAACACCATTTTTCATTTTATATGATTGTTTAGGATCTACAACGCTTTAAAGTTGTATATTAACCACTTGCGCTTTTAATTTCAATCTTACGTTTGTATGGATTTTTATTACTCTTTCACCTAAAAAATACTGAATGGATTTTAATTAAACTTAACAGTAATATAGCACCTATATGATAATAACATATATATAATAATTTATGTAGTTATTGAGTGAATTGGCCAAATTATAACTTAAAAAAAACTTTAAAAATATATTGCTTAATGTTACAAAAAAGGTTTAAGTACTTAATATAATGACAAATAACCCATTTTACGCTAGTACGTACATACTTCTTGGAATCCCTGTATTTATTAATCAGCTCGCGATAATATTGGTTTTGTAATTATAAACGATAATTCTGCACAATTCGAAGTAAATAATATAGATTTTTATAGGTAAATCACCCCTTTCATCACCCTACGCCTATAAGTGTTGCGATGTTGTAGCGAAGAACCAAGTTCCCATCTACTTCTAAAGGGGAAATCATTATAATGGACTTAGCCATTAGGGTACGGAAGCGCAACAAACAAACTCACTTTCGCATCTATAATATTATATCATTTCGCATCTATAATATTATACATCCGGGCATTGTACGGGCGAGATTTATTTTATCGGGATAAAATATATGTATGTCACTCGGACAAAATGTATTTAAATAAAGAAAAATGTAATTTTTATTTTATAATATTAGTATAGATAGTTAGGATAATAGTATTTTATTGATGAAAAAGACTTAAAAATATAGTAAGTAATAGGTTTATTTGAATATATTTGTAAATGTTACTTAGCATTTGTGCTTAACAGTGATACGTTATTCGGTATTTTTTTTATACAAAATAAATATTTTGAAAATAATTGCCATGATTGCACTATTTGCAATACCTACTAGGCTGGTAGCAGCACGCTTGATAGGTGGAAGTACTCTTCATTCGAGCTTTACACTACCAATAAGATAGGGTCGATCACAAAGTCTTTGACATGTTATATGTGAACGCTTTAAAAGAAAACTACCAAGAGAACTATAAATTGATAATAAATGATATTGCTATGGTGCTCTACCTAACGTTATGAAAATTTTATTATGCGCCTTTAGTTTATAAACTTTGCTTTGGTGATTGAAAAATTATTTAATTTAGCGATCTAAGGCAGTTGCCACCATTGTCCAAAACAACAGACGGGAATTACTGCTTTCTTCAACCTGCGACATAAACGTCATTGATTGGTATTGTATATAGGGTGATTAACAACATTTGAAGTTAACTTCTGGCATCTACATATTGGGTTTCTGTGAATTTTGTAGGTATATCAAATTATGAGACTAGGATATGACACTGCATTTGTGTATATCACAATCTTCGAGCCAGACGTTGACATGACAATGCAGCTACTGATGTCGATTCTGGCATGATTCTCTAAACCTAAACTTAAATTTGACAACAGTGCATCCTTGTCCTTCTCTATACAGAATGAAAAGGTGAGACTGACCTTTAATTTAGTTTTAAGTTTAGAGATGCACGCCAGAATTGACACCACTGCCAATTTTAAATAGTCGACGAATAAAATGAATTTTATATTTTACTGCTAAACTACTAAAAATAACATAAACAAAAGATGACTTTTTGAATAAGTGCTAGTTTACTATAAAATTTACATACATTAGATATTTATGTAACGACTATTGATTTAACTTCACACATTTTTGCGAAATTGAGGCCCAACTGTAGCCTAGACCCCGCTGGTAAAGTCTCTATATGTCTTAATAAATCAATCTTTTAGACCACCGCAATGTACTTAATAATTCCCGCAATATTAATTCCCTTACTGAAGTTACAAGATTACGGTATATACCGTCTTAAAATACTAACTAAAAAGTGTGAAATAGAAAAGATAAATTTAAAAAATCAAAAAACCCGACTGCTTAATTATACTTCAATTAAAAACTGAAAAGAAAAAAACAAGTCCAGTAATCTATAATTCTGTTAATAAGGAACAAAGCTTTTTTTTCAGTTTTTAATTGAAGTATAATTAAGCAGTCGGGTTTTTTGAATTTTTAAATTTATCTTTTTTTAACTTGTTTGTAAGTAGGCATTTCACCAACAAAACTCGCTGAAAAGTACCCGTACGTCCTCAGCGCACGAGCGCCGAAACCGACTAATTTTAAACACATGGTCACATGAATGAGTATTGTTCTTGTAGACTGTGAATCATTTGATATCGTCAAGCAGGGCCAGTTTTTGGCCATCAGCCTTGACATCGCCAAGGCTTTCGACAGTTCTGGCACAAAAGCCATCTCTCCAAGCATCAGGCATATGATCTGCTTGTTCAGTTTTGTTCGTGGGTAGCTGATTTCCTACAGAAACATAAAACTCGTATCCTTCCGGATAGAAGGGATTCGTGGTTCATGTCAGTAAATGTCGGCGTGCCTAAGTGTTCCGTCTTATCCCCTAGGTTTTTTCTGCTACATAACAATGATTTAAACCCTCTTGGGAATGTTTTGACGACCTCCGTGGCCGAGTGGTTTGTATGCCGGGTTTCATGGTGTCGCCGACTCGAGAGGTTCGAATCCCGGTGGGGGCAGATGTTTGTGTGATGAATACAAGCATTTGTACTCCAGTCATGGATGTTTAATATATATTTCTATATAAATATACTTATATATGTACAGTATATGTATTCTATCCGTTACCCTAGCATCCCATAACACAAGCCTTACAGTGCTTACTTTGGGGCTAGGTTAATTGGTGTGTTGGGAAATAATATTTAAATTTATTGCTGTGCAGACTTTAGTAGTACAGTGCATGCGGGATATTTCAAAACGCAACGGCTGGACGGGAAGAAAAGGGAAAATCTTATCATTGAGTTCAATCAGGTTTCGGACTTAATTTCCAAATAAGGTTTCAAGAACTTGGTTGATTTCAATGCTTAGAAAACCCAGGGCTGCGCCACCGTTTTCGGAAAAATAAACTTTTCTTCCCGTTCATTCTCTTCAGAGCATAGTACTGGAGCCCTTAAGTTATATCACCATGCTCGGTAGTTTGCTGTGACTTAAATCCATAAAACTACATTATAAGCATGATTAAAACATCCTCACACAAAACTCGGAGGTCTGAACATGGAGAGGTTTCTTCCTATTGCCGATCAACCGTGCTTATTATACAAGACGCAAGTGTGCTCCTAAGTAGAATATTCCTTACACTTAGTAGGTACTTACTTGATGCTTTGTATAGGTTACAGCGGCGCAGGACCCGCATCATTGGCGATAAGGAGGTGATTGAACACCTCCAGCCTCTTCAATTACGCCGTGATGTGGCATCAATAAGAGAGTTCTATCGTCTTTCCACGGCGAATGTTCTGGGGAGTTATTCTCCACTAGTGGCCCACCCTCGCTTCGCTTCGGGGTAAAATTGATCAAAATCCTTTTTAGCGGATGCCTACGTCATAACAACTACATGCAAGCCAAATTTCAGCCCGATCCGTCCAGTGGTTTGGGCTGTGCGTTGATAGATCACTATGTCAGTCAGTCACCTTTATCTATCTTGCTTGCATCAAGTGCGCGTGGATTTCCTTAGCAGAGTTATTTTAGAAATGTATTTATTATACTCTTCAAAGATCTTATACTTACAATCATCAACAAATATATTTCGAAAAAGATTATTACAGGGTTTTATGTTGATAAAAAAACTCTATGGCCCATAACTCATTAATAGGTACCAACTCTTAACATCTTACACACGTGATAACTTTTATACGAAATATCCGATAGAGATGAAACAAAAAGTATTTTACTTCTACATAAATACTCTTGATAACATAATGCTTAATTTCGATAAAGATTAATATTACGATACATATTTAATGTAGTTTTTTTTTCTTCAGACGATTTAATAATTATTTTGAACACAAAATCGGTTATTGTGATTAAACCATGATAGCTAGATATATGTTCTTGCGGACTTTTTTGTAGGTCTTAATGGGATCTACAAACCCGTAGTACATCATTTTGTTCTATTGTCAATAGTTTTTGCAGCGCACGCAAAAATAGGTTTTCGATTTTACACCTTGTGTTACAAAATAGCAATTTTATTACGGATCCCCAATTTTGAAAAAAAAAATATAGCCTATAGCCTTCCTTGATAAATGGACTACCCAACACTGAAAGAATCATTCAAATCGGACCAGTAGTTCCAGAGATTAGCGCGTTCAAGCAAACAAACAAACTCTGCAGCTTTATAATATTAGTATAGATTAACCCACCTTCACTTTTCCTTCAGAAGACCACACTCGCTGGAATTCACCGTTACTTAACATCAGGTGGGGTGGTATCATTTGGAATATTTTTGTATCTTTTAACGAAACTACAGTTTTTTTACAATTTAATCAATAAAAAAAAATTGATTAGTAGCAATAAAACAAAAGGCCTGGATTATATATCAAAACTACAATAATTGTATTGGAGCTCTTGGTGTCAAATTTAGCGAGCAATGAATTTTTATCCGTAAACTTTTAAACGTTACAAAAAATTACTTATCACTTTAAGAGCACCATGTGAAATGTATTACAGAAAAGTGAACCTGTTTTAAAAAACTTGCTGATTTATTGCTGATTCAAATGAATAACAACACTTGACTGTGTGTCGTTTTTTCATGTCAAGGTGCTAATTTATAAAATGGTAAATTGAAAGGATAATTTAGATTCTTGCTCATATTACCTACATACTTTGTAGTAATTTCAAAAGCCACCTGAAATAAAAAGAACAATTATGACTTTTTTTACATTTTTACATTATATGTCTAAAGTTCCTACCTCTGACCATAATGCACAATCTGCACCTCCTAGTAAAATTCGCACGTAATCGGCGGAATGCACCTCTGCTATTTAGAATTTGTAACCTAGTAAACTCGAGCTTTTGTAGTAGTTCTTGTTCGGTGTTATTCTCTCCTTGATACAGTATTTCTTTGAAATAGCCCCAAACAAAAAAGTCTATTGGATAAAGGTCGGGCGACCGGGGCGGCCATGCAATAGGTCCACCTCAACTAAACCACCGGTTAGGGAAGCGCTCGTTCAAATGTCCTCGAAATGCTCGAGCGTAATGAGGAGCGCCGCCGCACCGTCTTGTTGCAGCCTATCTACAGGAATCTCTGCCTCGTTGAGTATTTGGTTCAAATTATTTTGTAGAAAATTCAAATACAGAGCACCATTCAGCCTTGGTGGCAATTCATGCAGCACAAGCTGCTGGTCAATTATTCCAGCCCACATGTTTATACCAAACAAATTCTCGAATCGATCATTTCTGATGATATGTGGGTTCACTCTTGAGTAAAAGTGTAAATTGTGGATATTAAAAAATCCTAAGTATTCTTCTAAAATATTACTCATCAGTCCACAACACTTTGTTGAAAAACTGTGGATCCTCTCTGTGTCGTCTAAGTGTCTCTCTGCAAAATCCCACTCTAGGTTCATAGTCAGCGGGCAGTAAAGCTTGCACTCTTTGCAGGTGGTAAGCGTGATATTTATTTCTTTTAATAATAAGCTGCACCGTCGATCGGGGGATCCCGAGATTTCGTGAAATTTGGCATTGGCTAACCAGGGTTCAATCTTAACTGTCTCAGTATTTGTTCTACATTGTCAAATCGTACCACTGGTCTACCTGTTCTCGCAGCATGCTCACCAGGTAAGGTTCCCTCCTTGTACGCATTATGCACGCGCATAAAGACCCTGTAGCCCTGTAGTCCGAGAAACGGTCTCGGTTAGGATAGCGTTGTCGATATTCTCTGGCAGCAGCCCGAGCATTGCCGTCGCAAAAGCCATAGAGGTAATGCATTTCTGCGTACTGCCGTTGGATATATGGTCTCGTCGCAGCAGCCATCTTCCGCTTATCTAGCCAATCCGTAGCGATCACAAAATCCGATTCACACAGCGCAGGTCACAGGTAGGCAATCTATCACAAACCCATAAACGAAGCGTAGGTCACAGGTAGGCGAACCATCATAAGTCCAAAAACGAAGTGTAGGTCACAGGTGAGCAACTTATTTCAAAAAATACCGTGCTCAATAATACGTTTGCGTTGTCACAGGCAGAAAGTGAGACACTAAACAAAGAAAGATACTCACGCGCTTCCCCCTAAGGCTCCGCTCCGCCCGGCAGAAGTAAGACCTGAATAAGACGGGCGTTCTGACCTTTTTGACACAGTCTTAAATGGTTAGTGTGAGAGGCACAATTTCTTTGTATCGGCTCCAGTTTATTTTCACAGAGTTGTGATTGACTTTTTGTTTCATAGAAAAGATTAATCGTTACCTGAACTGAACTAAGACACTTTTTGACAAAGGATTAAATGGTTAGTGTGAAAGAATGTCTGTCCATTTCATAAATCCTAAGTGTGATAAGGACAGAACAGTTCTAGCGTTTCAACGTACAAAAAACTAACCGTTTATAAACTAAACAAATATATAACTATAAGTAAACTAGTAAATTATTTTGAATAAGGCTAATTTAATGAAATTTTCACCTTGATATGAAAAAACGACCATAAAACCAAAACTAAAGGTCAAACAGTATAGTGTTGTACCACATTTGAATCAGCATTAAATCAGCAAGATTTTTTTAAAATACAGGGTCACTTTTCTGTAATACATTTTTTTTCACATGATGCTCTTAAATTGAGAAGTAATTTATTGTAACGCTTCCAAATTTAAGGAAACAAGTTCATTGCTTGTTAAAATTGGTACCAAGAGCTCCAATACAATTTTTGTAGAATTGATACATAATCCAGTCATAATACAACACCTTTTGTTTTATTGTGTTTAATAATTGTTTTTATCGATTTTGTTATAGTTGCTGAGATTTTGTGATTAACCAGTGAGTGGTATTTCGCTACGACGTCGTCTGCGTGAACGCTATACAGCACCAAAAATACATACGATTATACCTTTTAAAATAACATTCACTTACCCGTTTCTTCTTTACATTTCATATCTACAAAAAGTGTAGTAACAGAGGGAGGCTGTCTTTTGTAAAATTGACCTTCAAAAAGTGCTGATTTTCAGCCTGCTTTGAATAAATGATTTTATGGTGATTCTGCTAATTAAGTCATAAGTTGTGACTGAAGCAAATGCAGAAAATAAGGAATACAGAATAGGGTAAAAATACATACTTATAGGACTTCTCGATAAACAAACATTAGTGGTTTGGCGCTCTACAGCCAAAATGTAATGAGAGTCAAGACTGGTGACGCGGGAGCAAGCGACGTAGCGAAGCTGCCTGAGTGAGAAGCAGCTCGTCCTGAAGTCGACATCCGCTGCCCTCAGTGTCTGCCCCTGCGACTTATTGATGGTCATCGCGAAGCCAACACTCACGGGTAACTGTACGCGCTTGAACTGGAACGGGAAGTTATGAGGTATGGGGAATGCGTGGTATAAATACTGCCTCGCCGACGCCACAACCCGTAAGAATGGTGTCTGTGGAGCAAGATGACTTTAAGGCGGGTCCCGTTACACAACTTCGGAGGAGATAGGTTGATGGTACCTACACCTACCTTCAGCTTGATGGTATGCGCTGGAAGTCCACCTGCTGACAGGGAGTTTAGAAATTGCACGGGTTAATGTGTGGCGTCATCTTGCTCGACGACAGTGTTTATAGAGGTATAGACCACTTCATTCCCCTCAGTGTCGCCGCACACGGGCCATCGACCACAACCACAAAACGCCGCCACCGGCATATTTCTTGTAGTTTTCATACATTTTATATGGACTCGCCACACACAGTACGCCGGTGGCCGCCACACGCTACATATCGTCGTTGCTCGCTTCTTGTGGCCCGCACCGGCCACTTAATGCGCCGATACAAAACGCCGTCACACGTCACTCGCGCGATTTCCCACCCCTCTCTCTCTTACCTTAGTCGGCCGCTGTCGCGCGCTTCAGCCACTTTAGTAGCCGCTTCTAGCTTCTCGTGGCGGCGTTTGTGGCTGTGGCGTGTGGCCCGTGTGCGGCGACACTCCATTTCCGAGAGAATGCATTCGTCAATTGCTGCAGCCTGATCATTTTTGGGCATCAAAATGGCCTGCTCACACACCAAAGAATTCTGCTGGTGCGGTATACGACTGATGTCCCCGTATACAGAGCGAATGAGTTCTTCTAAGCTGGATACAACTCTACCGTGAGACTCTGGAAGCACCACCTATCCACTCTCTCCTCTGGTACCTTCGCCAAGACTTAGAAGGGCATCGGAGAATTCTTGAGCACGTACGTTGCCGCCGAGCCGAGCTCTTATATTAATGGTCAAGCGTAGCGTACTAACTCGTGACCACAACGACGATCGTTTCAACGAAGCATTCACCTCGTCAGCCCTCGATCCCCGCGTCACCACGGGAAGCGTTTGTCGGAAATCGCCACTGAACAGAACTGTGACACCCATCAAATGTTCGTTCCTGCGGATGTTCTGCAGGGTTCTGTCCACAGACTCAACTGCCTTCCTATTGGCCACTCATCCCATACGATCAAAGAGCAATCCTTGAGCACGTGTCCCTTAAAACTGTTACGTGACAAACCACAAACAGGCGTTTCGGCGCTCTCTATGGGAATTTTAAACATGGCATGTGCTGTATTGCCAACCGGAAGCAGTATGGCAGCGGTTCCCGACGACGCTACAGAAATGGCAATTTTGCCTTGCCCTCTGACCTCTGCAAGTATGCCAGTGGTAATAAATGTTTTTCCTGTTCTACCAGGAGCTTCCAAAAAAACATTTTACCCCGGTTTTGCCCAACGCTTTCAAGGACGGTGTCATTTGTTTTTGCTCTAAAGAGAAAAAAGCGACATGGTCATTTCGTATGGTGGTAATTTCGCCCGGATCGTAAATTTGTCTATAATGTTTATCGGTCTAAGTGCCTTATACTGTGAAGCTAGCTTATAGCATGGTTAACTTAATAACAACATTCAAATACGTGTCGTTAGATTACACGTTGTTACATAATGCGTTGTAGAAATAGAAGTTCACTGCTCGTTCCCCGTAGGTGATAGCGTGATAATATGTAGCCTATATGTTGACCTGACTTCTTAATAATATTCGTGCCAAATCTGAAGTAATCCATGCAGTAATTTTTGAGTTTATCCCTGACATACACCCAGAAGTGACAGATATAGAAATGTATATGTAGGTAGTAGGTAGCCCTAGGGGACTACCTACCTACGTCCGCTGTTCCTTTTCTTTGCATCAGGGTGCAAAGTAAGGGACAGCAGACGGAAAATGAATGAGACAGGAATAGGAATAAGATAAAAGATGAGCCAGACTCATGTGATAAAAGAAAAAGAAAATAGTCAACAGTTTAATTGGCTATTTAATTAAATCCGATCAATTTATTGGCGAAGGTCACCTATAGGCGTGAGTTTTTGGTGGTCAAGGTTAGTCAGCCATCGACGGATACCTACTCAGCAAGAAAATAAGAAAACCAAGAAATTGTAAACAAGAATATGCACTGGAAAAAAGTCGAAGAGTATCATTTATACAGTCCACTACATCGTTAGGCCTTCGCAACCGGATTGAAGACTACAGAACTGGAACTGAGATCAACGAAGCGAAGCACTGCTGGGTGTCGTCAAGATCCGGAAGGGCGACCCTTGATCGCCGAAGAACAGACCCTAGCAAGAGGGCTGTTGAGAGGGACGCAAACAGGGCGGACTTCGTGGGCGGTCAGGCCCCGGATGGGTGACCGCTGAAGAACAGACCTAGGCAAGAGGACTGTGAAACTGTACGAAAACAGGGCGTTCAACAGGAGCGGTCAGGACCCGGATGGGTGATCATCGAGGACAGACCCAAGCAAGAGGGTCTCACTAGTTCGTGTGGGGTGAAGGCGAAGATACGGATCGGCGATTGCGGACCGGCAACAAGGGCAGACCAGAACGATGGCCTGTGAACCAAGAAATGCGCGAATTGCATAATCGCACACGCGACAAATGGACAAGTGAACAGTGCTACGCGCTGAATCCGGATGGGCGACCGATACCCTACGTACTAAATGAACAAGTGAACAGTGCTAAGTGCTGGATCCGAATGGGTCACCGATACCCCAAGGACCAAGTGGACAAGTGAACAGTGCTACGTGCTGGATCCAGCTAGGTGACCGATACCCTACGGACCAAGTGAACAGTGCTACGTGCTGGATCCGGATAGATGACCGATACTCCAAGGGCCAAGTGGACAAGTGAGCAGTGCTACGTGCTGGATCCAGTTGGGTGGCCGATACCCTACGGACCAAATGAACAGTGCTACGTGCTGGATCCGGTTGCGTGTCCGATACCCCAAGTATCAAGTGGACAAGTGAACAGTGCTACGTGCTGGATCCGAATGGATGACCGATACCCCAAGGACCAAGTGGACAAATGAACAGTGCTACGTGCTGGATCCGGATGGGTGACCGATACCCTACGGACCAAGTAGACAAGTGAACAGTGCCACGTGCTGGTTCCGGATGGGTGTGTAATAGCCTGTGACACTCACAAATAACGTGGCTCACTATTGATAAAATAATGTTCAAAATTGATTCACTAGATCCAGAGATTGCCCTTATCCCAAACTCCCTCTTTTTTAATATTAGTTATAGATTATGCAAATTTGAAGATTTCAACTTCCAACGTTATACGGGTGCCTAGCGATACAGCCGAGTCTTTAGAAACATTTTTTATCATTTTTCATTAGAGAGAGAGAGAGAGAGAGAGAGAGTTTTTATTAACCATTTGTTACGAGTATTACAAGAACAATGAAAAAACACATAAACATTATCACAAAAAACAAAAATAAAAAACTAACTTAAAACTATAAAAGTAAATTAATGGTTAATCAGGACCCTGCCTCAGCATGATGCTGTTGCCACACGTTACTATGCGAGTGACAACAGCGCTGGTATTCTGGCAGGGCCTGTAAGGTGCGCTATATATATGACACGCTGCACAGTTCTCCAATCTCAAACCGAAACCTACTCGTAATATCAGTCACTCCTTTTCATTCTGTAAAGAGACTGACAAGGAAACATTTTTACCCTCGAACATCTTTGATATAAATCAATAATTAAAAATTCAAATTCATCACAATTGTGTCTAAAACGCTGGTGTTAAATTTCTCTACGTGTGTATGTGCGTCACTCGTTTCCAAACAATAACAGCAGGGGTCATGTACCACCTGGTTCAGAAGACCATCTCTGCAAATTGATTGCACAGGGAAACAAAGTTTTTACATGCATTGCAATGTCATTAAGTGGCATTTTAATTTAACTTTAAACATTTGCTTCGATTGTAGGTTACGTATAGGAGGAGGAATGTCGTTCCAACACTTTGAGGCAGCAAATCTGAATGACCCGCGAAAAGCTGCAGTGCGATGTGAAGGTGTGGAGAAAACTCGAGTGCATAACCTCTTTTGATGCTTACTATAAAGCTGTGCCCATGCCAATTTAGACGATAGATATTGAGGCTTTCCCGTATGTACAATACCAAACATCAATGTTGCGAGGTGTGCACACCTACGGCCCTCCATCTTCAGCATGTTAGCTAAATTCAAGAAAGGGGTAACATGGGTTCGTGGTGGAATGTGGAAACAAAAACGCGCGCACGCGTTTTGTACTCGCTGGATAAGCCGTGATGATCTGCCTAGCAAACACGGACCATAAACAGTGTCGCAATAATTGAATTTTGATAAAACCAATGCCTCGCACAGCGCCATTCTAAGTTTCTCAGATAAATATGGTCGAATCCTGTAGAGCAGCTTTAATCTGTAAAAACTACTGCGTGCGCACTCCACAATATGGCCCTCAAAGTTAAGTTGACTTTCCAGAGTCTTTCCAGACTTTCATTAGAATTGGGATTTAACACTTGCTTATAGTATCTGGCATAGACGTGTCAAGACAGCTTTCACGATCGCCTTCAGTCTTAAAGGAAGTCAGCACTATAATAAAATTCACACTTTCGTTTGATCAAAATAACGTTTAATTTAAAGAAGTAAGTAACTCTTCAGTTGCTTAAACACTTGAAACTATACCTACTAATTTAACATCACAATAATCATTCAGCTAACAATTAAAATGCAATGCCAATCGCACTCAACAAAATCGAGTCAAGCTTCGCATGGCGCTATATAATACATTTCTCTAAAAAACCAGAATTAAGTTTAATACATTTGACAGATGCATTGGGGTGCATCAGTAGGAGCCTGCACGTGATGACACAATCCCCCATGTCTATGTAAGCAATGGGGTGACATCTGATCCTCCACGAATCACCGCAAGGCAGCGGACAATGCTAGGGTGTCACCATATTGGGGTGCAAAATTTAAGGTGGCATGTGGAATATAAGAAGTGGAAAAAAAGATAAGATTGATGAATTGATCGATATTTTGAATATGAGATGCTTGGATAATTTTACAACGTACAAGTTTAACTTTCGGATTTTTCAGGAAATCTTTACTAATTTCAGGAAGGTATTAAAGCCTTTTTATTTATATAGAAAGGTATAACTAATCCTTTCTTATTTCCTATTACTATTTCCGAGTTATTGCAATTTATAACTTTCATAAGTGACGAGATTTTATGTAGGTACTTATTTAATCCATATTTCACCAGCAGCGCCCTGTGAATGTCAATTAAGTGCCACAAGATCTTGCTCGCACTGTAGATACGCGCCAATTGAGTGATATGCCTCCTCTACACGTCGACTAATGCATCTGCAGATGCCATCTTCAGATGCGTCCGCCGACGTGTAGACGGGGTACTTTGAGCCTGTGGTAAGTATTTAACGTCCGCAGATACATGTGCTATCAATCCGTTAGTAAATAAAGGATTAGGATAAATTAAATGAAAGAAGACTTATGTAAAATATGGCATTCTACGAAATATCCCTGCGAAAAAAAAAATCAAAAAAGCATCTGAGGAACTTGTGACTTTCATATGATCTGTCAAGCAGAAAACGAACGTATACTAAAGTAGTAAACTGTCCTTACTCCTAATAAAGACACCAACTACTCTCTATGGAAGATAACAAAAAAGCTGAAACGAACGAAAGAACATATACCACCCATAAAAGCTCCTGATGGCAAGTGGGCAAGAAAAGAGACCTTGAAAAAGCCCAAGTATACACGAAATATCTGAAAACTATTTCCAGCCCCTTACCAAACAAAAATCCTGAACACGACAAGGAAGTCTCCGAATATTTGGACGCACCAATTCAAATGAGCCTATCACTAAAAAGTGTTAACCCCAACGAACTATGGAGAGAAACCCTAAAACTACAGAATGGTAAAACACTCGGCTACGATTTAATCGACGCACAACTAATCAAGCAGCTATTATACCCCTTCTAGGCAGAAAGGGCATAATTCACATAGCGGCCATCTACAATGCCTGCTGTTAGATTAGAAATTTACCCCGCTCAATGGAAAATCGCGCAGGTTATAATACCCAAACCAGGTAAACCGCTCCATGATGCAAGCTCATATAGACCAATAAGACTACTTCCTGTGTTGGGTACTCTTTGAAAATATATTGCTGAACAGGATGTGCCCCTATCTACCAGAAGTTATCTCTTCACCAGTTTGGCTTCCGAGAGAAACATGGTACTGTTGAACAAGTACATATTACGGATCAAGTCGTGCACTATAATGCAAACAGTTCTGCTCTGCGGTTTTTCTTGATATTAGCCAGGCATTCGACAGAGCGTGGCATGAAAGACTTCTCTTAAAAGTTAAAAAGAGAACCTGCAGATCACTACAGTCAAACAAGAGATCGCTAGATATAGAGCAAGCTACCAGACGAGAATATCAACTCACTTCAACGCACTAGCATCTAAACAAGAAGGCACAGAAAGTATAACACATTGCCGATTGAAAGGGCATAGTGTAGATTTGGTGACTCCATATGAAAGGAATTCATTAGAATTTCTTCTGCTAACAAAATATAGATCGAGCTCTCATTTCGGCTTGTGTTATTACAGAATGCCAGGTTACAGAATTCCACAAAAAAAAACGGTCGGTTTTTCTGGCAGGCAACAAAGCTTCAGCGCAGATGTCCTGCGTGTCTGTCCACACATCTCACGACGCATCAGGAGTACTGGAGTTGCGAATGAGAGCGTACGCGTGATTGCAATAACTTTTTGCTCGGTCGTTACTCTCGTTCGCCGAAATGGCTAAATGGCTAAGCTCTATAAAATAATAAATAAATAAATAATAAATATATTTTTTTTTCGAAACATTTAAGTTTTATTCCGGGTTCCACAGGTATCTGTGTCCTTGAGTTCTGTATTCAAGAATTCTGCTTAAATACAGAACTCAAGGACACAGATACCTGTGGAATCCGAAAAATAGCCAGCAGCCCCCACCTTTTTCTTTTCCATTTCTTTTTAATAATTCTACTGCGATGCGAAGTAGTAGTTAAAAGTACTAAATAAATAAATAGCTGTGGCAGCTACGATCTCATTTATTTTTTAATATTGTATAGGTACGAGTTGCGTCGAGAATGAACACAGACTTAATGACCTACAGACGTCGTCAGACGTGTGTTCCATCTGCTGATGCATCTGCCGACGTCTGCGAATGCATAGGTCTTGAGAAAATTCGACACGGCCATCTGGGCCGCGGTACAACGAAATTAAATACCCTAGATACACCACGTGCGCTCAAAATGTGTCCCAATCAAGAAATGGTAGAACACGACTCAAGCTCTTCTTGGTTCACAGTCACACGCGGACCGTTGAAAAGTCAACATGCCGCTGAAAAAAAAGCAAAATAAATACTTATAGTAAAATGTCGTTTTTCTACAGGTCAACAAATCAATGTTTGTTAATTTAACGCATTTAAAGCAAATTTTGTTTTAATACTTACTATATACTGATTTAATAGAAAATATTTGTGATATTCAAATGCATGGACGGTAATATAGCCGTCTCTTTTCCTCGCGGTCCGTACCTGCTATATTGCTAACAGCGTATTCAGAATTGCGCGTAGAGTCAAAGAAATAAGGTCTATTTTCTTCCACATATAGCCGTAAGTCTGAAAATTTTTCGAAATAACATTTCGGACTGTCATAACTCTTTGACGCTTGTGTTTTAATTAAGATCAAAATATACAGTGTACTTTAAAAGGTGCTTTTCAATGTAAATAATCTATACTAATATTATAAAGCTGCAGAGTTTGTTTGTTTGAACGCGCTAATCTCTGGAACTACTGGTCCGATTTGAATGATTCTTTCAGTGTTGGGTAGTCCATTTATCGAGGAAGGCTATAGGCTATATTTTTTTTAAAAATTAGGGATCCGTAATAAAATTGCTATTTTATAACACAAGGTGTAAAATCGAAAACCTATTTTCGCGTGCGCTGCAAAAACTATTGACAATAGAACAAAATGATGTACTACGGGTTTGTAGATCCCATTAAGACCCACACAAAAGTCCGCGGGAACATATATCTAGCTATTATGGTTTTATCACAATAACCGATTTTGTGTTCAAAATAATTATTAAATCGTCTGAAGAAAAAAAAACTACGTTAAATATGTATCGTAATATTAATCTTTATCGAAATTAAGCATTATGTTATCAAGAGTATTTATGTAGAAGTAAAATACTTTTTGTTTCATCTCAATCGGATATTTCATTAAAAGGTTGGTACCTATTAATGAGTTATGGGTAGGGTTGCAACGATATATCGGAATATCGATAATATCGAGACCATCGATATTTATATCGATATTTAAAATTCACTGATATCGACAATATCAATATCGGAAATTCCAAAATATCGATATTTCGTAGACTAAATTTAAACACAAAAATATCAATTAATTTACCTGCTATGACTATCTAAATTGAATAAAATAACTATTGCTTTGAAACCGCAAGAGCTTATAGATGTATTAAAAAAATCTTGAACCCCAAGAAATATACTAAACTGGTGTGGATTCTGGCATAATTCTCTCAACCTAAAATTAAATTTGACAACAGTGTATCCTTGTCATTCTCTATACAGAATGACAAGGAGAGACTGATATTAAATTTAGTTTTAAGTTTAGATAATCATGCCAGAATCGACACCAACGTATATAGGTATAATCGTATACCTAATGGTAACTCATGCACTTAAACAAAATCCTTGCCTCTCTTTCTAGATAATTGTCCACTACTGATTAATTGAAATTAAATATCATTGTAATATAACACAAAATAAAATTAAGAATCTTATACAAATCGTAAATTTTTAAGCTCGCCACATCAAGAAAGTAAGATAGGTATAAAAGGTATAAATATAAATATAATTTTTGAAGCTTTGGGCTTACCCTATTCTGAAGCCATGGGCACGCCCCTGATGAGTGGGAGACTAAGCAATTTGCGTATTTGATGTGCGCTAAAAAACCGACATAGCTTGGAAAAGTACGAATGTAGTGAAAACTTAGCGAAGGCATTCGCAAATGTCGTCCCACATATGCGGGTTGGCGCATTCGTGCTAACAAATGTGAGTGGTCTGATCAGGATAATAATTTTAATTTTTTGGTTTCCTGTCGTGGCTGAAACACAAACCGCGCGAGCCAAAAAAAATCCTGCTTGGCACGATTTCATCAAGCGTGTTTAAAGAAAAAGCTGGCTCAATGCATTTTGCGAGAAACTCGCCAACAAACATATGAATGTGTCACACTCACCCCGTGTTCTAATGTCAATAAAAAAAAAGAAAAAAATATCGATATATATAATAATATCGAGATAATATCGAGTTAAAATGGTCGATATATCGGATATCGATATTTTCCTGACTCCGATATAAATATCGATATTTCAAAAGACTTTGCATCCCTAGTTATGGGCCATAGAGTTTTTTATCAACATAAAATCCTGTAAAGTTATTGTCATGATAAAATAAATTATGTGAAATCAATGAAACAATTGTCATATCATTCCAAGAATTATAGAGATTAATGTCAATTAAGAACAAATAACCACACTAATATTATAAAGGCGAAAGTTTGTGAGTGTATGAGTGTGTATGTTTGTTACTTCTTGAGGTCTAAACGGCTGGAGCGATTTTAATAAAATTTGGTGTGGAGTTAGCTGACACCCTGGATTAACACATAGGCTATGTTTTACTGCGGGAAAATATCCCTAATAAACCGCGGGTAACACCGCGGGGCACAGCTAGTGCCTTATATTGTTTAGACTACGCAATCATCATAGGGGGCGTCCATAAATTACGTGAGATGTTTAAGGGGGGGAGGGGGTCGAGTCAAATCTCATCTAATCTTACGTTAGAGAGTGGGGGGTCGAGTCAAATATCACGCTTTTTTTTTCTGATTGAAACAAAAAAAAAATCTATTTTGGTCCATTTAATCCAGATTGTACATGCTAAGCATTGCTAATGCATTTAATCTTAAGCGTAATCGTAATACGATTAAGATCATTCACTATTTTTTTTTCTTTAAATAATAACAATCCAACGCATTTACGTAAGAAACCCACATTTTGAAAAATCTCACGTGAGATTGGAGAATGGGGGAGGGGGTTGAATAAATCTCACGACATCTCATCAGGGGGGAGGAAGGAACAGAAAATTCAAAAAAACACCTCACGTAATTTATGGACGCCCCCATACGGAGCAACGTGGATCGTCCAATGTACCTTTTGGACAGGTGTCGGGCATGATTTTGTTCGTGTTGGTGTATCTAGGGAATTTAATATCGCTGCCGCGGTAGTATAATGGTCAAGTGCATTCGCCCGGATAGCGAAGGGTGCGGGTTCGAGTCCCATCTCCTGCCTGGTGCGCGTGGACTTTTTTCTAGTAAAATTTTCTTTATATTTACTTAAAGTTTCAAAGCTATATCTATATGATCTGGGGATTTGACCTAATTGTATTGCAATGTTACTTCAAATACTTGGATTAAATAAAAATGAAAGAAACAGCGCTCGCGGCTCAAATGTGTACCGCTTAAATTAGGTGCATGCATGCACACAATTCATTTTAGTCACAACATTGAAAACAATATTGAGGATATTCTGTGTTAAAAAGATGATTTTTTAAAGTGTACTATTCATGCGTGATATTTAAAAGAAATCTCACTGTAGGATTGATTTTTCAATCCCTAAATAAAACGTATAGTTACGGTAAAATACTTAAACTGGTATAGTATTTTACCGGCCCATTGTAAGGGTTTTTATATTGTGGATGATATTTATAATTTGATTGAGTAGGTATTATCTTACAATGACAGGTAAGTTAAATCGAAAAATCAGCCGTAGTTAAATTTTAACGTTCCCTTCTAGCACGTTTCCCACGAGCAGATTGTGCACATTGATTTTGTTCATCATCGTTGCGTCTCTTCGCCGGCGCCAATGGACGCTGCAGCTGACTCTGTGCTGTCAACTGAAGTTGCAAAGCGTGAGTATTTAATCTTTCAGCTAATAGAAGAGGTTTCAATGCTGCCATTTTATGGCTATAAAGAGTGACTCGAGGGCGGCTGTTTACTGCGGCAGTTAATTGTTCTCTAACTGTCATTTCCGTGTTATCAGCGTTGTTATTCCATTTATCTTTATCTTTTACATCCTGGCCTTCCTTTTTTTCGGATGTTGAAGACACAAAGTCTTTCGTTTCTTCTTTTCCTTCATCGGACTCCGAATTACAAATAATGTTGACCTGAGCTCGGACCTCTGCATCGAATTTGGAAATTGTACTAACTAGAGGTTTTGCCCAGCCAATATGAAGAATAGGAGTTTGACTACCCTCCTCCCATTTGCAAATACCATCGTAAAATCTGTAATCAAATAATGGAACCTCAAAAAATGTTTGGTTTCAACCAAATCTTTAGTCACATACTTGCATATAATCCATCCATACTGCTTACTTACTAGATATTAAAAATGCGAAAGTAACTTCTCAATCGTATCTTCTAGTCGCAAAATAAATTTTGGAAGGGTGTGAAATTGGGAATTTAAGTTTATATGGGCAACGAATTATTCTACGCAGCCGAAATCAAAATTGCTTGCAAGTTAAGTAACAAAGTAAAAATGTTCTATCATTGTGAATAATGTGGTGTGGTGTAAAGTGGTCTCATATCATAATGGTGGTAAAATGTAACATTCTGTTACTATTTACATATTTCACGAGTACCACACGCCTTACTTGTTTTTTTGAAGCATCATTACACAGCGATTGACGGTTCACGATAATATGCCGCAAAATAATTTCAGTATAACATAAAGTGGAGTCCAGACGCGAAGAAACCCTCAGACTCTTTTAAAGAGTCTCTGGGAGTTTAAAGATATCAAACAACAGAAAAAAACTTAATTCTATTATAGTATTGAAAAACATAATTCTTTACCAGATACACACCTTAAGAGTGAGGCAAAGCATTCAGGATCCTTTAAAATTGATCGAGCAGAGTGTCCGGAACTCTCCGTTTTCATTAATTGTGGTATTAATTCATTAGCAATCTCCGAGAACTCTTTGTATATTTCTTCATCGTCGCGGGAATAATTATAACTGAAAAGAAATTAAAAAATATATGGATACTTTCCAAGTCCTCAACATAGTAAAAAAATATAACTATTTTTTATGGATTTCTTCAAGTAAGTAAGTAGCTAGCGCACCGGCGCATCCGTGCGCTAGCTAAAGATCTAGCTAGAATATATTAAAAATTATGTTTGCACAAGGAGTAGACTATACCTACATCCATACTAATATTATAAATGTAAAAGTGTGTCTGTCTGTTACCTCTTAACGCTTAAACAACTGACCGATTTCTAAGTCCTCAACATAGTAAAAAAATATAACTATTTTTTCAATGGATTCCTTCAAGTACAAGCGCATCCAGCGTGCTAGCTAAAGATCTAGCTAGAATCTAATAAAAAAATATGTTCGCACAAGGACCAGAATATACCTACATCCATACTAATATTATAAATGTAAAAGTGTGTCTGTCTGTTACCTTTTTACGCTTAAACAACTGACCGATTTAGATGAAATTTGGTAGAGATATTTCGAGTCCTATTAGGATTCTCCTTAGACTCAATACACATAGGATAGTTTTCATTCCAGAAATCATCCTCTAAAGGTGTGTATAAGTTTGTGTGACTGACCAATTTTTCCACGCAGACGAAGTCATCGGCACCCACTAACCCCTAATAAATAATTTATGTTGAAGCTCAAACAACGCTTTGAAGTGGGGAAAGTTTTTAAAGCATCAAACAACAAGTTATTGTGATGGCCAACTACGAAACCGTAAATTAGGAATACAAGAAATATATTACGAATTATAATACTAAAATTCGTCTGCATCAACTTAATTTTTGTTTGAGAATCCTTCAGTAACCTTACTTATTTTCGGGATGAAAAGTATCCTAAGTCTCGATCCAGGTAATGAACTATGTGTGTGCCAAATTTCATCCCGTTTATGCGTAATTGAGAAACAACATAAACTTTCAAATTAATAAATATTAGTAGGATGTTCGATTTCACCTTCCATCCACGCAAAGTTATTGTTGGAGAAAAAAATACTTATATAAGTAACATATATTTTAAATTTTAATATCATAATAAAATTATACAAACTGTCTTATGACATCCCCAGCGCAGGCCCATGCATGAAATGCTTCTTTGTACATTTTATGACGATGGTAATACCCGCCTTGAAAAGTATATGGATAAACATGCCGGTCCTCGTAATGCGTTTGTGAAGAACGAATGGCTTGGCTATAGAGGGCAGCAGAATCCGGCCTAGCCGGTTCTGATATCACTTGAAATACAGACTCTTGAGCATCACTTGTAGTATCTGATATTTTCATGTATTCATCCAAATCACCCAGATTTCCAAGAGCCATAGGATATGCATCTAAATGGCCTACAAATAACATACATAATAATATTAGATAGCTCAGTAAAAAAGTGCAATGACAGATAGCAAAAACACATGCTACTGGTGCGATTCATAATGAACTATGCTCTTAGTCTAACCCTCACCCCCTACCCCTTGAAGCTCTGGGGCCTATTTAGTAAATGTGATCATATCAGACAGACGAGAAGCTGTCATAATCCTAATCACTGAGGCTGGGGGCCTTACATGGTTTTGAAGTCAATCGTCTACTCAGTCCGTAGATGGTGTGAAAATATAGTATTTGTATTAACAAATACTACATTTTCACACCATCGAATTGTGATTAATATTAGTGATATTAATCACAATTCGACATTCTTTACCAAGATATGTTTTCGGTGTCATTTTGTGATGCCTATCCCACACCTGTGCGACAAAAGCTTCGACTACTTATCGCTCTAAAATTAGTTTCTAAATTTTCGGTGCTAAAAGCGTGGTAGGCACGTTGCCTTCCTTCCTTCCTTCACCTGCAACCACAAATTTAACAACCCCTAAAACCCCCTTGATGTGTCCAAAAACCGCCAGTCAAGCTATCGTCTAATGTCTATCGTCACGCAGCTTCGTAAGTCTTCTCGAAAGCGTCTAATGTCTTACTTACTTGACCCACACCTGCGTTTATCGCGATCTTAGACGAAACATCTCGTGTCGATAGACGCGGTGTGGGAGAGGCATCAACGGAATATAAAAAATATAGTGCGACAAGGATCTTTATGTGTATGGTGAAATTTGGAATTAACGCCCGTCTTTGTTAACATTAAAACTAACATATCAGTGATATTATTTAAGCTGTCCTAGATGACTGAGGAGTTAAGTATTTATAAAAATTATAAGTTTCTTTTTTGCACATTTGACTTGAAAAATAAATTTGAACGTAAAAGCATAATATGTATTTCACAAACACGGCTTCCTTAATGACACACAATGACTTACAGAAACACTGTTTGCGATGACGTGGACGAGAAAATGTCACCATTTCACATGTAGGGTAGGGTACTTACCCTAAAACGTTTTTAAGATTTTATGTTCCTACTTAGTTGGCGTTACATGACTAATAGAATCGCCACAGAACAAATAATGATGGAGGCCTGGGGGTTTCCTATTACAGTTTCACGTTTTACAATTCATCTGTACCTACTTGCCAATAGACTGAAAAACCGGCGAAGACACAAGCAATGTAAGATTCCGTAGTTGCACTTGAATAACATCTGAGTTTTCGCACTTCTCGCGCTTAAAAACTGAGGCTTCTTATCGTACTCCAATAATCGAACGTTGAATATTAATAATGTAGGAAATATTATTATTAGGGACGTTTTGATTATGTTTTTTTTTTATATTTAATATGGTTCATCAATTTACATTTGGGTATGTAGTACCTGTTTCACAATGACACAACTAATAACGCTAACATTATAATTATGTAGGTACTAAAGTTGTACGTTTCAGTATATTTTAAAAAGGTATGATATTTTTAACTTCTCCTATACTGTATATGATATTTTTAACTTCTCCTATACTGTACATGATATTTTTCACACATTTATAAACGACCATAGCACAGCATAACACAAAATTTTAATAACGGAACTCTTAATCGAAAATTTTGTGTTTATGACCTATCCAACGACTCGACGAAAGCAACTCTTAGTTTTAAGATTACACATGGCAACCTATTAAGCTTCGAGGCAATAAAATAAATTACCATGATCATACAGGAGCCATAAGAGTCTGTGCTGCATCTGCGCAACTTCATGCACATCAACAGTGGGAGTTAAAGTGGGATTTATTGATGATACCAAGGCTGCCAGTTCCATTATACGTGTGCATATTACCGGTTTACCAGCAACATAGAGCCATGAACGTGCCGATACCCCATCTCCGACAGAACGACCTCTTTTGTCTTCATTTCCTTTTCCATGCCAAGTTACCTAAAAAATGGACATCGTTTATTACATCTTAAGCCGAGTCTCCAGCAAATGTTTTTTTGAAAACATTCAAAAAAAACACGTACACAAATCTTTGTTTCTGAAACATGTTTCTCTACACACGCCGTCTCCTGCGCATGTATATATTTCATACACTTTACCAACCATCTGGTAGTTGCCGGACTTAGGTCCGTATTACAGAATGACAACTAAGTGTTGATCTTTACTTGAGTACAGTTAGAAAGGGATATCGCTATGTATATAGCGACATCCCTTTCTAACTATGCCCAAGACAAGATAAATCACTGAGAATCTTTCTATTGGGATCTGACATGGAGGCGTGGCCTATTCAATATGGCGCCGACGGGGGTGCATTTGCCTAGTCAAACCGTGATGAAATACCGTAAAATAGTTAAATATCAATATTAGTGGTAGATAATGATAGTCTTAACAATTAATGATATTTGTGAATGGTCCGGTTCAACGCCCAGTAATCGCAATTTTCGAGAGGGTGAACGACTGGTAGCTGCGAAACATTTATTGAATTGTGGTATACACAAACATTTATTGAATTGTGGTAACTAAACCAAGGAAACTCTTTCATTTTAATGTTGTTGCCGTCCCATTCTTTTCTTAGTGGAATAATAATGAGATCTTGTAAAATGCTACTTCACACATGCTTAACCTCAAAAAACGAATTTGACTCACCTGGTAATATATAGTCGTCTTTCAGAAAATGCAATGAACACACTTTCATGTGAGGATTTATTTTACAGTCAATCTTCAAAGCGTTCTTCCATGCTGTGAATTGGTCCACTTTTTCCATTTGACCAAAATAATTTTTGATGTAAACACAACGCGCATTTTTTTTAGGAAACTTATGAAACGTTAATTCACGGTTTTTTTGAAAACTGCTTCCACATCCATACACACAACACTTTATTCTTTTTTTAGAAATCTTGCGAGGGTTAAATATTCCTAATTCTTCCGTCATTTTTTGTTTAATTTCTCAAAAGTACTAATGACACTAATGATAACTTATGTGTTTTGATGAGCGATGCACCCCGGTATTAGTTCCAAAATTGAACACCAGGTGTCTCACGAATTTTGTCAGATCCCAATAATACGTGTCTTAGTATTTTGTGAAATCCACTTCGAAAAATTCTTGGAATTCTTTTAGTTTTTCTTGCCTGGTGGTGTCAGACACCACAAACAGCATGGTAGCCGCACACAATTCAGTCTTCAGTATTTAAAAAAAAAGACATGCCCGGTATCGCCTGCGTGAAGTGTTTGTGCCACATGATTCATCTTGCGGCATTAAAGGCATGCATGAAACTACCCAAATCAATTATAGATATGCTACGAATAATTGGTGCGCATTTTAGTCGCAGCTCACGCAGGCAAGAAAAACTAAAAGAATTCCAGGAATTTTTCAAAGTGGATTTGCACAAAATACTAAGTCCGGCAACTGCCAGATGATTGTCCAAGAGCTCTATTTTTGATTCGCTCGCCTGACATAGTATCGTCGAATGCGACTTAAGTCACTTTCTACTTCCAAGTCGCATGATACTGATTTTTTAGTCGTTAATCTACAGTGTTACCAGTTTAATACAAAATATTTATTTTTATTAATTTCACGGAAAAACATAAAAAGTAGTCATCTTATCTGTATTTTGATTGAGCAAAAATTTTGAAAATAACTCACATAAATTTGACAATTATTCTACCATTCGCCTCCATCATTCGCCAACGCGCAACGAGTGGTCGAGACCGCGATTAAGAATAATAATGTCGAATAAAAATTAGTATAAATTGAGAGTCAAAGTCAAGGCGAGTGATTCCAAAATAGAGCTCCAGAGGGTCTTAGAACATTCCGATGTTCTAAGAGCATATTTTAGAGTCGACGTTCTTGAAGATCTCAGTAAAGTAACTGATGATATCCTATTGGCCTTGAGCAATAAAATTACATGTATATATTATCTGGAATACATGTCTTATATTTTGGAACTGCTTACGGATTTCAACTTGCTATTCCAATTAAAAAGACCACTTTTACACATCCTAAAACTGGAATTAAAATAAATCTTAAAAATCGTAGCAAGCAATTACATGAAGATAAGCTATTGCAAACCGTCGACCCATTTATAATTCCAATATAGAGTGGTAATTTGAATACTCCAACACAGGAAGTTTCGTTACTTTGGAAAAAATATATTTAGGCCTAGACATTTAAATAAAATAAATAAAATGAAACAGGGACCCATACCACAAACACCACAAATCCAGGTCTTTCAAAAAAGTTGCCTATCTTTTTACATTGAGCTGGTTCACCAAATTATTGAAGGATTTGATCTCACTGACCCACTTTTCGACCAGTTAAATAAAGTCGAGGATCCAAAAAAGGCTCAGGAAAATGATCACACCAGTCTTCGGAAATCATAACACATTTTCCTATTTTAGCAGCTCACATTAATGTCTAAGATTTGCTAAGAGAATGGACGAGCCATGCTTTGCTGAACTCTAAAGATGGCAAACCTCTTTCAAAGGTCGAAGAATATTGGAAAGAATTTTTAAAATTAAAGATCTTGCGAACACCCGAGCCTATACCAATTTACAGAAAGTTTTTAACTTTCTTTTCGTCATTGCCATTTTCCAATGCATGTGTAGAAAGGATTTTCAGCTAGCTAAATTTAATAAAAACCGAGAAACTACCTTAATACGGAGACCATTTCATCTTTAACATGTCAGCTGCGGGAAAGCCTCCGCCTAAAACACCCACGCGATTTGAATAAATGATATGAATACTTGTGACCTTTTCAAAGGTGAATAACAAAACAATAGATTTTTGCAAAAAATAAACTATTTTATAAAATTACTTTTTAGTTGCGGGCTCCCCGCTGCTCGATTTTAAAATCATCGAACTAACGGTTGTTTGGTTATGAGAACGACTTCACCACAATGAGTGAATGGTTTATTCATCTGGGTATAAAATTCAAAAGACTTTGAACTGTATTGCATTATATTTATTCCCAAAATTGCAAAAAATTTAATGTGGGTGACAAGCAAGCAAATCTGCACTTCCGCAAATGGGCTATAATAATATAATGAAGGCGTGCAGATATGCACTTAAGCGGTTCAAAGATAATAATCTACTAACACTAACTATAAATTCCAATGTAGGTGATAGGATTATTATATCATAATTGTTTTGTTTTACACACTTAGCGCTTATGCATGATTTTCAGATCTGTAAAATAATAATGTATAGCTGTATAGCTACAGTCTCTTAACTATAATGTTACCATAAATTATTAAAACAATACAGGAATATAACTGTTTGAGATAAATGTTGTTTTGTTGAATGTACTTACTAGTACAGGTTATCATGAATATTATAAGCATAAAAATATATATTCCAGAGTGAAAATAACTAACTCACCTCTGCAGTTTCTTTACCATCCTTTCCAAAAACAACCCAGGCGTGATCTTCAGATAACGCTAAGTGTACATCTTGTTTCCCTAAAACTTGACATCCTGCAGTAACCGCAAATGCTACACCGAAGCAATCCAGCTTATTACCGGTCAAAAAACTGTAGATTGACTGTAAATGTGCACGATCTTTATAATAACTACGAGTAAGAGAATTCCAAACTATGTCAGCAACGCGTTTTATCAAATCCCTAGTAGCAAATTCTCCATTTAATAATTTATTTTCAACGCCTCCCCGCATCAAAGATTCGAATCTTTCATTCAAAGACTTTATTTCATCCCATTCGACTGAAGGGAACTTTATTTTAATGAACTTATTATTAGTTAAATTAACATCTTTCTCGCTGTTTTTAATATTTGTAAGGTTATTCTCGACAGCGCCGACAATAATTGAAAACAATGCTAAATCGGGTTCCTTTTCACTACGCAGTTGTTCCTCAAATAATTCACAAACTTTTTGAATACTATCAATAGGAAATAAATGTTTAAATTCAGAAATTCCAGTCATAATCGCTCAAGGTAGATAAACATTAAACAGTTAAACACAACAAACGTAAACAACGCATTTTATCTTTTTTTTTTTTTTTTTTTTGTTGAAGTTCTCCCGTTTTAGGGAAGGCAAAGGGAACAATGCCCATACAGCCTGGTCTTTAATTAAATTAATCTTCTTTTTGTTTTTACATTAGAATGTCGGTGTGACGCATTCTAATGTTCCTTGGAGTATTTGGCACGAAATGTATCGAGTTGGCTTTTTCGATAAGCTTCTGTGAGGTAGTCAACACTACAATAAAATTCTCACGTCCACTTGACCGGAATAGCGTATATTTTAATGATTCCACTAATTCTTCAGTTACGCAGACAGTTGTTACACAAAACCACACCAATTTTATTTCACAATATCCACTATGAACGAATTTAAGAATAATTAAAATAAGACGCCAACCGCACTCGATGGAATCCCGCCAAAAACCGCATTTTATCTTTCATCCATCCATAGATAGAGAAACCACAGACTAGTTAGAGATACTAGAGAAACTAAAGGCAGAGCTATACTTATCTGCCGTGTTGTGTTCTGACGATGACGGGACGAGCGACGATCCTGATGCCCAACGATACGTTGCTGTTGCTGTGGTTGCTGATGATTGAGTTCTGACGTATCGTTGCCGGTCCATTACTTCTGTAACAGTTTGTGTTACTTTTGGCCCTGTGACGTTACCTGACTGGCAAATACTGAAGAATTAGTGGAATCTTTAAAATATACGCTATTCCGGTCAAGTGGACGTGAGTACTTTCTTGTAGTGTTGACTACCTCACAGAAGCTTAGCGAAAAAGCCAACTCGATACAATTCGTGCCAACACTCCAAGAAACATTTGAATGCATCACACCGACATTCTAATATAAAAAAAGAAAGATTATTGTAACTAAAGATTAGGCTGTATGGACATTGTTCCCGTTGCTTTTCCTAAAAAAAGGAAAAATCTAAAAAAAACAGCATCGATAAATACCATGAAGTTTATAGACGAAGACGTGGCTTAAAAGACCAGCATCCAAGCCATAAAATTAAAAAAAAAATACCATGAAGTTATAGTAGGAGAAAAGGCGGGAAACGTTGAAGTAGGCGGGCGTGTTTTTACCTTTTGAAATTAAATTTATTAAAATTCATTTTTTTTCAACCAGTTGAGTAGCGTAGTTATATTTAATTGTATATTTATATTTGTGTAGTGTATTTTTAGTAACTTCATCGCCTGGTAAGTCGTTTAAATAATATTTACAATGAACCAACCCCCTGACCCAGGGGGTTCCGCTTCTAATATAGGACAATTTGCGGTTCCCTCTGTCGCTTATAATGTTACTGTTATGAGCCAAGGTGAATCTAGTATAGATACTGACCAAACAGTCAATACTATTGTTGATTGATCTGCTCCGCCGACTAGGAAAAGGAGTAAATCTGTTATAATATGTAAAAAGTGTAATAAGAAAAAGCGGAAAAACAAAATGGCGGGAAAGAATGTAGGATGTCTTTGTGAATCTGAAAGTTCTATCGAATCTGCAATTACTGATAATAAACAAACGACCCCTCATACTGCACCCCCATTAAACGCGAATAGCATTTTAAATCAGCCTCAACTTGAAGTGAGTAGTCCTGTGAATAGTCGTAAATTTTATGGCAAAAATGATTTTCCTCCTTTCATTGTGCATGTCCAGCGTGAGCAGACAGCTTTTAATGACTCTTCCACCCTACACCCCGTGAATTTTGGTTACTTTCTTAAAAAAAATAACTTTCAATCCATAGTAGATGGCAGTGTTAAAAAAATTGGGAGAGACCGAATTGTCCTAGCTTTTAATAAATTTGATGCTGCTAATCATTTCTTATGTGATACGAGATTACATGATAATAATTATAAAGCTTTTGTTCCTTCTTTCAACATAACCCGAATGGGTCTTGTGCGTGGAGTTCCACAAGATTGGACTCCTGAAGAAATAAAAGATAAAATCACTCTTCCTGTAGGCTGCGGGGAGATAATCAAAATAAGACGTATTAATCATAAAGTTTTTATTGATAATACTGTAACATGGAAATCTACCCAGTCAGTAGTTATTACCTTTGATGGCCAAGTACTTCCTTCACGTTTATTTTTATGTTATAATGCATTAGTTGTAGACCGCTATATATATCCAACAGTCCAATGTTTTAACTGCTGTCATTTTGGGCACACTAAACTGCAGTGCAGGTCTAAACCTCGCTGCTTTAAGTGTGGCCAGGATCATACTGGTGATACATGTTCAGTTGAGGAAGAAGATGCACATTGTTGTAATTGTTCTGGTTCCCACTTTGCTAATAAACGAATTTGTCCTGAATATGAAAGACAAAGGCGTATAAAAGTGACTATAGCAAATGATAATACTTCTTATTTTGAGGCATCAAAATTACATCCTTCTGTAAATAAATCTTATTCTGAAGTACTAACGTCCCAGCCAACTAAGGCATCCTCTAATTTTAAAACTACACCAATTAATAATGCAACTCAACATAACAATTCTTATAAAAAAACTGTCTTCATGAAACCTAAAGTTCGTTCACCTACTTTTCATATGGGGTTTAATCAAGCAGAACATATGAATATGATCAAAGATTATGATATGCCCAACAATAGTGGTAATGGTACTGCTATTGAACATGAATTTAACAGGAATTCAAATTTGACAATTACAGATGTAATTGTCCCTCTAATAAATTTTTTAACTCAATTTAATAATTATGAACCTTCCCACGTTGCTCCTTTACTAGATCTTATTAATAAAATTACAAACCCAAATCATGGCTCAATTGGCCAAAATAATTCAATGGAATTGCCGCAGCATCAATAACAAGAAAACTGACTTAGGCATTGTTTTATCATATAAACACAAAATATTATCAATATGGGATTTAATAATATAATTAAACATAATCATTTTAATTATATATGTACAGAAATAAATAATATTTAAATACAAATATCCTAAACCTATTTATAAATAACATCCTATTTACAAAATAAAAAATAAGTCACCCCCATCGCCGCCGTCAGGGATGGTGCCCAATAGGCTGGCAGCATTGCCACGTTGAATGGCAAGGCTGATCCGTTGACCAAGATAGCTGCCAGCCTTTTGATCACCAGTAACTTCGGTGAGTCTCTTTGATATTTCCCTAAAAAAGGAACGAGCACTTGGACCCCATGGGCCCATGGAGAACAAAACGAACGTGTGGTGACTGGTGACGTGCCGAATCAATATCAAAATGACATTATGAAATAGTTTGTTTTATTTTATTGTGTTGTGATTACTTTTTAAGTGTTATGTTTTTTATGTTTATTTCGTATGGCTTTTTGTTTGGTTAGTGTTATTATTCGTCTTGACGCTATATCTTTCACATGTCTGCAAATTCAATCCCTGGCAGTGACGACGTGCAACTAGTTCAGTGTACTAAGTGCTCCCAACCTCGGTTTTTTAAAGGAAACCGAGGCTTAAATATACACATTGGTAGGGTTCATAAATCCCCTGCCTCTGTGCCAGCAGTATCTTTGAATTCGGGAAACCAACCTCTTTGGCAAATTCTTGGCAATCTAAAAAGTTCACTTCCTGTTTTAAAAAGAATTCCACGTTCTGCACGGCTTTCAGTCGCTATTTCTTTATCACAATGCATTGAGCATGTGGTAAGAGTAAACACGTCTGAGAGCTGGGCAGAACTCCTAACGTTCAGCTATAGAATTTTACATGTTAACCAAAACAGTATTTGTACTTCATTGACGCAAAAAGTAAAGGAGAACTGCCGCTTAAATCCGTCGGTTTATTCTCTTGTTATTCCTCCCTCTCGGCCTCCAAATTCTAATAAATCCGTAAAACTAATAGAATCCAAAATTAGCGATGGTGATCTCCGAGGAGCTGCCAACCTCCTGTTCAGTAATGATGTTGTCGCCGTCTACTGCCAGGAGACACTTAGTGCTCTTGAAGACAAGCACCCACCTCCAGCACCAAATCTGCTTCTACCTACGCCACCAGATCTAACACATGCTCATTTCATAACTAAAGATAAGCAAATTTTAGATTCGATATTCTCTTTTAAAAGTGGCTCTGCCAGTGGTCTAGATGGGCTTTCTCCACAACATTTAAAAGACCTTCTTTGCGTCTCTGTCGGTGACGCTGGCAGAGTCTTATTACATAATATCACTCTTCTGGTTAATTTGATGCTATCCGGTGAAGTTCCTGAAGATATTGCTGATATCTTTTACGGGGCCAACTTAATTGCCTTAAAGAAAAAAGATGGTGGTATTCGCCCTATAGCTGTTGGCTCCACCTTTCGCCGTTTAGCATCCAAAATTTGTTGTCAACACATTTTACCGACAGTTTCAGCTGAATTCCAACCGGTTCAGCTTGGTTTTGGTGTCAAGGGAGGTTGTGAAGCAGCTGTGCACGCTCTTCGCACCTTCCTGTCGCT
Organism: Chilo suppressalis; assembly: GCA_902850365.2. Taxonomy (NCBI): domain Eukaryota; kingdom Metazoa; phylum Arthropoda; class Insecta; order Lepidoptera; family Crambidae; genus Chilo; species Chilo suppressalis. Next base: position 17,236,220 of record OU963900.1, read on the forward strand.
CGACGCAGCGGAGGTGGTGCTGAAGGTGGATGTCAAGAACGCCTTCAACTCCGTAGATAGAGGTGCCTTGCTATCAGTAATTCAACAAAAAATTCCTTCTATTTATAACTATCTTTGGCAATGTTACAGCAAACCTACTAAATTAATTTTCAAAAACAGCCTTTTGTATTCATCAGTTGGCTGCCAGCAAGGCGATCCTCTTGGGCCCGCTATTTTTAGTTTGGCTATACAACCCATTATTGATTCGCTAAATTCTAAATTTAATGTATGGTACCTTGACGACGGAACTATCGCTGGCGATATTTCAACGGTTCTCTCAGATTTTCACGTCATTATCGATAAATTCAAAAGTATTGGCCTTGATTTAAATTTTCCAAAATGTGAGCTATTTATTCCAGAATCAAAATTTTCACCTGAACAGTTAAAACATATTGTTACAAAATTTTCGGCTTTAGCTCCTAATATCAAAATTCTTGATAATAAATCACTCCGTCTCTTAGGTTCCCCGATTTTTGATGATGCTATTCCTATTTTTATTAATGAACAAATTTCTAAATTCCAGCATTCCTCCGAAAAAATGTTGAAAATTAACCCGCACATGGCTTTATATTTAATTCGTTTTTGTGCGTTCGCCCCAAAATTTATATATTTTTTACGAAGCACTCATTTTTGGCTTTTTCCAGGACAGCTGGCAATTATTGACAATTCGCTCAGAGAGACACTCTCCAAAATTTTAAACTGTTCATTTTCAGATAACGCTTGGAAGCAGGCCTCTCTCCCTGTTCGTTTCGGAGGTCTAGGTACTCGTCATATTTCCCATATTGCCCTTCCCGCTTTTCTATCTTCTGCATATGGTACAGCCGAGCTCTTTAGTAAAATACTATGCCCGTCTTTGGGTGTAGTGGAGTTGGCTCACCTTGCAGAGGCTAGAAACGCTTGGTCTAGGGCATGCCCGGGAGTGGATCCACCAACCTCTCTATCTTCTCAGAGACAGTGGGACGAGCCGCTCTGTTTGCGTTTTCAGAGTGACCTTTTAGCTTCTTCTGAAAACGCCACTGAGCGTGCTCGACTAATAGCGGTCTTTCAGGCAGAGTCTGGCTACTGGCTGCAAGCTTTACCTTCAGCCAGTATCGGGACTTTGCTTGACAAGAGCACTCTGTCTCTGGCAATATCGCTTCGACTTGGTGTCAAGACGAATCATCCCCACCGTTGTCGTTGCGGTGCTCGCGTCGGTGAGTTGGGTCACCATGGTCTTTCATGCCAAATGAGCGCTGGCCGAGTCTCCCGCCACGCCTGCATCAATGACGTCATCCGCAGAGCTCTTGTCGCAGTCAACGTGCCAGCGGTCCTTGAGCCTAGCGGCATCTTTCGTGACGATGGCAAGAGACCTGACGGAATGACGCTCATTCCGTGGAAGCAGGGTCGCCCTCTTGTGTGGGACGCAACTTGCGCGGATACGCTTGCTCCGTGCCACACAGAGAGCACCTCCCTTGCTGCGGGTGCGGCGGCGGACTCTGCTGAATGCTCTAAACGGCGCAAATATTCAGCTCTCAATGAGAACTATATATTTGTGCCGTTTGGTGTTGAGACCATGGGCCCATGGGGTCCAAGTGCTCGTTCCTTTTTTAGGGAAATATCAGAAAACTGATCTTATTTACTTAATAAATACATACAATCCATTTATTATAGCACTTTCAGAAACCTGGTTAAAATTAGGATTTAATTTCAATATACCAGGATATTATTGTTTAAGACAAGATAGAGCAGATGGCCATGGGGGCGTTGCTCTATTGATAAAGGATTTTTACCAATATAGACTTTTTTCATTACCTGCACCTTGTAGCGAATACTCTGCCATTGCTGCAATTGTAAATAATATCTGTTTTATGTCAATATATGTACCTCACCCAACTACATCTATTTTGATTGAAATCAATAACCTTCTATCTCAACTTCCAAAACCATTTATAGTGCTTGGTGATTTCAACTGTCACCACCAGTCTTGGGGCAGTTCAATTACAAATAATGTAGGAGAGCAACTGATGGACATATTGGACAAAAACAATTTGTGTTTACTTAACACTGGTATTCCTACCCGTCTTACTAGCCCTACAGATTTTATTAGTGCTGTTGACCTCTCAATTTGTACACCTAGCCTTGCATCATCCTTACTCTGGCATCCTCTCACCTCATCTTTTGGAAGTGATCATTTTCCAATAATAATAACCTTTCCATTTGCAAATAAAAAATCTGTTAAGATAAAAACATTTCATAAATATAAACTTCATAATGTAAATTTTTCTGTATACAAAAACCAAGTGGAAGAAAAATTTTCAACACTACCTATCTTGGAAAATGGTAATGAAGATGAATGCTCTACAGCTTTGGCTAGATGTATGATTGAAGTTGCTGATAGCATATTTCCTATTAAAAAATCTAGTAGTAATTTAATACCCTCCCCACCCTCGTGGGACAGAGATTGTACTTTGGAGATTTCCCAGAGAAAGAAAGCTGAGCGCCAATATTGCGAAAATATGACCACGGAAAACTTTGCAGTTCTATTAAGGGTTACATCCGAAGTTAAAAAAGCATTAAAGAGGAAAAATTCTGAGTCCTGGAAAAATTTTTGTGCTTCAGTTTGTCCTCAAACCCATCCATCTATAGTTTGGCGTAACATACGTAGATTTCGCTCGGCTTTTGCTGAACCATCTATCTGTAATCTATCTTTAGATTTAGCCGAAAAGTTCATGGATAACTTAGTTCCAACATCAGTAAAAGAGTTATTAATACTTTCACCGTATCAAAATAATTCCGGTTTAAATTCTCCATTTTCTATGCATGAGCTAAAATGAATCCTTGCTAATCTTAAAGACTCTTGTCCTGGTAAAGACAATATTCCGTATTCTTTTATAGCCAATCTTAGTGATAATACGCTATATTATTACAAATTCTTCTTCTTCTTCTTCTTTTTAGAAAATGGCGGTGCACTTTTGTGGATTTCGCCAGACTCGAGTGATTCAGCTTGGTTGTTCAGTAGGAATTGACTTTGCTTTTTTTTTTTTTTTTTAAGTATGTTGTGAACGCACAATATGTGAAAGGAGTAAACAATGTACTTGAATTTTTGTAATTGGATATCTGTTGTCTTATCTGAAAGGTAGAGACAAACACAAAAAAAAAGTCAGTAATGTTAGTTGGTTAGTCCAGAGACAAACAATTACAAGCGTATATTATTTTTGGATATATATTCACAAAGTAGGATAATAAAGGGAGAGTTAACATAGGTTAGGAGTGTTTTAAAATTTATAGGTTTGGGAATATATGGTGGAAGGATGTCATAGAGTGAAACCGGGTATTTTGGGCAACTAAAGAAAATATGTTCGGTTGTTCCTTCATCCAGCCCGCATTCACATAGTGAGCTGTCTTTAACCTTAATTTTGGCAAGGAAGACGGGGGTGTTTACGTGCCCTATTCTTAGTCTGCAAATGGTCGAAGTACACGACTTTGAGGCATTCTTAAACTTGGAAAACCAAGGTTTACTTGGGATGATATCTTGGATATCCGCATAATGTTTTCCGACCGTCTTGCTGGATAGTTTCCATTGGGAGCTCCAGGTGGTTCCCATCCGAAGACTAGCTAGGGAGGTCAAATCATGGGAGAAAACCTGGTTGTAACTGGGGCTTCCCCTAGTTATAGCGTCTTTTGCAATTAAGTCTACAACCTCATTGCCATCTATACCCGCATGGCCAGGGATCCACGCTAATGCGACTCTTATTCCTTGTCTGTGACATCTATATAAAGCATTTCTAATTTTTAAAATACAGGGGAAATTTGTTTTGTTCCGGAAAGGGTTGGACATAATTGCCTGAAGACAACTTTTAGAGTCTGAAAAGATAATGCTTTTATCAAGTTTATGTGATTCAATATACATTGTTGCCTCGAGGATAGCTATTGCTTCTGCAGTGAAGATTGAAGTGTGGGGAGGACATTTAAAGTTTAGAATAATTTTGAATTTGGGAATCCAAACTGCTGAGCCTACAGAATCTTTGTCGGAAAGTTTTGAGGCGTCTGTGTATACCTCCAGCCACTCTACCCAATTCTTTCTAATTAGAGCTTGTAAAACAAAGTCTGCGTCAGGAGTGTCCTTAGAGATGCCCAAGTCTAAGGATATGTCGGGTTGAAAGACTAGAGATGGAAACAAGTTGTCAAAGAGAGGATTTGAAACACACTGGTATATGGGGAACGGAAGACGAATGAACGAGAGAAAGCTATTAAATAAACAGGGTGGGGATTTATGTTTCCAGAATTTATTGGACGAAATGAATTCGGAAAGTTCATGGAGTTTCCCTATTAAAGGGTGATCTCTGTTCTGGATAATTTTATAAAAGAATTTATCAGCTAAATATTGTCTCCTGATAGACAGTGGAGGGTCCGTACATTCCACCTGTAGGGCGTTGATAGCTGAAGACTTTTTAGCTCCCAGAATTATGCGAAGACACTTAGACTGCAACTTATCTAGGGATTTTAGTGAAGATTTTAAGCAGGGTTCCAGTAAGAAAGATGCATAGTCCAAGTGGCTTCGAACTAGGGCGTTGTAAAGTAACTTCTGACAGGAGGGATGGGCTCCCCACCAGGTTCCAGACAGAGATCGAAGAATATTTATATTTTTTTCGCACTTTTTAACTACATGGGCGATGTGATGAAATCCGGTCATTTTTGAATCAAGGACCACTCCAAGGAACTTGGCCTGGTTTTTTACTGGAATGGTTTGACCTTCAAACTTGATAATGGTATTGGGAGTATTTCTGGAGCGAGTAAAAATTACAATATTACTCTTCATAACTGAAAGTGAAAGGCCATGGTCAGATAACCAATTATCTAAATATGACAAAGCCATATTGAGGCGGGACTTGGAAGCTTCATGGTTAGAATCTGAGACATATAGACATATGTCATCTGCATATTGCAGGACGTTACAGAATGAGTTGAGAGAAAGTTCTAGATCGTATGTATATAGATTATAAAGAAGAGGGCTTAGGACAAACCCCTGGGGTAGACCTTTCCAGACTGATCTTGGTGGAAGAAGAGAATTATTTAAGCAAACTTGTATTGAGCGTGCAGACAGGAGACTGAATATTATGTTTATAAGCCTCACGGGGATACTCAGCTTGAGCAGTTTTTGCCTGAGTAGCGGAAGCAGAACATTGTCATATGCAGATGACACATCTAAGAACACTCCTGTTACATTCTCGTTTTTAGATAAGCCGATCCAGATATCAGATAAAAAAATGCTAAGGCTGTCCATGGTACTCATACCCTTTCTAAAACCAAATTGGCTTTTAGCCAGAAGACCTCTACTTTCCACAATCCATTCAAGTCGGTTTTTAACTAAGTGCTCTAAAATTTTGGACATAGTGCAAGAAAGAGCAATGGGCCTATATCCGTTCGGATCATTGCTAAGCTTTCCAGGTTTTAGAATGGGAATGATGATTTGGGTTTTCCACTCTTCCGGGGGAACCCCTGAGAGAAAAATGAAATTAAGGATATTCAGAAATAGGTCCTTGGATGCTAAAGAACTGTTGATAATAAAGGAATATGGAATACCATCAACGCCTGGAGAGGAGTCCCTCAGGCCGTTCAGTACGGCAGAAAGTTCCTCTACAGAGAATGGTGCATCAAATTCTGTTAAGTGCGGAGGTAAAGGAATAAGAGAAATGATTGCCTCGCTACTAGTGGGAACTGACGGTGGAGCTAATTTGTTTTGGAATGCATCCAACCACTCTGAGGGATCATTAGAGGAGATGTTAAAAACGTCGGACATTGAACACCTAAATCTCCTAACATTCCTCCAGACCATAGAGGGAGGAGATTTAGGAGAAAGGGCTTCGCAGAATCTATGCCAACCAAGCCTTTTTTTGGCCTTAAGAGTTTTGGTAGCTTTTGCTGCAGCTGCACGGTACTTAATGTAATTAGATTTAGACGAGTAGATGTTATAGTCCTTTTCAGCGCTCTTTCTCTCTTTACATACTAATGTGCATTCGGAATCCCACCAAGGTGGGGAAGATGATTTACCTTTAAAATAATTTTTATATGGAAATGATTTTTCTGCTGCTGATAGCAGACAGTCCCTAAACTTTGTATATAGAGAGAGATAATTGTCTGCGTTGACTGCAGGAAAATGTTGATGCTCCTGGTCCAAATTATGTTTGAACAAGGACCAATCAGCTTTGGACAGATTATATTTTATTCGAGGTCGGGGACGGTTACCTAAGGATGAATATTGTGTTGTGTCATTTGCCCCAAAAACGACAATTGGGAAATGATCACTTCCATGGGTAATAGGAAGGATTGTCCATATCATAAGTGATGCCAAGGATGGTGAGCACAGAGTCAGATCTACTGCACTTCTAACATTTTGAGATGGGTATACTCTGCGGGTAGGGGAACCGTCATTTAAAATACAAAGGGAGTATGTGTCACAGATATCTAAAAAGGATGAGGATAAGTGATCGCAATGGTAAGAACCCCAAGAAGTGTGATGAATGTTAAAATCACCCAAAATCACCATTGGGTGAGAAAGGGACAGAATGAGCTCATTCAATTCTGCCAAATTTGTATTGTTGGTGTGTGGAATATAAACTGACATATAGGAAATATTTTGTACTACTACCGCTACTGCGTTCACATGTTCACTGTGGGGTGGAAGAGGTTTATGGGAAAATGGAACAGAATTTGAAACGAGAAGGGCTGAACCGCCCTGTCCGTCGCTTCTATCATCCCGGAAACACACAAAGCCAGGGAACCGAACCCTCTCGCCCGGCTTGCGTCGCATTTCCTGAATGGCAAAAACGACAGGAGAATATTTGTTCAGAAGGTGAAGAATTTCATTTTCTTTATTTCTGCTACTGCGACAATTCCATTGAAGGATTGGAGCCATTATTATTAATAACAGATATAAGGTTGAGAAGCTGAGACAGTTGGTCTTGAATGTTGTTCGGTAAGCCGACATCACTGAAACGGCTGAGAAAATTTATAATGGTGGAGATAAGAAGAGACATGAGGTTATCGTTAGGGACGGAGGAATCGTTGGAATAAGCACAACCGTTGGGCTGGCAGCTGGGAGGTAGGAGTCTCCACAATGCTTCTATGGAGGTGTTGATTGTAACCTGCACTGAAGGCAGGAAGGGGGCGTGGTCTGGATTGGGTGATCGTTTTACGATACGATGTAGATTGGGACTGAGACAGTAATGGGGGGGGAGGACGACGGGGAGGAGGGGTTGCGTTGAGACCATTATCATTACGAGTAGTGTCAGCAAATGATCTTCTGACAGGAGAAAATCTAGCGGAGGCTTCAGAATAGGACACATTTTCCTGTGACATAACAATTTTAATTTGCCTCTGCCTAGACTGCTCAGGGCAGGATGAGTCAGTCGCCCTATGCTGGCCAGAGCAGAATAAGCATGTAGGTGTATCCTTGTTACAGGTTATACCCTCATGCGGTTGGGCACAGATGGAGCAGCGGGCCTGGGACCTACATTGGGACTGTATATGTCCAAATCGGCAGCATTTGTTGCACTGAATAGTGGGAAGAACATAAGTCTCAACTGGAAGAGAGGTGTAAAAACAATATACATGTGAAGGTAGTTTTTGTCCAGTAAATGTTAAAACAATTGACTGAGTGGGGATCCACTCTGGGGTATTATTAGAGAATATTTTCCTACAGAGCCTGCGGGCTTTAACTATTTGCCCGAATCCTGGTGGGATCTCTAGGGAGTCAACTAGTTCTTCCAAGGTCCATTCCACTGGCACTTGCCTTATTACACCCATTCTAGTGATACTATAGCTGGGAATAATTGCTTCATAACCAGCATTAGCAAGGGCCGCATGGTCAATAAAAACATTTGCGTCCGTAAATGTCTTAAATTCTACTGACATCCTGTTTCTACCTACCCGCTTAACGCCATCTTTAACTACATTTTTAATTTTATTTTGAAATAGGAAATGTCCTAGTTTGAGGGGTCGTAAGACAGCACCAGACGAGGGGTCTGAAGCTTTTTTGCCCACATGGACCAAGAATGGGGCACAATCCTCCTCAGAATACTTAATTTTATTGTTAGAAAAACGTGGGTTAATGAATGTTGTCTGAACTGACGCACCTTGCGATACGTTCGATTTTTTTGGAGGTTGTGAAGCAACCTGGTCTGTAAGTGCACGTTTTTTAGGTTTTTGCGAGCTCGGGAGATCGGGTGAGAACAGAGAGACCGATGGTGTGATATCCTCGAATTCGATGTCGCCTCCACCGGGGTCTGGCGGATCCGCCATTATGACTATCTTATTTTAAACCGAACAAATAGTAAAAACTTACCGTGAACTATACAGTTAAACCCACCACCAACAAATAAACACTTAAAATAAGTCAACAGGGGATTCAAATATCCTTTAAACTTGAAATTTTCGTTGAGCAACAAAAACACATGTGACTAGCACACACACTGACAGCAAAGTCCTATTACAAATTATAAATTCTGTCATGTTGACAGGTAATATTCCTCCATCATGAAGACAACAAACAGTATTGCCATTACTAAAACCGAATAAATCGCCTGCCGATGTATCATCTTACCGTCCGATTATTCTTTCTACAGTACTAGTTAAAATAGCTGAACACCTATTGAAAAATAGATTAGAGTGGTTAGTTGAGAGCAAGAACCTTTTGTCGAATAGCCAATACGGTTTTAGGAGGAACAGGAGCACATCGGACTGTATTGGAATTTTAACGTCAGATATCCGGATAGCGTTTTCCGATAATGAATCAGTTGGGGCGGTCTTTCTCGACATAAAGTCAGCGTACGATAATGTTAATTTATCGATTTTACGTGATAAATTAATTGATTTACAAATCCCTTTAATGTTTACCAATTTTATTATAAATCTGTTTTCTGAGAGATATTTAATACTTCATATAGATGATACAACAATTGAAAGAACAGCGATAAAAGGCTTACCACAAGGGTCAGTCATCAGTCCGTTGCTTTACAATGTATATACCCATGATCTTGAAGATTCCTTAGAAAGCTCTTGCTCGGTTATTCAATATGCCGATGATGTAGTTTTATACTGTAATAATAAGTGTGTAAATAACATAAACAATGATATAAATTATTCACTATCGTTATTTAAAAAATGGTTAGCTAGAAACGGCCTAGAGTTGTCTGTTTCTAAGACAATTTTAGTGCTTTTTTCCAGGATGAGAAACCCGCCTGACTTAAATGTATACTTTGGTGAAACCTGTCTGTTGCAGAGGCAAGAAGTAATGTATTTAGGTATCATTCTTGATACTAAGCTCACCGGGAATTCTCATTGTGAATATATATCAGCAAAATGCGAACGTAATATTAATATTTTAAGATGTCTTGCTGGCGTTTGGTGGGGTAGCCATCCAACTTCGTTAAGATTGCTTTACATTGCCTTGTAAGAAGCATATTAGATTATGGAACTTTTTGTTGGAGCCAGGCAATGCTAGCGCCTTTCGGATATTGGATGGTATTCAGTCAAAAGACTTACGAATAATTTCTGGTGCCATGAGGTCTAGTCCTATATGCGCGTTACAGGTTGAATGCAATCATCCTCCATTACACCTTCGTAGACAGTATTTAGCCGACAGATATTTTTATAAGGCCGTTCAATTGACGAACAACCCCGTTATTGAAAAATTAAGAATTTTGTCAGAAAAGGTAATTACAACTAGTTATTGGTCTCATAAGACACTTCCACCACTTGTTAAAACCTTTAATAGATATAAAGCTGAAGACATTCCTGTTCATCACTTCCATATTCCTCCTATCTTTAACACAGATTATGATGCTTTATCTATTAACCCTAATATAATTTATAACCTCCACATCGACGATAAGGCTAATGCAAATGTCTACTTTAATGCTATAGTAAGTGAGACCTGGTACCAGTGGCACAAAATATTCACTGATGCGTCTAAATCCGCACAGCAGGACGTTGGAGTTGGAATCTTCCACAGCAACTACAAGATTCAACAAAAAATACGTCTGCCTCCACAGACTTCAGTTTTTACCGCCGAGTGCCTCGGTATCTACAAAGCAGTAGAATATATAAGACTGGCTAAACTAAAGCAAACAATTATTTTTACTGACTCTTTAAGCTCATTATATGCGCTAGCAAAATTCCCTTTTAGATCAAAAAATTATCCATTAATCTTAAAGACAAGGGAGTTGCTTTATTTAAGCATATTAAAAGGATATTCGGTTTCTTTTGCTTGGGTACCTAGCCATTGTGGCATAATTGGTAACGAATATGCCGATTATCTCGCTCGAGACGCAGTAAAATGTGGTGATCTTTATTATTATAAGAACTATTCTCATGATTTAATTAATATGTCACAAACAACATTACAAGATTCATGGTCCAGGTTATGGGTGGAGAGTAATAAATTAAAAGCTATGTACTATCGCTCATTACAACCAACTTTACTTACTAAACCTTGGTTTTCCAAATTAAGGTTTAGAAAATCAGTTACTACAATTTTAATCCGAATGCGCCTCGAACATGTTTGTACTCCTGATCGTTTGGCAAAATATGGTATAATAGATACGTCCACATGTGAATGTCGCGAGGTTGATGCTGACGTTAACCATATTTTCTTTTCTTGCCCCAGATATGACAGAACCGCCTTTTTAGATTCATTGAAGACAGCAAATATTTCTTTTCCTACGTCCATTCCCTCCCTTCTATATAATATTAATCCTGATATATACATATGTTTATCCAAGTTTATCAGAAAAAATGATATAAAAATTTAGTTTATCTATATATTTATATTTTTACTATAGTTCCATTATTTACTTATATTTCCCTACCTACTCAACTGTTCCTTTTTCTTGTTTATTGCAAATCTCCCTTTTTTTCTTGTTCATATCGTTTCCTTATTTTTTCCCATCTGCGACTACCACATATCCAAGTACCAACAATCCATATTCCGCTCCTTTAATCGATCAAGTTTAATCGATTTGCTACCCAATTAGAACAGATGAAACTTGTATATGGCAATTGGCAACATTAGCCGTCATGCCATAATAAAAGAAGAAGAAAAAGTTATAGTAGAAAAAAGCGCGGGAAACTTCGGTTTGGTTGGTCGTAAATATTTTATAAAATTATTTTTTTAATGTAAATTGGATCAGTTGGGTAATATAGGTTAATATTTTAGTTTATTTTTATCTATTTAGTGTACATATTGTATTTTTCATCTTATAGTTGGTAAGTTATAGTTTTAATTTGAATTTAATTTTATGTTTGATCCAGACGACCCTGGGGGCTGTGGCCCCCAGGTGTCGAATGTAATAGGCTAGTTGACCCTTTTTGGAAAAAGGTTTTAAATGGTTAATAAATGTTCTATTAGACCGAAAAAAAATGTATTGTATTTTTTTTAAACCTAGAAAGCTACAAATCTTTAATTTTAAAATAGACTTTTCATGGACATACAAAAACGCTGTCGGCCATTTTAGTCTATAGATTGTCTATGCTATGACGTGAATTGTGGTAAACAAAAACTCGTAAACACGTAGAAAATTACTTTTAACTGAGTTTTTAATAAAAAAAAACATGATTTCTAATAAATACCACGAAAAATAAAGTAATTATCATTACTGTATTGTACGAGAATATAAAAACACATCCTTGAAGACTCCAGGAAAGCTGTGGATTAAAGTGCCGAAAGAAATTAACCTACGCAACTTTATTACACTTATTCATATGTTGTATCAGTTTTATGTTTATTACTACATTGTAATACTAAATGCACGGTACTTACATAGATGCCTTGTCGTTTCTCTGCTCCGCAGAGCAGAAATCGGGGTTTAGTGCAACAAATTCACCAACCATCAATGCGTCAATTCTTGGCAGATTTGTGCTTTCTGCTTTCACAAAGCCGGCATCCATAATTTGTTTAGTCAAAAAAAACTAAGTTTACTGTTTTTTTCTTTCCTAAAGTTAAAAGTGTTTTAAGATAAATTTAGTCAGACGAAAGAATCCACCTACAGTAACACGCGAATGACATTTAGTTGTTTACCATAAGAGACGTCAAAATCATGGCGAATGTGGCGAACAGCGTTTTTAGTGTTTAAAAAATATAGACTAAAAAATATTTTTTAAAATTAAATTTCTACAGCAATCTTCTGCTTTTATGAAGTGAAATCGATATATTAAGGTTCCTTAGACTAAACACTTTAAGAAATAAACATTTATTTAATACAATTCGACATGAGTAAACTAGCCTATTACTGTGGATTTTAATTCCGGCTTAGATACAGAGGGATCTGTACCAGATTCGGATTGTTCTAACCCCAGAACTAATTCTAAAAGAAAAAGAACTCATGCCAGTAAGATTTGCAAACACTGTAATAAGAAAAAGAGGAAACATCATAAATCTTCTATTGATTGTTCTGAAACAGATTGTAAATGCGATTTTGCTTCTTCTGCACCCATTAGTACGCCAATGCAAACTAATTCACTTCCAATCTCTTCTCCAAATTCAGTGTCTCAATCACAATTTACTCAATCTTCTATTAACAAAGATTCAGCACAGCAGCCAATAGGTAGAGTTTTTTATCAGTCATCAGATGCCTCTCCTTTTATTGTTCACATCCAAAAGATTCAAGAAGATCCGAATAATAAAGCATCAATCCACCCAGTTTCCTTTGGACAGTTCTTAAAAAAGCACTCCATTAAAAATATTGTTAACGGTAGCTTGAAGCGCATTGGCAGAAATAGACTTTTAATTGCATTTAGCCATTTTGAAGATGCTAGCTCATTCTTAAATAATTCTGAAATAATAAAGAACAATTTTAAATCATTCATTCCCACTAACAATATTACTCGTATGGGTGTTGTGAGGGGAATTCCCACAGACTGGTCGGAGGAAGAGATTCTAAAAACTATAAATGTACCCATTGGATGTGGAGCTATTCTTAAGGTAAGAAGATTAAATAAAAAAGTAATTAATAATGGCAGTACAAGTTACATTCCAATTGAAACAGTAGTACTCACTTTTGAAGGCCAAGTCTTGCCAATACTTATGCTATAATTCTCTACCTGTTGATCTTTACATTTATCCAACTATACAATGTTTTCAATGCTGTCGATATGGTCACATTAAATCACAATGTAGGTCTTCTCCCCGTTGTTTCAAATGTGGTAATGGTCACTCTGGTGATAGTTGCAATGTTGAAGAAGAAAATGTTACATGTTGCCTTTGTTCTGGATCACATTTTGCTACTAACCGTAAATGCCCAGAGTTTTTTAGACAAAAATGTATTAAAGAATCCATGGCCAAAAGTTGTCTATCATATGCAGAAGCTCAGAAATTACATCCTCCTATTGGTAGATCATATTCTGATGTTTTGTCTACTCCAATATCTACTACATCATCACAAATGAAAGTCTTGAATCCAAAGCCAGAAAATATTAACAAATCTTACAAAAAACCAGTTTTTTTAAAGCCTAAAGCTCCTGTACAGCTTGGTAAAGGATTTGACAAAAATGCTCATGCGAAATTAACCAATGAATATGACATTCCATTACCAACAGTTGGAACAGGTTGTAATTTCAACTCCCTTCAAAACTTGTCAACTCGTGATTTAATTCTCACCCTTGTAAATTTTCTTCTTCAATCTTCTCAAGTATTATCTGAAAATTCTATACCCTCCAACACTGCCACTTTTACTGCAAATCAATCTCTAAACAGCAACAATAATGGATCAGTCACAAATAATTCAGTGGAATTGTCGCAGCATTAGCTCTAAGAAAAGTGATATAATCTATCTAGCAAATTCATATCAACCTTTTTTAATTTCATTACAGGAAACCTGGTTACGTCCCGGTTTTAATTTCCGAATTCCCAAATACTCTAGTGTTCGTCAAGATAGGTCAGACGGATACGGTGGAGTAGCAATTTTCATTAGAAATGATATTATTTTTTCTCAGTTTACTATTCCAAATCATAGTTCAGATTTTCAATTATTGCTGTTACCATTAACAACATATGTTTTGTTTCCCTGTATATTCCACACCCCTCTTCAAATGTGTTTAATGAAATAGAATCAATTTTTTCTATACTTCCCAATCCAATTTTAATCATGGGAGATTTCAGTGCCCAGCACGGAACATGGGGCAGTTCCAATAGTAGTCATTATGGCTCTAGACTGTTGGATATGGTCGATAAGTATAACTGGTGTGTTTTAAATAGTGGTGAGGCAACTCGTCGCTCACAACCCCAAGAAGGAGTCGGTGTCCCCGATCTTTCAATCTGTTCACCTAATTTAGCTTCTATCATTTCTTGGAAAACTTTATCTTACAGTTATGGTAGCGATCATTTTCCAATATTAATAAATTTTCCTTTAGTAACTTCTAACTCTCGTACTAAAAGTCGCTCCCCTAGAATGAAATTTAAACTTGAAAATGCTAATTGGTTTTTGTACAAACAAGAAGTAGAACAGGTAATTTCTAACCTCCCGTCTATCGAACAAAACAATCATGAAGTTTGTGCAGAAGCCTTTGCATTGACTATGTTGCAAGCTGCAGAAAAGATGTTCCCAGTCAAAAATAATAATCGTAACAAGATTCCATCTCCCCCTTGGTGGGATAACGAGTGTTCTTTAGCAGTTAAAAAGAGGAAGCTTACAGAAAAAATATATAGAGAAAATTCTACGAACGAAAACTTTGAGTTATTATCTCGTGTAATGACCGAAACAAAGAAGCTTCTTAAAAAAAAGAAATGGGAAGGGTGGAAGACCTTTTGTGTATCTTTATCACCTGACGTCTCACCTTCTGTAGTTTGGCAAAATTTACGGTGTTTTCGATCAGCTTTTAAGGAACCTGGCGCAGCTTTTCTTCCAAAAGATGTACTAGACAACTTTTTAGATAAACTTGCTCCTCCGCGAGTTCCCAATTTCTTTATCTCTCATACTCTTTCCCCAATAATTAATACCAACAGCTTACAAATCTCGATTCTCCTTTTAGCCTTGCAGAGCTGAAAGGTGTTTTAGCCTACGTTAAAGATTCTGCTCCAGGAACTGACGGTATACCATATTCTTTTCTCTCTCATTTAAACGATTCTAGCCTTCTTTATTTTTTAGAATTAATTAATTCCATTATGATTTCTGGCAATATTCCTACTTCGTGGAAATTACAAGAAGTAATTCCTATTTTAAAACCAAATAAGCCTCCTTCTGATGCTAATTCATACAGACCAATAGCCCTCTCATCCGTTCTTGCTAAATTAACCGAACATCTAATAAAAAATCGATTAGAATGGTTTGTTGAAACTCATGAATTTCTTGCTCCGAACCAATACGGTTTTAGAAAGGGACGAAGTACTATGGATAGTCTTGGTATATTTACTACCGATATAAGATTATCATTTAGTAACAATGAATCAACACTTGCAGCTTTCTTAGATATAAATTCTGCCTATGATAACGTCGATCTGCATGTATTAAAGCTGAAACTTCTAAACCTAAAAGTTCCTCTTTTAATCACTAATTTTATAATTAATTACTTGTCTGGTAGAGTGATTACAATTGATACGGGCGATTCAAAGTATAAATCTAGAACTTTATGGAAGGGTTTACCTCAGGGATGTGTCATAAGCCCTATCTTGTATAATATTTATACACATAACCTATATAGATAAAGCCATTCAAAATTCAAATAGTGATTGTAACAATGTGTCGGTATTACAATATGCAGATGATTTAGTTGTATATGTTTCGGGACGATCAATTTTAGAAATAAGTAATATTTTAAGTAGAGCACTGTCCAAACTTAAAATTTGGCTAGATTTTAACGCTCTTAATCTCTCCGTTTCAAAAAGCTGCGTAGTGTTATTTTCTAGGATGCGTCTGCCCCCTTCTGTTTCCGTATGTTTCGACAATAAACCTATCCCGGTACAAAACGAAACAAAATTTTTAGGAGTTATTTTAGACGCTAAATTATCAGGTTTATCTCACTGCTATTATGTTACAGCTCGATGTGAACGAGTTTTAAATATCATGAGATGCTTAACAGGTGTTTGGTGGGGTGGACACCCATATACTTTGAAACTTATTTACAATGCTCTTTTAAGAAGTATTATAGACTATGGAAGTTACTTTCTTGAGCCATGTAATGCTGTTGGGCTTAAAAAGCTTGATGGAATACAGTCTAAAGCTCTTCGCTTAATAGCCGGAGCAATGAAATCTAGCCCTATCAATGCTTTACAAGTGGAATGTGTCGACCCTCCTTTGCGACTCCGTCGTCAATATCTTTCTGACAAGTTTTTGTTCCGTGCTTTGCAATTTGCTAAGCACCCCCTTCATTCCAAATTATCTACTTTTTCACATATAGTAACAACATCTTACTGGAGGCTTAAGTTACTACCTTGTTTAGTTGTAAGTTTTCGTAAATTTTCCTCTCTGCATTCCCCTACTCACATCTCTCAACATCTGTCTATTTTTTCTGCAGACTATGAAGCTTTAACTCTTGTTCCTAAAATATATTTTACTTTAGATATATCTCGATCCATTTATTCTGCAAATGTTGATTTTAATATAATCATAGATAGAGACTGGCCAGATCGACATTACATTTATAGCGATGCATCTAAAAACTCTTCCTCAGGCCTCGTTGGTGTTGGAGTTTATCATCAACAATCAAAAATTGTCCAAAAAATTAAACTACCACCTGAAACTTCTGCTTTACTGGTGAATGCTACGGATTATTTAAAGCTTTAGAATATATTTATCTGATGAAATTGCATAAATCTGTTATATTTTCTGATTCTAAAAGCGCGCTTCAAGCACTTCACTTTTAAATATACCAATCATCCTGTAATCATAGATTGTAGAAAATTGCTCTGGCAATGCCATTTATAAGGTTTCGATATAGTTTTTGCCTGGCTACCTAGTCATGTAGGTATTTCTGGCAATGAAATTGCTGATAAACTTGCCAATGATGCTGTGGATTGTGGAGATATTTTTCCATACAAAAACTTTATTAATGATCTTTTAGGTCTTCCTAATTCGGATCTACGTGAATCTTGGGAACAAGAATGGTCTGTTTCTAGTAAAAATAAAGGAAAGCATTACTCACAAATTCAAACTTTCATTCCTACAAAGCCTTGGTTTTATAATTTTAGATTTAGCAAGATAACGACCTCTATCATAACTCGGATGAGACTGGGTCATGTTTGCACTCCTTCTCATCTGGCCAGATTAGGAATAGTTAATAGCAGTAAGTGTAATTGCGGCGCTGATATTGGTGATTTAAACCATATTTTTTTTGTCTGCTCCTTAAATGACTGTTCCTCTTTTATTGACTATTTAACATCCCTTCGTACTCCTCTCCCGACTTCTATAAATACTTTGCTATATTCTATGAAATATGATATTTATTTATGTATTTCAAATTTTATCCTTAAACATAATATTAAACTGTAAATATGTAAATACTTACCTGATCCTTTCCTAAAAATTCCGTTCTTTTTTTTATCCTGTTTCCCTACCTTTACATTTGTATGTGGCTGACGCACAAACCGTGCAGGCTATAAAGAATTAAAAAAAGAGTTGGAAAAAACAATGTTAATGATGTAAACAAAAATGTAAATAGTGTAAATAAAAATACTGATTCTCTTAGCGAACAACAAAAAATAAATAGTTCTAAGCAAAAACTTGATATTCAATGTATAATTAATGATGAAAATATTGTAAACGCCCTAGTTAAATCTTTACTTGCCTTGGCTAATACTACCAGTAATGAAGCAGTTACTTCTACAAAAATAAAAGAAACTTTGTTAAATTTTTTAATATAATTTAATGAATTGTAGGTCTTATAATGAAATACAAAACAAGAAAACCTATGTAACAATTGCCCAGTTTAATATACAGAGTGTAAATAACAAAAAACCCTTGTTAATTAACTTTCTTAATGAAAATGATATAGACATTTGCATGTTAAATGAAACTTGGTTGAAATCAAATAGCAGCTTTAATATACCAAATTACAAAACGGACCAAATGGTCATGGAGGTGTAGCTATATTGGTAAAGAATAGTCTTAAATTTACAATAGTACCAACACCATACTTTGATTTTATGCAAACAGTCTATAATTTTGAAAACTGGAATTGGCGATCTGTCACTATTATGTGTTTATAGCCCCCCTAGAAGTGGTCGTTTTCATAGTGGGAAATTAAAACAGATTATCAACTCATTGCCTAAATCAATCATGCTCACTGGTGATTTGAATGCACATCATGTTGCATTTGGTTGCCTTTCATCAAACTCAAGAGGTAATGAAATCTATAACTTGTTAGATGAATGTGATCTCTGCATACTAAACACAGGATCTCCAACTACTGTAGGCACCATCAGCCATAACCCCTCGGCTATAGACATATCTTGTATTAGCCCCAACATAGCTCCATTATGCGACTGGAAGGTACATGATGATCCAATGGGTAGCTATCATTTTCCCACTTTGATTGATATTCAGACATCTGTTGAGAAGTATGTTCTTGGTACTCCTACTGAGCGCTACAACTATAAACAAGCTGATTGGTCCAGGTATTTTTCTGAAAGTGAAAAAGCATTTGATGAATTATACTTTGATAATAATCCTTTTCATTTATATAATTCCTTCTGTAACATATTGAATAATCTCAAACAAAACTGTATTCCTAAGGTTGTAAATAATTACAAGTATAAAATTAAAAAACCAGTGCCATGGTGGGATAAGGAATGTGCTACTGCTGTAAATAATAGTAAATTAGCTTTAAGAAGCTATAGATCAGATCCTATAATAAATAATTATATTGAGTATAAAAAAGTTGATGCCCTTAAAAAGAGAATAATTAGTCAGAAAAAGAAAGATAGTTGGAGATCTTTGTGTGAGGCATTTAATAGATACACACCCATAAGTATGATTTGGAATCACATTCGTTGATTCAAGCGTGCTGCTAGCAAAAAGCCTTCTAAAAATGATGACTGGATATCATCCTTCTTAGATAAATATGCCCCAATATCTCCTCCTGAAAAGGATTTAAACACATCAAGGTTAAATAACATCTTTGAATCTATTGGTAATATTGAAGCATGCTTTTTGATACAACCCTTTAACATAAATGAGCTTAAGGCATCTCTGAAATCAAGAAAAGATACAACACCTGGCCTTGATGACTTTTCTTATAACTTAATATGTAAACTTCATCCTAAGGCACTCAACATTTTGTTAAAAGTTTATAATTTTCTATGGAATAAAGAGTACATCCCTAACAGTTGGAAAACACAATGTGTTATACCAATATTAGAAGCACATAAGCCAGAAAATGATTGCAATTCATACCGACCTATATCCCTTTCATCTTGTATTGGTAAATTATTTGAAAATATGCTTAAATTGAGATTAGAGTTTTATTATGAAAAACATAACATTTTACCTGAACAGCAGTTTGGTTTCAGAAAAGGTAGAAGTGCAGTGGAAAATTATGTGTCCCTTATAAAAAATTCATTCCATAGTCATTCATATACTGCTTGTACTTTTCTTGATGTCTGTGGTGCTTTTGATAATGTTAACCCATCTATTCTTATCCAAATCCTCAGTGATAATGGTATACCTGGAAAATTTTGTAAATGGATTTTTAACTTTTTATACAACAGAACAATGTATATTAACATATAATATAATAACATATTACATGGCCCTAGAAATGTTTATAAAGGAACAATTCAGGGCTCCCCAATATCTCCGTTATTGTTTGGGGTTTACACATCTCAAATTAACAATTATCTAACAGATTCATCAGTTAGATGCCTTCTTTTTGCTGATGATATAGTTGTATATAGTGTAAATAAAGATGTAAATAGTGTTGTTAGAAACCTAAACAATGGTCTGTCACAAATTCAATGTTTCTATAATAGTTTGAACCTCACAATTAACATTGAAAAAAGTGGAGCAATTATTTTTTCAAGGAAACATGTAGATACAGATAACTTTTCTCCAGTTTTGTTCAATAATGTACCTATAAGATGGCTGCATAATAAGAAATTCCTTGGAATACATTTAGATTCAAAATTAACATTTGAACTACATATTAATCACTTGATTAAAAGTGCTAGCCAGGGACTAAATATCTTACGATCTCTGGCTGGTGAACATTGGGGCTCTGATCCCAAAATTCTATCAATGCTTTATAAAAGTATAGTAAGAAGCCACTTTGATTACAGCAGTGTGGCATATATGAACACCAATGTTAGTCTTTTAAGAAAACTGGACATAATCCAAAACAGAGCATTGAGAATTATCACTGGTGCCATGTGTTCTACCCCAATTAATGCAATGGAAGCTGAATCCTGCATAGTTCCTTTAAAAATAAGAAGGCTACAGATTGTAATGAAATTTTGTCAGAAATTATTGGCATCTGATAATAATTTAGTATTAAGTAGAATTTTATCAAGTCAAAACCTCAAAAAGTTTGGCCAGCAATACTGAGATAAGTGTTAATGAACTTATCTCAGATCACTTCCCGGAAATGATAAAAATTGTATTGAATATAAAAAACAGCTGCAATAATGTACAAATTTCAAAACCTTTACCCATTTTTTCTTCAAGTTATGAAACAATAAATAGCAGTATTAATAATGACTTGGAAAAATTATCTAACCAAACTGAATTCTTGCAATATTTACATGAACAGCAAGATGTTTATACTATGTATACAGGTGGGTCCAAAACATCAGATAATGTGACTTCAGCATTTTATGACTCTCAGACTAAACAAACGTTTTGTGTGAAATTAGACTATAGGTGTAGTATTTTTACTGCAGAGTGCTATGCCATTTTCAGAACATTATTGTATATAATTGATGTAAATAGTTTGAATTTTTTAATTGTAACTGACAGTAAATGTGTCTTGCTAGCTTTAGAAGGTAATTTACAGAAATCCAGTACAAATTATATCTTGATTAACATTAAGAAGTTGTTAATAGATTTAGGAAACAGAGGCAAAAGAGTATTATTGAAATGGGTACCTTCACATTGTGGAATAACTGGCAACGAAGTGGCAGATGGTGCGGCCAGAGGAGCATTTGATGAAAATCAAACTGAGACAGTCAAAATTCCATTAACAGACTTCCACCAGCAGATAAATGAGTCGGTCACTTTGCTGTGGCATTCCTATTGGAAGAAAATAGCAGAAGTAAAAGGGAAATGGTACACTGCTATACAAATCACCCCGCCGCTAAGACCATGGTATCATAGAAGCAAAGTCGCCGATTCAAGAAACTTTATCACAACAATAAACAGATTACGATTTGGACATTGTAGAACACCGGCCCATTTAACACGATTACGGATAATGCAAACTGCACATTTTGCCCAGGAGAAATAGGAGATTTAGAACATATTATTATGAAATGTCAAAAGTTCAACGTACAACGTTTAATTTTAATATCGAAACTGCAAAATATCTGTGAAACTAATGATTGTGACATACCAACAGAATTGCATAAACTTTTAGGGAACCATTTATTTTATAAACCTATATTTAATTATATAAGTAACACCGTAGAAAAATTGTAAAATGTAAATAATTAACATATATATTTTAAGTTGCATGTTCTTAGTAATAAGCTACGCATAAGGACAATGTATCCATTGCCAATAAATTTAAAAAAAATGCTATATAAAAGCAGAAGAAGTGCTGTTGCGATTGTGACATAAATAAAAACTTGAATTTATCTAAAACACCTAAAACCAACCAACCAATTCTTCGTAAAATTAATTAAATAAAATTAGATTTTAAGATGAATCGTAAAAGAAATGTCAGTTTTATAAAACCTGAAGATCCAGAATTTTTAAAAGTATTGAAAAAACAAGCTGGTTTTGATGATAGGAACCATAAGTTTGATGAACTCGATAACGACGAAGAAAACTTTGTAAATGATGAAGAAAGCGAGAAACCACAAGTAGTAGTCCTTAAAAAAGGTGATCTCACTGCAGAAGAAGCAGAAATAGAGCAGAAGAAAATTGAGTTAATTGAACAAGAAACAAAAGCAGATTTGACACAGAGGATTATATTCAAGTCCAAATCAAAATCAAGTACAGTTTTGGAAACAAATAAAAGAAAAAAGAAAGAGGCTTCCAAAGACAAAAGTAAAAAGACCCGTCCACTCTTGTCTTTTAATGAAGAAGATGAAAATGATTAGGCCACTCTGACCAATATTCTATTGAATATGATTTAATAAAATATACATCCTCCATGGGTGTATATTTCTATATGGCAGAATCTAGTTGTTCCGAAATTTATTTGATAATCCCCAGATCCCATAATCTTCTTTAAACAAGTTATTATAAGACATATGTTTTTGTAAATATAATTTTTGTTTGGCCAAATGTCTGAGTTCACAATGGCATATTGTTAGTGTGGTGAAACTGGGCAAGCTGAGTGAGCATGCTGTAGTCAAGTTAGAAGTGGTATAAATAACACAATTTTGTTTTATATATGTATATAGATTTTACCAAAACATGTAGTTGCAATATTATTTCACAGTACATACCATGATGTTAATCAAGGATTTTTTTTAATTAGTATTTTTGTATCAGGACAGTGATTCATTGTTTTGTATGTTTTTAAAAATTACATGCATATTCTAAGTATTTAATTGACATACTTGTCTATTGTTGCATCATCATCAGCCTATTAACTGCTGGGGCACAGGCCTTCCCCATGGATGGAATAGGGAGATTGAGCCAATATTATGCCTAGTTAAATAATAAATTAATTTAAATAAACAGTTATGAGAACTCTCCCTTTTACATTAAGAAGAATTCTAAACCTACACCCCCTTATTAATAAATGAGGAATAAGCTTAGATTAGTTATACCTTGTTTGTTTCTATCACTTAAATGCTTGTTGTAATTCAATGAACAGAGACAAAGCATAGAGCAACAACATGTAGTTATTAAAAAACGAAGAATAAGATTGGTTATTATTCGTTTTTTAAATAGGTGTTATTTCAATAAAAAGGGGGCCAAGACTTAGATAGTGTAAGAAAACAGTTTGGTGAAACTCACTAAATTTATTAAAGGAATAAACAACATACACAATATTAATAATTTTATTGATTTGGCCTTTGCATGCCTTACAGTACTTGATCATCATCTGTTCATTAAAATCCCTACTGCTAAGGTGAGGCACAGGTCCGCCATCTATGGATAAATTAAGGAGACTGGGCTATGACCACACAGGCCCAGTGTCGGTCGGTGGGTGCACACTGCACCTGCTGCATCAGGAACCCAACACCAAAGGCTTCAAGAACATGGATGAGCTCAAGATAGGTAATAAATTTTAGATCATTGAGAATACAAATGTCCAGATAATAAGGATTTTAGTGGTGGCGCAAGACCTGAACTTAATGTGGTCAAGGTATACCTTGCCCTGCTCTTTTTGAGAGGATGTCATCTCGCAGGAGGCCACAGAGAGGGTTCGCGAGGAGCAAGCACATGTGGACTCTCTCCGACATAGGAGCTTGAGGGCAAGGAGAGGGAGGAACCCCCTTCGTCTTCAGGCTCTCCCCGGCTGAGGCCTGCAGGGTTTGGACTCTGTTGATGCAGATCCTGCCTTGCACAGGTCTATGCTGATGGCTGGGGATGCCCATGATGCTCCGGGGCATCCTCAACACTCCCTTCTTCCGGAGGGAGATGGGTGGTGGTCCATTGGACTGAGACGCTCACTGGTGAGGTCGCAGAAGACTCCGGAAGGGTTCCCATGACCTCATAGTGCCGTTGTCTCGCTCACGCTGGGTGGACCGTGGACTGGACCTAGTGAGGTGAGGGGCATCGTCAGGTTTTCAATGGATGGGCCCCCCTCCTAAGCGGTCGCTGAGTCAGAGCCAGGACTTGTAGAGCGGGTGGGCGGGACGGGTCGGGAGGAGTCAACATAACACCGGTCCGACGTCCAGGTGGCGGTATGCTTAACGCATATTCCTGATAAAAAAACTGTACAGCACAAGCAATTTACATCTTGTAGATTTTTTTAAAGAGTTCACTAGTTACAAGTTGCAGGATTTCTGGTCTATCCATTTTTATTGGTAGGTAGTGTAAAGCTCGAATAGAGTACTGCCACTTATCCTCCAGGCTGCTACTACCCTAGTAGATAATTAAAATAATAGAATCATAGCAATTATTTTACTAATATTTTTTTCTACCTATAAACAGAATAAGAATAAGTATGTTATAATTAGTGAATAACGTATCACTGTTCACAAAAAAAAATTAAGTAACTTTTACAAATATTTTCAAATAAACCTATTACTTAGTTTATTTTTAAATGTTTTTCATCAATTAAATATTTATAGTATCCAATACTTATATTATATCCTACAACTATCCTAACCTATAACTATCTATACTAATATTATAAAGAGGCAAGAGTTATGTTTGTAACAAATAATCTCTCAAACTATGAACCAATTTCGAAAATTCATTCACCATAAGCTAGCTACATTAAATACTATACTAGCTGACCCAGCGAACTTCGTACCGCCCTAAAAAATAGGGGTTGTCCAGCGGACAAAATTGTGCATCTAAACCATTCTCAGATCCCCTTGAACACACAAAAAATTTCAACAAAATCGGTCCAGTCGTTTAAGAGAAGTTCAGTGACATACACACTCACAGAAGAATTATATATATAAAGATTTACAAGCATTAATCTCAATGTCGTTGATTGATCTGCTCGATTTATAAGTCTAAAGAAAATATTTAATTGTAAAAATCCACTCTGACTTGGAGAAGTTCTCCAAGAGGAATTTTTTCTGGTAAAAATTTTCTTTAACTTTTGGAGATTGCTTTGGCTGTAAGTACCCCTTTATTTTCATTTGTTCGATTTATTAGTTTGATCGTCGAACTAGTGAGATTTTATTTTCTCATTAGTTAGATAATCGAACTACTGAGATTTTATTGTTCTCATTTGTTCCACTGTGGTCGAACTTATTTTTTTTATTTATCCATTTTCATTACCAGAACCTCTTAGTTATGTATGGTCTCCTGGTACTTTTTTCAAAATAGTGATTTTTATAAATGTTTATGGATGCAGTACTGACGAAGGTCGAACAAATGAGAACAATAAAATCTCAGTAGTTCGACGATCGAACTAATGAGAAAAAAAAGTCTCACTAGTTCGACAATCAAACTAATGAATCGAACAAATGAGAATAAAGGTAAGTACCTACTTACTTTTAAAATTTTTAAAGATTTTATTATGAAAATGGTTTCTTTTTGCTTTAATCACCCTAAATAAAATAAAGCACTACCTAATGTGAGACTTGTGTAATACCTCTACGGTGAAATGATACAATAAGCGTGCTCATTTTATGTTGATGTAGCATGTAGGTACTAAAAAAATATTAGGCAATACTTGATTATTTATATTTTAATGGCAACAAACTTATTAAACAAAAAATTGGTTTTGTTTAGTATAATAATATTATTTTATTGTCAATCAATGTACTTAAATGGGATTTAGTATTATAGAATACACTTTTGAAGGTAGATGTACATCAGCCTAGTCCTCATAGCATGAGCACCATGATTTATATTTTATCATATTATTTATCACATCTATCAAATTCTATACTAAATTGGCAATTGAGAGCTTGATAAAAATGTGTCATATTATATATCTTAATGCAGTGCTCATGCTATGGGGCATGAGGAATAATATAATTCAATTACTTTTTGTCTCGCTGTCCCTTACCTATACTTAGTAAAATCCAAGTAAAATACCTATAAAGGTCACTGCTACTTTTAATCCCTACAGGGCTCACATTTTAGCCAGTTCACAGGTTTGAGTCTAGGCGAGGTCATTTATAGACAAACTAATTTGATAACATTTACGAAAATAGCAGTTTTCAAATAACGATAATAACACATTCCCATCTTCAATCTTCCATGCATGTTCTCTTTTTTGTTTTCCCTCTAGAACCATTTGAGCAATAGAAATCATTCTGTTGGCAAGATAGAGACACATCTGGATCATTTTCATATTCCAATAATTTACGTAACAGAAATTTTCGCTCTTCTTTAACAATCAGGATGCTTTCTTGAATTTTTGCCACTTCATCACATAAAGCTGCATTTTCCTGTGAAAATTTGTGAATGCTTTAACTTTACATGATATTTATGTTTTATATTATATACAATGCTTAACTGAGGTCCAAATGAAATCACGTTTAATAATTAACATTTCTACTGCATCATTTCTTATTTACATAGTGTTTGTACAAACTCACTAGTAAAAGACCTCTGATTCGTATTTTAACGAATTTGTACTTTCTTCGGTAGCGTTTATTGTGTTTTTCACTTGAAGTATTATTCATAATTTGCATTTGGGACAGTACAGTAGGTTTTAAAAAGGGAGTGATTACTTTTAAGTCCACTTGCAGCAATTTTGCTAATGTCAAAGTCCTAAAAAAACACTGTATTGTTTATTTTTTTTTTAATTTATTCAGCTTTGGCTCCTGGGCCATCAGCAAAAAAGAATTACTACAATGGTATTCTAGAGACTTACATAGGTAATATTACAAATTTTGTTATAAATTTACAGATAAAACAAAAACATAACATCCAGAAGAATACAATGAGAAATAACAAAAGAAAAATATATATACTCCACAAATTAACAACAACAAAAAAAAAACAACTTAAATTTGACCAAAAGTATTTACAACAAAATTATAAATATGATAATAGGTCTTAATATTGGTAAGCAATTTTTGGGCAGAGTTCGGAATATCATTTTCAAAAATTTCAGTAAATTCTGTTATCAGTAATAAACGTTGTATTGAAAATTTTGGGCATATAAATAAAATATGGTCAATATCACAAAAAAGTGAACCACAGTGAGGACAACTAGCATCCTCCCTGAGCTTTAGACGATGTAAGTGGGACGGAATTCGGCTGTGACCAATTCTTAACCGACTCAAAGTGGTGATGAAACTTCTACCCAAAAATTTTGTGTGTTTCTCAAACCATGCGTTAGTACATGGAATGGGAACAATTTGCTCTAACCATTTTCCTTTGATCAATCTAGTGGAAGAGAGCAAAGCAATCCAACGTTTTACCATATTTTCTTTAACAAACAAAAGTAAGTCAGATACAGGAACTTTGTAATCACAAATAGCTAGATTTATAGTGGACTTGGCAAGGGTGTCAACTAATTCATTACCAAATATGCCAGAATGACCTGGAACCCAAGCGAATTCTATATTTACATCAAAGTTATTCAGGCTTCTAACACAATTTTTTATTTCATGAATTAAGTAGTTGTCTGATGCATTGAAACATTTCTTTGAAATAGCTTGTAGGATACTCATAGAATCAGATAACAACAATACATTTTTGTAAATATGGCGACAATTGTTCAATATGTATTTTAAGGCAAATAATATAGCTAAAGCTTCAGAAGAAAAAACAGAGAAATAATTATTACATCCAAATACTTTTCCTATTTTCTTACATGCATCGTAAAAAGCA
This sequence comes from Chilo suppressalis, assembly GCA_902850365.2. Classification (NCBI taxonomy): domain Eukaryota; kingdom Metazoa; phylum Arthropoda; class Insecta; order Lepidoptera; family Crambidae; genus Chilo; species Chilo suppressalis. Next base: position 17,263,810 of record OU963900.1, read on the forward strand.
AAACTAGTTCTTTCACTGGTTTTAGAGCCGTCAGTATAAATTTTGACATATTCAAGTTTTGAGTTAAAAAATTCCAAAAATTCGAATTTGTTATTAAAATGAGATAAATGTATTTTCATGTCCAATATAACAGTGTAAAAATCGGAATTAAAACAAGGCACTAAATTGGACCAATAAACAACATCCTGAAACTCAAAGTTTAAGTATGATATAGAAAGAGGTAATGAATTAACAATTGGTAAAGAAATCAGATTAAAATTAGGAATTAAATAATTTTCTAAGTACCTAGAAGTAATAGCGTTATCTCGTGTAACCAGTTTAAGACAATATTTATCAGTTATGTAGCTTCTTCGAACTGAGAGTGGAACAATTCCTGCTTCTACTTCTAAAGAGTTAATGGGAGAGGACATCAAAGCACCTGTTATAATACGTAACGCTCTATTTTGTAAAATGTCTAATTTTTTCAATAACTTATCGGAAGCATTTGCAAAAAACATAGAGCCATAGTCAAAATGACTTCGAACTGTTGCAATATATAGGGTCTTAAGGATTTTAGGGTCGGCGCCCCAAGACACTCCACACAAAGACCTCATTATGTTAAGTCCCAATTCAACTTTCTTACATATATAATCTATGTGTGTTTTCCAAGAAAGATTTGAATCCAGATAAATACCTAAGTATTTTACGGAAGATTGCATGGGAATTTTTATATTATTATATAAAATTACAGGGTTATACTGTGGGACCATTTTTTTGTGAATAAAACTAATGAGCTTTTCTCTACGCTAACTTCTAATTTAAGGTATGTAGTCAAAATATTATGCAAGAAAACTAGACAATCATTCATTATTAGTTCTCCTTCTTTAGGATCAGAACAACTATAGTAGATTATTAAATCATCAGCATATAGTAAGTACTTAACGCATTTTGGAATTTTTTTCATTAGCATTACTAAAGATAAAACAAAAATTAAAGGAGAGATTACAGATCCCTGTGGTGTTCCTTTACATGTGGATTTTGGACCATACAGCTTATTATTAACTTTGAGATGTATACTGCGACTGTGTAGAAAATTAAAAATCCATCGGAGAGTAGAGCCTGGAAAACCTAATGAACTAAGACTTTTAATTAAAAATAGGTGGTCAATATTGTCAAACGCACCTTTAATATCTAAAAATACTGCGAAAGTCACCTTATTGTTTTTAAAACCATTTGCAATGTCGCCAATCAAGCAGCCTAAACTATCTATGGTACTTCTTCCTTTTCGAAAACCATACTGGTTTTCAGGAATGAGACAGTTATGTTCCACAAACCACTCTAGTCTATTTTTAAGCATTGTTTCAAAGATTTTAGAAAAACAAGATGTCAATGAGATTGGTCTATATGAGTCAGTACTATCAGAGTCTTTATAAGGTTTTAGTATTGGTATAGTATGCTGATCCTTCCACGAAGGAGGGATAAGACCAGAAACCCAGAGTGAATTGTAAATGGATAGTAAAACTAGCTTAACTTTACTCGGTAATTTTTGGATCACTAAATAAGGAATAAAATCTGGTCCAGGAGATGTATTACGCTTATTGATCAAGGATGCGTCTAATTCATTAAAAAGAAAAGGATTTTTAAGCCAGTGTGCCGATTGTAAGCCCTGACCAGAAAATAAAGAATCTAACTCTGAATTATCATCATCGCTGACATCACTCGACGAGACTATTTTCTCTAAAAAATCGTTAACATTCGCGATGTTATCAAAAAACTGTAAATTATTTGAATGTCCAATTTTAGAAAATTTAAATCTACGAATATGATCCCAAATTATTTTAGAAGAAGTCATACGATTAAAGGAAGTACAAAGTGTGTACCATGATAATTGTTTCTGTTCAGCTATAATTCTTTTCTTTTTAGCATCAAACTGCTTATAAATTATATAGTTTTCCAAACTAGGATATTTTTTATATGAAAGGAGAGCGATTTTAGCCTTTATAACAGCTTCACTACAAGAATCATTCCACCAAATGGTAGCTTTACGGTTTGAAAACTTGTCACACCGGGAGTATTTCATCGGAAATGTAAACAAAACTTCACTTACATTACTAACTTAGATTAAAACAAAAAGGGTAGATACGGCACTAGCCTCACAAAAGTGATCCGCATCAATTGTGGCCCAAGGCCACAATCGCTTTAGTCACAACTTGACATGCAAATGACGTACATGTGAACGTCAAAAAGATATATTGTTAAAATTTTGTGATTATATGATAAAACAATGCCTAAGTGTTGTTTTAAAAAGTGCTCAAATTGCTCAAGAACTAAAAATAAAACCGACGGCATCACTTTTCATTCGTAAGCACTATAAAATATATTTTTTCATAAAAAAATCTGTTTGTTTTGAATCTTATTCGGTATTTGTTATTAAGAAAAAGACAACAACACTCGTAAACGTTTGTATGAGGGAGAAAAAGCATAAGCGCGAATATTTGCCATTGTAATGTCAGTCGAGAGTAAAAATTGGGTAGTGTTAACAAAAAAAATATTTCGTATTTTTTTTTTTGGAATATTAATTTATGTAGGTAAAAAATATGCTGCATTTATTAAACTCATTACATTTTGGTTTCTTCGAAGAGGTTTATTTATTTTTTCAGACATTTTAGCTTTAATATACTCTGTACTTACAGAAATGGCGTTTTCATTTTTGTAGGGTTTAAAATTGTTTTTGGAATCTTCTTCTTCTTCCAGTGCCTCTTCAATCCTGAAGGTTGGCCGTTAGCTTCCTGTATGTAGTTCTATCAGCAGCCAGCCGGAACAACTGTTCGACGGAGGCAATACCGGTCCACTCCCGGATATTCCGGAGCTTCTTTCGATTTAGAATGGTTCTATGTTTTGGAAACTAATACCAAAAGGATAGAGCGCGTGAAAGTTTGGGAGAGAAGGCTTGTAAAGTCACTTCTAAGTAAAAATTGTACCAAGACGTGACGTCATGGGAAATTTCATATCAACATATCTCTGTAATGTTTTGATTATGTGAATAAGAAATAAATACTTGTCCAATACTTTTATTAATCTACCTGGCCGACGAAGAAAAAAAGGTTTTGTCATCAACCCTATTGCCACACAGTAGGTAGGTACCTAGTAAGATTCTTACTTCTGTTATAAAGCCCAAGGCATAACTTATGTTTATTTTTATTTATCGATGATGATTATTGTTTTTGTTATTTAATTTTACCTTTATATTTTTTTATTATTTAAATGAATAATTTAAAGTATAGTTTAGATTAGATTTATAAATCAAGCAATTCATGCTTAGAAGAGAAATATAATAAGTGTTTCGGATTAGATTCTTTGAAGAAAAGCTCGATGAAGGAGCTCGATGGCGCAAGTGGTTAGCGCGTTCAGCTGCGATCGTTGAAGTTAAGCAACTTTCGCAGTAGTCCGTCATTGGATGGGTGACCAAAAATTTACTATCTCGAGCTCCTCCGTGCTTCGGAAGGCACGTTAAGCCGTTGGTCCCGGCTGCATCTGCAGTCGTAAACACCCACCAATCCGCACTGGGCCCGCGTGGTGGATCATGGCCCAATCTCCCTATTCCATTCATAGGGACGGCCTGTGCCTCAGCAGTGGGGACATTAATAGGCTGATGATGATGATGATGAAATACTGTAGACGATGAAAATTTCCAAATCCAGCAGTACAAGGTATATTAAAAAATTGTTGACGGTATCGTATAAAAAACCTACTTTTAGTAGGTACGCTTGTTAACTGATTTTTTATCAGGTGATATAATAATGTGTGTCTGATTTTAACTTTTTTAATATTATTTTAGTTTTTTTTTTTATTTATTGAACAATCAGTTTATGATTGGTATTGAAATATAATAAGTGTAAAGTTTCTAGTAAAAATTGTATCTCGATTAGATTCTTTTAAACATTGAATACAATAAAAATGACCACATCCAGCAGTATAAGACACCTTAAAAAAATGTTGACGTTATCATGTAAAAAACCTACTTTTAGTAGGTATATTTGTAAACAGTTTCATTCCCTCAGCTTTTCAAAGTAGATTGAAAATTGCTCAATGTGGATTTTTTTTATTGAATTTTAATAAAAAACTTCTATTTAATAAAAAATACTTTTATTTTTTTCTCTGACGCTACTCTGTAGTGACGTCGAGTACTGGTCGCGTGATTGTTCGGTATTGCAGTGACGCGGATCTCGCCGTCCCGTTCGCGGTGCCGTTGAAACTTATATTGCTGTTTCGTTCATTCGATTGTATCTTTACAAACAGGTGGATGTGTGAGTGTTGCATATGTAGTAAAGTGGGATCAGTTTTTGTTTGATGCAAGTAAGAGCGTACCGTATCTACCCTTTTTGTTTTAATCTAAGATTACTAACGAAATTAGAATAATCTAAAACAAAAACAGGGTCTTCGGTCATTTTAAATTCCAAAAACATTGCTTCACATTTCTTAGAGAATTCAGACCAGTCGACTTTCTTATAATTAATATCCGCGAGAGAATAAGGACGACTTGGATAAGAAGTATCCAATGTTCGCTTATGAAGTGGACGAGAACCGTCCCCTAAAATTACTTCTACTAGTACTGGATAATGATCACTACTGAAGGGGTCATCGGAAACGGAGAATTTACAGCTGGAGCTTAACGAGGGAGATGCAAAAACCAAATCTAAAATATTACCTGTCTGCCCATGAGGAGGAAGAGTCGTTATCTCGTGATCATTCAAACATACTAAATTGCACGTTTCAGCAAATGAGTGGATAAAATTACCTCTCCGGTCGTTGTTCCTACAGCCCCAGGATGAGTGGTGACCATTGAAGTCACCTATTATTAGAAAGTTTTGAGAATTAATGTTATGATAAACATCTGATAAGTGCTTGATTTGCATTTTCCCATTAGGTGGAGGTGGACTATAAACAGACAAAATATGCATTTTAAAGGAACCAGACTCAATATGAATTAAAATATTTTGAAAATCATAACAAGAGTATGTGTTAATAACATTGAATTTGTACCTATTTCTAATTGCTACAGCTACACCCCCGTGAGGGTGATCTGAATCTCTACGGATTATAGTAAAACCAGGAATTTTTAATGTTTTGCAGCAAGTTAACCAAGTCTCATTTAGAAGAATTATATCTATGTGTTTACTACAATTACTAAGATAATGCTTAAGTTGGTCCAATTTAGGTAAAATACTACGGGAGTTCCAGTGCATTATGTTAATCTGCTCATAAAGAACTATACTATCCATATTATGAAGCAAAGTTATTTATGAGGAGATCTTTAATTGATTTAGATGAAATTGTTGAATTATTACTAAGGTCACAACTACCCGTCTGTGTTAGTGATTTTTTCAATATGTCTATAACAGTTTTAGTGATTACATTTAAAACAGTGTCTGAATTTAATATATCAGTTACTAAAGCTCGTCCTTGGGGTGTTTTATTCAAAGGAGTATACTGACTTGATGCGAAAGGAGTAGGACTGGTATGTGAGGAAACTGGAGCTGTAATTTTGGGAGGTTGTCTTGATACCACAGAAGCAAATGTTTTTCGTGATATTTTGTGCTTTATTTCTTCTATCTTCGATACCTTTACAGGACACAATCTAGAAACAGCTATATGAGGGCCATTGCAGTTGCTACATTTAATAGATTCTTTGTTTGTACATTCAGTGAAAAAATGATTTCCACTGCAAATGGAACAGACTTGTTTGCTCTTACATGATCCCCTGTTGTGTCCAAACTTGTAACAGGTGAAACATTGTGGTATTGGTTTGATATAATCTTGAACATCGAACCATAAGTGGTCATATTTGACATGGTCTGGACGATGTGTGGTGTGAAAAGTAACTAAAACTAATTGAAGAGGAATAATGGAACCGTCTTCTTTCTTCTTGATAAATCTCTTTACTCCGATAATTTCATGAGAAGCAGATAAATTCTCTAAAAGATCTGTATCAGTGAGTTCTATTGGAGCCCTTATTAGACCTTGGCTCTCTACATTATCAAAAGGAATTTTAGCTGACCAGTTGTTAGTAGTAAGTAGTTCATTGTTGAGCAGAAATGAATTAGCATCTTTCATACTTTTAAAGAAAATTTTCAAGAAGGATACTCCCAGTTGCTTGACATAAAGAACGCCAGGTAAATTTTTCAACATACTGTTTACTTGCAGTAAATTAAATGGAGATTTGTCTGTCTTGCTGACAAGTAATGGGTAATTATTGGTATTTTCATCTTTGTATAGCATACTAAAGCTCTTGAACAAACCTCTTCTAGTTGCCACAAATTTAGTAAGTTGCTTGGCCTGAGGCACAGTGTCATCATCATCTATATTAGCACCTTTACGCTTTAAAGCCTCAGATTGAGCGGTCTCCATAGGAGATCCTCTTCCGCCACTTGATTTGCCCATTTGAGCAGCAGTAATTAAATCAAAAGGGCTTTTTTCTTATTTAAATAAATAAAAATTTAAAAACCGCGCCTTCGCTTTTCAATTTCGCGCCCTTTTCTCCGACAGTAGTTTGTTTTGGTTGATGAGCTCCGTTCAAAAGCTACGCTCTAAGTGTCCATTGTATTGTTTATAATTAATGTACCAAAGAGAAGTAGAGTTTTTTTTTTTTTTTGGGTTACGTTCTCCCTTTTCAGGGAAGGCAAGGGGAACAATGCCCATACAGCCTAGTCTTAAGTTAAATTATTCTGTTTTTCTTTTTACATTAGAATATCGGTGTGACGCATTCTAATGTTTCTTGAAGTGTTTGGCACGAAATGTATCGAGCTGGCTTTTTCGATAAGCTTCTGTGAGGTAGTCAATACTACAATAATATTCTCACGTCCACTTGACCGGAATAGCGTATATTTTGACGATTATACTAATTCTTCAGTTACGCAGACAGTTGTAACACAAAATCACACCAATTTTATTTCACAATATCCACTATGAACGAATTTAAGAATAATTAAAATATGACGCCAACCACACTCGATGAAATCCCGCCAAAAACCTCAGTAGAGTTTATTAAATCAAAACTTCTAAGGATATTACTCATCAGACCAATCAGACTAGAGATGTGTAGGCTTGTTGTAAATATATCGATGTATCGATATTTTTGAAGTTATACTTCTTTAGGCGCGTTATGAAAAAATGATGAGAGTGAAATTTTAAAATGCGCGCGCATCACTGTAACACAAGACTTTAACATAATGAAGTTGGTCGCTTTAGCGACCAACTTCATGCGTTACTTTAGTGTTTACCGCACATTAAGAAAATCTACCAACAAAATAGAAATAGAATCTCTATTTAGTGGGTGCTAACGACTGCATTGTGAAGGCCTATCAAAAGTATTTATTAATCTGGAACAACGGAACCAAAGCGCGATTCAGGAGACTACAGCGCCATCTCTTGACCATTGGTGTAGTAGAACCAAAAACCACATCTTTATTTTTTGTAATAAAGTAACAGTTATAGGTATTCATATTTATAATATTTATCCACATGTTTCTAGTTTGTATATTCGGAATACGTGTTTGAGTTTCATACAAGTGCAAATCACATATTATGTTCTAATAAATTATATTCAGTAGCGATTTTAATTGAATATTTTGATTGTTTATTTATTTTTTCAAATTAAAACTGAACTTTATTGACTTCGTCCTTTTCCAGACTTTTTATTAATTTATTGTAATTAATTATTTGCATGCAATTAAAAACTAATTTTAAACGATGCCAAAGAAGGATAACTTCTCACGCGCCTACATAAGTATACGCACCCATTTTTTTTGTTCGATATATCAATATTTTTAGCCGATATATTTTGATTCGATATATCGATACATCGATACAAAATAACCAATATCGAAATTCGTATCAAAAACGATATTTTTTAATTATTAGCGGCATATCACGATCTAACTAAATTCGTATCTGGAAAAATCGTAACTGGATCTCAGATTAATGATATTCAAAATATCTATGATCTGTGCTGTATTTAGTATTGTCTATGATTTGTAAATCTGTTTCGCTGGTGAATTGGTTGTGCTGAATTCCATTATATTCTGTGGAAGTGTGTGACTAGTGTTGTTTACTAAAGATGGCACCTGAGAGGCCCTGCAATCGTTTTCATCATTCGAAAATAGGGTCTATTTTTAGGGAGATAAATTTCGTTCAATTATTATTCCTCGTATCATCTTTCGTGAGATACTGTACTGTCATTTAGTGTAGCGGCAATTTGGTACTTTCATAATTCTTTCTTTAATTATAATTTGTATTGTTACTATTACTGTGCTAAGTAAACTAAGAACCATGGAGGTAAGAGAGAAGGAGAAAGATCGCTTCGTACTAAAGCATTAGCCTGCCTGACCCTAAAAATTTGAATGTATAGATCATTTTTCAAACCACCGGCCGCGCTGCCTTCGGTAAGTAGTATCTGTGAAATTTGCTATTTATGACTAGAAGTAGATGAAGTTAGTTGAATAATATAATGTACACATTTTCTTTTCAAATTAGCCAGGGAAGATGCAATATTTTTATTTTTGTTTTCATTTTAAAGAATTCCATGTAGAATAAACCACAGATATATCAAAAAATTAAAACATTGTGATTTATCGGAAAAAATGCGGTTTTAAATTGACAATTTAAATTTTCGCGCGAAAACGAACCTATGGTTGCGATGACGTCACTCCTGGCTGTCATTGGTCGTTATTGTTCGTTGCTGGCTTTAAATTTTCATACTTTTGCATATTTTTTCAACTTTCGAAATATTTTTTTGAAAAATTTAAAATGGACTGTCCATCAACATCATGTGATCATAACAATACCACTAATATTCCGAAAAAAAGCCGTGTTGACTCATGTTTTGCGCCAATCTACTTCAACAAAGTTCCCAAATAAATTGTTTTTGATAGGCATGCGTCCGATATATCAAAACGAATCCAAAATCCGATTTGAATCACAAATCGATACCGAACGATTTCTCAACAAGAAAATCCGATTTCAGAAATCTAACCGAACCAAAACGCGATCTAATACCACCATAGTATCCAAATGTAAATCGGATTCGAAATCCGTGCTTTCGTTTTCGGAAGTCCGTTTTCGGTTTGCTGTTTACGGAAATCTATTGCGCTTCTCTAAGGCGGGATTATTAATCACTGAAAAGAGATGCCGTCTAAGAACATCAAAAGTCGAGCAACTTACATTTTACAACGCTAACCTGAAGTAATAAGGTTTAATTTTGTAAATGGTTTGCAAAATAATAAAAACAAACAAAAAAAAAATACTAAAAAAATATGTAAAAAGAAATCATTGTATATAAGCCGATTTTTAAATGCGCCGCAAAAGTTTTACTCTTAACCGTAAACATAACTTTTCTGCTAGTCCTAAGCCTAGATTTAAAGCGTGAAGGAAATCTACGAGTATCCTTGCTTCCTACAATAATTGTTTGTGATTGTCGTTAGCTAATAAAACCAATTTTTTTTTTTTTTTTTTTTCGTTTGTCCTTTCGGACAGGCTAAGGTCTGGGACCATACTGCCTCGTCATTAGTTATTTTTCTTCTTTTTATTATTAAAATTCAATATAACTTCCTCAGTTTGATAATTTCCGGTATATTTTCTAGTTTTTTGTTTTACTCTATTATTATGTGCTTTTTTCCGAGCACATTGAACATCTTAAACACCAAACATTTAATTTTTTCTCTTACTAGACAGTCCAATCATGAATTAATTACATCCTATATGAATTTCATATTTATTTAATATCTTTTTTATAGTACACATTTACACAAAAAATAAATCATAGACCAATACCATGCAATACCTTAATCCTAATACAAAACTTAAGAAAAGAAAAAACAAACTTAAAACAACGACATTTGATACGTTTCAAACTTGTTTCAAACCGACGACCTAAACGAAAAAGAATACCTACAAGCAAAATTACGAAAATAAACATTTTTTTCAAACAAATAAAAGGAAAGAGAACATGCGGTACCTATTAAACTTAACTGAGCGTTTTGTGTATGCAGAACATTTAACCTTAAAATCTAATACACAACGATATTACAGAATATTTATATTTCTTCAACAGTGTTTGCAATGAAATTATACAGAGGAACGTATGTACAATTATTTACAAGAAGATCGGTCAAGGAACGCGGGACCAAATCATGTTTGCCATAAATTTGGATTAGCTCATCCAACAACACAAGGCGCTGAATGCCGAAGGATGGGCAGTCAAAGAAAATGTGAGCTAGGGTTTCTTCTTGGGAATTGCAATGAGTACATTGAGCATTATTCACCATTTGCAACCGAAAGAGATGGAAATTAAGCCGACAATGACCAAACCTTAAGCGAAAAATCGTCGTATAGAATTTTCTATTCAAAAAGCTATTTGATTTGCAGAACCATGGCAATTTGTTTACATCAACATAAAGAGGTGTGTACCATAGACCTTTACCTTTAACCTGTACTATACAATTCCAATGGGCTCGCCACTCTTGGTGCATTCTTTCCTTTAGCAGAACAATCAAATCTGTATAAGGTATAGACATCTTCTGAGTATTGGTTTCAGTAGCTAGAGTATTGATAGATTTTGCTAGATAATCTGCATTTTCATTACCTGTTACACCAATGTGAGACGGAACCCACGTGAAACTTACAATTATATTATCAACATTGTATAGATCATACCAGACTTCTTTAATAGCATGAATAATGTAATTGGTGTTTGCACTTAATTTATTGTTTTCTAAGTTTTTGAGCACACTCATGCTATCACTAAGTATTAGCCATTTTTTATGTCCTTGATTTTGGTGTTTTATGTGTTTCAGAGCAGCCAAAATTGCTAGAGCTTCTGCAGTGAATACAGAGGAATTTTTGTCTATCTTGTAACCTAAACCAGATTTTATAGAGCTAACGTAAAAAGAAAAAGATGCACTTGAATCATTTTTTGAGCCATCTGTATAAATATGTTTATGATCAACCCAATTTGATAGTTCACCAAACACCTCCTCTTTAGTAGAAAGCTCCTTGTAGATATTTATGTCAATTGATGGAAAGGAGTTGTCCCAGATACGCCCCAAAGTCGTTTCATATTTGTATAACGAAATATACCAGGAGACCTAATAAGACCATATATGAAAAAACATAGCAAGAATTTACATTTTTAACGCAAAAAACTGAAACCTCCTACCTAGAGGGGTTTATGAATATAAAAATAAAAAACACTTCAAATTAGCCAAATCCAAGGTCAAATCACACAAGCAATGAGCTTTTTATTTTAAACTTCTTCGCTATATATAAAGGCAAAGGAATTCTGTTCATTGAGCCAAGTTCATAGTTTTATTTTTTTGTTTTGCTTTACTTAAAAACAAACTTCCAATTTATTTCATTTAATTAATAACATGTAATTTAATTTCTGTTATTATTGTATAGTATACCAGCATTAATTGTAAAAACACACGATTGTGTTATAAATTACATTTTGATCCAAATTAATTAATAAAAACAATATTAAAGAGTTGTCTGTTTGGTCATAGATTCTTTTGCCTTCCCAATAATGATAAATATAAAAAAAAAACATGAAAAAAAATCACAAGCAATTTCGATGTCCTGCAGATGTTTGCGCCTTCGTGATTTTCTTGTGTATTCTCGTTTGTTTAGCGTAAAATTCTTCCAGGCTGCGTTAAGTCGATCCTCCGTAGTACTGTTTAGTTTGCGTAAACCATTCTGTGAGTGAAACTTTTCTGAGACAGTGACTCTTTAGTGCAGTGAAATGGCGTTTTATAATCGTTGTGTTAACTGTACTATTACGAAATCCACGTATTGTATCACGAGGAGTGTTGGAACTAGATACACCTATACGTGATCTCTTGATATCTTGGATTTCACCTATTGAGGTAAGTACGTATCTTAACTAGTATTACATCTTACCTACATGCTACCGAACCATTCCATGGCTTTTTGGGCTCGAAAAAGAAGAGAATAACACTTATTGAATTTAAATTAAACAAGACCAAAAACGTTTTATATCTATTTAGTCACACATATTGTATTTGTCTCGTGTAACTACGTTTTTGTTTCCACTTTGTCCCTAAACTGCAAGGTCATCCGCCCTGTCAACAAACATTTGACATGATTTCACGCACCAGATTTGCCCATGTCAACTTTTTGTTGACATGGGTTGGAGCAGTTGAGAGGCCCCAATTTATCGAGGGAATCTTATCCCGCTTACTCTTAGGCCTGTTTTGGTGCGTTTATCTCGTTATAAAATAAAGATCCAAAATCAATTTCTTAAAAGTTTATAATGTATGAACACAGATCACACTGTTACCAGATTTTCTTTATCTCTATATATATAAAAATCAATCGTGGTTCATTTGTCTCGCTAAAACTCGAGAACGGCTGGGCCTATTTAGCTGATTTTGGTTTTGTAATGTTTGTCGTAGTCCAGGGAAGGTTTAAAAGGTGTGAAATTTAAAAAAAAAATGCCGAAACGGTGTTCGTTGGGTCAGCTAGTATGTAATAAAATTGTTGATTCCACATTTTATTAAAAGTTCCTTAGATGTCTTAAGTTTAGTTTTATTTTATTTTATTCGGGACAAAAACAGTGCTACAATTCTTATAATCATAAACAGTATTTTGATACAGGTGACGTCCTAAGTTATTGTACAACCAACTCCATTATCCACTAATTAGAATCTACGAAATACATATTTGTGCGCTTCTTTATGAATTTCTATTAAGACAGTACCAATAAATAGTTCTAGATAGTTACAGTGGTTACACAATTAGTAGGTTTTTACTATAATAATAGGGTTGAGGATATAGACTTATTTAATATGTCTTTTTTGTGTTTAAAAAGTTAAAATAAAAATATAACATTATATAAAACACTTGTTACAGGTTTCATCAGAATACAGAGTTTGTGAAGAATGCTTTGTTATTCTTCAAATTCAAGCTCAGATGGATGAACCTTGCCGAAATTATGGACACAGATCAGTATGTTTGGGATGTGGTGTGTCCGTTCTACGAGCAAGAAGCATTCCTATGGGTAGTAATCGTCATGAGTGCACTGTAATACAAGCATGGGTGCCACAGATTCAGGTATTATGAGATAATATAAATATACTTTTACAATACTACAATAATAAATATTATTATTTCATACCCATATTTTTGTTTTTCAGGCAGACCTCTCAATATTTACAAGAGTTTGCAGACCTTGCTGCAGGAGAGATAATAGGGCGCAAGCAACAAGCACAACAAGCTCACAACAAGAACTTGATGAAATCATGCCTATTTTGGTCGACTTTTACATAGCTGGGGCCATTATTAACCATTTTCATCCATTTTTATGGGATAGGACAAATGCAGGAGAAATTGTTGCTAAAGCATTAAGCAAATTAAATGTCAATTTGCCAAACTATTTGGGACAGTATGTTACACAGCATAATTTGAATCGACAAAGAGTTAATTTCCGAAATATTAGCGCCCATTTACCTCACCTCTCCACTTTTCCTTGTTTAACTATGAGTCAATTAGAAATGATATCATTGGGCACTTATCAAATTAAACAGGCCCGTTCATATTATGGCGAACATGTCAGAGATGATGGAATGTTTGTAGTCGAACTAAATTCACAGTTGGAAGTGCCTGAGGAGGAAAATATCAATGGATCTTTAATTTGAGGTCGCATATTCTCGCCATTCAAGTAAGGTATATTATACATAAATAACATACAGTTCATTAGGAAACACAGAAGATAGTATAACGGGCTATTACTGTGATTGTAAGTCAGGTAGTAGGACTGTTGGGTGCTGTTCCCATGTAATGGTTGTTATATGGTTTTTGTCATGGGCTAGATATAATCCAGATAGTTTAAGTCCTCCTGCGGCATTTCTGGATGACATTTTGTTAAATGAGGAATAAAAAACTTCAATGATATAATAATCAGTGTTTTATTTCATTACCTTATTACTTTTAAATAGTAGGGAAGGACATTCTACCTATTATAGCATGTATCAAAAACTTATCTTAAATTTAGAAAATCATCTATTATAAACATCTAATTGTTTTATGAAGTATCATCATCATCATCACCAGCCTATTAATGTCCCCACTGCTGGGGCACAGGCCTTACCTATGGATGGAATAGGGATTGGGCCATGACCCACCACGCGGGCCCAGTGCGGATTGGTGGGTGCTAACGACTGCAGATGCAACCGGGGCTAACGGCTTAACGTGCCTTCCGAAGCACGGAAGAGCTCGAGATAATAAGTTTTTAGTCACCCATCCAATGACCGACCATTGCGAAAGTTGCTTAACTTCCACGATCGCAGGCCAAATGCGCTATCTACTTGCGCCATTGAGCTCCTCATGAAGTATATTGTCCATAAAAACTAAAATGTCATGCTAAATAAATGGTTTTATTATGATAAAATTCTGTAACACAAAAAATACTATAACTTGAAAACCCCGCTATCTACAGCACAAAATGATATTTATTCTTGTTGTAGAATTAAATACCAACACAGCAATACTATTTTGATCAAGACGCATAGACTTTTACTTGTGGGGCAAACAATGTATGGAGCGTGGGACATCTCCTTTGCTCTCAAAATGCCCTTCATAGCATGGTAAGATTGAAGGCTTATAAATGTTGGAATTTTCGAGAAACTGAGTGAACTGAGGAAATCCTTGCATGATATACAAAGGCCTACCTGCCAGTGATTGTGATAAATATGAAATATTTTTTAAAAGTTGATTATTGTTTATTGAGAATAGCTTCAAAAGGAATCTTTCCTTTAAGTAACTAAATCTTATTGAAATGGGAGAAAGATTACACTCAATTTGCATAACATTAATGGGAGTGCTTTTGAAAGCACCAGTTATCAAACGCATACTTTTATTTTGAATTTTGTCTAGGATATCTACAATTTTGTTGTCATGAGCAAAACAAAAAAAAGCATACTCAAAATGGCTGCGAATCAAAGACTTATACAGTAACAACAAGATCTTAGGATCAGCTCCCCAATATGTAGAAACTAAAGATTTTAATATGTTTAAAGCTTTGTTAGCCCTAGTTGTTATGTGTTCAATATATTTTTTCCAAGATAAGTTGTGAGTTATTAAAACACCCAAAAACTTTGTGTCTAATGAAACTGGAATAGCAACATTGTTATAGTAAACAGTAGGCATCAAAGATCTATTTTTCCCAAATACAAGCAGTTTTGATTTTAATGGGTTAATATCAAGATTTAAGTATGTAAAATATTGATTAAGATTAAATAAGGCACTATTAATTTTATTTACTAAATTTGTAATTTTATGATCGGAAGCATATACTACCAAGTCATCAGCAAACTGTAAATTTTTGACATGTCCACCCAGAATTAAGTTGAGACGTCGGATATATAATATAAAAACAAGAGGAGATAAAATTCCTCCCTGACAGACACCAACAGAAGCCAACCGTGGGCCATATAGGTAACCATTATTCTTAACAAAAACTTTTCTTTCAGACAAGAACTTTTGGACCCAATGAACAAGTTTTGGTGGTATACCCACTGAAGTTAACTCATTAGAAAGCACATCAACATTGACACTGTTAAAAGCTCCCGCAACATCAAAGAATACAGACACCATAGTTTGATTTTTTACTAGACAATTTTGGATGTCAAGTTGTAATTGGCAGATACTTTCACGAGATGAGCGACCTCTTCTAAATCCAAACTGATTCGAAGGTAAAATGCCATTTTTTTCCACATAGAACTCCAATCTTTGCTTTAGTAGTTGTTCAAAAATTTTTCCTACACATGAAGTTAGTGCAATAGGGCGATAAGAATCTTTATCCAATTTAGGCTTATTAGGCTTTAAAATAGGAACCAAGCAATCTATTTTCCAACAAGGTGGTATGTCATTGTTTTCCCAAAGATGATTTAAAACCTTCAAAAATATCTGCAAACTAGAATCACTAAGAGTTTTCAACATTTTATAAGGGATACCATCCAATCCAAATGCACTTTCTCTTCTGGAGGAGACTGCGTTTTTCAATTCTGTTATTGTAAATGGTTTTATTAAAAAGAGGTTGGTGGAATTTGATTGAGATCTATTGTAGGAACAGTCCTGATGAGTAGGTACATAATCAGGAGTATATTTCTTAAGAAAAGGTAAAACCCAGCTGTCACAGTCTGGATGACTTAAAATAAAAGATTTATTGAATTTACGCATATATTTCCAGATTACAGTAAGAGGGGTACAACGATTGAATGAACTACACAAATCAGCCCAGCTTTTTGATCTTTCAGTTTTAAGGGTGAGTTTTTTTAAAGCTTGCAACCTTTTAAATTCCAAATAGGTTGTTTCTGATGGATTATTTTTAAATGTAATATATGCTTGTTTAGAATTACTCACAGCAACTGAACAATTATTATTCCACCAAGGTAATGAGAGTCTTTTGCCAGTTTTTCTGTTGGTAGAGTTGGATTTTAATTTGGTAGGGGTTAAAGACTCTGTGGCTGAATAAAGAATTTCACAAAATAGTGTATAAGCCTCCAATGGGGTGTATGATTGAACACAAAACTCAGATAAAAGACTTTCAACTTTACATTGATACATTTTCCAATCAACCAGTTTAAAATTTTTGAATATTGGAAAAGTGACCTTATCATCCATGACATTATTGTTATTACAATCTTGTTGGTTGTTGACATTGAGACTAATATTTGTTTTTACAGGTAGATGATAACTGCCGAGAGGATCATCATGAACAGACCATTCACAAGATAAAGCCAAAGAAGGACTAACTATGGTCAAATCTAGAGCATTGGGCCGCCAAGTTAAAGAGCCAACTGTGGTTGGTTGCCCATCATTAAGAAGAATCAAGTTATTTTCATCAATAATATCCAGAATATCTCGACCACGAGGATTTGTGGAATTACAGCCCCAAGAAGAGTGATGACCATTAAAATCACCTGCAAAAATCATCGGACCAGGGATAGATTTTATAAGAGAATCTAATTTGCTTTTACTAAAGGCAGGATTAGTATTTGGAGGACTGTAAAAGCTAACAATTGATATATCTTTATTTCTTATTGTAATACGAATACAAATATTTTGCAAAGTATTATCAAAATTTGTATTGATTTTAGTATAAACAATGTTATTGCGAATTAATATTGCAACTCCATTATGTATATTATCAGAATCATTTCTTTCTATGTTGTAACCTTTTATTTTGAATTGTTGATTCGGTCTTAGCCAAGTTTCTGATATTAATGCTAAATGAATGTTGTGTTCATAAAGAAAATTTGTAAATATGAGCCTACTGCTTACTAAACTCTGAGCATTCCATTGTACAATATTTAAGTTAGCCATTTTTATTTTTGGAAGGTATTTTTCTGAATGTATTATGTAAATTTTCTTTTATAGTATTACTATTTATAGGTACATTCTTATTAGATACTATATTCATTATTGTTTCTACTAATAAATTCATAAATAAGTCTGATTTTGATAAATTATTTAAATGTGTTTCTATCGATTTTTCGGCAAGTTTGGGAAATGATTTTTCATTAAACAGTTCTGAATACTGCACAGCTCTACTTTTAATTTTGTTGTCTTCGATCTGTTGCTTTTTAATTGGACAAGAGGATGAGATGGCTACGTGATTACCTCCACAGTTAGTGCACTTTGCATTTTCTATATCAACAGTACAAGATTTATAATTATGATTTGTCGAACAAATTGAACAGACTTCATTATTGCGACAAAACTTAGCAATGTGACCGAAACGCATGCAACGTAGGCACTGCTTAACAGGTGGAACGTATGGACTGACCTCGTGTCTCCAATGGTCTAGATATACGTATTCTGGCAACTGAGTAGAGGCAAACGTTACTGCGACTGTTTGCGTGGGCTGGTACGAGACTGCACCAGCATCCCCCCGCACACGCCGCATGAACCGCCGGACTTGTATAATGTTTTTGGAGCTACCTATCAAAGAGAAAATGTTTTTATTTGACAATTCGGTAGGGACAGATTTTAGCACACCGGTTACTTCAGTGTCCTTTGCTGGAATGGTGGCCACTACGTCCAACTCTTCCAAAAGTTTAGCATTTTGTAAAAAAACATTGGCATTGTTCGAAAGATCGAACGTTATGCCGACTTTATACCGATTAACCGGCCTTAAATGTAAAACACCGGACACGCAATGTGTTCGGATGGCTTTTGAAATTTTTATTCTGTCTTTGTCCGTAAATGGCGTATCATAAGTTTTGTGAGACAAAAACACAACAAACTCTGTTTTATCTGCATTTTCAGGATATTTCCTTTGATACCCAGTTACTTTAAAGATCTTGAATTTCTGAGAGGTCTCAGACTCATCGTCCGAAGAACGACGACTATCATCGCCACCCCCAAAGTCTTTTTTCCGCTTTTTCGTACTAGCCATTTAACTTCTATATACCTATATTTGAATTGAAACACTATTTACATAAAACTATACAAGAATACACAAAAAAAAGAGAAAATTAAAATTAATGCAAAAAAAATCTTCAAAGCGCGCCTTTCCTCTTCGAAGGTTCCCGCCGAAAAAAAACCTAATAAAACCAAATCATAACACAAACTAGTGAATTGGCTTAGTTCGGCACATCTGAAATCGGATATCTAAAAACGGATTTTAAAATCGATTTTGAAATCTGAAATCCGATAAATATCCGTTTGCATTCAAAACCAAAAACGCCCATGTCTAGTTTTTGATACTGGAATTTCTGACCCAAAACTGAAAAAAAAAGTGGTTTCAAGCTGCGAAGAGAAATGACAATTATTCTCCAAAGACCATTATTCGATGCTGAGAAGATCACTTTGACGTAAGTCGGCGAATATACTTGTTATATGCTTAATTAATCTGCTTGTACGTAAAAACGCATTAGTAACCTACCTAATACTTACAAAACCTGTCTATAACATATTTTGAATTTTACAGTTGGAGAATGACGTCGAAAATTAGATCAAGTTTAAAATGTGTGGCACAATCTTCACATTGGCAGGACTGAACCAAGCTTTGCGTTTCATTTAAAATAACTGTAACACGATAGCCTTCTTTACGTACTTTATGCTCCGGAGAACTCGACCTTTTACTGTACATAATTTCCACCTCTTTTAATTTGGACATAGCCGATTGCATTATCTCCGTAAGATTTGTAGAAGCCGCTGAATAAAATACGAAGTTTAACAACTACAATTTTTACATACCATAGTAATTTAGTCCCTTTCATTTCTACACTTAAAAACTCTGCACTTTGGACAAAAAAGTTATAACCATGTCAACGCTAACTCTTGGTAAATTCCTGGGATATACTGTACTTCCAGGGCCCAAAAGTAAAAACTTCAGTTTTGTTGGTTGTAATTTCTCATTTTTGTTGTTAAAAAGGTTTCTGTTAACCACACTATTAAAAAAAATCACTAAACGCTGATTGGTGTTTTAAAATACGTTCCGTTTCAAGTATTTTTAATTCGTAATAATTGTTAAAAAACAACATTATGTAAAATAAAAACGTTGCAGTGGCATATCTTTTATATTTTTTTAACCTTTTAATCATCAAATTTTCATAAATATTATATATGCATCTTCCCGCGTCTCTCGCTGACTCTCTCTCTCCATTACCGGCCACCGTATTGTACGGACGTGCTTCCTAATATATCTAATTTAATTACTTCTGAGTAAGTCCTAGCCATAATACCAAGTTAAATTCACTGAACTTACCATTGAAAGTAGGTATGTCTATCGCTGGAAGCGAGATTTTACACGAAACATTCCAACAAATAGTGTCCCAGAAATATGGACAAAATAAGTGAGGCGCTATGGTCGCTAAGTTGTCTCAATAAAAGCAGGCTAATTTGAAAAGAAAATGTGTTCATTATTATTCAACTAACTTCATCTACTTCTAGTCATAAATAGCAAATTTCACAGATACTACTTACCGAAGGCAGCGCGGCCGGTGGTTTGAAAAATGATCTATACATTCAAATTTTTAGGGTCAGGCAGGCTAATGCTTTAGTACGAAGCGATCTTTCTCCTTCTCTCTTACCTCCATGGTTCTTAGTTTACTTAGTTCGCAATTTCAAAATACCAAATCTCGAAACCTGAACTAAAATCAGCTCTTTAAGTTTAGGTTTAACGCTAGAATCGGTCCCATTGCTGCTGTGATATCACCAGGTCTCATATCAGCAGTTCAGATTATAAAGTTAACTTAATTGTTTTATAACAAATTATTCTATATCCGATAGCTATTCTTTGTTTATTATTAGCGGTATGGATGCAATGAGTAAAAATCAACAAAAAATATCAGGTAGCCACAAATGTAACCATAGTGTATTGTGTGTATCCTATCTCTGAATCTAAATTAATCGATTAATGTTCAATTGCAGAAATTTTGCTAAATCTCGATTCAGATTTAGTTTATAAGTACTAAATTGTTACATTGACATTTTGACACTTCCATGGGTTAAGTCTAGTTTTAGTTATATCGAGATTTTGCAAATTTGCTGCAAGTGGCCCTAATAAATAATTTCAGTAAATATGAAATTAAAATTTCGCGGTATTGATATTATAAATAACCCGCGTAAATACTGCTTGATCGAACCCTAAGCAGCCATATTGTTCCAGATTAAAAAAAAAATACCGTGTCCGTATTGGTTCTTCGAATATTGCCGTCTGATTTAGTGATGTGCCGTGTCGGTTATTTTTGGTAATCGGGTATTTTAGTGCTCGTTAAAAAGATTCGAATTAGGACTCGAGTCGGAAGACTCGGACAGGTATTCGAGTACTAGCACGAGTATTCGAATACTTTACTGGTCTCGAGTATTTTTTAAATCGGACCTAGAAATTTGCTTCATCATCGTCATTAAAAATCATATTATATGAATGATAGGAAAATATGGTAATAATAATCGATTAAATTGATCAGTCATTTATTATTATTATAATCTTCAAACCAGCGTCTTATATGATCTTCTGCAACAGCATCTCGAGCTGTTGTTAAATTTTGTGCCGTTCTTTCAGATAATATAGGATGTCTATTTAGAAAAAGGTTATACCATTTCTTGCCCTATTCTATTGGTAGTAAATGGGGTTGTTTTATTCTGGTCAATTATGATACGTTGTACGCTATCGAGTAACTCATCTCTAGTAACGAGAATGTGTTTTTAAGCCATTTCAAGTATCCATTTTTCTAAAATAGCCTCCTCTACCGTTGACGAATATGTTTTAGGGCCCATGGAACATTTAACTGGAGTCTTACCGGAAATCTTATCATGTAATGTAATTTTGGGTACACCAAACTTTTTTGCAGCAGTTGCAGTTTTCTCACCTTTTCTGACTGCTTCTACGGCCTGGGCCATTTGAAGAGGCATGTATTTTTTTTAATTGAGCCATGCCTGCAAAAAATGTCGGTTACTGGAACATGTACACTAACATATAGAATATCCCATCATCGACATATCGTCTATCGGTCATTGGAACGTATGGGATACCCATTCATCGACACGGCTGTCGATCATTGGAAGCAGTTTGAATATTTAAATGAAAGACCTAAACATTTAGAGTGCTGAACAAGCTTAGCTAAATAATATAATAAAGTGCACAAAATAAAATAAAAACCATTTTGACATTTGTCGAAGATTGGAAAAGGCAAAAAATAAAAATCCCCAATTACCGACAGGCGTGTTTTAGCATTTTAATATAACCTCACCCTTCTAATGAAATTATTAAGCAGTTGTAAATTTCTATCCTCATGTAACAAATAACTAACGTTTTAGATAAAGCAAAACCATTAAAAGTTATGAGCAATAAATCTTACTCACCTCCTTAGCGATTTCACTAATAAAACTGGATTTGGTTGGAGATCTACCGCGGTCTAAACATATCTTTACGCCATTTTGTACAAAATTGCCGAAAATATGAAACGTTATGAGCAATGACAGCTAGATAATCCTCGTCTTTAGTTTACGCTTCAAATGTGTTCAGAAGTCAGAATATATTCTTATTTTTCTTTGTTTTGTTTTTTAATGTCGGACAATGGTGCCTTGTCGAAGATTGGGTGTTTTACCTACGAAAAAAATATGAATTTTTGAAACCTCGCTAGCAGTTATCATAAAAAATACACAAAAAAAAATATATAACTCGAAAACTAAGAAAAATCGCGGAACATAGATGGGGTATTTTCGGATACCCCCGAGTGCGAGGAATCTAAAAAAAAATTGTTGTATGTAAACATACATGCCACATATAAATATATACCTATATAATTGAACATAAATATATATACCTACATACTAACAACATATGTAATGTTAAAGTAGACTAAGTTCACAGCAGAAGGAGATTATGTAGTCTACTTTTAAATATGGGAAGTGATTTTGAACTCCGGATTTCAGACGGCAGCTTGTTCCAAAGTTGAGCAGCTTTGGCTGAAAAGGAATCCCTATAATATTCTGAGCGAGTTAAAAGGATATCCAACAAATTATCATTTTTGGAGCGCAACATGCGGTTGTGGTCCATACCTAGAAATTTGAAACGTTCCTTAAGGTAAGGGGGAGTGCGAGGGTCATACAACACATTATAAAGCAAAGTGAGAACATGTTCTACACGGCGCAGTCTAATAGGAAGCCACTTCAGCTTCCTTCTAAATTCGGGCACATGGTCGATGGTCGAACTTGCGGAGGCCATAAATGAAGCGAATGCAAAGATTCTGGAGACGCTGAAGTTTGTCTAGAAGTACCTCATTTAAGTCAATTTTAAAAAATAGGCAAAAAGAGTGATTGCGCAAGTTCAATCTTGATCTTTATAGAGAGAAGATTTTTCCATCTGCGCAGTGAACCGGCAGCAGCAAACATTTTCCTACTGACCTCAGCAACATGAGGAGACTAAGAGAGTGTGGAGTCAAAGATAACACCTATATTTTTAACGGTGTGCAGCTTGGAAATTTGTTTGGACCCCCAAATGAGGATGACTTGGATTTGCTGGGATTGATCGAAAGGCCGTAGGCAGAACTCCAGTCGTAAATGACCCTGAGGTCGTCCTGGACAAGTGCAATCAGATTATTTATATCTTCAGCAGGAGCCTGACGGTAAATTTGTAGGTCATCAGCATACAAATGGTATGTGCAGGTAAGGAGAGGAGTAAGGAAGTTGATAAAAATTGAGAAAAGGAAAGTAGATCTGAGGGACTCGAGCAGTCACATCACAAAACCCAGAGCGCCTGTCATCAAAACGGACACTTTGCTGTCGCCCAACAAGATAATCTCGGAACCAATCTACTACCACATCCGACACAAAGACCGACCTCAACATTGATAATAGGATGTCGAAATCAACGGTGTTGCAATCAAAAAGCATTACTGAAATCTTTCTAGTACTTCTGTACTAGTAGTGTCACACGTTGACATGCCTTCGCGTATATCGTCGGTTAGCTTTGTCAAGGCAGTTACCGTGCTATGGTCTGGGCGAAAACCAGATTGAAGAGGGATCAGAATCTTTTCAGTGTCAGCAAAAATATTGATCTGGTGATGGACAAGTCGCTCAAGGATTTTGGAAAGAAACGGGAGAATGGAAATAGGTCTAAAGTGACAAGGTAAACTAGGGTTGGATAACTTTAGAATGGGAAGAACAGCTGCAAGATGCCAGTAGAGCGGAAATGACCCAATGCTAAGTGAGAAGTTAAAAATGTGACAGAGTATAGGAAGAAGTGTCGTAGAACCTAATAAATCTCCGCAAATCCTGCTGCATCGGTTACGGAGCTCCGTTGTTTTTAAGAAGTGTAGCGTCATAAAGATTCTTTCTGTATCGCAACTCTGCTTCATTACGCTTGGACATCAAGGCCTTTATATCTGGGTTTAGCAAAGACATAATAATAGAAATAAATCTTTTCAACTAAAAAGAAAGGAATGTATTATTATACATTAAAGTCTAAAGTAACTAAGGGCTAGGCTAATTGGTTTGTGTTGTAAAAACAAAAAAACTACCTACATTTAAAGTCAAAACCTCTCAAGTGGCGCGCAACCGACTTTCGGTTTAGGTCCTTACCCCGACTTGCGGCACGCGACCCGAAGTCGGTCGATTTACCGGCCGAAAGTCGGCCCCCTACATTCTTATATCAATTATTAGAGGAAAGAACGGGCTAACTATCTAGCCGTTGATTACGTCAACTGCCATATGAATTATTTATACTGTTGTCTGTGTAAGTTCGTTGTTCGCCGTTTTTTGTATGAAAAAAAATATGCCGTGTATTCAGACTATTTTAAGTGCTTTTGAGTGGTTTTAAAGAAAAAAACACCATGCCTGGTTAAGTCATTTGGATTGGAATTGGCATTGGAATGCATATCACCGACACCATACCTACCTATAATTGTGTTAATTATTTGACTATGTACTTTAGATATAAGTAGGAGGTAGGTTAGTGCCACCCACTATTTTCCAAATTATACCCCAACTCTTCTCGATTTAATAGTTGTATCTTCACCCCAGAATGTTGCAAAGCATGGTCAATGTTCGGCTGATGACTTTTCTTATCATGATCTCATCTATTTGTCCTATAAAATTCGTCCTTCTAAGCCTAAGCCTAGAATTATTCTTCAGCGTAATTTTGGTGGTATGAATCGTGAAGCATTTCTTCAGGACGCATGTAGTATTCATTGGTCGCCTGTATTTACTGCAGAGACTGTGGATGAGCAGGTGGCACATTTCAATGTTTTGGTCATAAAGTTATATGACATGCATGCACCTTTTCGAGCCATTAAATTAAAACATCTTCCTGCACCCTGGCTTACGGACGATATAAAATCGTTGATGCATAGAAAGGCTTCTGCTAAGAGTAGATATAAGTCGGCCAAGTGACCATAACAAGGATACCTATATTAAAATTCGTAATCGTTGAAATAAGGTGTGTAGAGATGCATTACGCCGACACATTCATAATGCTGTCAGTAGTTTGAAGATCCTCCTAAAGTCTGGAAATTTCTAAGATCACTTCGTATTGGAAAATCAAAGAAAAACACGGATTCTCCTAAAATAATTTGGATTCCCTCGATAATTATTTTTCCTCTTCAAATGGTATTGATACAGCTGTTAAAATTCAAACACTCTTCGTCATCTTTCCACCTTACCAATACCGGACTTCTCTCCGTTTGTTTTTGTTCAATAATCGGATTGTGATGAAGACCAGCTTACTGTCAGCTACTTCTAATGCAATAGGTAGCGACGCCATAAGCCGTAATATGTTAGTACCAAATCTTGACTTTATCCTTTCCATCTTAACTTTCCTTTTCAACAGTATAATTTCTTAAGCTACATTTCCTTCTGCTTGGAAAGCCGCCCAGATTATCCTATTGCCTAAAGTACGCAACCCTAAAGTCCTCTCTGAATTTCGTCCTATATCAATTCTTCCTTTATTACCCAAAGTGCTTGAACGTCTCCATCATAATCAGATCAATAATTTTCTTACTCGCCATAATCTCCTTAATCTACTCCAATCAGGCTTTCGTCCTGACCATAGCACTGTCACTGCTTTAGTCAAGGTTACCGATGATATCCGACTTGGTATAGATAATAGTCGCCTAACTGTTCTAACTCAATTGGATTTTAGTAACGCTTTTAACACCGACGACTTTGATGTTCTCCTATTCGTGTTACGCTCTCTTAACATATCTCCAACGGTAATTGACCGGTTTTGCATTTATCTGTATGGGCGTAGGCAGCGTGTTCACCTTGATGATCAATTCTCGTCATGGTGCGATACGTTTGCGTTCAAGGCGGCGTTTTATCTCCTCTTCTTTTTGCAATATTTATTGATTGAATCTCTTTTTTAACTTCATCCTACCACCTTTATGCAGATGATTTACAGATATATTGCCAGGCTTCATTTGAAAATCTTGAAGAAGCAGTATTAAAAACCAACCTTGATCTATGTCGAATTGTGGAATGAAGTAAAGCTTTTGGCCTTCATGTTAACCCTATTAAAACTCAAGTTACGAGAGTGGGTAGCTCCAGATTATTGTCACAAATTAACTGGATTGCTCTTCCTAAAGTAAAATTTGTAGGAACTGATATAGCTTATAGTACAACGGTGAAAAATCTGGCAGTGATATTAGACAGTATATTGAGCTGGGAGCCACAGCTACAAGTTGTAAGTCGGAAGCTGTATGCCTCTGCTGATTCATTATTCTTGTGAATGAATCTTCTGACTACGTAACTTTTTACCTACTGCCACAAAAAATATGCTAGCTCAATCTCTGTTGCGTCCAGTCCTTGACTATGCTAACGCCTGCTATCCTGACCTTACGGAGGACCAGCTAAATAAACTTGAGCGCCTTCAAAATTTCTGCATCGGGTTCATATTTGGTTTAAGAAAATATTCTACTCCAATTATCTCAAAGAACTTTTCAATTTTCTTCACAGTTCCCATACCCAGTCGTTACGCTCATCAGAGAATCTGACCCTTAAAACTCCTATACATAATACCAAATATTCCTTTGTGTTGAAGCTGTGCGCCTCTGGAACTCTCTTCCTGTTGAGATTAGACGTGCACAGACTATAGGAAAGTTTAAAAGTGAGGTAAAGGAATTTTTCCTTTTACAAAAATTGTTTGTGTTGTTCCTATGAATTCTCCCTATTTTTGCTTGCATTATGTTA
This sequence comes from Chilo suppressalis, assembly GCA_902850365.2. Taxonomy (NCBI): domain Eukaryota; kingdom Metazoa; phylum Arthropoda; class Insecta; order Lepidoptera; family Crambidae; genus Chilo; species Chilo suppressalis. Next base: position 17,290,498 of record OU963900.1, read on the forward strand.
CATTATTAAATTTATTCATAATGTGTATTTTATTTTATGTACCGATGTATGTTCTAGTTTATTTGATTTTTTTCAGTTTCTATTTTATAATATGAACAGTAATTTCAATCATGGTAATATTTTGTTTTTAAGCTATTGTATAGCTTTTATCGCGGGCTTTGAACGCCGACGGGACCGAATCAAGAAATTCCGTAACAAAAAAAACCTTACAAGAGTGCATATATCAATAAAACACAATTTTCGCCATTCCTGTATCAATCTAAACGGCGCAGTGTGTTATATCTTTGCCACGGTAACAACGTCCGATGCATCACCGCGGTCGGCCGTTCAAATCCCGCATTCGTATTTTTAATTTTTTATTACTATATTTTTCCTTTTTTTTATATATATTTTTTAGACCCCAGCACCTGTTCTTATTTTTATTTGTCCCCCTTTTATTTAGACTTCATAGTTATAATTTCAATTTTTGGACTAAAGATGGTAAACTGTGGAGCTTGTGGAAGTTTTTTGGTTGTTGTTTGCTGTGCTTGCCCAATAAAATATTTAGGGCTTGCTTCCGGGATGGCTCCCGGAAAAGACGCGTGTCAGCAAGGACTGGATATGCCCGAACTGCAAGAAGAGCACACGCAGGGATGACAACTCGCATACGCCTGTAAAGGGTATCAGCGAATCTTCCGAGCCCGAAAAACCGGTTGCTGCACGGGAACCTGTCGACCTGGCCAGTGGCTCTCTAAAGAAAGATGAGTAATCACACCACTGATATAAAAAGTATGCTGACCGACTGCATGAAGGAGATGAGGGAATTCCGCTCGTAGATGGCGGCCTTCCGCAGTTCTTTTACCACTCGACTTGACTGCTCGTTGGAGCAGTGTCAAGTGGATCCTGATGCAACTGGTAGAATGGACTTGGAGCGCACCACATCCCAGCTGCGCGCCGAAGTTAACGACCGCGATCAGGAGGCGTTGATGGCCGACCTGGAGATCGGCGAGTTGCCCGAAGAGAGGGGCGTCAGCGTGGAGCAGAGCGTCACCATGCAGGCCGTGCGGCTGGGAGTGACTCTCGACAGGCGGGACTTGGTATTCGCGTAGCGTGAGGGCGCGCCGCCCGCCGCCGAGGCGCGGGGCTGGCCGCGCCGTGTGGCGCCTGGCGTGCCGCCAGCTGCGCGACGACCTCTTCAGGGCCGCGCATGTGCGCCGCAGTGCCACTGTTGCGGAGGGCGGCCTCACGGCCGCGGATTCGGAGGACGGCGCCCCGGACACCGTTGATAAGGGCGGCCCACCGGCTACCGCCGTGGGGGGCGGCGCACGGGTCTACATCAACGAGCGCCTCACGCGCACCAACCGCCAGCTTATAGACTTCAAGCAGGCCCTGCCAGAATATTTATTTTATAAAAAATATTTTCTTTCTTTCTTTCTTTTTCTTTCCTTTTTTAACACCCCCCACTCCGACCGGCACAGCGGTGCGGCGTTGAAAGCCGAGCATCGTCTAACGTCGTTTCAGTTCGGCAGATTTCGGCACGGTGTTTGTGTGCGTGTGACTAAACGTTTAGACTAGCTGCTAACTGCTCATCACTGATTCTAGGTGAGACAGCGTGTTTTTTGGCCGCATCCACGAATGAGTTCGAGCCCACGACTAGTTGAACCTTAACGTGAATGTATATGGTACGACTGAACGGAGCTCGTATGTAAGATAATTTAATTTTTTTTTATCAATATTGGTGTCGATTCTAGCATGATTCTCTAAACCTAAACTTAAATTTGACAGCAGTATATCCTTGTCATTCTCTATACAGAATGAAAAGGAGAGACTGATGTTAAATTTAGTTTTAAGTTTAGAGAATCACGCCAGAATTGGCATCATTAACTTTTCATTTATTCAATAAAATAAAAATAAATGTTTTCTTATCGGTCACCACGCTCAAAAAGTGTAACATGAATTAAATATCAAAGAAAAGACTTGAATTAATATCAAAGAAAAAAAACTGCATAAATAAATAATTATAATAGGGAAGATGCATATATAATATTTATAAAAATTTTATGATTAAAATGTTAAAAAAATGTAAAAGAAATGCCACTGCAACGTTTTGATTTTACATAATGTTGTTTTTTAACAATTATTACTAATTAAAAATACTTGAAACGGAACGTATTTTAAAACACCAATCAGCGTTTAGTGACGTCACTCCTGTTATGACAACTTCTTTGAGGTTACGGTTGTTAAAGTAAATATTATTAGTAGAAATCAATCACCTGAATGGTCATTTCTCTGTATCGTCTTCTCTTGACAGTCATGTCAAAGAGAAAACTTTAAGGTATCTTTCTTCTCTGCCAACACCAGATTTTACTCCTTTTACTTTTAGTCAATTTTCCGATAGTGATGTTGAGAGGAGCATTCGTGCCATTGATTCCAAAGCGGTAGGCAATGACAATATTGGCCGTAACATGATCATTCCTTTACTTGATATTCTATCTCCAGTTATCACCCAAATTTTTAACCAATCCATTTCCTCTAGCAATTTTCCAAGAATTTGGAAAGATGCTCAAGTCATTCCACTTCCCAAAAAATCCAATCCTGATTGTATGTCTGATTTCCGTCCTATTTCCATCCTACCTTTCCTTTCAAAAGTTCTTGAGCGTCTTATACACAATCAAATCAGTGAATACCTTCGTGTAAATAACTTACTAAATCCTATACAATCTGGTTTCCGTCCTGGCCATAGCACAGCTAGTGCACTTGTCAAGATCAGCGATGATATTCGCTTTGGCATGGAGAATCAGCAACTTACAGCTTTAACGTTACTAGACTTTAGTAATGCCTTCAATAATGTTGACTTTGAAATCCTGTTGAGTTTGCTATGTTCCCTTAACATATCTCCTGCGGTCATTGACTGGTTTCGTAGTTATCTACATGGACGCCGGCAGCGTGTAGTTGTTGGTGAATCCTTCTCTCAATGGTGTACACTCACAGCCGGTGTTCCTCAGGGCGGTGTGCTATCTCCTTTGCTTTTTGCTATCTTCATCAATTCCATTACTCTTAATTTAACTTCTACCTGTCATCTGTATGCAGACGATCTCCAGATTTACACACAGGCTCGATTAGAATATTTGAACAGTGCCATTAATATTCTAAATTCTGACTTATCACTTATAACAGAATGGAGCCACTCATTTGGACTAACAATTAATTCGACAAAAACGCAGTGCATAATTATTGGTAGCCCTTACTTCATATCACGGACGGACTTTAAGCAACTGCCATCAGTTACTTTGAATGGAACTGTTATCCCATTTTCTGATACAGTTCGGAATTTAGGGGTAATATTTGATAGAACCCTATCTTGGTGTCATCAGGTTGCTGAGGTTAGTAGACGAACTTTCGCTGCAGCCGGATCTTTGCGGCGTTTGCGTAACTTTTTGCCTACTGCCACCAAAATTTCTCTTGCAACTTCCCTTCTTCTACCAATTCTTGATTATGCAGATGTTTGTTATCCTTATCTTACCTTTGATCTTTTTAGTAAACTGGAACGACTGCAAAATTTTTCCATTAGGTTCATATATGGTTTGCGTAAGTACGATCATGTTTCTTACTACAGGCAAAAATTAAAGTGGCTTCCCATTCGTCGTCGCCGTGATCTACATGTATTATCCCTACTTTTCTCAGCACTGTTCAATCCAAAAACTCCTGTTTACCTCAAAGAACGTTTTCAGTTTCTTTCTTCTTCCCATAATCTTCCACTTCGTTCATCTAACAATCTTCTTCTTTTCACTCCTCCTAACTTTTCCAAGGCGTATAGCCATTCTTTTACAGTACATGCTATCCAACTCTGGAATTCCCTGCCCGAAAAGATAAGGCGTGCCCAAACTTTAGACTGTTTTAAGTCTCTAGTTAAGGAACACTTTTTGTCGGAGGAACTTAATTTTTCATAAATCTTGCATTAGAACTTACCGGTTTCGGTAGCGTTGTGAAGTATCTGAGTAATTTATGTTTAACTATATATTTAAATTTATCTTATTGTATTGTATTTTTCTTTTAATTTTTTTTCCCCCTTTTCGTCTTCTTCTAATCTAATTATCAGGAAAACTTTTGCCTTGTGTTCCGCACAGCCTCCCTTACTCGCTTACCTTATTTTATTTCCAGCTCATTGGGTTGTCTGGAAGAAATCGCTCATTAGCGATAAGACCGCCCTTTGTGCAATGTTGTATTTTTCTACTTGTTTTGTATCTGCTTGTTTTGTTACTGTGTTGTGCAATAAAGAGTTTTTATCTTATCTTATCTTATTATTTTATGGGAATATTTATTGCGTTTTTTTACATTTAATAAAAATGGAAGTTGCGTTTATCAAAGCAGACTCCAGGAATTTACCAAGAGTTAGCGTTGACATGGTTATAACTTTTTTTTGTCCAAAGTGCAGAGTTTTTAAGTGTAGAAATGAAAGGGACTAAATTACTACGGTATGTAAAAATCGTAGTTGTTAAACTTCGTATTTTATTCAGCGGCTTCTACAAATCTTACGGCGATAATGCAATCGGCTATGTCCAAATTAAAAGAGATGGAAAATTATGTACAGTAAAAGGTCGAGTTCTCCGGAGCATAAAGTACGTAAAGAAGGTTATCGTGTTACAGTTATTTTAAATGAAACGCAAAGCTTGGTTCAGTCCTGCCAATGTGAAGATTGTGCCACACATTTTAAACTTTATCTAATTTTCGACGTCATTCTCCAACTTTAAAATTAAAAATATGTTATAGACAGGTTTTGTAAGTATTAGGTAGGTTACGTACAAGCAGATTAATTAAGCATATAACAAGTATATTCGCCGACTTACGTCAAAGTGATCTTCTCAGCATCGAATAATGGTCTTTGGAGAATAATTGTCATTTCTCTTCGCAGCTTGAAACCACTTTTTTTTTCAGTTTTGGGTCAGAAATTCCAGTATCAAAAACAATTTATTTGGGAACTTTGTTGAAGTAGATTGGCGCAAAACATGAGTCAACACGGCTTTTTTTCGGAATATTAGTGGTATTGTTATGATCACATGATGTTGGATAGTCCATTTTAATTTTTTCAAAAAAATATTTCGAAAGTCGAAAAAATATGCAAAAGTATGAAAATTTAAAGCCAGCAACGAACAAGTACGACCAGTGACAGACAGGAGTGACGTCATCGCAACCATAGGTTCGTTTGCGCGCGAAAATTTAAATTGTCAATTTAAAACCGCATTTTTTCCGATAAATCACAATGTTTTAATTTTTTAATATATCTGTGGTTTATTCTACATGGAATTCTTTAAAATGAAAACTACACTTATCTGTCGTGTTTGTTGTAATGCATCAGAGAGCTATCTGTTTCATAAATTTAATATGGTTAGAGTGAGAACAAGATTAAGAACAGTAATGACAAAATCAAAATGACATGGAATATTATAAACAATGAAACGAGAAAATCCAAAACCCGCAATAATAATTATAACTTAAATATTGTTAATAAAAAGGTTACATCAGATACTGAAGTTGCTACAGCATTCGAAAATTTCTTTACTGATATTCCAGTTTCAACAACTAAATCTTTGAACTCCTCCCCCGTTGCTGCCGAATCAATTTTAAGAGAAAACGTGAACACTTCTACTAGCCATTTTCATTTTAAACATGTTGACTTTAAAGATGTAATAAAAACGTTTAACCAATTAAATAAAAAGAAAACGCCGGATCTATGGGCAATTCCGTTGATGTTTCTAAATCGGTAATTGAGACAATAGCTCCTATTCTAGCTTGCATATTTAATGATTGTGTTGACAATGGTGTTTTTCCTGACCTCATGAAATAAAGTAAAATAACTCCTTTGCATAAAACTGGAAGTATATCAGACCCCACAAACAACGGGGGAAGAGTTTTGAGACCAATTTCTGTTCTACCCATCCATAGTAAAATTTTCGAAAACTCATGTTAGATCAAATGCAATCACATTTTAATAAATATAATATACTTCACTGTAAACAATTTGGTTTACACGGGGTCGTTCAACAACCGATGCCGATGATGAACTTATACAAGAAATTTTTAACGCCTTAGAGAACTCGCGTACAACTTGTCCAAGGCTTTTGATTGCGTTTTTCATGAAACATTACTTAGAAACTCCACCACTATGAATTTAGAGATACCGATCTGGATCTTATTGAATCATAACTGAGGGATAGGATTTAGAGGGTTGACATTAATGGCAATAAGTCTCAGGGTTCGCCGGTTAACATGGGTGTTCCGCAGGGCTCAATCCTTGGTCCTTTCTTATTTTTTTATATATAATAACCTTACTATGAAAGACATAAACATGAGATAGTATTGTTTGCGGATGATACATCACTTTTATTTAAACTCAAACGCAAGGAAACAATTATTGATGACGTGAACAGTTGTATTTCTAAGGTAGTCCACTGGTTCAATGTTAATAATTTATTACTTAAGGAAGGAAAAACGAAATGTATTAAATTTGTATTAACTTATGTAAAACAGGTAAAAACCAGTGTGAATGTAAATGTGGGCCTTGTAGATTACCACATGTATTAGACCACAGTATTCTTAGGGATTACTGTAGATTCTAAGTTTCAATGGGACCCACATTTTGATAAATTTTCAAATAGACTTAGCTCTGCAGCATAATGCTGTAACGAAGATACGCCAGTTAACGGATGTAGATACGGCCAGATTAGTGTACTTGAGTTATTTCTATCGTGTAATGTCGTATGGAATTTTGTTGTGGGGAAACGCCGCCGATATTTAAACTATTCTTGTGCTGCAGAAGAGAAAATTCAATTATATATATATAATTGAATTTTCATTTTTGTTTAATTATATTATTATTATTTGAATTCAATCAATTTATAATCTTAAAGTTAAAGAATCTCTAAGAGATAAGTTTAAAGAATTTGGCATAATGACGGTCGTATCACAATACATATACAAAAATTTATTACTCGTAAAAAATAATAATTTGTTTTTTAAAAACAACGATGTTCACACACTTAATACAACTAACTTTACCTGCTACTAGGCTTCACAAAATCAATAATTCATTTACAGGTCTTTGTGATTGCTTATACAATAAAATCCCAAGCAATATCCAAAAGTTAACCATATATAAATTCAGGATAGTATAAAAAAGTAGTTAGGTACTATAAAAGCTTATTACAAAGTGTCTGATAATATTACAGACAAAAATGGTTGGGTATGAACTGTTCCAATCATTCCAACAGCTTTTCTATATTAAATAAATCATGATTGTATTGACAGTGGTGCCGATTCTGGCGTGATTCTCTAAACTTAAAACTAAATTTAACATCAGTCTGTCCTTTTCATTCTATATAGAGAATGACAAGGATATACTGCTGTCAAATTTAAGTTTAGGTTTAGAGAATCATGCTAGAATCGACACCGTAACAAATGATTTGTAAATGTTGTTACATTATACTTTTAATGTTGTGGAGTTTTTTTCGCTCGCTCGTTTTTCTCCGCAGCTAAAAAATATGTCCAATAACGAGAGGCAGGGAAAAAAATTTGGACGATATAAAAGAGTTCTACTATACATCCAATTTGAATAAAGATATATTGATTTCTGAACGCTGTCGAGACATCGCGACACACAAATATAGTTCTAACCTTACTCAATGTATGAAGCAGATTGCGTCACAACACAACACGTAAGATAAATATATTTCTGCAGGCCCGTCCTTTTTGTCTTTCAGATTCCGAATCGTCCGAAACACGACGCAGGTACTGGCAACACTGATCTGCAGTCGTTAGCACCCACTAAGCCGCATTGGGCCCGCATGGTGGCTCATTAATAGGCTTATAAAAAGTCCGCACCGTAACATAGACTTACCCACTTTTTTAAAAATATTCAAAGATGTACAACGTCGTCGTTCATTATTGTTTAAAATTTGTTTTTTTTTAACGAACTAAACCCGTATAAAACCTTTACAACAAGTTCAAAACTTAAGTACAGCAATCATTTACCTAATATTTGGCCTTAATAATTTTATTCATAAGTATTTAAAGTTAAAGAGGACCACTGTAGGTCCTTCTTAAATTTAGTGAGACATTTTTAATTTTAGTGAACACATGACATTTAGATTGCGTTTCAGAATACCAGTTATTCACCTAAATCTAAGATGAATAACTTAGCGACGTCAATTTTAAAGGACAATGGCGAACTCCCAAACAATTTTTGGTTGAAAATTTTTATTGCGTCTATAAATGAATTGCATGTTAAATTATAGAGTTTACATTCTTGATTTGATTCATCTTATTTCTTATATTATAGGAAGTCCGGATTTATAGATATTCTACTTTGAAGTTTTGGAGGTTATGTCCTACCAAGTAATGCAAAAACGAATCTTATTTTAATTAATTTAAAAATACACATTACCATTTTAAGAAGATATAACAATAAAATACAACTAACATTAACAATTTCACATCATAAAACTATAAAATACACTAACTATAAACAAATAAGTCTCTATCTAATTACATAATTACTATATATAAGTAAAATATAAATACTAGAATAATAAAACTAAAATTAAAAACCTTAAAAACATAAAATTAATAACTAAAATATATTATTAAAAGGAGTCCCTTTAGGCAAGGAACCGAAGATACCGGCAGCGTTAAAAAAAATAAAATAAATAATTAATAGCAAAAAGGTTAGTCGACGTCACAGGAGACCGAAGAGCTGGCAGCTACCTTGGACAAAGAATTAGTCTAGCCATTCAAAGAGGTAACGCTGCCAGTATCTTCGGTTCCTTGCCTAAAGGGACTCCTTTTAATAATATATTTTAGTTATTAATTTTATGTTTTTAAGGTTTTTAAAACGAATTATAAAAGTTTGTTTCAAAAGTATTTTTATATCAAAATAAAAAATACGTGGAACGGAACTATAGAAGTACACCGGTCCTGAAGATTAGTGACGAAAAAAAAAATGTTTTTTACAATGTATGATCAGTTGGCTTTCTTTCTTTCTTTCTTTGGCGTAGGTACTGACCAACCGCGTCAAAATACTTATTATCAGACAAGAGTTATTGAGTTCAAATACAATGTCTGTGCTGTAAGAAGTACTTAACAATTTGAAAATGCCCACTGCAATAATAAAGTATAAAAAAGGATTTCTAATAATGTACTAATGGGATATTAATTATATATGCAACACTTTTTATATATTTTTTATTCCACATCGTTGATCACAATATCGTAGATAGTAGATACAATGAAATAAAATCCACAGTATGGGACAGAATCGTGTCCAAAATCCACAGCAAAATATCAGATGCGGCAGTCTTAGGCAAGCACTACTCAACAGTCGCAGAGAAAGATTTCGAAAGTCCAAATACAGTCCAAGTCACATAAAAAAACAAATCTCAGAAAAACACAATATGCCGATTGAAATCTTTGCAATATGCATGCACCTAAGCACAAACAATGTTATATAAATAACAATAATTCGATGACAAGCATGACAGTGACAGTTATAGTTTTTTTTCGTTAGAATTGTCGCCATACTCTTTTTGTATTGTGGAGATTATTTAATATGGTTTCAGTATAATATTGAAAAATAATGTTTCCGATATTTTTGATAGATAATTAAATACAGGTCAAACGTAAAGCGATGCAAAACATACGAACAAAATATTTAAAGTTGATTTCATCACTAAAATCACTTAAAATGAATGGCTCAAAAGCCATCATGGCCAAGCCACAATAAAAATAAAAAACAAATAGTCAATTGTGTTTCCCTTTTTTCAAGTTTTTAATTCCAGACTTATACAACCCTCCTCAATTATTTAATAAATCTTTTGAGATTATTTTATTAACATTTCTGATAATGACATCTATAGACGCTATAGATTTACTTCAACAAATATTTCGCCATTGTCCTTTGGTGATAGTGTGTCATCACAGAATACCAAATTGAATTTAACAAGTCTATATCTAATTTTAGTTATTTTTAGATATAAGTTGGCACGCCAGAATTGGGCCTACTGACGCATTATTTAAAACTTTAACATGCTATAATAATATCATTGTTTTATGAGGGTAGTTATGAAAAATTAAAGCACAGATAGCATTTTTATTTCATACAGACTAGGTGTGCAAAATTTTAATCAATGCTATGCACTTTTGGATGATCTACCACGACGATGAAGTCCTCCCTTGATGATACAAGCTTTGAAACGAAATTTTGAATTTTATAAATTTTATGTAGCAGGCTTAGTGTACATCTATTAAATAATGTGTATGGAAAACTACTGTCCAAATTTCATCATTCTAGGTCCAGCCGTTACGGCTGTGCGTTGACGAGTATGTATGTCAGTGTATCGTTTTCTCTGTTTATCAGTATAGATTTGTTCAATAATTATTACAAAACATTTATATTCTGTTAATTCTTGAGTAAAAGTATAAATATCTCTTAGAAAAAAAAGTTTTCTCCTCATAATATAATAGTGCATAATATTCAAAATACTAATGAACGTTTATTTAATTCTCATGAAAAGGTTACGTTACGTTTTTTTTACCCTACGATTTTTTTAACATTGCCTTAGCCAAAGTAACCTATTCGCTCTAGTCGTCTCATTTAGTTTTGCAAGAGATAAAGTTAATGAGATGTAAATCCTCGATAACAAACATAATGACGTCATCCACATCATAATAGATTTGCATTATCAGGGCTTCTAAACACTCTGGAAATGCACAAGCGGGAAACGGTAACCGTAATCATTGCTGCTACGGAGTTACTTTTGTATTTGTTATTCCCATTCATTAATTTATTTAAAAGGCTAACCAACAAAAACATTTATACCTATGACTTATAACAATGTTATAAAAATATTCTCAGAATAATACCCTTTAAACTAAAGCACAAGGCTTATTTAACACAAAAGAAATGAATCTTAAAATTACAATATTATAATTCCATAAAATAAAACATGATTAGAAAAGTCAAATGTACCTACATTATGAATTACAAATATAATCTTAAATAAAGAAAATCGGCTTAGCCCATAGGCTTTTATGGCTTAGCTTCTATGTGGAGAAAGACAGGGGGCCCAATGATGGCACCACATTAACTGTATTAACATATTGGAAACCTCAGAATAATAACTTTATATTCTCAGTTGGAAATTGACCTCTTTATCAAGGAGTAAGCAACTGTCAAACAAAATTATTTCCTTCTACAACCAAGTGCCACTTATCTGTGTAAAGCTATGTGGTATTTATTTTGCTGCCCAATACTGTCCAAAAACTGAGTGTAATGACTTTATTATAGTTATAAGTCTATGGATTTTATAGACGACTGACAAAATATCTCTTATCTATTAGGCAAGTCCGTCCGTCCGTGGTGCTGTTTCAGCGGCCAAACCGTAAGAGATAGATATAGAGAATGTTTAAGTTATAAGTTAAGAATAGTCTGATAAGACTACAAACCGGATGTGAGTAACGTAGCACTTCCGGTTTTCGAGAAATCACGTGATTTCTATTTCAAACGAAACCACACAAAATCTCCGAAGTTCTCAATTAATTAAATACCTTTTTTTTTTTTTGGTGAACATTTGGTTCACAGGTTTGCTAGTTGAGTTATAATAGGGTGATTATTCGAATCGATGAGCTATATATAAGTAGTTATTTTTATTTGCATGGTGACCCTGATTTGCGTCCCGGCCGGTTTTGCCCGGGTAAATTTTATTTTAACCCGATAAAAAATGGCCTATATGTTACTCGGGGAAAATGTAGCTCTCTTCGATTGGCCTGCCAGCGTGTCCAGCTGTGATGGTTGAAGTTAAGCAACTTTCGCAGTGGTCGGTCATTGGATAGGTGATCAAAAATTTACTATATCCAGCTCCTCCGTTCTTCAGAAGGCACGTTAAGCCGTTGGTCCCGGCTGCATCTGCAGTCGTTAGCACCCACCAAATCGCACTGGGCTCTCGTGGTGGGTCATGGCTCAATCTTCCTATTCCATCCATAGGGAAGGCCTGTACTCCAGCACCAGCAGTGGTGACTTTAATGATGATAAATGAAGCTTTCGAAGAAGAAATCGGTCGAGTAGTTTTGAGTTTATTCGTTATAAAAACAAAAATATTTTCCTCTTTAGATTACCACAGTGTAGAAACTTAGGAAAATACTTAAATAGACCATGATAATAGGTACTATTAAAAAATATAAAATATTACATACCTATCAAGGACTACCTCATCTGGTATGTACGCCGGCTGGTTTTCAAGGTGACGTCTAATCAGAGGTCTTGGGTTCGAATCCCGTAAGGGCAAATGTTTGTATAATATGAATACGAGCATTTGTACATAAGTCATGGCTGTTTATATATATATGCATGTATATAAACAGCCACGATATATATATATATATATATATATATATATATAGAGACTAGGCTAATTCTTGCGAGTGTAAGAAATATTTATTATTTAGGCACACGCAAAATAAACTTCTGCTGGTTGTAAAACGTGTTAGTTAATACATAGGAAGAAGAAAACTAATAATTTATCATCAACAGTTGCTAAACTCTGAACAGAAATAGGGATAAAAGTCACATTTTTAATGGAAATATCACATTCATTTTCATCATCATTCATAATCCAAACAGCAAAAATGTGTACAAAATCAATGTTAATCCTCATGTGGCTAAGCCTAGTACTTGCAGGCGATTCTTGGCGGAAACCTGGCTGTCATCGAATAGGTTCAGATATTTTATTTAAAATGAAAAACATTAAGTATTTTCTAATAAGTAATAGTAACTTTGGATGTAATGGTTTAAAGAAAAAATCCTAATAATTATTTTTTAATAGGTCACACAAGAAATATAAGCATACCGGACTGCGTAGAATTCAAAATCACCACTAATGCCTGCCGAGGTTTTTGTGAATCATGGTCACTTCCTAGTATCATGCTAGGCTTCAAACGTCACCCAGTCACTTCATTGGGTCAGTGCTGCAACATCATGGATTCTGAAGATGTAAGTTATATCTACAGACAGCGTTTTTAATTCTGGATATTACATATACTTGTACGAGACGATAACGCTTCCATGTCCCTGACGCTGTTTATGTCGTCACCTAATTGGAATATATAAATATTGCCAACACTGTATTACAAGCCTTGTCCCAAAGTATAGTTTGTGTTATGGGATACTAGGGTAACAGATTGAATCGGAGGAGTGGGTGGGACGACTTGGGAGGCGTCCGCCTCCTTCTGCGTCGCACTTAAACAGCGTAGAGGGTATTCGCAGGATTTTTTAGCGGATAGTATGCCGTAAGCTCTCGTAAGCCGCGCGGACTGCTTAACGGCTTATTCGTTTCGCACCCGTGAGACTTGCGAGAGGCCAGGTGTGAGGTCCGTTCGTTGGTGTGCCACTTAAGGGCGCCAACGTCTGTAAATAGAGGTTTTACCTGCGTATTATAAAAAGGGTAACAGATAGAAATATAAGTAGTTATAAATAACCATAATTTACTAACATAAAAGAGCCACGACTTAAATACGTATCCGTGTTAAATACTATTGCTTAGAATTAATCAAACAAAGGTCCCGCCTTCTTAGTCCTAGGGCAACCCACCCCTGGTAGCGGCACGCTATAATGGCCGTTTTGACGTTTGTGCGCCCATGAAGTTTTATATACGAAATTATGTTTAAATTAGAAAAAAATCTTCGTTGTCATTAGAGTCATTAATTTTAGGTCGCAGCGCGAGTGGCTCCCACTTTCGGCAGTGTTACCCGAAAGATGTACGTCTGTTGTCAAATCAGAACTTGAAGTATGGAAAGCAGTTGTGACTATCACCTCCCCTACTCCATAATCTGCTTTGGAATGCTTATATAAGTGCGATCAAAAATTATATAAAAATATTTATACGTTGTACAAATATTGTCTACCTTATCTGTTTTCACTGCTACACCAGAAAGGACGTTTTCAAGCCTAAGGAGACTTAAAAACTACTTGCGGAACACAACCAGTAAAAACAGACTGAACTGCTTGGCTCTCGATGAATGAATATAAATATTTACTATGGAATAGAAATTGATGTGAATGAAGAAGTGGATATATTTAAAAAGAAAAACAGAAGATTAATTCTGCTGTAATCAAATGAACCTTCTGTTTCTTTTCAGGGTTCCGTTCCTTAAAAGGAAAAAATGGAACCCTTATAGGATCACTTTGTTGTCCGTCCGCCCGTCCGTCCGTCGGTCAAGACCATTTTTCTCAGGAACGCGTGGAGATACTAAACTGAAATTCATATCTAATACTCATGTCTACTGTCCCTTGGAGCTATGAAAAAATCAAACTTCTGAGCCAAAGCAATCAAAAGATACAGCCGATTATGCCGCAAATTTCTGAAAATTTTCGAATCTCGCACGGGAATCATAACCTACAGAGTACCTCCCGTGAACTTAGAATCTTGAAATTTGGTACGAAATAACGTCTTATAGTACAGATAAAGGAAAAATTGAGAAAACCGTAAATTTTTAGTTACATAATATAATAAAAATACACTTCTGGACACATCTATTGGCCCACCTTAGAGTTTAGGTTTCGATGGCCCCTACCGAAATATGATTGCTAGATTGAACAAAAACTGTTGATGCAGTTTTTAACCTGATACATTTTACCATCTTTTTCGATCGTATTGTTTTAAATTTGAATTCAGAATACCATACGACATGGAGCTACGCCTAACAAGTCGGATATGCGCCTTGTTAAAGGCAATTGATTTTTGAATAAAAAACATGTTTTATCAAATAAAGGTTTAATTTAATAACGCGTGTTGCCTCCATGGGCATCTACCACAGCTCTCATACGATTAGGCATAGAATTTATCAACCGCTCTGTGAAATTTTGAGGGATCATCTCCCATTCCTCTTCTATGGCAGTTTTCAACTCCTGCATCGTCTGGGCAACTGGCTGACGAGCCCTAACACGTCTTTTTAGCTCGTCCCACATGTGCTCAATGGGGTTCACGTCTGGGCTTCTGGCTGGTCAGTCCATAACTGTGATGTTCACATCCCGAAGATATTCCCTGACGATGCCGGCCGCATAGGATCTTGCATTATCATGCATAAAAAGGAAATTTGGGCCCACATAGTCCGCCTATGGTATCACGTGAGGTTCTAAGCACTCACGAATGTACCTTTCAGCATTTAATGTTGGCAGCCGTGGTCCTGTAACAACCTCAAGTTGAGTTTTGCCGCTCGCGGATATACCGCCCCAGACAGTCCATGAGCCACCGCCATAAGCAACCCTCTCTTCAAAGCAGCATTGTGCGAAACGCTCTCCCTTACGTCGGTAGACCTTCTTCCTTCCATCATTGCCATGTAACACAATTATAGACTCATCAGAAAAGAGTACACGGCTCCAATCTTGCTGTGTCCGATTTAAATGACTGCGTGCGAAATGAAGGCGCGCTGTTCGGTGGGCTCGCGTTAGTTTGGGCCCATTAGCTGGCTTGTGTGGTACCATATCGCGTTCTTTTAACCTTCTCCGAACAGTTCGAGCGCTCACAGATACTCCGTGGAAGTCGCGAATTTGTTTTTGTATCTCAATGGAGGTAAGATGACGATTTCTCAAGCTGGTCGTCACGATGAATCGGTCCTGCCTTTCAGTTGTGACCCGAGATCGTGGCCTTCCTTGGCGACGAACAAAGCCGCCAGTCTCTAGGTACCTCCGATAAACATTTCGGACCGCAGATCGACTTAAATTTAAGTTGAGCACTCACGTTTCTTTGGCTGTGTCCGGCCTGAATAAGTGCCACACCTTGGGCGGAGACTTCAGGTAAAGTATCCATAGATTATTGATAGAACCTAACCTTAATGTTAAGAATAAGTAATGTTTGTTGCAAAACCAAAATATCAATCACCTTTTCAAGAATTAAATCCAAGTAAACCAATAAAACCAAGTTTTCTTAGTATTCGATTGTTTGATATCAACAAACAGGCTCCAAATTGTCTTTCGTTTCTTTAAATTCTGTGTTCGAAATTCAAAAAAAGGCTATTGAATGAAATTGTGAATGTGCCAGGTTCAAAACTGCATAAAAACTTTTTGCTCGACCTAACATAAAATTTTAGCTAGGACCAAACGAAACTGAAAATACAAGGTGGACCAATAGATGTGTCCAGAAGTGTATTTTTGAAAATTTTAAAGTTACTACCTCTTTTCTCATGAGCGCGTAGAGGTATTAAATTGAGTTTGTACGGAACCCTCGGTGCGCGGGTCCGACTCGCACTGGGCCGGTTTTTTTTTACATATTTCATATTTTTCATTTACTGAATATAAAGGTCATTGCATGCACTTTCAGTAATTTTATTTTCTTGAACCCCCCCCCCGATACTCAAACCTGGCTATGCCTGTGAATTACAGTATGTACTTATGAATAGGGGACTTGCACATATAAAATGGCGGGAATCTCATGGGAAGCACTTGGGTTTTTATGAAATAGATCAAAGAAATCACCACTGATATTTTCCACGAGTGCGACACCATCATTAGTAACATAAAATATCTTAAGCCTTAAAGAAAACCAAACGACTCTTCAAGCACGTAGCCGGGATAGTTAAGGTAGCCTGTGTCAGCAGGCGGAAGTATTTGTGTCTCCGTCAGGAACAACAATGCTGGCCGTGCTGTCTCAAGATGGTGGTGGACAGCATTGAGGTTAGAGTGGAGTCCGCATATGTTGCAGAACTCGACCTCAAACAGCGTTGAAGGCGCGGGGGTGTGCACCGCTGTACGTCCAAACTTTGTTTTGAGAGCTGCCATTATGGAAGTGATAAAGATACGTGAAACGAGTGGACGTTATCGCGACAAGACCGGGCAAATTAGGGAGGTATGTTTCCCCTAATAATTGCCTGCAGAGGATATACGCCGACCCGCCGGACGGAAAGGCCCCCGCACCCCCCCGGAAGTGGCCGCCGGGACCCCACGCCCTGGTCACCAACCGGCACGATGGTCCACCCCGAGATTATGCGTGACATGATGGGGCAGCCTCACGAACTGGTTAGGAACGCTCGGGCCCCTGTACTGTGCCACGGGCGGCCAGCGGGACAGCCGTTTCTACGGGTCTCCCTGGCCGGCGGGTCGATGCAGTCCTCCCGGCATCGGTTCGACGGATGCCTTGCCCTGTACCGAATCCGTCGCGATAACCTACACTCGAGCCCTGGTTGTACGCTGGCTGACCCCGAAACGCGCGAGAATCACTTCACGGGTTTTTCACCATGCGCACGGTGGTAACAAACAAGGCGGGTGTTAGGCACCCTACCACCAGCAGAGCGGATGGAAGCTCCGATATCCCTTAGTCGCCTCTTACGACACCCACGGGAAGAGAAGGGGCGGTGAGTTGTATTCTTTCTCCGTCACCGCACGGATAGTGATTTAATTCAAGTTTGAGTTTAGAAGAAAGATTTGTGTATGCTGTAAAAAAGATTTCGATAGTAGAAAAAACTTTAGTTTTATGATTCAGACAGTAATGACGAAAATTATAATATTTATTAATCAAATTTAATTTTTGGTTATGGTAGGTAAATACCAGTGTCACTTCATTATTGGGTAGGAATATCATGAGAAGTTTTTTCTCATTCATACGGGGGTTCTAAAATCTCTAAGTAGTTAATGTTTAAATCTAAAGAAAAGTTTACTAGAGAAAAAAAATTGTGGATTACCTACAATGCGAAGAGATGGTGCTGCCTTGCAGCTTAAGGCTAGGAAAATTTCGACGCGGCGAAAAGGGCCGTGGTAGCATAATGGTCAGTGCATTCGCCCGGATAGCGAAGGGTGCGAGTTCGAGTCCCGTCCGCTGCCTGGTCCGCATGGATTTTTTTTCTAGTAAACTTTTCTTTAGATTTAAACATCTAGCAGTTAAATGCTTAAAAATAAATAAAAACGTAACTATAATTGCTATTTCTTCTTTCAAATGTTTAATACTTGAAAAAGTATACATTTGACATTGTGGATTACCTACAATGCGAAGAGATGGCGCTGCCCTGCAGCTTAAGGCTAGGAAAAAATTTCGACGCGGCGAAAAGGGCCGTGGTAGCATAATGGTCAGTGCATTCGCCCGGATAGCGAAGGGTGCGGGTTCGAGTCCCGTCCGCTGCCTGGTCCGCGTGGATTTTTTTTCTAGTAAACTTTTCTTTAGATTTAAACATCTAGCAGTTAAATGCTTAAAAATAAATAAAAACATAGTTAATGTTTTTTAATGAATAGTCTTATTATTAACTATATTTCGGATTCAATTTCCTATAAAATAACTAATAAAAATATTAAGTTTAATTTTAGTATAATTTAATATAAACACTAAGTATGATTGCAACATAACGTACTTTTCTCATAAATTGATTATTTGATTTATGTTTAATAAAAAATCATCAAATCGCTCTTTCTGTTTCAGGTACCAGTGAAGGTGCTTTGTTTAGACGGTGAAAGAAATTTAGTGTTTAAATCAGCCCTCTCTTGTGCTTGTTACCATTGTCAAAAAGAATAGGGAGATTGGAGCCATCTATGACATACATATATCAGTACAATGCAGACTTTCTACAAAATAACATGGTGTGTCGGCGGCGGCAGACACCGGGGGTGCGGTACAACGCGGGCCGGATATATTACTATTTTGAGTAAATATCCCAGTGTCTACTCTAATTTTACTTTTTGGTTAAAGTATTACTATTAGGTAGCTACCTTAAACAAAAAAAAATCCTAAAACTCATATGTTAAGTAGGTACACTATATTATATTAGATTACATTAAGACGAACAAAATATGCAACATGTGGGTAGATTAAAATTAAATATAAGTAAGAATGTACATAATGTTTATAACGTATGCAGATCATTAAAATCCAAAACATGAGTCGAGCTTGAAAATATTGTTTTATTCAATTTATTTTTATCTCAGATGATAGTCTTCACATAAAACTATATTTATACACGTAGATTATTGCATGAAACTTCTTATAGTAATATAAGTTATTTTCGGGATTGTTACCATGTACCTTGTTTTTAGCGAGTTTCCGATATTTCGGCACTGTTGCAAGCGCCATGATCACGGAGTAACTGTAACAAGGTACATGGTAACAATCCCGTAAATAACTTATATTACTATAATGTTAGTGACCATGAAAGTTTAAAACAATATATGAAACTTCTTATCGACTTCAAATATACTCACTCGAAATTATTTCGACTCGAGAAGAGTTTCGAGTGAATATTGATAATATGAACAGTGGTAAGAATATCGAACGCAATAAAAGACTTCGTCGGAGGGTAGACCGATATGTCTGCCAATAATAGCCTACCCACAATTACTTCAGTTACTCCGTGATCATGGTGATAATGTAAGTGTCCATAAAAGTTTAAAACAATATATAATTATGGATATTTTTGGAAGCTGCGATCGTTTTAACTACATTTACGATATACATGACTGACTATACCCTGTCGTTTCTGGAAGAGTTCTCTCTTCCCCGAATTAATTTTAAAAGGGCAGACTATTTAAAAATCATCAATCACTGGCAAGCAATAAACTGGAAATGTTTATTGAAATTTCAGAAAACTGAGAATGCAGCACAAAAGCTTTTTACAATATTATAAATATTACGATAGAAAAATTTGTTTTGATAAAATAACCAATATGAATCACAAGTATCCAAAATGATTTAGTCCCGCTTTAGTTAAGATTAAAAACAAAAACTAAAATTCATAAAAGTTGAAAGAACAATTTTATATAGAATACTACGAATTTACACTGTCAAAAAAAAAGACAACACAAAGTTCAAGAAGTTATAAAAACTACATTTATATGTCTGAAGAATCCATTTGACACAGTCCCAAGGTCTTCTGGTCCTACATTAAGTCCATTCGAGGCAAATCAAACTATCCGAAAAACTTATTTCTAGACGACACTTGTTACTCTGATGGCAAGGATATGCAATGCTTTCAATTCATTTTTACAGTGTTTTTCATATTCCCTCTACTGTAAATACCTTTAAGTTAAAGAACAGTTCCGAATCAATGTCAATACTCAATATGAGGTCAGATTTGGTTGAAAAAGCCTTAAAGTCCTTGGACATTACTAAAGGAGCTGAAGCTGAAGTGATGATATACCTACCTCCTTTCTTTTAGGCGAGATGTTCTAAAGTTTTGGCTCAACCTGTCACGTCTCTCATCTTTTTATTTAGCTCTCAAAGAGGTACAGTTCCTGATAAATATGGAAAAAGCGCACAATGCCTATTCATAAAAAGGATCAAAAACTGAAATAACAAACTATCGTGGTATCTCTATTCTTTGCACAGTTGGTAAAAGGTATTTGAGATGTTAATCTATAACGCTATCTAACCGATCATATGTAAAGGACAGTCTGACAGTCAGCATGGTTTCATAAATAAACTATCCACAATGACGAACTTCGTCTGCTTCTCTGAATATGTTTTCACGAATATGGATAAAGGTGGTCTGATTGACGTGGTCTACGCGTATTTTGAAAAAAGCTTTCGACCGGGTAGACCACGTCATTCTGCTACAAAAGCTGCAGGCTCTAATAATTCACGAGGACCTGTTACGATGGATCAAACCCTATTTATGTAACCGTTCCCAAGCTGTGGTATTGGATGGTTTGAAATCCGATTACATAAACGTTTTAACCGGTGTTCTTCAGGGCCTAACCCAAATCCATTGTTTTACGATTTTTCTTCCTGTATTGCTGGCAGGAGACTTTCGTCAAACTTTACCAGTAGTTCCAAGGGGAACACGTGCCGATGAGATAACAGTGTATCTTAAAAGATCATAATTTTGGCTCTTAGTCAAAAAATATGGGAGTCCACCTTGGAGGTGTTGTTTACACTAGCCATTTTTGGGATCTTTTGCAAATACTGTAAACTATTTTTTTTTTTGTAAAGCATGTAACTGCTTGATGTCTAAATCTAAAGAAAATATAATTAGAAAAAATTCCACGCGGACCAGGCAGCAGACGGGACTTGAATCCGCACCCTTCGCAATGCGGGCGAATGCACTGACCAATTATGCTACCGCGGCCCTCACGGACCGCTTCGAAATTCCTCTAGCCATTCTTAAGCTACAAGGCAGCGCCATCTCTTCGGATTATAGGTAACCCACAATGTCAAATGAATACTTTTACAAGTATTAAACATTTGAAAGAAGAAATAGCAATTACAGTTATATTTTTTTATGTTATGTCCCGTCTGCTGACTGGTCCGCGTGGAATTTATTCTAGTTATATTTTCTTTATATTTAAAGATGACTTATAATTAAAGGACATCGACGAAATTGGCCCTAGCATGCCCAAAAGAATATCCTTCACTATTATTTTTCTATTATTTTTTTAACTTATTAGCAATTAATCATAGTTAACGGACAAGCTGTTTAAAAAAATAAAATATAAAAGTTCTGTTACTAGATACTACAGTATGTTCATCCAACTTGTCCTATTTGGTAAACAACATGGCACTCCTTTTTATTGAAAATACAGAATTAAAAATCAACTGATAACCGGATTCAATAGGTTTCAGTCTATAATAACGATTTATTTTAATAGTTTATTGACTTGTTAATATTTTATTTTTAAATGGGTGATTTTGTTAAAAAGTTGTGCCAAGATTGTTTACCTTAATAAATGCAATATAGGCGACCAAAGGTATTTGTCAACATAAAAAGCATAAAAATAGAATTTAGTTAATCATAATTATTACCAATATTTATAAAAAGATTATTTCTGAAATTATGTTAAGATAGTTTATACTCCCATCCCATGTAATATCTGTTTATTTTTATGAAAATCATAATGATAACCAGGTACATACCTAATTATCGTTAGTAAAATATAGAAACAGGTAAATGGAAAGACTTTGAACATTTCATTTGAAAAGAAATCTATTATTACAACAGGTAGGTATAGGTATCATAGGTGTGCTGCCAGGTATAGAAACAGGTAAATGGAAAGACTTTGAACATTTCATTTGAAAAGAAATCTATTATTACAACAGGTAGGTATAGGTATCATAGGTGTCATCACTGCCAGCACTCATTATCAATATGAATATAAGCATTTATTATTTTTATTATTAATGGCATTTTATGTTCATTTAATGAATATTATTTAAGTGCTTACATAGAGGTAAACACTAAACCTATTCAGAATATATAAAGTGTACATCTTTGACGATTAAGTATAATAATTATAACCTCAAAATCTAATACATTCTGTAGTAGGCCATGGTTCCTCAAGTTTTCCGTATCTCAACAAATGCCTAATTAAAGTTTATGAATGATTTCGAACACAACTAGCATTTTCTCATTGCTGTGCGTTCTAGGGCATTCAATGTATGGGGAACGAGCAATGTCCTTTCCGCATGGCCCATGTATCATATTAGACTTTACTATTACGAACCGCGCGTTAAAATTCATCCATATAAAACTGCGACACACTCAATTGGGTTTTGAAATTTTTTTTTCTTTGTTAAA
Source organism: Chilo suppressalis (assembly GCA_902850365.2). Taxonomy (NCBI): domain Eukaryota; kingdom Metazoa; phylum Arthropoda; class Insecta; order Lepidoptera; family Crambidae; genus Chilo; species Chilo suppressalis. Next base: position 17,313,010 of record OU963900.1, read on the forward strand.
TGGAAAGATTATATATAAGTTTCATAACATTTTTTTTTTGCGATATTTCAAAAGCGATTTTTGCAAAATAAAAATTGAATCCAGTACAGAAGACCCGCTGACAGCTCCCGAACAAACCCGAGCGCGTGTGACGTCATAATGTTAGTTTTCACTCAATGCAGTATACAGAGCCATAATAAGTACAGTGTTTTTTGATCTTTTTAATTTTGTTATTGTTATTGTTAAATACTCAAATATATAGGGTGAAATTGAATGTTTTAATGAAACTTCGTGAGATTGTTGGGTTACGTGAAAAGAGTATGCCTGATTTTTTTCGGATTTTTTTGAAGTATTTTTTTTTCATGTTTTTATTTATAATTTGTGTATTTTTATGTCCTTTCCTCCTTTTGAGTAGTTATTCATTTTAAACAAACAAACTTACATATCCAGTGAAAAATAACTAATAAATAAGTACTTCAAAAAAATCGAAAAACATTAAAATTCCACGGCGGGTCAACGACCGACCGCGCCCGCCAGCTGTTGAGTGAGTACGTACCTCTACACAGAGTTCAGTTGACTCCTTTGATTCCACACAATACAATAAAGTCGTCTTAGATGCCTTTATTGAAATAATAAGCACAAATGTCATCTTCTCTTAAGCGGAGAAAAACTTTAAAAGTTAATAATAATTTTGTCACGATTAGAAATAGGCAAATGTTAAACAAAAAGAAATACTTATTGCAGTTCAATACTTGGGTGAAATTTATAACCCGGTATTCAAAAGTACTTACGAGACCGATGTACCTATTAATTTTTTTCACTTAAACTTCCCGTATACACTTTGTAAACACAATCAATCACCAAACCTACTTTCGTAAAGCCTTGTGGCTCTGCTGAGTATACCGTGACACTACAATAACAACACACCATATCCAACTTCTTATATTGAGGCCACAGAACAAGAAGTCACAAATTTAAAAGATACGCACGCGCGGTGGATAAACTTGACACTGCGCTCGCTCACTGCGCTTTGCATCGCGCATAGGTAGGTATTCAACCGATTCAACGGCGGGAGCGGTCATTGCTCCCGACCGCTCGTCTTCTGTTTTTACGTTTTTTTAGTAGTGCTAATTAGTTGTTTTTTACTTACTTTGTATGCGTGTTTAAAAAGAATAATTATTAAGTACCCAAAAGGAGATTAAAATATAACAAAAAAAAACGAAATTTTATTTTAAATCATTTTTAAAAAATCCGAAAAAATTCAGAGATACTCTATATACGTAACCCAATAATCCCACGAAGTTTCATTGAAACATTCAATTTCACCCTGTATATTGAAAATGTCGAACCTCAAAAGTTATCGTTCTTGTTTTGTACCATTATGTACAAATACCACAAAAACAACTCCAGACAAAATGTTTTTAAATGTTCTGCAAGATGAAAAACGTCGAAACAAATGGTTTCAAGCAGCGCACCGAGATAATCCCAAAACAAAATCAATTTTTTTTGTTATGAAGATCATTTCAATGTAAGTATTTCATAACACCATTGTTAATAATAATTATTTATCTAAGTGCATAAATAAAAAATAAGTAGAGTTCAGTGAGTTAATTTTTTTTAACTTGACTCCAAATCATAACCTTTAAAATCATAGAATTAAAAAGTTTTTTATTGATATTTTAAAGTGCTTAAATAATAAATTCATGTATTTTTATCTAATGATTGGGATTAATTTGATATTTTATAATTTTATAACTTTGTGGGTTATGTATTAGATTATTTTTGTTAGTTTTTTATATTTTATAACTGTACCAATGCCTGATAATCGAGATTTTTTCCAATAACAAGCTACTTCAGTTGGTGTCGGGTCTTCACTTCTGCGATGGGTCCACATAAGTAATGCTAATGTTTAACATGTAATGCATGTTTGCAACCACCTGTACACACAATATAAAAGATTATTATTGTTTGTAACATCAAAAAACTTGAGTTTATTTCAAGTATAAATTACCTGCTGAAGCTGCGCAGTCATAGTGTCGCGACCCTCTTGGGGGTGGGGCTGCCACATGCAGCCCATATCCGTGATACAAACGTATCCATCGGATCGCGAGATTGTAGACGATAGACACGTGATAAAGGGAGAATCGAGTGACAAAGGGTGGTGACTTACCACAGATTATATTGTATATACCTTCAATGACCAGCGAATGTCCGTCAATGCCTCTCTACACTTTCTTACTCCATCTGTAAGTATAAATAAAGTTATGACACCACTGCGTGGTGGTGGCCACTAAGTCCCGGAGTCACACCATCACAACGGTATGATTCCAGGATTCATAGAACACATAAATATTGTCATAAATGAGTATCAAGATTATCTATAGGCCTACGTTAGCTGTCTAAACGATGCGGAGATTTCCTAACATGACTTTCTGCCATGTCCTACGCTCCTGCAGAGCGGTGTGAGCATGAGAGCCAAGACTGTCGCCTGCTCCCCACGCAACCCGTGCATGCGTGCGCCCACATGCACGAGCCGCGTCGCACACTTATATGGCACTTCTATGAAACGTCTTCCATCTGGCTCAGCCACTATTCCAGCTCCGTCCAGACATAGCGCTACGCATGCTATAACTCTCTCTTGTGATCTTTCGGTAGGGTACCCTAGGACTTGCCTCCTGCAGAATCACAAGCCCTCATATTATTATATTGTTAGAATTATGTCAATACACAGGCGTTTCACGCCCTTACGCCGCCGGCCCTTTTGCCGTATGAGAGAGCATCCAGTTACTGTGCTGGTATAGGGTACGGTCACAGTGCACGCAGGTTCTCAGGGTGGCCATAGTGGCAACGGGCATCCTGCGTAAACTACACTGTTTATTTCTCGCACTTGTTTTCTGAATCTGAATCTGATTCTGAATCTGCGTGCACTGTGGCCGTACCCATACACAGGTACATAGGTTAATATCAAGTGCGCAGGTAAGCGCTTATTTTCATGAGATGCAATCATTCATTTATGTGAACTATTCTACTACTTAGCTTTCGTTATGTTCCGTTGGTTCTCGAGCTCGAAGATAGGCACGTATCAGGTAGGCACATTTTCATTGGCACATAACAGTTATTAAATACAGGTACAAGGTAATCACAGTATGTTAGTTAAAATAGCACAACCAAAGAGTAAAGTAAGTATACCAAAGGAGCACAACAAACAAAAAGAGAAAAAAAGGCGGCTTACTTGACATTGACATTAGAATTATAGCGGCAATTGATATGTGCTGCCACCTCAAACATTTTTTTTTTTTATTAATATGTTTTACGGCTCTGGATTCTAGTCCTTTTTAAGCCAAACGTTGAACATGTCAAAAACAAAGTAAACAAAACAAATGTCATTGAGTTTATCACATCACATCATAATTTTCACTTCCACAGTAAACTCTTTCTCTTCCTTGTTATATTTTGTCTACAGTATTTACGATGAATTTGAATAGTGGCTTGAAGTACTTGAGATCGTTAAGTAAGTCTTGCAACGTATTAGGGACGACCTTATCGATTGCTTCAAGTTCAGCAACAAGTATTAGACGCTGTAGTCCGTACCGTCTACATTCAAAAATTATGTGCTGTAGGTCTTCATTTTCTTGGCAATGGGGACACTTTGGATCATCTGTCATCTTCAGTCTATGCAGGTGAGTGCGAAATTGCCCATGACCAAATCTCAGCCTGTTTATTGTAGTAACGAATTTCCTAGATTGCACCATTTTGTTATTCCACCAAGGTTGGGCGGGCGGGCTTCCTTGGATCTTTTGATACCACTGTCCTTTTTCTTTGCTAATTTCATCCCAATGTTTTCTCCACAGTAATGCCAGGTTATGATGACACAGGGCTTTAAAATCTGTAAATGGAACCTTCATAGACAAAGAGTGGTCTTCACTTGGTGTACTTCGTGCAGCTTCGTCAACTCTTTCGTTACCAGTAATGCCACAATGCGCAGGTACCCACATAAATTGCACTCTCTTGCCAGATTCTTTTAGGTTATACAATAAATGCTTAATAAATAACACTAAATAATTTACATCATATCTATAACTATTTCTAAAGGATTTTAATACACTCTGAGAGTCAGAAAGAATAAGAAAATTATTGTTATGTTCTAAACCTAAGATATATAACAATGCCTGATAGATAGCATTACATTCCGCTGTATATATACTACAATCACTGGGAATCAATATGCACTTACTAAAATTTAACTGAACATCATAGTAAGCTGATGTTACTCTATCTTTAGACTTGGATCCATCAGTGTAAATTCTGTAAAAGGATTTGTTCTCTAAAAATTGCATTAATTCAGCATTGGTTCGAATTATGTCATCTTCTAAGATAAAGTTACAATTTAACAAGGCATTATAAGGAATTTGGTACAAAGGCCAAAGACTGTTTATATATAAATTTTCAAATGTCTTATGTATATGTACTGCTATTGCCACCAATTCTGGAGTATTACCAGATTTAAGTAGATCTGTGTTATGGTAAGAAACATTTTGCATATTCTTAAATCTCTCTAGGGGCAATAGTTTACCTACAATAAATGACATTTTAGATGATACATTTTTAATACAAAATCTTTCAGCTAATTTTAAACGACGAAGTATAAGAGGTGGGATGCAACTTTCAGCTTGCATTACATGAATAGGAGTAGAGCACATTGCACCTGTTATAATTCGAAGTGCCCTATTCTGAAGAATGTCTAGTTTTTTTAATAAACTTGTACCTGCATTCATGTAAGCTACAGAACTATAATCAAAGTGGCTTCTTATTAGGCTTTTATACAACATTGACAATATTTTTGGATCAGCTCCCCAATGTACACCTGCTAATGATCTAAGTATATTTAACCCATGTGTAGCAGACTTAATGATTTTGTCAAAATGGCTTTGAAAGTTTAATTTTGGATCCAAACATATACCAAGAAATTTGTGGGTTTGTACCCATGGTAGAGGACAATTATTATATATAATGTGACTATTAACAGGTATATCAATACATTTCTTAGAGAAAATCATAGCAGAACTTTTACTGCTACTTATTTCTAGTTTAAGTCTATTAAAATAATAATTATATATTTCAGATAATGCCTTATTTAGTTTATTTACAGCTATAATTACATTATTATTTACAGTATATACAACTAGGTCATCTGCAAATTGCAGAAAATGTACATTTTCCTCCTTCAAAAATTGCTTGAGTTGACAAGTATAAATATTATACAAAAGGGGAGAGATAGTGGCCCCCTGCATGGTACCTTTGTATACATATCTTGGACCATGAAGAATATTATTGTGCTTTATGTACATGAGCCTCTCATATAAGAAATTGTGTACCCATTTACAGAGTTTGCCCGGAATACCTACATCATGCAGTACTTGTACCATAACAGCTGGGTTAACGTTATCAAATGCACCCTTGATGTCAAGAAATGCACAGACTGTCACAGAATGTTGAAGAAATGAAGTTCTTATGTCTGATATCAATGAAGTAAAATTTTCAGAGGCACTGCGACCTTTGCGAAAACCAAACTGTTCTGCAGGTAATATATCGTTTTGTTCTATATAATAATCTAATCTGAGTTTTATAATGTTTTCAAATATCTTACCTATGCAAGAAGATAATGAGATGGGTCTATAGGAATCACTATCCTCTATTGGTTTATCAGGTTTCAATATTGGGATGACACATTGGGTTTTCCAAGAAGGTGGTATTATATCATGATTCCAAAGTAAATTGAATATTAGTAGTAGTTTCTTCTGTGCATTGATATGTAATTTTTTAATAAGGGTATATCTGATATCATCAAGACCAGGAGTGGTATCTTTTCTGGATTCTAAAGATGTTATAAACTCATGCCAAGAAAAAGGTTCTATAAGGAAGTAAGCTTTAGGACTGCCATTACTGGTAAAAGACGACTTTAAAGTATTTAAATTAATTTCTTTTTCAGGTGGAGTAACAGGTGCATATTTATTGAAAAAGGAAGGAATCCATTCTGAATTTTTTGGCTTCTTAGAACAAGAAATTCTTTTGAATCGTCTAATGTAATTCCATATAGTGCTAACTGGAGTGTATCTATTAAAGGATTCACATAATTCTAACCAGCTGTTCTTTTTCTTTTCACTAAGTAGTCTTTTTTTAAGGGCATCTGTTTTTTTATATTCTATATAATTTTCCAAAGTTGGATGAGACCTATAATAATTTAATGCACGTTTACTTTTGATCACAATTTCTTTACAGTTATCATCCCACCATGGAACAGGTTTCTTTATAAGATGCCGAGTGCTTTTTTTCAACTTGGGTACATGTTTGTTTTTTAATATATTTAAAATATTACAAAAGTCATTGTATATATTCAATGGATTATTCAGGTCAATAATGATATCAGAGAATGCAGATTCACTGTCATTACAAAAACTGTCCCAGTTAGCTTTGTTATAAAGAAACCGCTCAGTGGGTTCACCTATTTCATATTTTACTATTGAAATATGAATATCTATAACTGTTGGGTAATGATAGCTGCCCATAGGGTCTGAGTGTACACTCCAGTCACACAATGGAGCTAAAGAAGGACTTATACAAGAGACATCTATTGCTGAAGGATTTTGACCTATGCGGCCAACAGTGGTTGGAGAGCCAGAATTCAGAATGCAAAGATCACATTCATCAAATATATTGTAAATTTCGTTTCCTCGTCTGTTACACGAAAGGCAACCAAATGCTACGTGATGCGCATTAAAATCGCCAGAGACCAGTATTGGCTTATGAAGATCGTTAATAATCTTTTTCAATTTATTACATTGGAAGTTTGACCTCCCTTGTTTCCGAGGAGGACAATAAACACATAAAATAGACATATCACCATTACATGTATATACTGTAACAGCCACAGACTGAAGTTCTTCATAGAAAGGAATTGAAGGAACAGAGTACTTAAAAGAATCTTTGATTAAAATTGAAACTCCACCTCTGCCACCTACAGAGATTTTGTTGATTATATCATAATTCGGAATAGACAACCTACTACGTTCTGTTAACCAGGTTTCGTTCAATAAACAAATGTCGACATCATTTTCCTGCAGGAAATTGATGAGGAGTGGTTTTTTGTTAATAACTCCTTCAACATTATATTGAGATATTCGTATGTGACTTTTATCCATTATTGATCTTTTTTTAAAGTTTTAATAAGTATCTCTTGGATAACATTACTGGTTAAAGCTCTCTCATCGTTTCCTATGGCAACCAAAGCGCCAACAATAGCCTTACGAATAAAATCATTGTTAATTATTTCATCAATTATCTTTTCGTTTGATAATTTTTGCAAACTATCTTTTTCCGCTGCGCTGTTAGAAGTCAAAACGGTTGAGGGGACAGAATTGGAGTTCAGTGTTTTTTTCAATGGTAATGTTTTTTTTGTAATAGGTAATTTAGGAAATTTATTTTGATAATCAGTTGTTAAATTAGTATCATTTTTATTTTTATTAGATAATATAGCATTTGCATAAGATACTTTGTTCTTCTTTTCTTCCATTCTTTGTTTTTTGATTGGACAGTCTCTTGATATTGAAAGGTGTGGACCCTGACAATTCACACATTTAACAACTGTATTGTCTGGACATTGTGAGTAATGATGCTCTTCGGAACATATGGAGCATATTTGAATAGATTTGCATATCTTAGCGCCGTGATTAAATTTGAAGCATTTATAACATTGCAGCAAAGGTGCATTGTACTCGTGTACTCTAAAGCGAAACAAATCTAAGAAAACATGCTCCGGAAGTACATTTGAGAGAAAAGTTAGGCTTACAGTTTTAAAAACTTTGACAGTACCATTTTCCTTTTTAGAGAATCTGCGCACTGCAACTATTTCATAAGGAGAACTTAGTTTTTTGAATAACTCTTCGTTGCTGATGCTTGTGGGTACAAAACGCAGTATTCCTATGGTTTCCACCATAGCAGCTGGTATATATGCCCTGAATTTATGTTTGTTCAAAAATTCTTCGTTTTTTAAAAAATTATTGGCATTATTAGGCTGTGAGAACGTTACTGAAATTTTGGTCGGGTTAACTCTTCTTATATTAGATATGCCCTTAATTTCATTCTTGAAGAGATTGGTCGTGACGATAGGATTATTGTTACCCAACTTTTCATCCTCCTTACAGCTTTCGACGAAAACACTGTAATTAGCACTCACCGCATTTTCAGGAAACAACCTTTTGTATCCGCTTTTGATGAAAGGCTTATAAAAATCATCAGATGATCCTGGATCTACTTCGGTCCTATTTGGAGTTTTTCTTTTTTCAGTCCCGCCGGGCGGGTCGTGCCCGTCCGGCATGATGATACATTTATCTACACTTTTAAGGAATTATGAATACTATTTACAAAGATATATACAGAAAACAAACTTAAAATAAAACTTTTTGAAAAGAAAATCAAAAATCGCGCCTAGTGCGTTCAAAAGCCCGCCAAAAAGTCCCACCTCAAACATCGCGACTGGTGTTGCCGTCGCGACAATAATAATTATGCCATATCTTACTATATAACCCAACCAGATACACGACAAAGCCTGCCGACCATCCTGCGCTTGCACTTACTGAGTCACCTCAAAGCGGTTTACGGGTGTTGAAGGAGTTGCAGTTGCAAATAGTCGACTCGTCTTATTTCGTTGTGATTGTGCAGAAATGTATCGAAAAAATATTATGTAAAAAAACTGCACCATCTTGTACAAACATGCTTAGATAAATGAATCGGACTTGAATTATGTTTAGAACATGACAATTCTGAAAGGTCTATAGACTATCATATATAACCAATGATGTCGATTCTAGCATGATTCTGTAAAGCTAAACTTAAATTTGACAACAGTGCATCCTTTTCATTCTCTATACTGATGTTAAATTTAGTTTTAAGTTTAGAGAATCACGCTAGAATCGACACCATTATCGGGTTTTAATAATTAAAAACAATTTGTACAAAATATTTAAATGTGCGATTACATTATTTTTCTAAAAGTAATGGTGATAGTTTGTAATCTATTTATGAAACCAATATTATTTCAGGGACAATAAGGCAGAATAATTTGATACCTTCTTAATTATCATCTTACTAATTGTGGGTAAATCCCCGTTAAGCCATTAAAAAAGAAGAAGAAGAAGTACCGTCTTATTTTGGGTTTTTTTGAAGTTATACTTCAAAAAAACCCAAAATAAGATAAAATTTCACTCTCATCATTTTTTCATAACGCGCCTAAGCGTTATGAAAAAATGATGAGAGTGAAATTTTAAGATGCGCGCGCATCACTGTAACTCTAAATCTATAAACGTATATGTAGGTAAATCTATAAACGTATATGACTGGGTTGCTAGACTGTATAAAAATGGGTGCGTGTACTTATGTAGGCGCGTGAGAAGTTATCCTTCTTTGGCATCGTTCAAAATTAGTTTTTAATTGCATGCAAATAATGCAGGCCGCGCAGGTTTAATTTCACTTTATAAGTTCTTGGATTAACATCTGTTCCTATGATCTGACCTTTAACATTATCATTTTTACTTTCTCTGACAAATACATTCTGATTTACTTTGTATTCTTCTGCCTTTCCTCTGTTCTTTTTGTCATGATACAATTTATACTTATTTCTCTTGTCTAATAAATGTTCTCTTATGCTTTCATTATTTTGTTTGTTTTTAACCTCATTTGTAGGCAGACATGAATTTACCTGTCTTCCTAATAACAATTGATTTGGTGATGGAGTCTTATAATCTATTGGTGTGTTTCGGTATTCCATCAAGGCTAGGAAAGGATCTTTATTGTCATACAAACATTTTTTAAATATATTTTTCACCGTTTGAACATATCTTTCCGCCATTCCATTTGATCTCGGATAATATGGACTTGATGTAATATGTAGAAAGTTCCAACTTTTAACAAATTCTTTAAAAATCAAACTATTGTACTGTGATCCTTCATCCGTACATAGCTTTTCCGGAATACCCCACCGTGAAAACACTGTTTTCAGAGCTTTTACGTGACTTTCGGCACATTGATCTTTGAGTTCAATAACTTCTACATATTTAGTAAAGTAGTCAACAATTAACAAATATGTTTTATTTTGCAAAAAGAACATGTCTGCAGCAATTATTTGCCATGGTCTTTCTGGAAACTCTCTTAGCATCAAAGGTTCATGCATATGTGTTTTTTGAAAACGCAAACATGTTTCACAATTTGATATTTCATCTTTTAATTCTTTGTAAATAAACGGCCAGTACAAAATATTCTTAACTCTTGTTTTACATTTTTCATATCCTAAATGATTATAGTGAATTAATCTTAACATTTGTCTTCTTAAACTCTTTGGAACTAGTAGGGCTGTATTTTTAAATATCAAGTTGTCAGTAACATACAATTCGTCTTTAATAGAATAGTAAAATTTTAGATCGAATGGTATTTCCGAACAGTTAGGCCATCCTTTTTTTAAAAATTGCATTAATAATTTAAGCTGATCATCATTTTCCGTTTCTTTTTTGAATTGTACAAACATTTCTTTGCTAATATTTATACTGTTTATAATCATACACACATGTAGATCTACTTGTTTATCAATATCACTATTACATATATTATCATTTACATAGGTTCTTGATAAAGCATCGGCAACTAACAATTCTTTGCCTGGTTTATATTTTATTTCTAAGTTATAAGGTTGTAACCTAAGTCTTAATCTTTGTAATCTCAAAGGAGTTTCATTCATATTTTTCTGAAAAATATGTTCCAATGGTTTGTGATCCGACTCAACTATTATGCTTTTACCATAAACATACTGATGGAATTTTTCACAGGCATAAACTATAGCTAACATTTCCTTCTCAATTTGTGCCCATTTAGTTTGTGTTTCAGTCAATGCTTTTGATGCATACGCTACAGGCATATTGTTTTGCAACAATACTGCTCCTAAACCTGTACTACTGCTATCTACTGACAATGTTATTGGTAATTTTGGATTATAATACTTTAAAACTGTTTCTGAAGTAAGAAATTTTTTAAGTTTCTGGTAATCTTGTTTTTGTTTATCACCCCATATAAAAACCGAGTCTTTTTTAAGTAAATCACGAAACGAATGAGTAATATCCGAAGCATTTGGTATAAATTTTGTAATATATGTGATCATACCCAATATATTCTGTAATTGTTTTTTATCTTTTGGCTCTCCCATATCTAAAATAGCTCGAATTTTTTCTGGGTCTGGTTTTAAACCATCACTTGTTAAAATATGGCCCACATATTTTACTTGCTGCACTGCAAATTGGCATTTTTCTTTATTAAATTTCACACCTGCTTCTTGTGCTTTCGTCAGCACTCTCTCAAGTCTACTATTGTGTTGTTCCATACTTTCCCCCCAAATAATTAATTCATCGACATACAGTTGCACACCTTCTACATCTTTAAATATGTCTGAAAAGCATTTACTGAACACTTCTGGTGCCGAACTTAAACCAAATGGTAATCTTAAGTAGCAATAACGTCCTAAATGCCCTGCATTAAATGTTGTTAGCAGTTGGCTCTCTGGTGCTAAACTGATATGATAAAATCCTTTATGAGCATCAAGAACAGAAAAGAATTTAGCATTTGGCATTTTAGAAACTAATTCTTCAAAAGTAGGCATCAAATATCGTTCCCTAATTATAACTTTGTTCAAATTTTGAGGATCTAAACAGACACGTACCTTATTTTCACTATGGCTTACTATTACCATAGACGACACCCATTGAGTCGGTTCACAAACACGGCGAACAACACCAATTTTTTCCAGTCTATCCAATTCTTGTTTAACTTTATCCTGAAGACTAAATGGTAACTTTCTTGGTCTTTCTGCAACAGGAATAGCATTTTCTTGTATTTTAATCTCATAGGTATGATCAATTTTTCCTAAGCCTGTAAATAAATCATGAAATTTATTAACTATCTTATTAACATCACATTTTTCATTATTTTTAATAGTGTTGATACTATTAATAAGACCTAGTTGCACAGCTGACTCTAACCCAATAATACAAACAGTGTCAAAATTGACTACATAAAAACAGCATTTGATTTCCTTATTATTTGAAGCTATATTTCCTCTACACACTCCTTGGTACTCAATTACAGATCCATCAAAATTCTTTAATTTAGTTTTACATTTTTGAATAGTCAGTCCTAACTGTTTCGCAATGTTTAATGTAAGTATGTTTGCTTGAGACCCTGTGTCTATTTTAAATTTAATTTCTCTTATCTTGTTTACCATTAAATTAACATACCATTCTCTCTCCGATCCCAGGTTTAATATACCTACAAATAACTCATCTTCATCCATTTTATAGCGACGGGGGGATTAATGAGGGAAGAAATTTTGTTTTGGGGGAAACGAGTAACTTTTTATTATTACATTTTTATATAACAATAAAACCACTTCATAAACTTTTAATCTGTAAAAAGTAGCAATCGACAGTCATTCAACAGTCTCTCTTTCTCATTCAACGCGTGTGGTGTTTTCGCAGTGTAAACATGGAGGAGTTTTCTAATGAAGATCGATCGGAGAATATAGGGAACACTACCATTTCTTTCCCTAATTAAAAGTCGATAGGAAACGTTTCTTCCAATATTTTAGGATGGAAGTGGAAACGTTCTAACTACTACATTTTAAAAAAAATTGAACCTCACATGGTGAAGAATTAACATCAGTCTCTCCTTTTCATTCTGTATAGAAAATGGCAAGGATGCATTGTTGTCAAATTTAAGTTTAGATTTAGAGAATCGTGCCAGAATCGACACCAGTATGTGGCTAAAATATTTACTTTATTTTTGAAATAAATATATTTTTGTTGCTCTTTGCCTTATATTATAACTATAGTCTATTCACTTTGGGCTGAGACAAAATGTAAACAAACCATAAAATGGATACTTTTTAAGGTCACTTTTGGCAAAAGTAAATATTAAATACTATTTACATAGAAAATGCAGCGAAACATTAAGTTAATTATTTTAAAAGCTGGCACATACATATGAATAAGAAAATAAAATATTTTACATACATTTAACTTAAACCTACACATCATAAAATCGTATATTTTTATTTTGCGTAAAAAAGTATTTTAAAAACCTAAGTAGACAAGGAAAAAGACCTAAAAACACAAATATTCCCAAACTTAAGACGTATTATATTACGACAAAATTTAAGAGTCGCATGATATAAGTATTTTACGTTGAAGTGTTGTGTTTTGTAATCGGTTGGTTTACGCCAGCCATCTTTACTCTCCCGATCAACCTGTTGACGCGAGCGTGCATATTCAATCTTATTTGTTAAATTCTTGTTATTTCCTTGTTTTATTTGTTGAGTTAGTTGTTATTTTTTTTTACTGTTAAGTTTAAAGTTGTTAGTGATTGTTTTCTTGTTGAATTGACGTTTTCGTGGCTATAGTTATGAGTGGTGAACCTGGACCAAGCAGCTCTTGTACATTTTCTTCGCCGAAGAAAAAGCGTACAAAGAGTGGTCCATTGCGCTCCAACGAAAAGGAGGTCGTAATAAATGTTTTTAAACATGTCGAAGAAATCTGGCCAAAAGATTCCTATCCTTATAAAAGCGATATAATGAATAAATCCGCCGAAATACTGGGCTTATCACGAGCTACTGTTTACCGGTTGGTGAAGGAAAAGAAAAGTACCGGCCGTATCTCATCACCTCCGCCTCCGCCATCTAAACTATCTTTGGTTGATACATTGGACGATATGGATAAGGCTGCGATACGCCGTAAAGTCCACACATTTTTTTTTAATAAGGAGATGCCCACCGTTGACAAAGTATTGCACGCTGTGAACACAGATGAAACTTTGCCAAACTTTAAGAGGACCTCCTTTTTCAAGTTAATGAAAACATTGCAATTTAAATATGCGAAAAGAAGCCGAAAGAGTGGACTTATTGAAAGGGATGACATTATTTTATGGCGTATCAAATATTTAAACAATATTGTAAAGTTCAGGGGCGAAGGCAGAACTATTTATTACACTGATGAGACTTGGCTAAATGAAGGTTAGTAAAATACAATATTAAACTACTTCATTCTATGGGATATTTACTTCTGAATAAATTATGTTTATTTTTGTATTCTTAACTGCTAAACTAATTTATATTTTTTATTGTTAATCATCACAATACTATCATATATTAATTTTTATTATAATTTACATATACATAATTTTATGACAATATTTTTGTAAATATTTAATGATACTTATTATTTTCATACCATGTCTTTATCCTGTGAAAATGTTACTCAAATAGGTAGCAATTGAATTAAATTATGATTGTTTTTATTTTTCAAAAGTTGTTAAGAACTTTTATTTGTTACAGGACACACTATGAACAAAATTTGGCAACATAATTCTATTAAAACTGTGAAAGAAGCTCATCGAGAGGGATTGTCAATTGGATTGAAAAGCCCAAGTGGAAAAGGGAAGCGTCTGATCGTACTGCATATTGGTAAATATTGTAGTACTATTTAATTCCTGTAAGCAAATAACTTTACTTTTATAATACCCAAGCATTACCTAAAACTCTTGTCAACCGTTTGTGGGATAACAAGCGTGATTATATTAATGTATGTAAATAATTTTATTTTAACATGTGGTAAGGCAAAAAGATCAAAGACTAAGATTAGAAAGTTATCCTTATATTATATATATATATATATACTTGAATTGCATTATTATTATATGTAATAGTAACTAATGATTCATTTTGAGTAATGATATATTGTTTGTTAACAGGATCCAGCTCAGGATTTTTGGAAGGGGGAGAATTGATTTTTGAGGCAAAAAAAAGTGACGGAGACTACCACTCTGAGATGGATGCATACAACTTCGAGAAATGGTTTAGTGATATTCTGCCTAAATTAGATGCTAACTCTGTTGTTGTCATGGATAATGCACCGTACCATTCAAGAAGGAAAGAAAAGATACCTACGTCTTCTAATAAGAAGTGTGAGTTGCAAGCATGGCTACAGGATAAAAACATATCCTTTGACGAAAGTGAAAGAAAGGTTGAGCTTCTGTATAAAATTAAACAAATTAAGGATGCTTATATGACATATGTTGTAGACGAAATGGCACAACAAAAGGGTATCACAGTGTTAAGACTACCACCTTACCACTGTGAATTAAATCCCATTGAGCTGATATGGGCACAAGTCAAGGGATATGTTGGTAAAAATAATAAAACATTTAAGATGACTGAAATTAAAAATCTATTAGCCGATGCCTTACAATCTATAACAGCTGAATCATGGAAACGGTGCATTGACCATGTCATAAAAGAAGAGCAGAAAATGCTAAAATTAGATGGTATTGTTGATGATGTTGTAGATAAATTTATAATTAAAGTTGGTGGCAGTTCATCCAGTGAGTCATCGGAGAGTGAATAAATATTACTTGTAAAGTATTATGCTGGTTTCATTTGAAATACATATTCTTTTATTATATATATCTTCATATAGACAGAATTCATTATAATTTCATTATAGGTTATGTAACTTAGTAGGTACTTTCTGACATTATAAAAGTTTTAGAACCTCTGATTCATTGTTTACATTTTGTCTCACCCCAAAGTGAATAGACTATAGCTGACTCGGCGAACTTCGTACCGCCCAAAAGTAATAATTTGCAATAAATTAAAATTGCGACTATAATTTGAGATTTAAACTATCCTATCTCTCAAGTTGGATCGAACTGCACATGGTGTGCGAATTTTATTATAATCGGTTCAGTGGTTTAGGAGTCCATTGAGGACAAACATTGTGACACGAGATTTATATATATTGGTGCTTCTAAGCCACGTTTTAACTCTTCGAAGCGTACTGAAGGACCGTTCTACGGTCGCCGTGGTGCATGGGATAGTGCTTAAAATAATCAATGCCTTTCTGACAGCAGGGTAAAAAATATTGGCTTCGTTGAACAGATCAACTACTTCTATATCCCTTAATTGATCATCTGATAAAGCATTCTTCATCCATAAATTATGCCAAAGGTTCAGTTCTCCAGTGATATCCAAGTTATAAAATTCTTGGAATGATTCTGCGTTCTTGTGTAAGTCTGTAATGCTGGTTTTGGTCATATACAAGGGATGTAGCTTACTTAAAGCAAACGCCGGAGTATTTTTTTGGGAGAATCGAATATTCAACGATGAAATGAGTGAATCAATGTATGGTATTATCAGAGAACGCCACCAATATTCGTTATCATTGTCAGATGTCGGATTACTTCTATGTGTTTGCTTATGAGCAAGACGTGGAACCGAAATTTCTATGTTCAAATCCATTGCAACAGCTCGCGCTTTTTGAAGCATTTCATTACTTATTTTATCAGGAAACTCGCGGTCATTTCTGAGAATGTCCTTGATATTTTTGATGTGTTCCCCCACCGAGATCATGTCGATCGATTTAGCTTGCAGTGCGTTAACTACTGGTTCTAAAACTGCTGAATATTTGGCTATTGTTTGTAGAGCAACAATAAACACTGGTTTTGTAACGGCTGAATGCAATTGATATGCAGATTTTCTGGTGGCATAATTTCCCTCTACGGATAACGTTTCTAGAGATTTCACAAGCTCTGGAAAATGTTGAGAAAACTTTATATTTTTCGGACCATCTCGTCTAACACAATCGTGATAGGTTTGGAGCGTAGTTTCGACGAGTAGTCGATTCTCTGAAAAACGTTATAACATCCTTAACAGTGGCGACAGCATTTCTAATTTCTGGCACTGCATTCGCATCATTCACAACAAGGTTGAGTATGTGACTTGAGCAATGAAAATATAAAGCACGAGGATATTTTTTTCTCAAAATGGCCTGTACGCCACCCTCTTTCCCTGCCATTGTAGAACAGCCATCGAATCCAAACCCTACGCAATCTTCTGTTGGAAGGTTAGAACTAATCAAGAAATTGTCAATTGCTTCGGCAATTGCTGAAGCATTTTGTGCTTTTAGTTCAACGAATCCTACAAATTCTTCTCTGATTTTCCTTTTGCTGTCGTCGTAGAACCGCACGCCTATTGATAGCTGTTCTTTCCCAGCTACATCTGCTGTTTCATCAGTTAAGACTGCGTAAGCCATGGTCTTCTGAACCTCACTTATCATATTCTCCTTAATAACTTCGCTACATAAATTAATCAATTCGTTTTGTATTTTTGGCGATGTGTAAACTGCATTGCGACGGCACTTTTCCAGGTGACTCTTTAATTTTTCGTCCCCTGAATTGATTCTCAACTTTAATAAATCTAATAAAACGCCCTCATCTGCTTGTTTTCCCCTAAGAGGCATATCATGTGTACCGCAAAATACTACACAAGAAATAATTGATGACAATATTTGTCTGTTTTCATCGATTGCTTTTTGGTGTCCACTTTGCAGTTGGATGTCTACAGGAAAATTTTCAAGAAAATTTTTTGCAGCTTTTGTCGCTGTTAGGTGAAGGTTGGTCGTTGCATCTCGTGTCGCCGCAACTAAGCTATAAGATACTATTATGGCGCATTAAATATTCGCTCGTATTAAACTCCGAACTAAATTAAATTGTATTCGAAATTTCGAACTGAATTGACTTGCTCTGCCTCACGATCGCGCTTATAAATTCAAATATTGTCGCTCCCGAAATACGTAGAAAATACTCGACTCTGTTGCCATCCTTGTCTCATACTTGCTATCACTGTCTTTACTTTCCAAAATAGTCCATGCTAGAACGTTCTTCTTTACTGGAAAAAGCACTGTCGAGTGTCGTCGTCCGTAACTAGATAGCGCTAGCGCTAGACGTTATTTTCTCCAAATTATATTCGGCTTTAATTCTAGATCTGCTCTGATTATCTCTTCGGCACCGGAAACTACGAGATACGACGGTTTCGCGGGAGATATAAATTATATTGCGTCGCTTTTATATCGAATGTTGTAGAATATTTAATTATAGATAAAAAAAAAACAAAATATCTGACTGAAAAGATGTTTTGTTTCCAACACTTCATTTTGCGCAGAGTAGGTAACACGTTTTTAATTCCCACTTGCCAGGAAAATTGACGTTTATTTTATCTTCTAGCCTGTCCCTACCTGGGTACGCCCATACCAACCAACTACACTTTATTTCTCGCGCTAGTTTTCTGAGTCTGAATCCATAGATAAAAGATTGATCTCGCTTCACTCGACTAGATACCGCGCTGTCAAAAAACAACAGCTCCTTATATAAGCCTTAAATGCGGCAACTCATTATTGTAGTGTGTGTATGTCAATTTGCAATGATGCTATCAAATGTCATAAATCGTATAGCCAGCTGCTCAACTGTTACCCAAGTAATAGGGAAAATATTGTAGGTTATCATTAATATGTACCAGGTTATAAATGTGGCTCATAAAATACTTGAAGAAGATACACTTAATTAAATGCGAATATATCAATATTTTAGTGTACTTATACGATTAGGCGTAGGTTTTTTCTTCAAAAAACGCTTAGGCCTCATTTTTTGAAGTTATACTTCTTTAGGCGCGTTATGAAAAAATGATGAGAGTGAAATTTTTAGATGCGCGCGCATCACTGTAACCCAAAAGTAACAGCATTAAGTTGGCCGCGGGCGCGTTATGAATGTTAGTGTCTAATAATGGTGGATTTATTATGTGGATTATTAACCACTTAGTAGTTAATAATCCACCATTATTAGACATCTGTTCGAAAGGTACTTTGAACGATCCACGGAGCTCCATAAGATGATCGCGTTGTCAAAAACAATGTTGGCACGCTCGTCGCCTCTGATCACTGTTTTCATATTTATAATATTTATCCACATGTTTCTAGTTTCTATATAGACACAACGTGTTTTAGTTACTTACAAGTGCTAATTACATATGGACTAATAACTTAAATTCAGTAGTGATTTTAATTGAATATTTTGAATATTTATTTAATTTTTCAAATTAAAACTGAACTTAATTGACTGTGTTGACTATCCTTTTCCAGTCCTTTTATTATTTTATTGTAATTATTAATTATTTGTATGCAATTAAAAAATATTTTTAATGATGCTAAAGAAGTATAACTTCTCACGCGCGTACATAAGTTACACGGATCCATTTTTTTATATGTAATATTTACTTGTACATTATAACAGTGATTTAAGTGTGATAAGTTGGTCACTATAAACGAGACATTATTGTAACTCGGTAAGGAAGCTGAGTGTGTAATGATCAAGCTGCTTAAGACGTTTTTCAACACAACGAGGGCTACCGTTTTCTGCCTCACCAGATGGCGCCACTGTTGAGTGAGGTCCTAAATTGTAACTTTTAAAGTTTATTAATACGCACATGAAATCAAAGGTTACATTTAGATCGTATTTCAACACAAAAGAACCATATCCTAAACATAATAGGCCATGCCACAGTGACGCGCAGTTCCGTTTTATTCGGAAAAAATGGGAACATAATCCCTTTTCTAAGCTCAAATTTTTAATAACTGACATTCATTGCCACATAACTCATATTTGCCATAATTAAGCCGAATTGTTACTAATTATTCACAACATTATTTTAATTAGAAATAAACCCGCGTAGTCAACCAACAAGCAATAACATTTGACATTTCGGAGACCTCACGCTACACTAGCGCCTCTAGTGGCGGATTCATACGCGATAGCCCTCATTGCGACGAAAAAACAAACTTGTAATTAGTAACTGTTACAAAGTTCAACTGACCTTTGCAGCTTTGAAGCCAAGTATTTTGACATCACGGAGTTACCTTCAAAAACTTTTTTAAAATCGGTTGGTGACAATACTTTTGACTTTCGGCCAATATATCCAACAGAACGTCGCTTTAGAAATGTCGTTAAGTTACTATATGTTCATAAATCATCTGGCGGCAACAGCCTATCACTCGCGTTTCGTGCCTCGATAAGTATTTCCGGCGGAGTTGAATTAAAATTGCGCAAATATTATTAAAAAATGCGCTCACAGGTTCAATAACGGCACAGGAATAATTTTTAATAAATTAATATAATCGGTTCTATTTTTTAATAATCAAACGGATTTAAAAAATACTGAAAATGTAAAATAAGATTTACCCTGAAGTCGATCGTTATTATTATCATGATCTCCCTGCTAAACACATATCTTGGTATCGACTTCAAGTATATCAGGCGGTAAATCTATTTTCTTTAAGTCAGTTTTATTTTTATTAAAAATTATTTCATTTTCCCATTTTAGTGTTACACAGAATACGCTACTTGTTGGAAATTGGACAAGCGTAGATCCACACGGGTAAAACAGTGAGACATTGCTAGTAAATTATATACTAAAACTTTCTCAGAAAATGCGTATTTACGCATTAATATGCGCGAAAACCCCATCCAATTCGGATCCTGAGCTTTAAGATTATCACGGTCAAACATGCATACATACAGATCAAACTGAGAATATCCTTTTTTGAAGTCTGTTTAAAGACCGACTGTGCAGCCGGAACAGCAGCAATTTAAAAATATAATAAACTATAAGTATAAATAAATGTTTCTTAATACGTTAGTTAAGTTAATTTGTGTTTATAAATATAATATGAATTGTTTATTTGTCATCTTAACCCTTAAATAATTTAAATAATATGATGAAATTAAAAAAAAATACACAACAAGTATGGTAGTTAGTATGCTGAATTGTGAAACTCAAAAACTGTTAATAATAAGAGTCAGTTTATAAGCAAATTTGTTGAAAAAATTTATTAAAAATAATAACAGACTATCATAGGAATAAAAGGTAGATTACAAAGATAAACGTTGAATAATATAAAACTAGGTTAATTTTATTTGCAAGTTTAAATAACATAGGTTCAATAATAAAACACACTAACAATAAATTCACATTATAAATAAAAATCTCAACCATAGGACTTGATTCTTATAGGTATACGCGGCAACACCTGAATGACGTTTAGGGTTCATAATATTTTATGTTGAAATTTTACTATACTCATTGATGTTATGTGATCCCAGCGTCCTTGTTATTTATTGTTGTATTATTTCACTACATAAACTGGCATTTTACTTTCAATTAACACCAAATTTTAATAAAACATTCACTACGTACACCCCATACACAACTGTCAGGTTGACTGGCTCGGTGAAAGCTCGGGTATCAGTGTTTCCACTTTAATGATTTCCTTTCCCCACGCCTCAATTCAGATTTCCCCTTCTTAGGACATTTTTCCCCTCAAAAATTATTCTGCTGTAGTTTTTAGATTTGGCACTAGTGTAGTAACTAAAGAAAAAAAGGTCTTAATCTATCTTATTCTATAAGAGATAAATAAAATATATAAAATCTGCACGTGTTACCACAATTTCTTTTATACGGCAACACTCTAGTTCACGGTATCGTTCCATAAAAAATTTGTTCCGTGCCGCATTATTTTAGGCTAGGCTTTACCCATAAATTCCCGCAATTTCCCCTTTTCATGTCTTTCCCCTTTTTCTTCCCCTCTGGACCCTAATTTCCCCTTAAAAGGGGAATTTCCCCTCATTGTGGAAACACTGTCGGGTATGCCGATCTAAGCGTAAGTATTTGTTGTCGCATTAGGGTACGGCCACAGTGCACGCAGGTTCAGAATCAGAAAACCAGTGTCCATTACACTATTTTTAAAAATTTCGGTCGAACCTCCTTGGAAGCTTTTTAATCTCCTATTTATATAAAGTTATTAGTTACCTTTCTCTTACTTAAATACTAAAAAAAGAGACGAAAAATGTAGTGTTACGCGCTATGCGGATGCCAACGCATTGTCATATTTCTATGCCTATACAAATTAACATTCGCGCGATCGCCATCCGCTGCGGTTAGTGGCTCATGTTATACGTTGTTCAAGTTAAAATGATGATCGAAGAAAGCAAACAAGGAAAAAAGCACTTCTTCTCAAAAAGAAAACCCGAAGTCAGTTAAATAAAAAAAAAACGTAAAGCCACCGTACATGAGGTGTACATAAACTATAACCTTTTTTTTCCCACAGACTTATTGGAAAAAAAAATCTAGGTTTTATACACTTAATAAGCTAATAATAGGGAACTAGTTTTTATGAATAATCCAGTAAGTACAAAAAAGGTGTAGCGCGGTTATTAATTTTTAATTTCTATAAATAAATATTACTTTCAAGTTCGTTCCTGACAATAAAGTGCTTGGAGCAAAAAAAGCATAGACAACAACATGTATGTACGCCTTTTCAAGCTTCACGAAAACAACGGATTAGTATGTATGGAAGTGCGTTAGCTGATTGCGCCGCAAATTATTTACTCGGGTAAGTTTTAATGTCGGTATACATAGTTTACAATAACGCAGTAATTTGTTACACGAATGAAGTGGTTTTACAATAAGAAAAAAAACTGAGTATTCTTGACATCAGCAGCTTCAGCAACGGGTGTGTGCTCGTTATTGTCTTCCCACTGATGGTTTTTAGTTCTAGTGATGGTGTATTTTTCTAAAATAGGTAATAACTTAAAGAATACTCATTAATATACGATAAATAAGAAAATATGAAAAAGCTCATATTTCGGCTTAATGACTTTTATTTGGAGGTTATGCTTTCATAAAAGTGTATATAATTTCATAATTTGGTCTTTTATTTTTCAGTGTACGTATATGGTGAGGAATGAATGTGAATAAATCAATATAAGTTTGGCTTTATACAAGGGGAACAAATTTTTAATAAGTTGTACTGAAATCAGAATGGCAACTTTAGAGCAACAAGCATCTAAACTTTTAGATTTCAACCAAAAATTAGACATCAATTTACTGGATAATATTGTTGGATGCCTCTATTCATCTGTTGGAGATCAACAACGTATTGCCCAAGATATATTGACAGCACTAAAAGAACATCCAGATGCTTGGACCCGTGTTGATACAATATTGGAATATTCACAGAATCAAGAAACGAAATACTATGCATTACAGATACTAGAACAGGTGATTCAAACCAGGTGGAAAGTTTTACCTAGAAACCAATGTGAAGGTATAAAGAAATATATTGTAGGACTCATTATTAAAAACTCCTCTGACCCAGTAACTATGGAGAATAACAAAGTATACTTGAAGAAGCTTAATATGATTCTAATTCAAGTACTTAAAAGAGAGTGGCCACATAATTGGCAAACTTTTATCAGTGACATAGTAGGGGCATCTAAGACTAATGAAAGCCTTTGCCAAAACAACATGGTTATATTAAAACTGCTCAGTGAAGAAGTGTTTGTTTTCAGTACAGGACAGCTTACTCAAACAAAAGCAAAACATCTTAAGGACACTATGTGCTCCGAGTTCAATCAAATATTTCAGCTTTGTCAGTTTGTTCTTGAAAATTCTCAAAATGCTACATTAGTGGATGCAACACTACATACATTATTGAGATTCTTAAATTGGATCCCTCTTGGTTATATATTTGAGATGAAGTTGATAAGTACTCTAATATTCAAATTTCTTAATGTACCTATGTTCAGAAATGTGACATTGAGTTGTTTAACTGAAATTGCTGGTGTAACAGTTAGCAACTATGAGGACCAGTTTGTGGCATTACTTGTGCAAACAATGGAGCAGTTAGAAGTGATGCTGCCATTATCTACCAATATCAGAGAAGCTTATGCAGCTGGGCGTGATCAAGAGCAGGTATTCATACAAAACCTTACACTCTTCCTTTGTACATATTTGAAAGAACATGGCTTGCTTATAGAAAAGAGAGGACTGACAACGACCCTTATGAATGCCCTCCGATACCTTGTTTTGATATCAGAAGTAGAAGAAGTAGAGATATTCAAAATTTGCTTGGAATTTTGGAATGCATTGGCTGCAGATTTGTATAAAATTAGTCCTCATTCTTCAAGTCTGTATAGTTTGGGAAAAAGTGTTGGAGGGAGAGCATTGTATGCTGATGTGCTGAGCAGTGTTCGTTATATAATGATATCTCGAATGGCAAAGCCTGAAGAGGTACTTGTGGTTGAAAATGAAAATGGAGAAGTTGTCAGAGAATTTATGAAGGATACTGATTCCATAAATCTTTATAAAAATATGAGGGAAACTCTAGTATACCTCACTCATTTGGATTATCAAGATACAGAGCGTATAATGACAGAAAAATTACAAAACCAAGTAAATGGTACAGAATGGTCTTGGAAAAATCTAAATACGCTTTGTTGGGCTATTGGATCGATTTCAGGTGCTATGATGGAAGAAGATGAGAAAAGATTTTTGGTGGTTGTTATCAAAGAGCTGTTGGGGTTATGTGAACAAAAAAAAGGTAAAGACAATAAAGCCATCATAGCCAGCAACATTATGTATGTTGTGGGACAATATCCACGCTTCTTAAGAGCACATTGGAAATTTTTGAAAACTGTTGTGAATAAACTATTTGAATTTATGCATGAAACGCATGATGGTGTCCAAGATATGGCTTGTGACACATTTATCAAAATTGCTTTGAAATGTCGTCGACATTTTGTCACAACTCAGGTTGGTGAAGCTTGCCCATTCATTGAAGAAATTTTAAGTACAATCAGTTCTATTATTTGTGATCTTCAAACATTACAAGTGCACACTTTTTATGAAGCTGTAGGATACATGATTAGTGCCCAAATTGATCAAGTGGCCCAGGAACAGCTCATTGAGAAATATATGTTACTTCCTAATCAAGTTTGGGATGATATTATATCACAAGCATCTCACAATGTTGACATATTGAAAGATCCTGAAGCAGTCAAACAGCTTGTGAGTATACTTAAAACAAATGTACGTGCCTGCCGTGCATTAGGACATCCATATGTTGTACAGCTGGGAAGAATATATTTAGATATGCTCAATGTCTATAAGGTGATGTCAGAAAATATAACCCAAGCTATTGCATTAAATGGTGTTGTTGTCACCAAACAACCTCTGATTAAAAATATGAGAATAATAAAAAAAGAAACATTGAAGTTAATTGCTAGTTGGGTCTCCCGCTCTACTGATTGCACTATGGTGTTGGAAAACTTTATACCCCCACTCTTGGATGCTGTTTTATTAGATTATCAAAGGACTACAGTTCCTGATGCTCGGGAACCTGAAGTACTTTCATGTATGGCTGCCATTGTGTATAAGCTTGGTGGTTACATTACTTCTGAAGTTCCAAAAATTTTTGATGCAGTTTTTGAATGTACACTTGAGATGATTAATAAAGATTTTGAAGAATATCCAGAACACCGAACAGAATTCTTTTTATTGTTGCAAGCAGTGAATACACATTGTTTTAAGGCATTCCTCAGTATACCACCAGCACAGTTTAAGTTGGTACTGGACTCAATCATTTGGGCATTTAAACATACAATGCGAAATGTGGCTGATACAGGACTCCAAATATTGTTGGGTTTGTTACAAAATATGGAACTACACCCACAAGCAGCACAAAGTTTTTACCAAACATATTTATGTGATATTTTGGAACATGTATTCAGTGTTGTTACTGATACTTCTCATGGTGCTGGACTCACATTGCATGCCACCATTTTGGCTTACATATTTTCATTAGTTGAAGCTGGGCGTGTTACTGTTCCTCTTGGACCAACACCAGATAATGTTGTGTACATACAGGTATTATATTTTTTTGTATTTGTTTAAATGCTTTAGTTCAGGCCCAACACTAACAAATCTCTTATTACTTTCAGGAATATGTTGCAAACCTTTTGAAGATAGCATTCCCTCATTTAACGGACAATCAAATTAAAATTACAGTTCAAGGCTTGTTTAATTTGAATAATGATATTCCTGCTTTCAAAGATCACCTGCGGGACTTCTTAGTCCAGATAAGAGTAAGTAAAAATACTATGAACTTCTGAAGGATTAGTTTTTAGCAGTGTTCTAAGCTATCTGATTTTTACGTAAATCTAACATCTTTTAATCTGACTAATTCTTGAAAAATGTTATTCAAGAATCATAATATTTTGTTAAAATATACAGCAGTATTAAAGATTTAACATCAGTAACAAAATCGTGGCCGAACATTGTCCTAAGGTCACATTCTTTGATTTGGTACCAGCCTAAGGTTGAATATTGGACAGCAATAACAACTTAAGAGCATTTTCACAGATCTCTGGGCATATTGACTTTCCAATCTTCTGCACAAACACAAAATAGAATATTGAAGTAGCCAATTCACTAACAAAGTCCGCTTGAGCAACACACACATAGACACCATTCATGGACACAATATCTCAGACCTGTTGAGGCCACTATGAGCACAAGTTCCATCCGCTTGAGACAGGTGTCTGTGAACTTTATTGTGTTGTTTAAATTCAACATTAAATGGTGAATTGTTGTTATTTAAATTAGTAATATAATAATAACATTAAAATTGAATTATTGTGGTTATTAATATTTTATATTAACACTAGCCAGTGATTTCGTGGTTTCTCATACAAACTTCCACCCCCCTTTTGCTCATAGTGGTTTCTGTCTGATGTTAAGTGGCGCGAAGATAGCTGGTGCAGCAGTTCCAAAATGCCACACGAACCATCCCCACCTTGCCAGGTAGTAGAAATGAAATCTCTTTTAAAGGACCCCAGATTGTAAGGAGGAGGGCACACTTGCGCGGGAATAGAATTTCACAGAGCATTTTCATAGAAATGAGTCATCAAATTTGTTTGGTCTTGTGGAAAAAGTGGCCACAGTAAGTTGGTGACAATGTTACGGGCAACGTGATTAACTGCGCATTATTAATTAGGACCGGCCATTATTAATAATGTCCAAGAGAGATGGCCAAAGTGATTAATTTATCACTTTGACCGGCCATTATTAATAATGTCCGACGGCCCGTGGTCCATGTAATAAGATAGAGTCCAGAGTTTGAGATAGCTTGAATTTATCACTTGGACTGGGCAGTATGAATAACTCCAAAACCTTGTAAACGCAAGAAATCAAACATTTTACAATTCCAAATGTCACAAAAGCTCATCTTGCAGGAATAAATAATTCTAAACTTAATAACTTTCTTAAACAGTCCTTTCATTTCTTCAGTTTACTTTTTTCTGATGATTTTTTCAGTTTACTAATCATGCAAAAATAACATGTCTCTCGTTGTCTGTGGTAAAAAATACGTTTGTTATGTTGGTACTACTGTCAAAATGACAGATGTCTCGACATTTTGTGTTTGTTTTGAGATCTTGGTAAATAAAAAATAATATGGGCTCAACACTTAGAAAAATAGGTAAACAACAATCTTTAATTCAGAACCGACTTGGTCAACCCCGACACGCCGTGGTCTTGGTCTGCCCTACCCCTAGAGTGTTTTTTAGAGCCTGGAGGCGTGGAGGGACAGCAGCCCCCGCCTGCTGTGACAAAGCCGCAAGCATCGCGCGATCTCTAGCGCCTGAGGCGGGCCGAAGCCAACAAGCCGAAGGTGTGAAGGGGACTGATGCTTGTGAGTTTGTCACGCAAAGGCGGAGGGGCTGCTATTCCCGCAGCGCCGGAGATAAGGCAGAAGAACTGGTTCTTACTTCCCTAGTCCTTGCATCCTAAAAAATAGGGAACCATAAATTCTAAACCTAGTACCTATTTTTAACTAATATGTTCAATAGTTTTTGTTAACTTTTCATGAAAATTTTGTTAGTTTATATACTTTCATTTAATAAACAAAAACACTACAGTTCACCTATTTTATTACTTTGCCAAAGACACGGTGGGCATTATTCATAATGGCCGGGAAAAGTAATTAATCATTCTGTTTTAATCACATTGCCCAAATGAGTCGGCCTATATGAATACAGACCGGTCATTATTAATAGTGCCCGGACTTATCAAATTGCCCGTAACAACAACGTAGGCCAGCGAGCGTGGTCCTTAGAAAGAAAGGAGAAGGTGTATTGACCGACCGCCGCGATAGTTGCTTAACTTCAACGATTGTTGCCGAATGCGCTAACCACTTGCACCAACAAGCTCCTCTTTTTATACTTGCCTTTATAAATTCCACTTTATTTAATAATCATCGTTTTACTAACACTGTAAAAGCACTACAACAAACTTAACTCAATTTGCTACAGATTATAATAATTTGGTAGCAAACCTTCCCTTTCTGAGAGAATTGCTCATATTCAGATGGAAAATTTGCTTTTACCTTACTTCCATTTTTGATTCATTCTCGAGGCTTTATTCCTTTGTGAATTTGCAGGAATACACAGGTGAAGATGACAGTGACCTTTATCTTGAAGAACGACTGATGGCACTTCGTCAAGCGCAGGAACTGAAGCGACGGGTCCAGCTCTCAGTGCCGGGTATCCTCAACCCACATGAACTGCCCGAGGAGATGCAGGATTAATAAACCTGCTTATATATTTGGTAACAGTTCACTTTGATACGGAATGCAACAGCAATAAAGCAAACTTTAAAGAAGTATAAACTTAATTATGATTAATTATATTTTGTTTATCTGTACAATGCAATATATTAAGATGATTAATGATCCATTTTATTGTTTCCTTTTTCGTTTATACCAATGCCTTGCATGCACTTTGTAGAGCGTGTTCCATATTGAGTGCTAGAACCACATTCATTTCGCTCTGTTCAAAGTATCAGTTTTTAATTTTCTTTGGTGTTCAGATAAGCAGGTTTACCTATATAAATGTAAAAGTAATCCTTAGGTAAACCTTAAGTAATAGCAATTATTTAGTTATCATTGTGGCTTTTATTTTGTAATATAAACTCTGGAATACATTCATTTATTCACTATCGTAAATATACTGACAAGCACTTCTTTTAGTAGCTACACATTTAAATTCATAAGTATTTATTTTGATGAGGTTGGGGATTTACAAATTAATATAATTCTTAGTTTATTAAAAATATACTTAGGTATTATGTTGTTATACAGTATATGGGAATAATTTTAATGCATTCGTTTTAGTCACAGCAACTAAAATATCTATAAGTATGATGAGGAATTAATCCATTGCACTTAAATATAGCTAAGTAAATCTAAAGTGAACTGTTACCACATAATGTCTGCTACTTGTGTCTATAAAATAAAATATCATGTGCAAAGGACTGTATGAAACAGTGCAAGATGATGTATGCAAGAGTGGCTTTACAGTGCAAATCTTTTGGCATGATGTTATATTTTTCAAGAATAAGTCAGCAGGCCCTTGTTATATTTAGACAGTAATGCATCAATTTACATTGCTAGATGATGAATAGAATATTTCTATGTTTTTAAGTAATCTTCAATGTAGTAAATGAAATCTCTGTGATGGAAACCAGTGTGGGATGTTCTAAATGTGCGCTAAGGAATCTGAGTATTAACTGAGTAGATTCTAGGAAAAAAGTGAATCGCTGTTAGTAACATTTTATGTTTTTGTTTAATGTTATCTGAACTAATTTCATAATAGTTTGGGAATCGAAGAAATCGAGTAGGTTTCCGAATGCATTTTGGATCCGATTAATTGTCAGTCTTTCAATTTTGTGTTTGAATAAACCAATAAATAATAAAATGGTCTTTCTAATAAATTAAACCACGTAATAAATACAAAGAGATGGCATGAGAACTGAACTGAGAATGTACATTGTGATTTCTTAATTAAAGAATAATTAACTGTGATTTCTTAACTAACAATAATGAGGTAGAAATAAGGAGGTAGCCTGACCTCAGGTAAAGATGGTTGCGTTGCAGGAGCCCACCAATGAGGAAAGTGGTAGTTGGGAAGTCGATATTTAGAGGTATTAAGTCAGTGAGGTGCCAAATATTTTGCCTTTCATCGTTACGGCGTTTACTTTCTGGAGTCCCGGGGCAGCCGGCCCCAGAGTGAGCATAAAAGTTCCGCTTTCCCTTTTGCAGTATGAGCCATCGTTTCGTCATCAATTTGTAGAGGTGGTAGGGATGGCTTCCAGAAGTTTCCTTCAGCCTTGGCAAGAGACCAAAAGAGAGACAAGAGTTCCAGAGGGAAGTTTGATTAATCTCTTGCCAATGCTGCTGATATGCTCCAACTACGCCCTAGCAATTGCTCTTTTGCAAGACCTGGAGGCTGAGTTGTACTTTTTTTGAGGTCGTTGGTATTTGCATCCCGAACTGCCGCTGCGTTTGCCCAGGCCTGGTATCACCTCTTGTTTTGGCGAGATACCAGTTTACAGTGGCGACCAAACCAGGGTTAGGATTTGCCACTAATGGGAACCACCGAGGAAGGAACAAAAAGTTCCATACCCTGCAGAACAACGTAGGCGACAGAATCAGCAACGACCTTGGGATCATTCTGCGAGAAGCAAACCAAGGACAGGGCGTAAAAAAAGAACGTATCCCATCCTAATCTGCTGATTTATAGTGCCGTGTGTGGCACTATGTGGCGACAGCGACGATATTAAATACCCTAGATACACTAACACGCACAAAATCATGCCCGAAACCTGTGCAAAAAGGTACATGGGACATCCATCCACGGAGCTACGTAAAATGATCGCGTAGTCTAAACAATATAAGGCATTATTTAAACATTGAAAAATCACCTTTACAGCACCCTCAACGACTTATTGCTATATACGGAAGAATAGACCTTATTTCTTTGACTCTACGCGCAATTTTGAATGCGCTGTTAGCAATATAGCAGGTACGGACCGCGCGGAAAAGAGAAGGCTATATTACCGACCATGCAATTGAATATCACAAATATTTGCTATTAAATCAGTTTATAGTAAGTATTAAAACAAAATTAGATTCAAATGCCTTAAATTAACAACATTGATTAAATAACAATCAGAAAAACAACATTTACATGCTATAAGGATTTTTTTGGCATTTTTTCACGGAGCTCGGCGGCATGTTGACTTTTCAACGGTCCGCGCGTGACAGAACCAAGAAGTGCTTGAGTTGTGTTCGAGCACTTTTTAATAGGGACCTATTTTAAGCGCACGTGGTGTATCTAGGGTATTCAATATAGTTGGGCGACAGCCAGAAAATTGTAGGTGCGGTGAGTAGGTGAGTGACACTAGACTCCAGATCAGACAAAGGTCCTAGGAGCCAAGAGGGGCATCTATTAATTTTTTAACGAAAATATCGCGAGGCGGAAAGGTGACTGCTTCGATACTTCGAGCTAGGGTGTAAAAAGTATTTGGTTCCCCGACCAAATACTAAAACGTTAGGTTTATAACCAGTTAAAGAGTTAACATTACTGTTCATCACATGTTGAATTTTGGTACCTAAGGTAACTATCCCACTTCTTGTCGTCATCGCCTACTAGGGCAGTTAAAGCAGTGATTTTTGTTCTGTTATATCTTTCAGTAGGGGGACTGACTTGGGGAGAGTGTGAAATAAAAATGGAATATATTTCTTTAGGAATAGGATAAATTCATGCGACTGGAATTGGGTTCAGTTATCCATGATAATAAAATAAGAAAGATGGAAATCTCGAGGGAAGAGATTATATCGACACGTCCTACGCATAACTAGGTAACTGCCCTTGAAGAGTAATACGATTGTTTCGTTTGTTAAAAGATCAGACCCGTCTTATCCAGTGGGCACTTTGGACAAGTGCCCGGGGCCTCCTCAGATCAAATACAAAGTCCCTAGTTCTTGTTAAATCACCAACCGGGGGTCATAGGGACCCCGTTATCCTATATAACGAACAGACAGGAAGACGGCACTGTAAAAGACACTTATGTATTGGCCTTAAAACAATGTATACCTATTTATTTATAAGTTGTCGCTTTATTTCCCTTTGTAAGTTTTTATTTCAATACGGTGGAGGATTAAATGACTCGTCATTTACGACAAATATCACTTCCGCGAATATCTATAGTTTAAAATTAAAAGTTACAATTTTGAAAATTCTTTGTCATGCAATTACCTACACAAACATTATTAAACTTAAAACACTGGACTACATACACTTGTTTATTGGCCTTAAAACAATGTATATTTATGTATTTTTAAGCATTTAACTTTTGTTAACTGATGTTTAAATCTAAAAAAAGATACTAGAGAAAAAAACACGTGGGCCAGGCAGAAAGCAGACAGGACTCGAACCCGCACTCTCCGCTATCCGGGCGGATGCATTGGCCAATTATGCTACCGCTGGTCTAATGGCCGTGTCGAATTTGCTCTAGTATTTCTTAGGCTGCGAGGCTGCGCTGTCTCTTCGTATTGTAGGTAATCCACATTTTCATTCCATTATAAGTATACATTGGTGTCGATTCTAGCATGATTCTCTAAACCTAAACTTAAATTTGACAGCAGTATATCCTTGTCATTCTCTATACAGAATGAAAAGGAGAGACTGATGTTAAATTTAGTTTTAAGTTTAGAGAATCACGTCAGAATCGACACCATTGGCTGTTTAAGCTAAATGGCATAAACCTTACATAGTGGGGTCGATTCCGTAGTGATTCTCTAAACTTAATTTTTTTAACATCAGTCTCTCCTTTTTATTCTGTATAGAGAATGACAATGATGCACTGTTGTCAAATTTAAGTTAAGCTTTAGAGAATCATGCCAGAATCGAGAGGACCGCACTCACGACGAAAGCGCACGGATCCGCCCTCCCTACGAAGTGCTCCGCCGCAAAACTGACTTTTGCTTCTCGGCGAGCCCAGGCAGTGCTCGCCATCACGCCAGCGGGGACCACCGCGCCTCACAACCGCAGGCCTGAGCGCGCCACAACACGCATCATGCAAGACTCCAATCCGAGGACCGTAGAAGACACGGTGTACCACTTAACGCACTACGGAACCGCGGTGTTCGGGCTAAAATCGCCGCGCGTCCAATATGAATTGGATGCGTCGACGGCAGCCCGACTCCTGAGCTCAGGACTACTGTCGGAACGGCTCGAAGATTGGTGTTACGTCCGTCTCTTCGAG
The DNA here is from genome assembly GCA_902850365.2 of Chilo suppressalis. NCBI lineage: Eukaryota > Metazoa > Arthropoda > Insecta > Lepidoptera > Crambidae > Chilo > Chilo suppressalis. Next base: position 17,345,906 of record OU963900.1, read on the forward strand.
CTAGACGAGAGCACCACCCAGAACTATCGCCTCGGTGACAGACCAGTCATCAACGACTGCAAGAGAGCCAACACGATGCCGCTTACCTTCCCGCCGCCACGCAACCTAGAATTGAAGCCAAGCAGACGACATCGAACACGGAGGAAACACGACCACGCAGAAGACGCTCGTGCGACCCACGCCTCTGCCGGTCCCGCAGCTGCGGTGACTCCCTCGTCACTTTGATGACGCCTCTGCCCACTTCGACGACCACCCCGAAGTCCGAAGAACACCAACCAAAGCGCGAAACCGCCCCCGCTGCCATAGAAAAACAAAAAGTTGTAAAAACTGTTTTACCGACACAGAAGTCGGTAAGCTACGCCCAGAAGGCTAAAAGTTTCACGACTACCCCCGAAGAAAAAGAAAACTCGAAATCGACCGCCGCCTTTCCCGCCGCCGCGCCGACCTCGCCATCGACCAGCAACGCTACCACACCCTAACGGGTCCGAAAACACCCGCCGATCGTGGTCGAAAAGCTGCCGGAATGGCCGAAGCACATTCGAGCCCTGCACGCCCAACTCGGCCGACCACCCAGCGCGCGCCCGTTCCGTACGGGTGTGCGCTTCCAGCCGCGGGACGACGAAGAGAGCCGGCTTGTCCACGCGTACCTCTCCGGATTGGAGGGACAGAGCGGGATAAGCTGGTACACACACGCCCGCCCCGAAGACCGCAGCATCAAGGTGGTCATACGAGGGCTACCAATTGACACCCCGACGAGCGACATCACCGAGGCCCTAACTTGAATGCTTTGTAGTGGAGCACGTCAAGCAGATCCGGGCGCGAGCAGGCCGCCCCGGATGTTTGTACTTCGCCGCACTGAAGCAGAACGCAGACACCATCCCGGCCATTTACGCCGTCAGCGAGGTTCTGAGCATGACCGGGATCAACATAGAAGCCTGGAGAGGAAGCAAGATCCCCGCGCAGTGCCACCGCTGCCAGGGGTTCCGCCACTCCAGCCACGGATGTCATCGCCCGCTTGCCTGCGTGCGCTGCGGTGACTCACACGCCGCCGCCGACTGCCCCCGCCCGCTCGAGCAACCCGCCACTTGCGTCAATTGCAAGGGCGAGCACCCCGCAAGTCACAGCGCATGCCTCGCGCGTCGCCGCGAGGCGCGTAATCGCCGCGCAACTACAGTGGCCCACACGGGCCGCCCTCCTACCGAGCCACCCCCGCAGCGAAATGAGGTGAGCGAGCATGCGCCGGCCACCCTTAATCCCCCGCAAACGCTCCTCCCTCGCACACAAGCCGCCCCAAACACCGCCGCAAAAGAAGCCGCCGCCTAAATAGTGTAGCGTCAAGCGACACCACCCCCGCAGCCACAGCACCCAGCACACCCACAAACTCAGAGCAAGATCCGCCGCCAACCCTCGAAGAAGCACTACACAAGATGCTCCAGTTTTCGAACCTGTTATCGGACTTCATCAAAAAGTTCTGGCAGGCCGAAATAAAAGATGACAACATACCCCCGCTCAAGATTCTACCCCCGCGCGCTAAGTCCGTCGCCCGCTCGCAGGTCGCTCACTGGGCCTCCCTCATGGGTCTCACCCAGTGGGCTTGACCTGTGAACGCGTGAAGACGCGTTGGGGGTGGACCCCAACGACCGTTTCGTACGTGGCCAACGTGGCCAACCGAATCGAAGTGGGCCAACCGGGGAGTCTGCTCTGGGCCCAGAGCAGAAGAAAGAGAGCCAGAATCGACATCACAGTCAAGTTTATTAAGAATAGCTGTCTCTGGCTGTCAAAATAATCTGTCACTGCCTTAGCAATGAATTCGTAGCTCATAAAATGTGAATATTCTAATCTTTTAATTTATTAAAATCTCATTAAATGAAAAGCATTTTCGTATTTATTCTGAAAATAAATTCTCGTAAAAAGTCCTAGCGCGTTTGTTTTTTGCAACGGTCTGCACACTAGGGATGCAACGATACCATCTAGGGGTACGGCCAGAGTGCACTCAGATTCAGACTCAGAAAACAAGCGCGAGAAATAAACAATGTAGTTAAAGCAGGGTGGCCATAGTGGCAGCAGGCAACCTGCTCAAACTACACTGTATATTTCTCGCGCTTGTTTTCTGAGTCTGAATCTGAATCTGAGTGCACTCTGGCCGTACCCGTACCCTAGGAATCTATACTTTTACTCGATACTGTATCTGTCATAAAGTATCGATGCCTACTCGGTATCGAATGAAAAGTATCGATACTTAATTGTATGGATTAATGTTGACGAACGATATTACAATTACAAATTCAGCAACAGTTTTAATTTAACGAAAACAAAATAACGGCTCACGCCACGCGATGAATGAATGTCTGACAGAATAAATTGGAATTTATATAAATCATACGCAAGGCTGCCAACTGAGCAGTAGAAAAAATGCGTTCGCAAAACAAAAATTCCAACTAGACACCTTACCATTAAGTAAAAAATCTGCCTATCAAGTTTTTGGAGTTTACTCCTTAAGAATCGATTTGCATATATAAGGGGCCCGTTATTTACACATTTACATTCACACTGGTTTTTACCTGCTTTACATAAGTTAATACAAATTTAATACATTTCGTTTTTCCTTCATTAAGTAATAAATTATTAACATTGAACCAGTGGACTACCTTAGAAATACAACTGTTCACGTCATCAATAATTGTTTTCTTGCGTTTGAGTTTAAATAAAGTGATGTATCATCCGTAAACAATACTATCTCATGTTTATCTCTTTCATAGTAAGGTTATTGATATATAAAAAAATAAGAAAGGACCAAGGATTGAGCCCTGCGAAACACCCATGTTAACTGGCGAACCCTGAGACGTACTGCCATTAATGTCAACCCTCTAAATCCTATCCCTCAGTTATGATTCAATAAGATCCAGATCGGTATCTCTAAATTCATAGTGGTGGAGTTTCTAAGTAATGTTTCATGAAAAACGCAATTAAAAGCCTTGGACAAGTTGCAAAACACATCTAGAGCGTCCCGCGAGTTCTCTAAGGCGTTAAAATTTTTTTGTATAAGTTCATCATCGGCATCGGTTGTTGAACGACCCCGTGTAAACCAAATTGTTTACAGTGAAGTATATTATATTTATTAAAATGTGATTGCATTTGATCTAACATGAGTTTTCGAAAATTTTGCTACGGATGGGTAGAACAGAAATTGGTCTCAAAACTCTTCCCCCGTTGTTTGTGGGGTCTGATATACTTCCAGTTTTATGCAAAGGAGTTATTTTACTTTATTTCATGAGGTCAGGAAAAACACCATTGTCAACACAATCATTAAATATGCAAGCTAGAATAGGAGCTATTGTCTCAATTACCGATTTAGAAACATCAACGGAATTGCCCATAGATCCGGCGTTTTCTTTTTATTTAATTGGTTAAACGTTTTTATTACATCTTTAAAGTCAACATATTTAAAATGAAAATGGCTAGTAGAAGTGTTCACGTTTGCTCTTAAAATTGATTCGGCAGCAACGGGGGAAGAGTTCAAAGATTTAGTCGTTGAATCTGGAATATCAATAAAGAAATTTTCGAATGCTGTAGCAACTTCAGTATCTGATGTAACCTTTTTATTAACAATGGTGTCGATTCTAGCGTGATTCTCCAAACTTAAAACTAAATTTAACATCAGTCTCTCCTTTTCATTATGTATAGAGAATGACAAGGATGCACTGTTGTCAAATTTAAGTTTAGCTTTAGAGAATTATGCCAGAATCGACATCAATATTTAAGTTATAATTATTATTGCGGGTTTTGGATTTTCCCGTTTCATTGTTTTTAATATTCTTTATATATTATTATATGTCAAGTATGTTTATTATATGTCATTTTGATTTTGTCATTACTGTTCTTAATCTTGTTCTCACTCTAACCATATTAAATTTATGAAACAGATAGCTCTCTGATGCATTGCAACAAACACGACAGATAAGTGTAGTTCTGCCATAATACATTTAAATAAAAAAAAACATATATACCTCAAACGGCCATATTAGTTATATTTTTTTGGGCACACAATAAAATAAAGAAGACGGTACGGAGGACTATCCACTATGTTGTAGTTACAGCATGGTGGTACGAACGTATCACAGACTTTACAAAGTAAGCACTTATTCTTAAGTTATTATATTCATAATTGAAACATACCTCAAAAACAAAAGTTTTTATTAAGTAAGATAATGGTAGGTGGGTTTGAGCATTGCGTAGGTATATATTAAACGTAGGCATAGCGAGCGTTGGATTCGATGTAGTTTACTTGGTGATTTGATGAACAAAGTTCGTAAAACGTTGTACATACAACGTATTGTGATTGCAATTTAGTGAAATAAATCAATGATTGAAACGAAATGCATTCGTCTAATGTTGCAGTGGAGCGTTATTGAAAACGGACGGAAAAAGGGACGGAATATGTAAAAGGACATCGAAGGGACGCTTTGATGACAAAAGGGACGAAAATCGTCGCTTTTGGGACGTTCTGGCAACGCTGCAGCTAATAGACATGTATTTGTTAGAAATTTTGGGTCAATCGATTACAGCGCCCCTAGTGGCCAAATATTGCAGATTTCTTGTCCATTCGTAAATCTCATCTGGCAACCCTGTCTCGTTTAAAAAAAACCCATTCCATTCCATTGATTGATTATATTTGTATTGGAACTAGAACACAAATGTGCAAAAAAGTTAAATAGGTACTAACAGATAAAGTAATACTTCATAAAATGCCTACCGCGAGCGAAGATGCGACTGATGAGAGCAAAAGTTTAGTCCCTAATGATAGTAATTCAGCTGATACAAGTGAAACAGTGGATGATAATGTAGATGTAAGTACTTACTTTAGATTTTTGTGTGTGTTCCCTTACTTTTTTTTGATAATAATTCAAATATAGGCCAGACTCAACGACCTTGATCTCAATGATTTATCAGGTGCATTTTTTTGCAACTTAGTGATGTCAAACGTACCTGATGTCCTTGTTTTTATCATAACCTTTTTTTTCTAGATCAACGCTCAGATCGATGAACAACGACGGCGAATGCAACCGACCAAACTGGAATCCTTTTTTGCCATCACCAAATCCCTAATTATTAGAGCATTAGTAGTTTATTTCATAACATCAATGTTTAGACAACCTTCTGCACCAAAACCTGATATTAATAATCCCACAGGTACACCTCGTATCCCAGCTATCAATATGTTTGCAAATGGTACAGTATTGGATATGTACTGTTATGTATCTGAAAAAAATCACCTAATTGATCTCAATGATGCTAGCCTTATTTGGAAACATAGTGGTTTAGTTTATGGAGACTGGAATGGAGGTCCCAATGGTGATGGTACTTTTACATTTGAAAGTAGTATTACAGCATCTAATTCTTTGAAAAATAATGGTTCAATATACCTTCATGTTTATTTAGTCCAGAATGGAAAGTCACCAGATTCTAAAGACAAAGATAATTATGGTGGACCTTATATAACATATGGCAATAAAATGTTGAATAAGTACAAAAAGTTGCGATATCAGAAAACTCACAATTTATTGACTGGTCAAACAGAAAAATCTTTAGAAGAAGTACAAAAAGCTGAAACTTTAAAAGAGGAGATTGTATCTCATTGGCATCCTAATTTGACTATTAATTTAGTGACAGATCAAACTAATTGGATGCAAGGAAGTGTACCACCTCCGCTTGATGAATTTATTGTATTTTTGCCAGAAGGTAAAGAGTATAAACCAGCTGTTTTCTTAAACGATTACTGGAATATGATGCGAGACTATACTCCTATTAATAAAACTACTACAAAGCTGGAATTGAAGCTGACATACCAGCCCCTAAGTCTTTTTAAGTGGCAATTGTATACAGCTCAAGCTATGAGGGACAAGTTGAGCATGTTTTCAGCCTTGGGTGCTGAAGAACAGGATGAAGAACAGGATACAGTAAAAGAATTGCTTTTGGATACATCTCCCTATTTGCTGGGACTTACTATTTCAGTTTCCGTTTTGCATTCAATATTTGAACTACTTGCTTTCAAAAATGATATTCAATTCTGGAATAATAGACAGTCTTTAGAAGGACTGTCTGTGAGATCAGTATTTTTTAATGTCTTTCAGTCAACAGTGGTTTTGTTGTATGTTCTTGACAATGAGACTAATGTCATGGTAAGAATATCCTGCTTTATTGGCTTGTTGATTGAAATTTGGAAAATTAATAAAGTAATGGATGTGAAGGTAAATAGGGAGGAGCGTATATTAGGAATTCCCAAGTTGACATTTACTGACAAAGGTTCATATGTTGAATCTAGTACAAGGGAATATGATATATTGGCATTCCGATACCTAAGCTGGGCCTGCTTTCCACTGCTCGTTGGATACGGAGTGTACTCACTTATGTACCAAGAACATAAAGGATGGTATTCATTTATCCTTAACATTATGTATGGGTACTTACTGACATTTGGTTTTATCATGATGACACCACAATTGTTTATAAATTATAAATTGAAATCTGTAGCTCACCTGCCATGGCGTATGATGACTTACAAATTTTTGAATACTTTTATAGATGATATATTTGCATTTGTTATCAAAATGCCCACAATGTACAGAATAGGTTGCTTCAGAGATGGTAACTATGTTAATTATTTCTATTTATAGTTTTAATTTGACATTACTCTTTAATAACAAGTATAATCTGTTTTTTATTTCAGATATTGTTTTCTTTATATTTTTGTACCAAAGATGGATTTACAAGGTTGACCACAAACGTGTGAATGAATTTGGATTTTCGGGAGAAATGGAACAACAACAGAAATTATCAAAGAATGGAACTGTTGCTATCACAGAAGCTGGTGAGCAGTCTGCCGATAAGAAGAATGACTAGGAAATTATTATTATACAAGTATAATAATTGTTTATTATTGTCTGTTTGAATCTATTTCATTTTTAAATGGATTGTTTCATTGTGAATTGTTTTCCACATTATTTACATTTATCTAATTGGTGTAGTAAAGATATTTAAGATAGTAGTATACTTTATTAGTATTTAATATTTAACAGCTTAATAATAATAGTGGAAACATTCTTTAAAAATAGTAAGTATTTCAATATAATACGGTATTTAAAAAAATGATTTTTTTTAATTAATAGTCATTTATATACCCAACTACCAAATGGTTAGACCACAGTATATATCATTATGTACCCATGTCCTATCGCTCTAGGGTGATTTAAATGGTATTGATAAATAAGTCTGTATTATGTCAATTATTTTATTTAAATAACTTAATAATGTAATGATATTGTATACAATTACTGATATATTCTTTTAAACTTTCATGGTCACTAACATTATAGTAATTTATGTTATTTACGGGATTGTTATCATGTACCTTGTTTTTAGCGAGTTTCCGATATTTCGGCACCGTTGCAAGCGCCATGATCACGTTGTAACTGTAGTTATTGCGGGTAGGCTGTTATTGGCAGACATATTGGTCTACCCTCTGACAAATTCTTTCATTGCGTTCGACACCCGTACCACTGTTCACATTCTTACTATTCACTCGAAACTGTTCTTGACACACAACGCTCACAGTATCGGATCGCGACACAACACTTTGATTATTCCGGTTTTTACACATACAGATCACAGGACTCCATACACTAGAAAATTTAAACCTGTCCTCACGATTGAAATTTTCATGTTATGTTTTTTCAATCCTCACCCCTGACCAATGTTGGTATGTAGTTAGTTACTCCATGATCATGGCGCTTGAAACAGAATATTTAAGTCCGAAATATCGGACATAAATTACCATACTAGAATTATTGGTTTATTAAATAAATAATGAATGATATAATAGGTATAATAATAACGTCCATAACATATTTTTTTGTACATAATAACGATACCCATCATCATAACTCGCCCCTTTTGTTTTACAAGCTTATGATATTAACTGATTGTGTATTGTTTTAAACATTCATGGACACTAACATTATACCTAAGTAAGTTTGTAAGTGGAGTAACTACTCCGTGATCATGTCGCTTGCAACAGTGCCGAAATATCGAAGACACAAAATACAAGGTACATTGTAATAATCCCGTTAATAGCTATAATAACAGATTGTGGTTCATTTTCCTTTAAGAAAAATACACTGCTGACAATGTCAAATAGAAGCCTATTTTCTTCTGCAGAAAAAATCACAATTAACTGTTATGAAGTCTGGAGTTCAAAGTAATTTGTCGGTGTTTGTTATTTTATATAAATACCATTTAAATCGCTCTAGCGCGGTAGGACCACGGGTGCATAGTGGTATACCGTAGTCCCACCAGTAGTAGGACAAACCAGTGCAGTTGGACCACGGGCCCTTAACCAGTTTTTCATACAAACTACAATGCATTAAAAAGTATAGTAGGACCACCTGTTGGTGCAATGGCAGCTCTTCTGCTTCATAGATCCTGGGTTGAAATCCCCTGATGAGCTCAAATATTTTTTCTCCGAGTCATGGTTCTTTATAATGGGTATAAACATCATAGGGTATTACTAACATTTCTTGTTAAACTTCTAAGGCCAATAAACAACTCTTTAAGGCGCGGGACACAGAAACGACGTAAGACGCAGATATTCAGTGTTTCATACAAAATGTATACAACTGTCTTTTCTATATGTTTTGCGACGCGACGCTTCTATACGTTTTGTATGAAAAGGACTTGGAAGAGACGTGACCGCGCCCCGTCTCAGCGTCTTACGTCTTTTTCCTGTGTCCTGCGCGATTAAAACGTGTGCTACAGGTTTGTAAGCCCTGTTGTAAGCAGAGATGACCTTACTAGTTTAAAAAAAGTGGACGGCTGTAAATTTCGTTTGATTTTGCAACGTCCTCGCGGGCGTTGTATAAACTGTGCCGTTTTAAACTCCGTTTACAACCACAGAACATATCTTTTCGTGTTTACAATGCACCCTGTTGCCAACCAACACGCAAGCGACAAGCGCAGCAGCGCAGCCGTATCCCTGCAGGCAGCGAGTGCGCGCGTCTAGGTTACATTCGCAAAAATGACGCGATGTCTGAATTTTAGAAAGATTTGCCTGGGAAGTACCACTTATACTTCGTGGTACTTCCTAGGCAGCCTTCCTAAAGGATCTGCCTCGCTCTACGTGGACGCGCCTTATTACGCAAAAAAGCGGCTAAGTGCGTGTTGTGCCACGCGCAGTGTAGGGTTCCGTAGTTGCCTGTAGTTACCGCAATACATTGTTTTAAACTTTCATGGTCACTAACATTATAGCTTTTAACGGGATTGTAACCATGTACCTTGTTTTTTATGAGTCCGATATTTCGGCACTGTTGCAAGCGCCATGATCACTGAGTAACTCCGTGAGCCTTAGTGAGTTACTCCGTGATCATGGCGTTAATATCGTCCCGTTAATAGCTATAATTACCGCAATATATTGGAGCTGGAGTCTTTATTTTCTGTACCGGAAATTAGAAAAACAAATTAATATCAATGTATGTATCTCAACTAAAATACCTAAATCAAAGTAAACTGCGTCTAGAATTCAAAATCAATTCGATATTATTATTCTTTAAATACGAATGACAACCGCCGATTTGTTATTGTTTCCTCCCAGGCGGGGGAGCGGGTGTGAAAGCCGGCTGCAGGGTGCAGCCGGCTGCAAGGTTATGCCAGACTCGTACAGACTACAACACACCCGCAGTTCATCACTCGAACACAAATTAGCTCTTTAAAGAGCAATATTTCGCAAACGGATTCCTAAATCGAAAAATAGTCTTAGAAATCCCTAAGTTATTTTAAAGGACCTATTCAACGACATCCTACACGATGAAAAAAAATCATCATCAATCATCTAAAAATAATATTGCTCAAATTTTTATTCTACCATTTTGTCGGCGTGATCGATATACATATTTCCACAAAATTACGGCTCTCTAGTGTTAATAGTCTAAAAATAAGGGTTCCTTGTCAGGACTACGGAACCCTAAAAACGCACACATATAGTTTATTACCTGGATTGTAGTATTAACAAAAGAAAAACAATACACTCTAATGTAAATTATAATGGAATTGTAATAAAAATCATTGCCTAAATACAATCTCGGATATAACAATATACATATGATTGAAAATTTATAATTAGTGTAAGTAACATTATTTTAATGAAACAGACTAAGATTCATTTGATCTGTAGAGTTTCTATGGTTTACATTCGTAAACACTTGTGCGCATAGAGGTATAAGAATAGAGTAGGGGAGTTAAAGACTCTACTATAAGTGGAAGTGTCCCTCTAATAGAAAGAGAAAGATGAGAGACCGCTAGCTTTCTTTCTAATCACACATGCGCATTGGCAACCGTAAGCATCTTACTATTCCGATGTGATGTTTGGAACAACTATTGGGCAGACGACTGCGCATACGTCACAAGAGAGAGAGAGAGAGAGATAGCTAGCGGTCTCTCATCTTCTTTCTCTTTCTACTAGACAGACACTTTTAGAGCCGCCTTCCCCACTCTATTCTTATACCTCTATGCTTGTGCGGCCAACGAAAGAATGTGACCCTGACATGTAGTGTTAGTTCCTTACGGCGACAGAATTAGAGTTTCTTTTCGGACGTCTCGTTTACTAGATCGAAGGTGTGATATCAGGTAAGTGCCCCTTTGGTATAACAAATTACGCAACTATCTTGGCGTTTTCTATAGTATCGCTAATTAAATTACATTTTAATAGCTACAACAAAATATCTTGTCAAATAACTTGGAGATTCATGTCAGTATCAGGCCCAATTTCAATCACTATTCAACTTCCCCTGAGACAAAAAGGAAACAAACCATAAAATAGATTTTCAATAGGAAGAATTTTTAAACCCACATAAAATCGTAATGAAAACGGAAAAGGACCTAAAACTATAGATAGCTGTTCTCTAAATTTGAACGCAATATAATACTACTAAATTGAAGAGTAGTGATTAAGCAAATTATTTACGTTGCAATGTGAAATTTTGTCATCAGTCTGGTTACACCGGCCATCTTTATTCTCGGTCAAAAGTTTTAGAAACATTGGTTTGTTTACCATTTGTATTAGAGGAAGTTGCATAGATTTAAAGTGCTTTGTCGGATGTGTGGACTTCTTATATATTCTTCTTCTTGTTTTGCAATATTGTGACTGCGATAAATTATGTCTGCGTGGACCTCGCCTAGGTGCTGCCACCTAGTGCCCGTCAGATACAGAAATCCCATATTTCATCAAAACATAACATTTTAATCAGACTGAAAATTATATTTTTAAAAATTAATCATACACTTATAGAGCTTCTTTTGTTTTGATAATACGCACACAATGCTGTTTGACATGCTCATTTATTATTTTGTATTGTAACTACTAACGAATATTCCTTCTGACGTTCATATCACTAAAGTAAGTAACACGATGTAGTATATAACTTTAACATGATATAACTTTTGTAAATCACCAAATTCTTTAAACGAAGTTCACGTAATGTTGCGACTTAGAAAACTCGGTGCCCTTATATGCACTTTATTATAAATCGAGTGGCACTGCAGGCAGTTAGTTATACGACGCATACGTATTGACAATGGCGTGCGCAGACGAGGAACTTTTTTTCCCTCAAAAAAGATCGCTTACATCACGCATCGAGTTGCGCACACGAGGAATTAAAAGTACCGCTTACAAAAAGTCCCCCAAACAAAAGACCGGACTGTGGACCAAGTAAGGTTGCAACGCATACAACGAACTTCAATCTGCTTTGCGCAATCGGCCTCTACATCGTACCATCCCTTTATATCGGACCGAGCGAGACAGCGATCCAGATTATCTTTTAAAACGTCTCCTCTTTTTCTTTAACTTCATATCATTAACAACACAACGTAATCTCAGAATATTTGCTTCCATAGTGCGCGCTTCTCTAAATCTTCAGTTGACAAATGTCCGCGCACTGTTTGTGTTATTCTCGGCGGACATATTTTTCACGATTCAGGGATTTTTGTCTTCCGCGGGCAAAGTTCCCTGTTTTTTTTTTGAGTGTATGCTGTTGGTCGCAGATGACCTTTACAGCGTCACCGGGTTTGGGGACGGCGAGATCCTAAGGGGACCTCAAGACGAGAATTGGCGAGTGCCTCTAGAGGTATTCCAGGCGGATGGCATCTCCCCGCGGGGGGAGTCCTCTCCGTCTGGAGCCTCTAGACCACTCGAACCTGAGAGGGCAAAGTTCCCTGATCTGCGCAGGCCATAAGGTGTAGAATGTTGCGCCGCTACCGGGTGCTACCGGTTGGGGCAGCCGGGGGCCCAGTGTCCGCGCGCGCCGCAGCTGTAGCAGCGCCCGTAACCGCCGTAGTACGCGCCCGGGAGCCCTGGGACCCTCCCTCTTCGCCCACTAGAACCATTAGCGTTTGGTCTCCCGTCTGTAGGTATAAAACAAATATATATTTTACGCCATCCTCTTTGCCATGGAGGTTAGAGATAAGGAGAACGATCGCTGTTGAAAATAGTGTCCCAGAAATATGGACAAAATAAGTGAGACGCTGCGATCGCTAAGTAGTCTCGATAAAAGCAGGCTAATTTGAAATGACCAATGCCGCGAACAAAATTTGTACATTATTCAACTAATTTCAACTACTTGTACTTATAAACAGCTAACTTCACAGATACTACTTACCGACGGCAGCGCGGCTGGTGGCTGAAAAATGAACTATAAATTCTACAAATTTTCAGGGTCAGGCGGGCTAATGCTTTAGTACGTAGCGATCGTTCTCCTTCTCTCTAACCTCCATGGCTCTGCGATATTGATAGATAATAAAACTAATGTAATTAGTATTTATATAAATTGCATGCGAACCGGTTGCGTAGCTTTTCGACATTCACAAGTGCTTGTAACAGCCTAGACTGAATAAACGATATTGAATTTAGATTTTTTATTTACAATTACAAATAACACTGTTTCTAATATAAACTCAAATAAAAATTTAAAGTATGATACCGACACAACACATAATTACACCTTCAAAGACGACAAACGACCAATACTACAAACAAATAGCATGAAGTTTATAGTACATAGAATAATAGTATCAGCAATTATACAATTTTTTATAAAATACATAATGTGTATATTTCAGTTCAGTGCCGTCGGCTTCCGGAGATTACTCTTTTAAATTACACCAACAATATCTATTCAAGTCATGACCAGTAAAAATGTATATAAGTCGCGACAAGAAACTACCGCTGACCGTTATTGCGCAGAAGTAAAAATTAAGACGTCTTGAAGTGAAAGTGAAACAAGTCTGTTATTTTAAAAATTTAATTATCTAATATATAAAATTCTCGTGTGCGTAATTGAACTCCGAAATGGCTCGACCGATTTTCGTGAAATTTTATATGCATATTCAGTAGGTCTGAGAATCGGACAACATTATTTTTCATCCCCCTAAATGATAAGGGTGGGTAAACACGACATATGGGCAAAACATTAAAAACATTTTTTTGGACATTTTTTTTTGTTTTTATTTGTTTATGATAAATCATACAAAAAGACATTCAACTCTAAATTTTCACCCTTCTACCACCCATATTTTTATGCTGATAAAAATTTCGCTGGCTCAGCTAGTAATTTTATAAAGTAAACTTACCTGTACTATTCGAAACAGTTGCGTTGGGGCTCTCTGTGGCCGCGGCGCTATTGTCGACGGCAGCGGTATCACCGGCGGTCGCTCCGGCAAGTTCATCGGAATCATCGGCAACCTCGTCAGATCCACTGTTTGAATCGGACGAATCGTCGTAGTAGCGCCTGCGGAACGGCCAGTAGGTGTCGTAATCGTCGCTGTTGAAGAATTGCAAAAAAAGAACATTAAGTATTGCCTGTGTTCGAAAGGAAAAGTGAGTTCAGAAAACATTTTAGCACGGTGAAAGCTGCAGAATGGCAGCCACTCCACCCGCTTCCAGAAAAAGAATTATGAATCTTAACAATGTTTGGAAAAGGGGCAAGGGCGTAGCCAGGATTTATATGGTTTATATAGTAGGCAAGTAAAACTATGTTCGCTACAAATGAAAGGAGATTGCTCAGCTTCCATACATGTTTGGCCTAAAGACCAATAATCATGAAAAATTGTTTCACCCTACACCCTACACCCCTGAGAACTTCTATAAACCATATACACTTAACATATTATAATAATAAAAAATGGGTGCGTGTACTTATGTAGGCGCGTGAGAAGTTATCCTTCTTTGGCATCGTTTAAAATTAGTTTTTAATTGCATGCAAATAATTAATTACAATAAATTAATAATAAATTCATTTCATTTCATATCACATCATTTCATTTCATTTCAATGTCCCGTTCAAATCTGCCCTGTTTGCTTTGTTCAAATCTGCCCCACGGTCACTTGGAAAATAAAATATTACAAATAACGCGCCCGCGGCTATCTTCATTATGTTAAAATTTTGTGTTACAGTGATGAAAATTTCACTCTCATAATTTTTTCATAACGCGGCTAAAGAAGTATAACTTCAAAAACAGATAAGTTATATAGTAAACTAGCGAAATCAAGCCAAGTACCGAAATTATGGATTAGATTCAGGTATATAGAGCATGTAGATTAACAGATAGTTGCTTGTTTTCATGCATAAGAGTAACTTTTAAAATCAGGTGTCATTACCGGTTAAAATAAGGTACTCTGTGACAGAAACTGTGTGATGATTGTGAATGAGCCACAGATTAGAGAGAATTTTTAAACTCTCGTTAACCAAAGAAAGCTAAGAGATTTAGGTTCTATAGCCATATATTCAGTATTTTCATTATTTTTGTTATGTTTTTAAGATAACCATATTTCAGATTTTTAGTGTATCACACCTTATAATTATATTTATTTATTAATTTATAGTCAGGGAACGTAGGCCCATAGATAGATACCTTAAAGTCTAACATATATACAGATTATAATGTGTTTATGGAGGTGTTTGGCGAAAAATGTATGGCAATAGACTCCATGATGTCGCCTACCATCTATAATAATTGTCTGAGCACATATGCATCTAGTGAAAATTATAATATAGTTGTGGATATTAATACCACAGTGTAATAAAAAAAATATTTATTTTATCGATCTTTACAAAATAGATTTGCTTTTAAGTTATATAAACAACTTCGATCAGTCTTTGGCTGAATGTTACTACACCCATAGCCATTAGAAATAATTCGTATGTTTTCCAAACCAGTAAAATTAAAAGTCCTTTTTAAAGTAAATATATTATACAAAGGTATCCGTTGAAATCTAATGACTGTAAATGAAATTATAAATTACGCCAAGAATTACCGTGTATGTCAATATTTTTTGTGCATTTGGGCCAATTTGAGCAATCTCCTTTGATATAAGTATGTAATTACAAAGCAATCTTCTCGGTTCTCCGCAGAACCGTCTCAAGACTTGATCTGAAATTGCATGTAAATTTTCTTGCATCTTCTTTCGGTGTAGGTACACTTAACATACACAGTTCATTTAAGCGTTTATCGAACATCATCAACTTCGACCACGTTTTGAGGACCTCTCTATATTGCTCGTGGTGCAAGACAGTGCCAAAGCAATTAGTATGACTTTTTTGGTTGCAGGAAAAAATGTTTTCGCCTTCTCTTAACAACTCCACAGAGTTCTGTTTTCTAAGGTGTTCTTTTGGTATACCTTCATCTTTCCATCATTTAGACTACAGTTTGGCTTTATTATCCGTAGTATCGACTGGAACTTTGTGTTTTCTGTTTGAATTCAACCAATGACATATTCAACATAACACTAGGATGCAGCATCATCAAACCGAAGGAAGGCATATATTTATCAGAAATCGATGTTCCAATGCCGATGTAAGGGAATCCAAACACGGGATGATCGATCGCTTCCAAAAATAGCATGGAGTCTCAGCAGGATGATTGGACCGATGCCATTGGCGCGGGATATGTAAATCGGTTCCAGAGGCAGCTGCAGTTTCCGAGGAAGTGTCGAAAACATTTTGGAATTCCTGATCCGCGTTGCTGCGATGCTCCTTTAAGCAAGACACCATTCTTTGTATACGCTTCTTTCATGTATACATGTCGATTGTATTTGATTGTGGGGCATTGGCAAGGGGTTCCAATTTTCCAGAGTATATTCCTATCAAACGAGCAGCTTCTAATTTCGTAAAAGGCAATGCTATCATGTTTTTGGTAACTAAATATATCGGCAGGCTGAAAGTGGATTTATTGCTGGGAAATCTCTGTGTTTTATTTATTTTTATTTTATTTTATTCTTCTTTACCAAAATACAGTAAATGGCGGACTTAATGCCATAGGCATTCTCTACCAGTCAACCAGTAAGGGTGTGGGAGACGAATGTTATGGCGATAGAGTGCGAGCTACTAAAGTTATAAAAACATATAATATTATCCTACTTAACTTAACTATACTATAATAAACGATAAATAAATATTATATAATAATCAAATATCATAAATACACATATAAATATATATATATATATATATATATATATAATAAACATACACATATAATTATATACATATAATAAACTAGTTAGAAATAACAAATTATGATGTTACAGATGACTGAAGATTACAGAAATATTAGGTCGACAGATAGTGTGCACGTACTAGATTTTTAAACTCCAACTTACTACGAGCACTGCGAATATTCAATGGCAAAGCATTCCAGAGACGTATAGCCGTAATGGTGAAAGATTTGGAGACGAAACCAGAATGGTGAAAATGGGTTTTGAGGGTAAGGTGCCTACAAGAGCGAAGATCACGCGGTGTAGAGGGTCCCAGAAACTGAAACCTAGATTTCAAGTATTCTGGGGCACGTGGATCGTATAAAATAGTGAAAAGCATGCACACAATTCGGAGATTTCTACGGTCACGTATGGACAGCCACTTGAGTTCGTTTCTATAGTGAGAGATATGGTCGTACTTACGCAAACCGAAGATAAAGCGAATACCGTTATTGAGCAAACGATCCAGTTTTGAAAGAAGGTTTTGATTGATGTCAGAATAGCAGACGTCAGCATAGTCAAGGATAGGAAGTACGAGAGCCTGTACGAGCGTAACCTTTGTACTGGAAGGGAGAAAGAACTTTAATCTGTACAGAGCCCTAAGTGTGTTTATAATTTTACGGCAAACTTCATTAACTTGATCTTCCCAGCTGAGCGAACAGTCTATGAGTAGACCCAGATCCTTGACACTAGCTCGAAATCCAATTGAAGTACCATTATACAGTAACGGTTTTAGTGAACCTAAATCCAGAAGGGCCAACTGTCGAGAGCTCCCTATTATGATTGCTTGGCATTTTGCTGGATTTACAGAGATACCGTAACAGTTGGACCATTCCGAAATCCGATGGAGGTCATCATTAAGGCATGCCAGGGCCACATCTAAATCATTTTTGTCGGCATGAACATATAGTTGAAGATCGTCTGCATACAGATGGTAAGAGGAATGAATCATAGTTGTGAGAAAGTTGATAAACAACGAAAAAAGAAGAGGAGAAAGAATACCGCCCTGTGGAACACCAGCAATGAGTTCGCACCAGTCCGAAATGGTCTGGTCTACCCGAACTGCCTGTTCGCGTCCACGAAGATATGATGAAAACCAGGTCCCTACTGAAGAAGAAACTCCCAGATGTGAAAGAATTGCCAGGAGAATATCATAGTTAACCATGTTGAATGCATTTGAGAAATCAATGAGGACCATAACAGTTAACTGCGATTTCTCCATACCGTTGCGAATGTCATCCAGGACATTGATAAGGGCAGTAGTTGTACTATGTCCAGGACGAAACCCAGATTGTAATGGGCTAAGAATTTTGTTGCGAAAGATAAAAGAGGAGAGTTGATTGTGGACAGCAGCTTCTAAAACTTTTGAAAGAAAGGGAAGTATAGATATAGGCCGATAGTGGCTTAGAGAGGAGGGACTATTTATTTTAGGGAGAGGGGTAGTGAGTGCTTTTCGCCAGATAGAAGGAAAGGTACTAGAAGAAAGTGAAAAATTGAGAATTAAAGTGAGACTCGGAAGTATACATTCTAATATAGGTATAATCATATTTCTGCCAATATCGTCACAACCCACTGCCTTGGACTTTATTGAAAGGACAATCTTGCGGACGTCTTCTTCAGTTAAAGGACGAAAACAAAATAAATCACTTGTTGAGGAAGCCAAGGAAGTGATAGAGGAAACAGTAGAGAGCATAACAGAAGTAAATAAGTGTTTTCTTACGAACTTACACTTCTAAAATATAAATTGATGTCAAAGTTAATATTTTTTATGAAATAAGTTACGGTCTACAGCTCTTTATTTCTTCAATATCAACCAATATTCCAAGGCACCTCTTTTGGAGCAAGAAAAGTTGATTGACATTGATGCTACTACCCTCTACAATTACCCCTTAAGACAACCACGCATGAGCATAGGCATAATAAGCAGCAGTAGATGTTTTTAAATCAGTACATTTCTTTAGTTCATAGAGAGCATATACACATTTTGATATTTTACCGACAAGCTTTTCTACATGGCATTTTCAGTTAATATTTGTATCAATTGCCATTGTAACACACATCAAACTTTAAAGGGAGCCTTTGGCGAGGATGAAACAGCATGAATAGTAGTGAATTAGTATTTGAGATGTTTAACTGGAGATCATGTTCCTCAAACAATCTACCTACTACCGTTAAACATGTGAATTTCTTGCGTAAGTTGTTTTGAGTCATTGCCAGAGAATATCAAAGTAATGTCATCAGCGTCCAATATGCTTTGTCTGTTTAAGTACCTTGGTAGATCATTAATGTATATCAAAAACTGGAAACAACCTAAAACACTTCCCTGTGAGACCGAGTGTTGTATTTTTATTTTTTGGGAACTTACAGTAGTTTTTGTGTTTTTGATTTTATCATAGTACTCGATGTTCACTAGTTGATGAAGAATAATTGTATAATGCCCTATACTTATGCAGGATGTAAGTAATGGGTTAAGGAGATAAGTAAATTAAAAAAAAAACTAACCAAGGGTTTGACTATAAACGAATATACTCACTAGTCCTCGTATAATTCCTCCTCCTCCCCCTCCTCGAAGAATTCGGAGTCCGAGTTCGAGTAGGATTCATCATAGCTGTGACTTCTTCTGTAAAATGTATCAACACATTGTCTACAAAAATCAGTAACTAAAAACACATTATATTGAATCACTTCAACTCACACACCTTAAAACATTACAAAATGTCGCTATTATCCATACTACACTCGGCGTCATAAAAATCACACCTCCGTGTAAATAACTTGCAAGCCTTATTATAATAACGCTTGAAAGTTATTTTCGCGGATGTGCGATTTTTTTGACGCCGTGTGTATTACTATAAATACGAAAGTGTGTCTGTCTGTCTTTTCTCATCATGCTTAAACCGCTGAACCGATTTAGAATCAATTTAGTATACATAATAGTTTGAGTCCTGGGAAAGGACATCGGATAGTTATTATCTCAGAAATCATCTTTTAATGGGGGTGAACATAAGGTTGGAAGTTTGTATCAATTATATTAAATACCCTACGACCTAGGTATACCACGTGCGCTCAAAATGTGTCCCAATCAAGAAGTGCTTGAACACTTCATGGTTCACAGACAGGCGCGGACCGTTGAAAAGTTAAGTTGCCACAGAGTTTCGTGAAAACTTGCGAAAAAAATACTTATAGTATGTAAAGTGTCGTTTGTTTAAATAATGCCTTATATTGTTCTTGATTACGCGATCATTTTACGGAGGTCCATGGATCGTCCAATGTACCTTCTGGGCAGGTTTCGGGCACGATTTTGTTCGTTTGTATGGGAAACAAAATTTTCCACGTTGACGAAGTTGCGGGAACCCACCTTTTACTACCCAACTAGCACACTAGTGGAAATAGCAGCCTATTTTGCAACTTTTAGTTGTACAATAGCGCTTTAGGAGTTCACGAAGTAGTTTTAAGTTCTACTGTTGCTTCCGTAACTGCTCATAGCTGTAAATATCACTGGGGGCAGCAAAAACTAAACCAAATGCCACTCTAGTCTATATAAGAGTTCATTTTACAACCTATTTGCCGTCTATAGATTTAAAAGAGAGTTAAAACATGTATGTTAAAGCTTAAAGCTGCTAAAAAGCTTCTATTGCCGCTGCTGTACGCTTCAGAACCGCACAAAGACTTTAATTGCAGACTTAACGGAACTGTATAAATGATATATTTATCACTGTTCTGCCACTGAAAGTTTTATTGCAGAAGTAATTTGTACTTTTGCGCAGACTTAAGTAGCAATTTGATCGACTGTTTTACTAATAGCGACATTAAGGCTTTACAATAGAAGCAGAAGCATAATGGACATTGCCTACTCATTTCGATAGATTCTGCTATTTTTATTGGAGTAATCACATTTTAGAAAATATTTTATTAAAAGAAATATGAATATGAAGGCATGGAAGTTCTTTTATTTTTAAAAAGATTCATTAGAAACAAACAAAAATAATGTGCCAAGTTCGAGTTCAACAAACACAAGCGAGGGTCCCGTAGATTTTGTTTTCTCAATTAGTGATAACGGACCAATTACAGAGGAAAAGTAAGTTGTAGCTTGGTTTGGCATATTATAAAAATGAAGTAAAATAACTTTATTTGTGTAATTTTCTGTTTCTTCTAGATGTAATCATGTGGACTCGGACAGCGAGTTTATTTTAGTCCAGTTTGGTTGTGGAGTTGAATCTTCTATTTTACATATTTTTTTACTTTTTTTGTTCGGCCAGTGTAACACTCCATGTTTTTCCCACGTAGATGGACAGTTGCAAAGTTCTTGTTTATTTTGTTGTTCATTATAAGTTTGTATTATTTTTGTAGGCATTCTGAAAACATGGTTAGACATAGTTAGTGTTAACAGAACGAAAAATATAGAAGCATCTACAAACGATCATCGTATTTTAGGGTTTTCAACGAGTTCTACGGATCTCTAAACAAATTACCATTAGTTGGTTCGATACCTGCAGTAAGTACGAAATAAAAGTGATTGTAAAGACTTGAACTGCATTAGTGGTACAGGTATTACTTGGACCTTCAGAAGAGTGAAACTTAACGCTTTGACGTCCAGAGAGGAAGTATTAAGGTTGAAGTTGCAAGTTAAAGCTGCTTCTCATAGGCGCCATGTTTACAAGACAATCATTTATCATTATTTGAGAAGTTTACAGGTTTTTATCACAATTTGCAGTAAAATATAACTAAATATAGAACCAGCAACTTACTTAATACAAAATGTAATTTTAATATCGTGTAGGTATGTGATATAATATTATTTATATAATAATATTTTACATATTTTACGATATTCTGAAGTAATTATTGAGGCGCGTTAAAAATACTCCAATAATATCAACCATACGCACGATAAACTGATCTGCGTTTTAGCCACTTGCATATAATACAAAATATAACTCAAAAACACTTACCTTCATTTCACTTATTATTTATTTGTATTCAGTAATGTCAGGCACAGGAACAACAGATGTATTTAATAAATGAGAGACAAGGTGAATGATCAGTGATCCTTTATTCGTTCAGTTAAACCTGTCATTCATTCAATACGTGCTACAAAAGCTTCAGTGTGGTGTTAATTATTAGTGGCAGCTCCTGTAGCGCTTTTATGCCACTACTATGAAGTTCTAATAGAACTGTAGGTTGCAAAAATTTGTGCCCCTTTGGCTGCAAAGCGGTTGCATAAGGTCTGCAGTGCACGCTCTGGCGCTTGAGCTTGGCGCCTTTGGGAATAATCAGATTAGCTCCAAAGCTCTTAAGCAACTAGTTTGTGCTAGTTGGGTATACTTAAAACAAAGTCGTCCCTTATGTCTGTAGTTCGCGTTGATGTAAAAAAAACAACAGAATAGATTTTTATGCGCGTTTCTGCATCAGTTAGTAAATTTTTCACATATATAGCTATATTACATACAAATGCCCAACTATACCAATTCAAAGCAAGAGCGGGTGGGTCCCTGATATAAAAACAAAACTCAAATTAAATCGTATTTTCGCATACAGGCTACTCATAAATACATGTGGTATTATAATGTAACTAGCAAACCAGTGAACCAAATGTTCACCAAAACCTGATTTAAAAAAAAAATGTATTTAATTACTTGAGAACTTCGGAGATTTTGTGTGGTTTCGTTTGAAATTCGTGATTTCTCGAAAACCGGAAGTGCTACGTTACTCAAATCCGGTTTGTAGTCTTATCAGACTATTCTTAAGAGCCCTTTTACAAAATTGCGCCTCTCTTGTTTAGGTAAATACGACCGCGAGCGGGTCCGAGTCGCACGAGCGAGACATCGACGCGGCGATGTTCAGTATAGCGCGCTTTACCAAATTGATACTTTAATATGCAATTATTCATACAATAAATGCCATTATAAAATAAAGTTAATTTGAAGTGCTAAGATGGATCCCTACTGTAGCAACGAACGATTCTAGATAAGAATCCTGAGTGGAGCAAAGGATACAAGGATTAAGTTTTTTTACTATTGTGAGAAAATAAATAATATATTAATAGTACCCATTGGTTGTGTTTTGGAAATGACAATAAAGATTAATTATGATTATTACTAATTATTGTAACTTTATATGTATGCTTTATATAACTTGTTTGTCCAATTTTTTTTTATTCACTCAGTAATGTACTAATGGGGCCGTGGTAGCATAATGGTTTAAATGCTTAAAAATAAAATAAAATCATAACTATAAATAGAACTGTGAATCTCTATTCTAAATATATTATTTTGTTGTGCCAATATGTACTTTGGCGGCCCATGAGCTTATACTTGTTATACTTGATCGAAATGCAACATTTTACCGTACTCTAGCTTTTTTTTTACAGACATAAGGGTAGATTGTAAGGAGCTTAAGTTTAAATCGGGGAATGTAGGGTGGTCACAACTGGCCGCTTTATTGGAAAACGCGTTTATAGCTATATCTCCTAAATTTTTGACTGTACGGAAAAAATGTAGTGTTTTTTTGTTTATTACTAAATTCTCTAACTTCTTTCTCTCAAACTCTTTATTGTAACTCTTACCGTTTTTCAATTGTTGTTGTTTATTTGAACATGTTTGTAGTTTTTCCTTTATAAAACCTTAAAAATGTCATTACCTAATTAATAAAAAACGTCGTATACAAGTTATCCGTGATTAAATTCCCTACAAGTTTAGTATATTTTATTTTATTAAATAAATACTTTTGAAGTTAATAGTCGTTAAAGTGCGCAAAAACGGGCATTGAAATGAAATTACAGAAGTATCCGAAAAAATCACTTACTTTCATACAAATTGAAGCTGATGATGATTTGTGTTGGATTATTATCAATTTATTGTAAAAAAGTGTAATAAAAAAAATAGGGGGAAAAAATATAAATATTATAAATAATATTAGCGATGAGAATCAATTGCACGTATACAAAACTCTGATATACTGCGTCATTGCTACGTTAACGACTCATAACTTTAAAAGTATTTATTTAGTAAAAAAAAGGTTTATGCAAAAGTTGTAGGAAAGGAGACCCGGCACTTTTCTTAGAAAAAATGCTAAACTTGTATACAATTGAATTTGGTCTCAAAATAAAGCCAAAATTATTTGCTGCATAAAACTACTTTTGCCTTATTTTTAGTGAATCGTGGAAAGAAGTTATATAATGATTAATATTTTTTGATATGGAAACCCTAAATCTTCAAGGGACAGAATTTTACTTCAAAATATTACTCAAGTGACTGTAAAAACCATGATTCCTTTGCTTTTTCTAAATAATAAACCAAATGTCAATTTGACAATCCTAAAATACAAATAAAAAAATCATTCGCATTTCACATCCGCTCCCGCGTACTGTGCTTGTGAATGTTCTCTGCTGTGATTGCCTTTTTATCCGTTATTTCTCTTGACGACCCGGCTACATATAGAGGTTATATTGACAAACCTACGTATTTGACATTGACAGCTAGCTGCTGATGACAAATATTGCCATACTACGTTACCCAATTATGAAACACAGATAAAAAAATTAAAAAGTATATAACTTTGGCACAAAATGCCGGGTGTCCTTTAATGATGAATAATTTTTTATCAATTAATGGCATTTTAAAGGCTTTAAAGATAAAGCGAAATGTTATAAGCATATTCAACTTGCTTCACTAGCTTTCTTTATGGCTGCATCATTCTTTCGTTTTCTTTTTTGACACAATGGTAAGCAGGAATTTTACGCCCCATTGTAAAAGCTAATAACAAAAATATTAGTTGAAGCAATGATAATTAATAACTAGGGAGGTACTTATAATAATAAAAAATAATACGGTTGTGGAAATTTACATACAGTCAACGATTAAAGTTTTGCGGTCGTAGTATATCCAACCAGTTTTACGATGAATGCACTCGTAGCATCGCTCGGGACGCTTGCGGTACAAAGCGACATAGGTCCAACCTCCAAAGGCGCTGGCGCCGTACTGAACGGCGCCTAGATTTGCACTAGTATATATTGCATTTTACGGGTGATGTTCAGAGTCTTATAAAATAATAATTAATGAACTTATTATATAAATATATACATATTTCAATAGTTCAATGATTGTAGATTAGTTTTATGAAAGTTTTTTTATAGTAATTCTATTTAATTCAATATCAAAATACGAGGTAAACCTGCGTTATTTTTTGGGAAACTCACGGAGGTTAGATGTTTTTTTAATAATTAATGAGATGGAAAATCAAGATTCTAATACATTACGTTGCAACAAAAACATATTTCTGATGTAGTAGTAATTAATTTGATCTAATTTATTGAACATTATTGTGAGATTTAGGCGTTTTAAATTGTGCATATTATCGTTTTTTCCGTAAACTAGCTCGATCGAGCTAGAACCGGTAGATCGCGGTAGAACGATCAGTACAAAAAAATGAAAATACTATTTGCAAATATTCTACATTAATTTTCAATAGGAAGACTAAATCTACTGTTTACCTCTATTGGAAGTAGTCAAAACCTCTTCTAAGGGGGCAAACGAGGCGCTCAATAATTGCGATTTATTGCAAAAAATGTGAAAGGGCTCTTAACTTATAACTTAAATATTCTCTTTATCTATCTCTTACGGTTTGGCCGCTGAAACAGCACCACAGACAGACGGACGGACTTGTCTAATAGATAAGAGATATTTTATGCCGGTATTTTACTATGTTATTCGTTATATAACAGATCATGTCATGTTTACAGTTTGTATCTAGTGCGGGGCATTAAAATAGCGGTAATATTAGAAACATTTATGTGTAAACAGTCTGTTTAAAAATGAAGTTGTTCAAATATTTACGAAGATATAATTTCCTTTACACTTAATTATATTTAAATTTTATTGCAAGGTTTGATAAATGTTCTGAGTTTCAATGTCTATTAAAAATATCTGATGGTGACTATGTGGCCGCCCGATAGTGTTAAAAATCATTAAGGTTTATTGTTAATTAAATAAAACTACACTTCTGGACACATCTATTGGCCCACCTTGTATTTTCAGTTTCGTTTGGTCCTGGCTAAAATTTTATATTAGGTCGAGCAAAAAGTTTTTATGCAGTTTTGAACCTGGCACATTCACAATTTCATTCAATAGTCTTTTTTTGAATTTCGAACACGGAATTTAAAGAAACAAAAGACAATTTGGAGCCTGTTTGTTGATATCAAACAATCGAATACTAAGAAAACTTGGTCTTATTGGTTTACTTGGATTTAATTCTTGAAAAAGTGATTGATATCTTTGGTTTTGCAACAAACATTACTAATTCTTAACATTAAGGTGAGGTTCTATCAATAATCTATGGATACTTCACCTGAAGTCGCCGCCCAAGCTGTGGCACTTATTCAGGCCGGACACAGCCAAAGAAACGTGAGTGCTCAACTTAATTTAAGTCGATCTGCGGTCCGAAATGTTTATCGGAGGTACCTAGAGACTGGCGGCTTTGTTCGTCGCCAAGGAAGGCCACGATCTCGGGTCACAACTGAAAGGCAGGACCGATTCATCGTGACGACCAGCTTGAGAAATCGTCATCTTACCTCCATTGAGATACAAAAACAAATTCGCGACTTCCACGGAGTATCTGTGAGCGCTCGAACTGTTCGGAGAAGGTTAAAAGAACGCGATATGGTACCACACAAGCCAGCTAATGGGCCCAAACTAACGCGAGCCCACCGAACAGCGCGCCTTCATTTCGCACGCAGTCATTTAAATTGGACACAGCAAGATTGCAGCCGTGTACTCTTTTCTGATGAGTCTAAAATTGTGTTACATGGCAATGATGGAAGGAAGAAGGTATACCGACGTAAGGGAGAGCGTTTCGCAAAATGCTGCTTTGAAGAGAGGGTTGCTTATGGCGGTGGCTCATGGACTGTTGGGGCGGTATATCCGCGAGCGGCAAAACTCAACTTGAGGTTGTTACAGGACCACGGCTGCCAACATTAAATGCTGAAAGGTACATTCGTGACTGCTTAGAACCTCACGTGATACCATACGCGGACTATGTGGGCCCAAATTTCCTTTTTATGCATGATAATGCAAGGGCCCATGCGGCCGGCATCGTCAAGGAATATCTTCGGGATGTGAACATCACAGTTATGGACTGGCCAGCCAGAAGCCCAGACATGAACCCCATTGAGCACATGTGGGACGAGCTAAAAAGACGTGTTAGGGCTCGTCAGACAGTTGCCCAGACGATGCAGGAGTTGAAAACTGCCATAGAAGAGGAATGGGAGATGATCCCTCAAAATTTCATAGAGCGGTTGATAAACTCTATGCCTAATCGTATTAGAGCTGTGGTAGATGCCCATGGAGGCAACACGCGTTATTAAATTAAACATTTATTTGATAAAACATGTTTTTTATTCAAAAATCAATTGCCTTTAACAAGGCGCATATCCGACTTGTTAGGCGTAGCTCCATGTCGTATGGTATTCTGAATTCAAATTTAAAACAATACGATCGAAAAAGATGGTAAAATGTATCAGGTTTAAAACTGCATCAACAGTTTTTGTTCAATCTAGCAATCATATTTCGGTAGGGGCCATCGAAACCTAAACTCTAAGGTGGGCCAATACGGGTTAATGCACTAAACTTTATTTACTAATGAGTGATGTGCGTGAAAACCTAAGAAACAAATATTTATTGTTAATTATTTAATCATACAAAAACGCATACCGGCTGGTCCCCGCGCTGAGCTGACACGCTAGTTTTGTCTCGAGTTCTGTAAACAATACAGCTTCTTGAACTATTCTATAGTAAACTTATATTCATTTTTTTAGATAATCCACGGTATTTGTGTATGCACAATCAGCCAATTTGATTGCTGACCCACCATAAGTTTGTTACAACCAATTCAAAACAATAAGTCGTAAGTCACTGTGACACGAACTTGTTATTTTCTGAATAATCATAATTGATTTGACGTAAAAGATTTTGCCGCCTTCCCTTGACATAATTTTGACATTATTATTTGGCATTTTGCCCATGGACTAAAGATTTCCCAATTAATTTACCAACGTTTTTTTATAATGTCAAGATATCGAAAGAGTTTGTTTTACATTTACAATTTCATAAATTATTTCAAAATTCAAACTACTATTACAATTTTATCTATATCATGATCTATTGCATTGAAAATAATCAATAAATAATATCCGTATTGACACATTTTTCTGGTTATTAGAAAGTCCTAAATGCAATAGGGAAGATGCAATATTTTTATTTTTGTTTTCATTTTAAAGAATTCCATGTAGAATAAACCACAGATATATTTAAAAATTAAAACATTGTGATTTATCGGTAAAATGCGGTTTAAATTGACAATTTAAATTTTCGCGCGAAAACGAACCTATGGTTGCGATGACTACTATTAGATGTATTCTTTTGAGGTCTTTTAATATGCTGTATCTGTACTTGTTATTGTAAATAATAGATATAGTCGTTAATTTATAAGTTCATTTAATCAACATTTAATGTTTCCGATGCATGTGGTGTTTTCCTATAAATGTTTGTTACACTCATGTAATTAGTCGCAAATGTTTAAATTTATTTTATGTAAGTGATAACAAATGTTGGAAGACCTTTTAAATAAATAAAAAAAAATAAAAAAAATGACGTCGCTCCTGTCTGTCACTGGTCGTAATTGTTCGTTGCTGGCTTTTAAATTTTCATACTTTTGCATATTTTTTCGACTTTCGAAATATTTTTGAAGTTATACTTCTTTAGGCGCGTTATGAAAAAATGATGAGAGTGAAATTTTAAGATGCGCGCGCATCACTGTAACACAAAATTTTAACAGCATGCTCGCTAAAGCGACCAACTTCATGCGTTACTTTTGTGTTTACCGCACATTAAGAAAATCTACCAACAAAATAGAAATAAAATCTCTATTTAGTTGGTGCTAACGACTGCATTGTGAAGGCCTATCAAAAGTATTTATTAATCTGGAACAACGGAACCAAAGCGCGATTCAGGAGACTACAGCGCCATCTCTTGACCATTGGTGTAATAGAACCAAAAACCACATCTTTATTTTTTGTAATAAAGTAACAGTTATAGGTATTCATATTTATAATATCAAAAGTATTTATTAATCTGGAACAACGGAACCAAAGCGCGATTCAGGAGACTACAGCGCCATCTCTTGACCATTGGTGTAGTAGAACCAAAAACCACATCTTTATTTTTTGTAATAAAGTAACAGTTATAGGTATTCATATTTATAATATTTATCCACATGTTTCTAGTTTGTATATTCGGAATACGTGTTTGAGTTTCATACAAGTGCAAATCACATATGTTCTAATAAATTATATTCAGTAGCGATTTTAATTGAATATTTTGATTATTTATTTATTTTTTCAAATTAAAACTGAACTTTATTGACTGTGTCCTTTTCCAGACTTTTTATTAATTTATTGTAATTAATTATTTGCATGCAATTAAAAACTAATTTTAAACGATGCCAAAGAAGGATAACTTCTCACGCGCCTACATAAGTACACGCACCCATTTTTTTGAAAAATTTTAAATGGACTATCCATCAACATCATGTGATCATAACAATACCACTAATATTCCGAAAAAAAGCCGTGTTGACTCATGTTTTGTGCCAATCTACTTCAACAAAGTTCCCAAATAAATTGTTTTTGACTGGGACTTCTGACCCAAAACTGAAAAAAAAGTGGTTTCAAGCTGCGAAGAGAAATGACAATTATTCGATGCTGAGAAGATCACTTTGACGTAAGTCGGCGAATATACTTGTTATATGCTTAATTAATCTGCTTGTACGTAAAAACGCATTAGTAACCTACCTAATACTTACAAAACCTGTCTATAACATATTTTTAATTTTAGTTGGAGAATGACGTCGAAAATTAGATAAAGTTTAAAATGTGTGGCACAATCTTCACATTGGGTACGGCCAGAGTGCACTCAGATTCAGATTCAGAAAACAAGCGCGAGAAATAAACAGTGTAGTTTAAGCAGGGTGGCCATAGTGGCAGCAGGCAACCTGCTTAAACTACACTGTATATTTCTCGCGCTTGTTTTCTGAATCTGAATCTGAGTGCACTCTGGCAGTACCCATTGGCAGGACTGAACCAAGCTTTGCGTTTCATTTAAAATAACTGTAACACGATAATCTTCTTTACGTACTTTATGCTCCGGAGAACTCGACCTTTTACTGTACATAATTTTCCATCTCTTTTAATTTGGACATAGCCGATTGCATTATCGCCGTAAAATTTGTAGAAGCCGCTGAATAAAATACGAAGTTTAACAACTACAATTTTTACATACCGTAGTAATTTAGTCCCTTTCATTTCTTCACTTAAAAACTCTGCACTTTGGACAAAAAAAGTTATAACCATGTCAACGCTAACTCTTGGTAAATTCCTGGAGTCTGCTTTGATAAACGCAACTTCCATTTTTATTAAATGTAAAAAAACGCAATAAATATTCCCATAAAATAATATTTACTTTAACAACCATAACCTCAAAGAAGTTGTCATAACAGGAGTGACGTCACTAAACGCTGATTGGTGTTTTAAAATACGTTCCGTTTTAAGTATTTTTAATTCGTAATAATTGTTAAAAAACAACATTATGTAAAATAAAAACGTTGCAGTGGCATTTCTTTTATATTTTTTTAACATTTTAATCATAAAATTTTCATAAATATTATATATGCATCTTCCCTATTACACATTCGCTAAAAAGGAAACTTGTCTATTTTGACATTTCTAAGCGAATTATAGGGCGAGTGAGTCTGGAATCAATTGGTTCGATCGTACTTAATGTTATGAAACTCTTTACAGGTCCCAAAACTGTGCCACATGGAAGAAAGTACCCAAATACTCTACATAGAAAGATTTAATTTTTATTTAAAAAAAAATACAAACTGCATTCAAAGAATTAATAAATAAATCGCCTGTCTGAACCGGGGGCCAATCGCCTAACGGAAATGCTTTGGAAAACGCTAACGCTTACGATTTTATTTTGTTATTTCTATCCGCCTGAGGTATTCAAATGCCTTTATGCCAAAATAAACATCAATCGAGCGAGCGAGACAGAACTATACGCTTCAACGCAGCGTATTGTTGTCCTTTTCTTGCTTACAAAATGGCGATTACGTAAATAATATTCACGACAAACCGCGATTTTTAAGAAAAAAAGTTTTCACAGTTTTACGAATGAAAAGTATTGCCGAGGTATTTAATTTTGAACTATTTGTGTTTTTTGTAAAAGCATCGAAGGCATTGTTATATCTTTATAACACAGAATATACGCAATATTGTTATATTGAGTAAACATGCAGCGTGTTTGAATGTCAAATTGTGACTAAAGCGAATTATGGTCGTGGACCACAATTTGCCGCGAATCGTGTCTTCCCTTTTTGTTTTAATCTAAGGCTGGATGTGAGATAAAAAAAGGTGGTTATTTTACTGTACCGATCGAAACGCTCAATTACATACAATTATTGCTCCTTAGTAACAGAGTATCTTTAATTAAAATAAGATCATAAAATTTTGGTGGGTATAATGAATTGCTTTTTCTCTATGTCGTGCTAACTACAACGTCGTGCGTACTTCATGTACAATATTATTATCATTTCAAAATACATATTACGAAAAAGTTGACACTTAGGATATTTTTTCTTTCAACCACGTACTAACTACATTATTGGCATTAAATTAATGCAATTTTTTATATTGACTCGGTTCAGGCAGGCGAAAAATTCTTTGAAAGCAGTTTTGTATTGTTTCTAAAATAAAAATTAAATCTTCCTTCTGCAAAAAAATCTATTTTCTGTATTCAAGGAACTTTTCTCCATATGGTAGTTTTGGGACAACCTGTACAAATTAATCGTAGTTCTTACCACTATGTTATAACTTTAAAGGTTTTCACAAATACCTATCTAAGTATATTCAGATTAATATCACAATTAAGAGTGTGTAACGTGAATACTGAGATGTAAAAATTAATTCATTTGACTTTAATGAGACAAAGAAACTTTATGATAATTTACGTATTTATTATTAGGTAGTTTAATATATACAAAAAATCTTTAAAGACAATTCAATGAAGCTGTATTGTTCACAATAGTATTTCTTACTATTTAGGTATAGGTACCTAATCAGTAATAGGAAATATGCATGATTTTATTTAGTACTTTACATCCCCTTTCTACAAATATAAAAAACATCAATAACGTAAAAATAGTATGGTGGCTAAAAAAATGTTAAAAATAGCCACCTTGAAAGGGCATTTTGGACGCTCCCTATTTTTGAACGCTTAGGCGTCACGTCACAATTCATCAACCTATAATCAAGATCAATGAACTTACAAGATACTGACATTTTGCGTTCCATACCACTGCACTGCGGATGGTAGTTGCAACCTACGCCAATCAAATAGACATTAAATTTCATACATTTTTGGCAAACATTTAAATGTCAGAGTGAAAAGTTGCAGTCGGTGTCTAGGTCAAAGATATTAAACGCCTAAGCGTTCAAAAATAGGGAGCGTCCAATCAGTTAACATTTGCTTTTGCTCCTCGTCTAATATGGAGGAATAATTTAATATTGACTTACCTTCTCTTGACTTTAGCAGTTCTTCTCTTTTTCTTTTCATATCTTCAGTGAGATTCAGGACCATTTTCTCAATGAATGAATCAAGCACCAAACTTTTACATTCTGATGATATTACAGATCTAAAAAATTCAAACAATATAATTTCACTTCTTGTTATAAAGACAGAAGTGAGAGTATTTGTACTTCTTAATTTTATTACCTGCATATAGGGCAGTCCTTTTTCTTTTTTTTCCACATAGTAATGCAATATTTACAAAATGTATGTGAACAGTTGAGAGTTGTTGCTCCTACAAAAAGTTCAGCACATATACTGCATTGTAATTCGTTTTCCATCAGTTCTCCAACTTCTGCAAGAGCCGTCTCTTTTGAAGAGCCCTCCTTAGCAATATCTACAGTAACCATATTTTCAAGTAAAGCGTTTTTCTCGGTTTCGACTGACTTAAGCTGATTTTTTACCTGTTAATTTTATGCACATATTACATATACACTAAAAATAAAACCGACATCAAAACATAAATGGAAGTAAAAAATAATATTCCCTTCATATGAGTCAGGCCAAGATTGCTACATGGAATATTCATTTCATTTCCAGTGGCTATGTTTCAATGTGTACTTTTTAGTTCCACTTTCAACTTGGTCGTTTTTATTTTTGTTTAAAAATAATTTTTATTTCATCCATTTTAGTGAAAAGCGCCACACACAAAAAACGCACAAAACAAGCTGTACACAAAATATCGCGAAAATTACAGTGTTAGAAAATTAAAACTACTTGGTCAAACTAAATAGAATTTTAGTGCGACCAAATGGATAAGAAATCTCGCCGTAAACGGTGTACACACATGAAAAAAAATAAACAAACCGGCCGAATTGAGAACCTCCTCCGTTTTGAAGTCAGTTAAAAATTAGATAAACAATGGGCCTTATTCTTACATGATTTCATAAACTTTAACTTTTCTTAATTGTATGTCTTTTTCCTCCTTATACTTAAAATTTAAAGAGAGAATGAAAAGGAGAGACTGATATCAAATTTAGTTTTCGGTTATGAGAATCATGCCAGAAATAGGACAAATGAATGGTAAGATGTTATTATTACTTTTTATATAGTAGTAGTTTCAGGTCATGACAGTTGCTTTTTATATAGTTACTTACACTTTCTAATTGTTCTTGCAGTGAGATGATGACATGGCTGGATTGCTCCGTTTGTTTTTGAATTCTGTCCGCTGCTAATGCAGCTAATTCTGTTTCCCTAGTTGCCACGTGATTCTAATGGCAAATAAAAGCATATTATTTAATAACAGTACCAGTGCGACTAATTTTGTTTGTACAATTTTTTTTATTGCGGTTTTACAAGAAATTGAATTACATAAGATGTACCAAGCAAATAGTATCTAGAGTGGATCCCAGTTGCGAAGATGGCTGATGCAGCAGAAAATCATTCAGCTTAGGACATTCGCATCTTTCAGTCGACAAAAGCTACTGTTATTTTTCTGAATGTCTTCTGTAAGATGGAGGTTACTTCCCCAGTCAGGTGCAATATACATTAGAACTAGTTGTTTGGGGTTTCACCCACTTGGATTTGAGGAATAAGGTTAAAGGGAGTCCTTAATAGATTAATATAGATGTGTATATTCTGTTCAGATTTTTTTGGAATTTTTGAATGGGAACAATTACTTCATACGCAATTTTTGCCTAATTTTAACTGTTTATGCAGCGCACTCAACGGGAGCTATAAAAAATAACATTTTATCCGTTTTTGCAATATATTTCATTAATGCTCCACTCGCCTTAGTTGCAGCGTGATTATATATTGCCTGTCCTTTTGAGTCCAAGGAAAGGGAATAGAATAGTTTTATCCCTTTAAGGGGGTGGAAGTTTATATAGGAAACCAATGTTTTCCACGCAGAGGAAGTCACGGGCAACCACTAATAGTAAGTTATAAATAAATATAATTGCTCACTTAGGAAGAAAAGACTCGGGAGGTAAAGTTGCTCACGTCCGTAGGACATACCACCTTCTCCAAGGCCCACCCTACACGTGCACCCTGGGTGCCAAATGAGCAACAACGCCGAGCCACAGGTGGCGGTAAATAACCTGTTATTAGGCGTTCACAATACTTGAAGGATTAAATCCCTTCTAAAAATGTGACTACAGTACTTTGGGAAAGTATTGTGAGTATGACCCCAACCTCTTATTATTAATACTAGTGGCCCGCCCTCGCTTCGCTTCGGTGTAGAGCTGTAGTGTAAACTATAGTTTTTGTTCTCAGGCTTGTGCAATAAACAATGACTTTATTTATATAATTACACGTGTTATTGTGAGTCAACCATAAAAGATAGACATATGCTGTTGCGGGATATTTTTTAGACAATTTTATGTAGAATATTTCCGTCATACATGATTTCTATGTAACTTTAACCATTAAGGCTGCACACGCGACGGAAGCTTAAAAAATGATGTAACTTCTCCCGTTTTCCCAACATTTCCCTTCACTACTCTGCTCCTATTGATTGTAGCGTGATGAAAAGTATGCTATAACCTGCCCAGGAGTATGAAGAATAATTGTACCAAGTTTCGTTAAAATCCGTCGAGTAGTTTTTGTTTCTATAAGGAACATACACACAGACAGACAGACAGACAAAAAATTTACTGATTGCATTTTTGGCATCAGTATCGATCACTAATCACCCCCTGATAGTTAATTTAAAAATGTATTTCATGTACAGAATTGACATCTCTACAGATTTATTATAAGTATAGATAAGCGACAGTGATTTGTCATGCGATCTGGCAAATCACCGGCGCACGCAGGTACCCGGGCCGGGCAGAGTGTGAAATTGGTTACCAAAGACCCCTCGGGAGTAGGTGACCAGGTTCCTGGGTCGGTGAATGCATCTGGAAGCTGAAAATTTATTTTAGCAAGCTTTCAATCCCAGCCTTTTTATAACGAGACCCAGATCTTCCTCATTGGAAAATATCCCCAGGCTCACTAAAACCTCATATGAAAATGGCCACTTTAACACATCATCAACAAATACTACCCACCCACGGTGATGTCTTCCTTCATGGCAAAGGGTTCCCACCCAACGCATTCTAAACAGGAAAAAGTTAACAAATAGCCCACCCATGCAGGTAACTATACAAAATAGAATAGATATCAACAATAGATATGATGGACTACCTATAGACCTCACAAATGATCATGAGGAGCCATCAAAAAGTCAAACGTATCCTAAAAAAGTTGATAAACCTCCACCAATTATCTTATATGGAGTAGAAGATTTAACAAAATTGCTAGAATTTTTAAATAAGTCTGTTCCAAATGGGATTTACTCATATAAAATAATTAATAAAGATCAAATCAAATCTACACAATACGACGCTAAAAAACAGCAATTCTCAAAGAAATTGATATAATGGGAAACAATATTAGAGGTGAAATAATATGTGCATACTCTAGTAGAAATAAAAAAAAAATGTGTGTGTCAGCTCCGACGCACTACTGGAGTTTACTCCTTAAGTTCGATAGTCTAACCAGACGCAAAAAGAGTTTATTTAACTTAAAAAAGATTGATACTGTATGAAAGGGTAAATTAACAAATTAATGAAAATAATATACATATATAAATATATATTTATTCATTTCATATACATTTATTATATCTAATCGACGAAATATTTTACATTAAACTTTTTACAATAGTCAATTTCAGATGTGCATGAATATATCATTATGAATGTTGATAAATTATGTAATTATTATTATCAGACTATTATAATTTTTTTAAATATTAATTAAATCAACATTGTCTGCATTATTAATTACAGTGACAAGTGGTTTATGGTAACTAAAATAAGACACATGGACGTTCGTAGATACGTGGTTCACGAATCTTGAAAATACCGCATCAATGGTTGTACCATACCTCGTTGTCCCCATTGCTCTATCAGAAACAATATCTAAATTCAGTTCAGATTTAAAAAAAAATATTAGTGTCAATCCGTCATCTTTGTTTGTCAAAGTTGCGCGACATAGGATGCGCACCAAAAACGTAACGAGGTCATTCATCGATAGATTTTACTCCTCACATTTTTCTCATACCGGGCCCCTTATATATGCAAATCGATTCTTAAGGAGTAAACTCCAAAAACCACTCAACATTTTCTTTGTAAATATAGAACCCGGCCCAAATAACCCACAAGCAAAAAGCATAAAATATAATTTCAAGAAAAAACAAATGAAATACCACAAATCACGAGATGCCAAAAATATAGGACATACGATAAACAATTTAATGCGGCCATTCCGATGTGCTAAATGCGCAAAGGGACACAGAACCATTAATTGTCCGAAAAAGATCGTAACACACCAGCTACTTGCACACTGTCTTGGTGAATACCCCCTCAACTACAATGAGATGCCCCGTTTACAAAGAAATTCGAGCAAGAAAAACTATACAACCACTTAATAAAATGAATAGAACAACAAACATAAGGCAACAAAATAATAACGTAACTCCTTTTAAGCCACACGTTTCCCACCACTACAGCCAAGCAGCTTTGTCAGACTTCATTCACAAAAACTACCTACCCCAGACCCAAAGAGTACTAGCCATTGGAATAAAAAATCCAGAAGAGAAGTCTCAGCCAACAAACTTTACTAGAGCAAATTATAATAAAACAATCTGAGAACATAGATATCCTCATACAACAAATGGGAAGGCTACTAGGCCTTTTGACAATCGTAGCTCAGTATGAGGAATTAAATTTTTACGCATCTCCACATGGAACATAAATGGCTTAGCTCCCAATAAGCAAGAAGTAGAAGTTTTCTTAAAAATAATAATATTGACATACTTTTGATTTCTGAGTCTCATTTAACTGATACTAAAATAGTAAATATAAAAGGCTACAATGCATAGTATACTAATCATCCTGATGGAATGTCACATGAAGGAGCAGCCATAATCTGTAAAGAGAACATAAAACAGCATTCAAAACTGAAGATGACATAGAAAATGCAACTTGGAATACAACAAACTTAATCCAAAAAGCAACATGGCTATCTACCCTATATATAAAGTATAGTGGCCCGCCCTCGTTTCGCTTCGGTGTAGAGCTCTAGTGTAGTTTATAATTTTTATTTTTAGGCTTGTATTATGACTTTCTTTATATAATTATAAACCTTCCGTGAGATATAATTACTAATATCATAAAACTGGAGTGTTTAATTGTTTGGTTGAACACGCTAATCTCAGAAAATACTGGTCTAATTTCGATTCGTACGACCTTTTTTTATGATGTTGATGTCTTCTATAAAACTTTAGTACATCACTTTGCTCTACTGTCAATGACTTCCGCAGCGTAAGTGATATACGGTTATTTTTTGATATTTTTGTGACACCCTGGGTGACGTTATCGAAGTTTTAGTCTATAGTTCATCAGGGATAATGTAGGATTGTAAACGTAAAATATTTTTCAAATCGGTCCAGTAGATTCGGAGCCTATTCAATACAAACAAACAATCAAATCTTTCCTCTTTATAATATTAGTATAGGTAATGAAAGTTCTCAAAATATAACGATCGACGAACTAAATTCAAAATATGATAACAAACAAACGAAGATTGAGACGCCAGGTGGCAGGTGAGTAGGAACCAGCAGGATAAAAGAGCATTTAATAATGCGAAAAAACAATTAAAGCGTTATGACTGCCACATATGCTGATGCCACTGCATTGCGAGCACATAATAAAGATCCTACCGTGGCATCCATCAAACTCCAAGCACGTTTAAATTGGGGCGTGGTTAAAAAAATGGAGATTCAAAGCTAGTGCTGCTTTCAATCGGTTCATGTAACATTTACATTAAGAGGAGGTAACTATCCAGCGGTGAAACTTGATGGGGCCTTTTTGCCTTAAAACACAAGAGTTTAATACTTTGGAATCCAACTCACAACTCACTTGGAAAAATCATATTAAAGCAAAATGAGATCAGGCAAACGAGAAGCTTAGCAGTATGTATTGGCTGGTTGGTACACAACTTTCACTCAGCTTGGAAAACAAGCTTCTTATTTATAAAAGCATAATAAAACCAGTGGCAAAAATATGGCGTAGAGCTCTGGGGATCAGCTAGTCATTCCAACATCGAAATTCTTCAAAGATTCCAAAATAAATCATTGAAGATCTTGTCCAGTGCTTCATGGCATATAAAACCAAGAAGTACAAGAACACATAGATATTTCTACTGTAAAGCAACAGATACATAAATCCTGCAAGGACCACTGACAAAGATTGGAAGAACATAAAAACCATCTAGCAAATAAACACCTTAAATACTAATGACAGTACCTTGATTATAGAGAACAAAACTAGTTTTTATATAAAGCTGCATTCAATATGAGATGACACATAGTTGGTTGTGTTTGGTTTCTAATTTCTGGAACATCTTCAAACAATTATAGCTAAAATTAGAAAGAAAAATTATCAACAATACCTTCAATTGTTCCATAGCTTTGTCAGAGTTTTCTTGGGCATCTTTCAATTTCCTCTGTATTTCATTTTTTTCTTTGAGCTAAAGCAATAAAATACTATTAAATATAACTATGCTAATAGTGTTAGTTATGTGTTTGATTCAATAAAAAATACTCATCTTAATATCACCACAGACAAACTAAAAGCAATAAGTAAACCTTAGATAATTAAATAATGAATTTAATTCCTGTGTTTTCATGCACACTAATCATTTACTAAAAATATTTTTGAACAGAGACCAAAGCACGGATTTTGGCATCTCCTTAACATATCCTCCTCAAATTTTGTATGGAAAATGCTAGGTAGTTCTGACGTCCGACAGGGGCGCTGCTTAGTTTTATTAGAAACTTCGACTATACAATATGTTACAGAGCTGTCAAAAATTCGTGATGAGCTGTTGCCAAAACATCAAGAAAAATGGAAAAGCTAATAAAATTTTTATTTCATTTCCAAACAAAAAACTCACCAGTTGTTCAATCTTGGCTTTCTCCTCATCAGTAAGCTTCTTCCTCTCTTCACTAAGTATCTGTTCTGCTTGGATTTTTTCTTGTGCTGCTTTTTGGACCTGCTGTTCAAGGTCTTTTCTTATATCATTTAATTCTTGCTGCAGTTCTGTTTCTCTTTGCTTCTTCAATTCTTCCAACTGTTTTAGCTCCTGGTAACAACAATTGATTTAGTAATAAAGATAAGACAAATTTTAAGCTACTGAACATTGCAAATTTACCTTTTCTTTAGCTAATCTTAGTTGCTCAGTTTCGTTTTTAAGCTTCTGTTCCATTTCTTCTTTCTCCTTCAAGCAGGCCTCTTTCTGTTCTCGCAATTTAGCTTCAAGTTTCTCCAACATGTCTTGCTTCGATGAACTCTCTTTGTTCAGTTCATCAAGAAATTCTGTTCTGTCTTTTAGTAGCTTTTCTTTCAGGTTACTATTTTCTTTTAACAATTCTGATTCTGTTTCATGGTGTTTCTGTATTTGATTCTGAAATATTAAATATTATTAACCTGATACTGTGAACACATCCCTATCCCTATTTTTAATGTATGAGATCAAGGTTTCATAAATTATGGTATGTTTTTATTATTATTGAAAATATTTATATATAAGGTTTTAAGCTTCTTAAGTATACCTATTAAGAATATTTATTGATAAAAGTAGATTTAGGATGGAATTTTAGGTTGCTAAACGTCGCACAAACCATGTGGTGAAAACCATGGTAACAACTTCTGAGTGAATGTACCAAAGTCGTTGTTTACAAAAACCAGATTTCACTGTTCATTTACAGTATGTAGTATAGTTATCAAAACCATTTAGGAGACAATGTAAATATCTGATACAGCTTAGACTTTGCACAAAAACAATTCTAAAGTTGTTAAATGGGCATAACTATACTTCCAGGGCCCATGTGGTGATACTTCACACTAGGTTAGGTAAGGTTCGTGTTGTGACCATAACGCGCGAGCTGAGCGAGCAAGCGAGTGCACCGCGGCAGCTGCCGATTAAGCGCTAGAAAAAAAAGATATTTTTTCTATGAAAAAGTATCACCCCTTGTGCCCTGGAAGTACAGTTTTACTGTTAAATGTTATCTTTATATACATTTAAAGATTGAAAAAAAATATGTAAAAAGTAAACCATTAAATCTGCAATTTTTTCTTCCATTTCTTTTTTTAGTGATGCAAGCTGCATGTCTCTTTCAGCTATAAGAATGGTTTTCTGTTCTGCAATCTCATTTTTTTCTCCTCTTAAATTTTCAATTTGAGATGCAAAATCATTTTCAACTAACTCGATCTTAATGTTCAGTTCTGATTGAAGTTTATCTTTCATGATTTTTGAAGATTCTTGCATGTTTTTAGCATTTTGAATTTTTTCTTCAATATGCTTAATTTCATAACTTTGTGACTCTTCAAATTTAAGTTTCACATTATGCAAAATATTTTTATCATCTACATGTTCTAGTTTTATCCTTTTACTTGGTATTTTAAAATCTTCTGAGGGGTTTGTGAATTTGTAAACAAATTCTTCTGTTGGTTCCAAAACAACCACATCTTCATATCGAAGTTCTTTTGTAGCACCTTTGCCTAATGGAATTCCATTAACGGTGATACCAAATGCACTATTGTCTAATAATATCCAGCTTTCATTTACTTTTTTAATGGTGCAGTGGTTTCTTGATATTGATAATAATGGTAATACTATTGAGTTATTAAGCCCACGACCGATGGAGACCTGCATAGAAAATAGCATATTTGCTCCTTTTATTATTTTATCTAGTAGCTTTTCTGCAGTACATACATTACTTATAGAACTAGGTGTGTACACTGAAAGATTTTTTTTTTTTATATAATTTTATGTAAAATATTTATAAATGATGTAAACTAAGCTATTAACGTGTAGAGTGACCAACAAACTAAAGAAAAATAAATTTCCTAAGAATAACAACTTACTTCATTTGCGTTTAAAGGAATTTCATGGAATATTTTAAACTCGGGCTTTAAAGTTTTACAGGAAAGCAGAAGGGGGAAGTTATCATCCATATTTTAAAGTTTCATATATGTTTAAACTCTAAATCCAAATACAAAGTAGATACAAAAACATAACCTATTACAATCTTCTTATTCTTTTTTTTTTATTTTATTATTATAATGGCTCGCACGGTTTGTGCATTGGCCACGACAGGGTAAAAGGTAAGGAAACCAAAATAATGAAATAAAATGGTTGTGAAACGGAATTTGGAAGGATTAGGATCAGGTAGGTACGTAAAATTAATTTGAAACGTAAGTAATAGGTCTATTTAAGTATATAAAATA
Source organism: Chilo suppressalis (assembly GCA_902850365.2). Taxonomy (NCBI): domain Eukaryota; kingdom Metazoa; phylum Arthropoda; class Insecta; order Lepidoptera; family Crambidae; genus Chilo; species Chilo suppressalis. Next base: position 17,387,434 of record OU963900.1, read on the forward strand.
CATTACATTATTTGTTATAAATTAGGTATTTATAATTTTTATAATACAATAAGGAAGGAATAGAAGTAGGGAGAGGTACATTAAGGGATATTAATGAATCCATAAAAGAGGAGAAATCATTGAGGGGACACTCGAAGAAGATGTGATTTAAGTCCTCTGCTCCAGTACCACAAGCACAAATATTATTATTTACTATGCCCAGTTTAGCCAGGTGGGAAGAAGAACAGTTATGACCTAGACGCATTCTTATGAGACTTGATGTGGCAAACTTACTTAAATGAATTTTAGAAAACCATGGTTTATCGGGAATACATCGTTGAATTAATTTATAATGTTTACCTTTGGTGCGACTACTAGTATCCCAATTTTCTTCCCAAGATATGCGTAGATGTACTTTAGGAAGTAAAACAAGATCATTTACTAAATTTTTATAGGGAAAGACGTCACCACAATTCACTGAATCTTTAGCGAGTTTATCAGCTACTTCGTTGGCAGTGATGTTATGATGGCCAGGTATCCACGCAAAGAGCACATTTAGATTCTTCAAAGTACAATTCAGTAATAATTTCCTACAATCGATCAAATAGGCGTTAGAAAAAGAAGCTTTAAAAGGAAATTTTTCTATTGCCTGTAAAGTGCTTTTGGAATCGGAGAAAATAATTGTCTTTTTGAGTTGTGCAAGCAAAATGTATTCTAATGATTTAAGGATTCCATAACATTCTCCTGTGTATACTGAGGTTTCTGGGGGTACTTTAATTTTTTGTTTTATTATATACTGTTGGTGGTAAACACCGATTCCAACTATCCCAGTAGATGGATGTTTAGATGCGTCACAGTAAATGTAATACCAGTCTGGCCATTCTGTATTAACAATACTCATTAGATTAATATTAGCATTTTTATCATTACGTAAAGAGTCTAAATAAATTACTTTGGGTGAAATGGTAAGAGCTTCATAATTAATAGAAAAAATGGGAAGATATTGTGATCGGTGGGTGGGTGCTAGCAGTGAAGTAAATTTAATGTAGCTGATTACCAAGCAAGGGAGCGACTTGTTATTCCAATATGCCGAATTATTAATTTTACGCAATAAATGGTCTAAATTGTTAAAAAGAGGGTGGTCAGAAAGTTGAAGAACTCTAAATAGAAATTTATCACATAAAAATTGTCTCCTTAGTTTTAAAGGAGGATCCACACATTCAACCTGCAGTGCATTAATAGGGCTTGACTTCATGGCGCCAGTTACAATGCGAAGAGCTTTAGACTGGATTCCATCTAACTTACTTAGTGCTAATGCACTACAGGGCTCCAGAAAGCAAGTTCCATAATCAAGGATACATCTGATAATAGCATTATATATTAATTTTTGTGTTGATAGATGAGCTCCCCACCAAACACCAGATAGGCATCTTAAAATGTTTAATAATTTTTCACATCGAGCTGATACATAATAGCAAAATATTCCATGAAATTCCTTTAAACGCAAATGAAGTAAGTTGTTATTCTTAGGAAATTTATTTTTCTTTAGTTTGTTGGTCACTCTACACGTTAATAGCTTAGTTTACATCATTTATAAATATTTTACATAAAATTATATAAAAAAAAACAATCTTTCAGTGTACACACCTAGTTCTATAAGTAATGTATGTACTGCAGAAAAGCTACTAGATAAAATAATAAAAGGAGCAAATATGCTATTTTCTATGCAGGTCTCCATCGGTCGTGGGCTTAATAACTCAATAGTATTACCATTATTATCAATATCAAGAAACCACTGCACCATTAAAAAAGTAAATGAAAGCTGGATATTATTAGACAATAGTGCATTTGGTGTCACCGTTAATGGAATTCCATTAGGCAGAGGTGCTACAAAAGAACTTCGATATGAAGATGTGGTTGTTTTGGAACCAACAGAAGAATTTGTTTACAAATTCACAAACCCCTCAGAAGATTTTAAAATACCAAGTAAAAGGATAAAACTAGAACATGTAGATGATAAAAATATTTTGCATAATGTGAAACTTAAATTTGAAGAGTCACAAAGTTATGAAATTAAGCATATTGAAGAAAAAATTCAAAATGCTAAAAACATGCAAGAATCTTCAAAAATCATGAAAGATAAACTTCAATCAGAACTGAACATTAAGATCGAGTTAGTTGAAAATGATTTTGCATCTCAAATTGAAAATTTAAGAGGAGAAAAAAATAAGATTGCAGAACAGAAAACCATTCTTATAGCTGAAAGAGACATGCAGCTTGCATCACTAAAAAAAGAAATGGAAGAAAAAATTGCAGATTTAATGGTTTACTTTTTACATATTTTTTTTCAATCTTTAAATGTATATAAAGATAACATTTAACAGTAAAACTGTACTTCCAGGGCACAAGGGGTGATACTTTTTCATAGAAAAAATATCTTTTTTTTCTAGCGCTTAATCGGCAGCTGCCGCGGTGCACTCGCTTGCTCGCTCAGCTCGCGCGTTATGGTCACAACACGAACCTTACCTAACCTAGTGTGAAGTATCACCACATGGGCCCTGGAAGTATAGTTATGCCCATTTAACAACTTTAGAATTGTTTTTGTGCAAAGTCTAAGCTGTATCAGATATTTACATTGTCTCCTAAATGGTTTTGATAACTATACTACATACTGTAAATGAACAGTGAAATCTGGTTTTTGTAAACAACGACTTTGGTACATTCACTCAGAAGTTGTTACCATGGTTTTCACCACATGGTTTGTGCGACGTTTAGCAACCTAAAATTCCATCCTAAATCTACTTTTATCAATAAATATTCTTAATAGGTATACTTAAGAAGCTTAAAACCTTATATATAAATATTTTCAATAATAATAAAAACATACCATAATTTATGAAACCTTGATCTCATACATTAAAAATAGGGATAGGGATGTGTTCACAGTATCAGGTTAATAATATTTAATATTTCAGAATCAAATACAGAAACACCATGAAACAGAATCAGAATTGTTAAAAGAAAATAGTAACCTGAAAGAAAAGCTACTAAAAGACAGAACAGAATTTCTTGATGAACTGAACAAAGAGAGTTCATCGAAGCAAGACATGTTGGAGAAACTTGAAGCTAAATTGCGAGAACAGAAAGAGGCCTGCTTGAAGGAGAAAGAAGAAATGGAACAGAAGCTTAAAAACGAAACTGAGCAACTAAGATTAGCTAAAGAAAAGGTAAATTTGCAATGTTCAGTAGCTTAAAATTTGTCTTATCTTTATTACTAAATCAATTGTTGTTACCAGGAGCTAAAACAGTTGGAAGAATTGAAGAAGCAAAGAGAAACAGAACTGCAGCAAGAATTAAATGATATAAGAAAAGACCTTGAACAGCAGGTCCAAAAAGCAGCACAAGAAAAAATCCAAGCAGAACAGATACTTAGTGAAGAGAGGAAGAAGCTTACTGATGAGGAGAAAGCCAAGATTGAACAACTGGTGAGTTTTTTGTTTGGAAATGAAATAAAAATTTTATTAGCTTTTCCATTTTTCTTGATGTTTTGGCAACAGCTCATCACGAATTTTTGACAGCTCTGTAACATATTGTATAGTCGAAGTTTCTAATAAAACTAAGCAGCGCCCCTGTCGGACGTCAGAACTACCTAGCATTTTCCATACAAAATTTGAGGAGGATATGTTAAGGAGATGCCAAAATCCGTGCTTTGGTCTCTGTTCAAAAATATTTTTAGTAAATGATTAGTGTGCATGAAAACACAGGAATTAAATTCATTATTTAATTATCTAAGGTTTACTTATTGCTTTTAGTTTGTCTGTGGTGATATTAAGATGAGTATTTTTTATTGAATCAAACACATAACTAACACTATTAGCATAGTTATATTTAATAGTATTTTATTGCTTTAGCTCAAAGAAAAAAATGAAATACAGAGGAAATTGAAAGATGCCCAAGAAAACTCTGACAAAGCTATGGAACAATAGGCTAGTTTACTCATGTCGAATTGTATTAAATAAATGTTTATTTCTTAAAGTGTTTAGTCTAAGGAACCTTAATATATCGATTTCACTTCATAAAAGCAGAAGATTGCTGTAGAAATTTAATTTTAAAAAATATTTTTTAGTCTATATTTTTTAAACACTAAAAACGCTGTTCGCCACATTCGCCATGATTTTGACGTCTCTTATGGTAAACAACTAAATGTCATTCGCGTGTTACTGTAGGTGGATTCTTTCGTCTGACTAAATTTATCTTAAAACACTTTTAACTTTAGGAAAGAAAAAAACAGTAAACTTAGTTTTTTTTGACTAAACAAATTATGGATGCCGGCTTTGTGAAAGCAGAAAGCACAAATCTGCCAAGAATTGACGCATTGATGGTTGGTGAATTTGTTGCACTAAACCCCGATTTCTGCTCTGCGGAGCAGAGAAACGACAAGGCATCTATGTAAGTACCGTGCATTTAGTATTACAATGTAGTAATAAACATAAAACTGATACAACATATGAATAAGTGTAATAAAGTTGCGTAGGTTAATTTCTTTCGGCACTTTAATCCACAGCTTTCCTGGAGTCTTCAAGGATGTGTTTTTATATTCTCGTACAATACAGTAATGATAATTACTTTATTTTTCGTGGTATTTATTAGAAATCATGTTTTTTTTTATTAAAAACTCAGTTAAAAGTAATTTTCTACGTGTTTACGAGTTTTTGTTTACCACAATTCACGTCATAGCATAGACAATCTATAGACTAAAATGGCCGACAGCGTTTTTGTATGTCCATGAAAAGTCTATTTTAAAATTAAAGATTTGTAGCTTTCTAGGTTTAAAAAAAATACAATACATTTTTTTTCGGTCTAATAGAACATTTATTAACCATTTAAAACCTTTTTCCAAAAAGGGTCAACTAGCCTATTGAAGGTATTGTTGATAAGAAATGTTAAAAACTTACCGATACATCGAACATAATTATACACTACTAATAAATATTAAAATATATACTAAACTAAGGACCTATCTGATCCCAATGACTATTAATAGAAATAAATAAAAAATCTTGCCAAAAAGTACGTCCGCCTAAGTTGAGGATTTCCCGCGCTTTTTCTCTTCTTTTTTTTTTGTTGAAGTTCTCCCGTTTTAGGGAAGGCAAAGGGAACAATGCCCATACAGCCTGGTTTTTAATTAAATTTATCTTCTTTTTATTTTTAACATTAGAATGTCGGTGTGACGTATTCTAATGTTTCTTGGAGTGTTTGGCACGAAATGTATCGAGTTGGCTTTTTCGATAAGCTTCTGTGAGGTAGTCAACACTACAATAAAATGCTCACGTCCACTTGACCGGAATAGCGTATATTTTAATGATTCCGCTAATTCTTCAGTTACGCAGACAGTTGTTACACAAAACCACACCAATTTTATTTCACAATATCTACTATGAACGAATTTAAGAATAATTAAATAAGACGCCAACCGCACTCGATGAAATCCCGCCAAAAAAGCCTCTTCTTTTTTCTTTCAATGATTACAATTAATTTTTTTTGTTGAAGTTCTCCCGTTTTAGGGAAGGCAAAGGGAACAATGCCCATACAGCCTAGTCTTTAATTAAATTAATCTTCTTTTTGTTTTTACATTTAATGTCGGTGTGACGCATTCTAATGTTTCTTGGAGTGTTTGGCACGAAATGTATCGAGTTGGCTTTTTCGATAAGCTTCTGTGAGGTAGTCAACACTACAATAAAATTCTCACGTTAACTTTAACGATTCCCCTAATTCTTCAGTTACGCAGACGGTTGTTACAAAAAACCACCAATTTTATTTCACAATATCCACTATGAACGAATTTAAGAATAAATAAAATAAGACGCCAACCGCACTCGATGAAATCCCGCCAAAAAAGCCTCTTCTTTTTTCTTTCAATGATTACAATTAATTTTTTTTTGTTGAAGTTCTCCCGTTTTAGGGAAGGCAAAGGGAACAATGCCCATACAGCCTAGTCTTTAATTAAATTAATCTTCTTTTTGTTTTTACATTTAATGTCGGTGTGACGCATTCTAATGTTTCTTGGAGTGTTTGGCACGAAATGTATCGAGTTGGCTTTTTCGATAAGCTTCTGTGAGGTAGTCAACACTACAATAAAATTCTCACGTTAACTTTAATGATTCCCCTAATTCTTCAGTTACGCAGACGGTTGTTACAAAAAACCACCAATTTTATTTCACAATATCCACTATGAACGAATTTAAGAATAATTAAAATAAGACGCCAACCGCACTCTCAGAGTAACAAAGTCTATGGAGAAGCTCTTGTCAACATATAGAAAATTTAACTTATATAAATACGAGGCATTTATGACATAAAGCGTAAAATATATCTTTATCTCTTTCTTTCCACAGTACAATTGTGTTTGACGAAGGAGACAGACATATTCCACTCAATGCTAAAATATCATAGAAATCTGTCAAAAGTTTAGGCACGTGCCAATTCCGCCATTTTAAGTTACGAGTTTTGAGGTATTTGTTCTGTCATCAGTTTGTTTACAATTTGGAAATATTGAGATATACTGCTTTATTAAGAGAAAATATGTGCTAAAATACGTGGTAGTGCGGAAAAACTGGTTGTAAAGATGCCTAAATGTTGTGTCGTGATGTGTAGTGCAAGAAAAAACAAAAATCAACCTCAATTGACGCTTCATAGGTTAGTCTCCCGTTTCTTAGCAAAATAACTCATAAATCACTCAGATTGAAAAGAAAAACATAACATAATCCTTTATTGATGTTACAAATGTTGATATAAGGTCATATTTATGTGATAAAGGCATTATTTCTATTATTTTATTTATCTTATGTTTACTAATCTGAATAGGGTTGTGTCATATCAATATGATGTAAGTAATTAATGTTTATTTTATTTTTAGATTTCCGAAGAATGAAGCTTTGAAGGAAAAATGGTTAGAGGCCATCGGCAAAGGAAATATTAATCCACGGCAAAAAATTAGGTACCTCTGCTCACTGCATTTTAAGGAAAGCGGTTTTAATAAAACACTTTATGTAATACGTTTTCGTGAAAACTCATTGCCAACAATTTTTCCATTTCCAGTAAGTGTTATTTATAAAAAATATGAAAATAAATGACCATTATAATTTCAGCCTAGTCACACACAACTAAAATTTTATTATTTAAGTTGTGACTATACTAAGAACTTAAATGCTTGCTAATGCCTAAAAATCGTTCTAAATCCTGGAGGTTGTACTCATCAAATAACCGGGAAAATTGGATCTATGTGAAAAATAATTTGTGTACTGTATTTGTGTATTTACTTTTCAGCGATCAGCCATACAAGAGACATCTCTACTAAGTAAAACAAGCAATGTTAAGACTGCTGTTGCTAGCACATCTGCTGCTTCTTTTTTGTTCCCATTACCAGTGTATCATAAAAAGTGAATATAGAGGTATTTAGTAAAACATTATTTTTCATTTATTTTCTTAAAAGTGGTAGGCGGAAACATATACATAATAGTAAATTAAAATATACAAAATAATTTAATATACTGGAAGTGAATCTGCCAACCTACTGATAAATAATAACAAAAAATAAAATTCTGTAATGAATTTTCTTGTGCTTAATGTAGATTCTAATATAAATAAAATAGTTAAGTTAATTTAATTATTAACATTGAATATATTTGTAATTTCAGGTCGCTAAATGTAAAAAAGTTAAGACTGAATAATAAATGTTTAAAGTAGCAGAAGAAAATAAAATACCTGAATGAAAAACTTAGACGTAAAGAGAACAAAATTGCCAATTTGAAAGATATTATTGAGGATCTTCGACAAAAAAGTCAAATAAGCATGGAACAGGCTATTTTGATTGAAGATTTGGCAGCATCCCAGGGACTTCTTATAAAGACAAGTTTTTAAGACGACGGGATTACCTCTACTAAATAAATACTCAGAAGATATAAGAAAATTTGCATTAACTTAACATTTTTTATCCCCAAAAGCTTACAAATATGTAAGGCAGAAATATAATACTTGCTTACCTCATACAAGAACATTGTGTGAATGGTATTAACATGTGAATGCTGAAGTAGGTTTAAATAATCAAAAACAGAAAAATTGTTAAAAATCTATTTTGTTATGTGAAATGTATGATTTTAAAAAGTATTTTTCTGCTGATACTAATTCTGACCACTGTGCCGACCATAAGTTACTTAAGATAAAGAGCATAATTAAGATCTTTCTTGAAATAAGATTTAAATATCATGGTCAAATGAAATGTGCAAATCTGTCAAATAGACAATTTTTAAACAAATTAATACTGTTTAGAAATGAATAAAAACATCTAGATTGTAAAAAATAACATTTTATTTTCATCTTACCCTTACCATCCTATCTGAAAATATAAAAATCGACATGGTGTCGTTCTCAGAAACTACAATCACTAGGAGTCTGAAATTTTGCATAGGGGTTCTTTTTAAGACGTAGACGCTCACTAAGACGGGAGTTTATATTCAACCCCTAAACGGGTAAAAAAATGGTATGGGAAAACCGTATTAGTTGAACTATGTCGCTGATTAAAAATCGTTCCATTATTTTGTTCTTTTAAATAATGTTTCTTTGGTAAATGTTTCATATTTTAATGTTATCAAGAAAATAAATATAATCTTAATAAAGTTGATCTGATTTAATTGGATTAGATATCTATATTAAGTGAGATAGCCGTAAAATCAGGAAGGGCAGTCACTCATTTCAACATACAACATCTTAATTATCTTGCGTAGTCGAGGGTTATAGCTAATTATAAATATAATGTATTTAGATGACTAGTGGACTTATGCTTGTAGGTGCCACGCTCACAGGTAATTCAAATACTGCCGCCGGAGAGGCACACTGACGTCAGAGAATAAGAAAAAATCTTTATTGTGAGTCTGTGTGGTACAAGTACAGATCTTAGTGTATAGTTAGGTTAGTTAGTTGTCACAATACAACAGTCTTGTTCGTTAACAACATCGGAGGTTTCATATGGAAAGATAATAATTGACTATGTGTGTCATTGGATATAAAAGAACAATATTATTAAAATATATTTTTATATAAATCTTTTTATTTATATCGTTATCTTAAAACAAGAAACAGCCTGAAGCTATCATAAGTCAGTTTTGTTCTGGGTAAATGTTTTAAGAATAATATTGAATAGTGTGTTAGTGGCAGCCCTAAGCGATGGCAGCCATTTTTTGTTACAAATCCATGAGTTAGGTATGCACATTTTTTTTGTAGGTATTTCCAGTCCTCTTACTTCTTTAGTCATTGACCGCACTCGATGAAATCCCGCCAAAACCTCAAAAACATAACCTATTACAATCACCAATTAGTATTGCCACCTTGGTTTTTGAAAAACAGCAGTCGGACAAGCTAGAAAGAGCTAGATTAAGAAAATGCAATTAAAAGAGGTGCTAGAAAGGAAAAAAAAACATAAACAGCAAAGCAAAAGGTTAAAATTTGTTTATTCGAAACGTATTAATTTCAGAAAAATCTAATTTTAATTAAGTTGGTTATGAAATTTTTAAAAATCAGAGTCCGCATCGGAATTTTCCAAAATCATATCTGCCGAAGCAGAAGAAGTTGATGGCTGATTGACATCTGTGTTCTGAGCCAATTTGAACGAGTATTTCAAATTACTCCCACACTTTTTTATTATTTCAGTTGGCACCTTGTGGGAACAGCAAGACTCTTTCAATCGTTTCAAACCCCATCGTATATGTAGTATGGATGTCATTGTTTTTAACCCCATTTTATTCCTGTTTTTAGTTTAAATTATGTTCATAGAACTGAAAACGCGTTCGACATTTGCGTTCGAATGGGGCAATGACAAAATTATTTTTGCTAAATTTCCAAGCTCTTGATACAAGTTGTTTCCAGCAGCATCCTTGTATATGAGAACTTCGCACCAAAATTTAATGATGTCGTCTTTGTTCTCCCAGTCGTGTTCTCCGATATTTCTATATTGTACTAGAATTTTATCAATATCTTCTGGTATCAGACAAAATGCTTCTGCAAGGTGAACGATGCGTTGTACAGTTTTGTTTCGTGTAAGTGTCTCTTTAACAGAAAGAGCAGTCATTGTTTCTAAATTTTTGAAATTATCTGGTAGGCGCTGCTGCAGTTCGCTTATTAATTTTAATGTAAAATCAATGCATCTTTGTTTGAGCGCTTTCTTTTCAGCATTTTCCAGTGTTGATTTACTCAAGGTATCCTCAAATGAATATCCCATATACGGGTTTGGATCAACGTAGTCGTTTACTCTCTCAACACAATATTCTACTCTGGAATTCGAATTGATAATTTTACGACACAAACTTTCAATAAGCTTTTTTAGCATATCTAGTAGAAGTACTGGGTCTGCGCCATTGCTTTCAAATATTTTTAATGTTTGTTGGACTTCGCTAAGCACTGATTTTAAGTAGATCAAATACAATTTATTCCTATGATCTTGGAACATCGAATAAAGCTATGTGGCTGTATAACAATTTTCCGCCCTCTGTGTCAATTGAAAGTGTAGTTTGAGTTCATCCCATTGAGCAAGAATGCGAGCTATTGCTGGTTCAATAGAAATCCAACGAGTAGCACACATCTTTAAAATTTTCAGCGGTTTTTCACCCACATTAATTGTTTCATATACTTCTTTGTATGCATCTTGTCTTGATGGGGATAGACAAAACCAATTGTAGATCTCTCTTATTAAAAACTCAATATTTCTTGGTATAGTCTCTTGTGAAGCATGCGAAACAGCTAGTTGTATAGAGTGGCATATGCATCTATTCAAAATTAAATGGGGAAGATTGTACTCCTCTTTGAGAATCTTAAACACTCCATTGTTTATCCCTACCATCACGGAAGCGTTATCGGTTCCTATTCCCATTAATTTTCTGATATCTAAATTCAGTTCAATAATAAGACTGATGAGGGCATCAACTATTATCAGCTCTAGCATTTGCGGAAGTTAATTGTTGAAGACCTAGAAATGTTGAAGTTATTTCTCTGCGTTCTTCACTCAGATATTTTATAACTACTCCTAACTGTTTTGTGACAGATACATCCGTGGATTCATCAATAATCAGGCTGTACGGATTTGTGCTAATATCTTTGACCAGCAGATCTTTAAAATATGGACTCAAAACTTCGGTTATAACATGGGTACATTTAGTACGATGCATCTTCATTTCTTTTGCTCCTCTTTTAACGCAATGCAACTAAAAATTTGTTTGCACAAATACGTAAGGTGGTCAACACTGTTGATGGAGGAGTGTTCTGCAATATATAAGCTAAGATAAGTTTCAGACTTACTGGCACTTGCGGTATCTTCTTTACTTACAACTATTTTTGTTTATGAGGACGATATGAAAGGAGATGAACTGTCCTTATGTTTTTTCGTTTCTTTATGTCGTTGGATATCGAATAACTTCGCATTTATCTCGATTTTGTAATATAAACATAAAGCTTTCGACGAATTTCCTGGCACTGGTTTTATCCACTTAAATTCCACTTCCCACTCTTTTTTATAATGTTGTTTGTAAACAGTCTTTTTTTTTATTGGTAGATCCGACATTTTTTATTTTCTTAAATACTGAACTTTCAAAACATTCACACACCATATGTATTAAAACCGAAGACACGACAGTGTTCAGTTCACTCGCTCGATTATTTCAACAAGTTACGAAAACAAATGTTCGCTTCGCTCTCATTGCCTTAGTGATATTATAATACTGCGAAAAAAAACAGTCTCTTAAATAAGATTACGATGAACAAATTGTAACTACATCCGAAATTAGTCGGTTTATATTTAGAAACAAACTTGGGGAATTCCCCAACAAAGAAGCAGAAAGAGTATGTAGGGTTACCAATGTTACCATAGCAAAACTAAAAATATACCCAATTAATAAAGTGTGAACTGACGAAATCTATACTACATGACGCGCTTTGTTTCATAACTTTGTAATCGCGCTGCGAAGTCTTCGTTTCGCTAGAAAAGGCCTAGATTGCTCTTTTCGGGCTAAAGCATGAAAAAACGAGTTTACCTACAGTAAAAAGTGCTAGGATCTAGCCCGAAAAAGGCTAAGGTGGCAACACTGTCACCAATGATTACAATTCAGACTTTTTGGCGGGAAGTCAAATAAGGCGCGCGGAAATTTTTCTCTTTAAATAATTTTATTTCTTTTTAATAATTAATTACTGATAAAAGCACTACTAATTAGATTTTTTCGTAGAAGCGAACCCCATCTGCAAAAATGGGGTCGCAAAGCGACGGAGAGGAGGGCGAGCGTAAGCGAAAATACAAAAGGACTGTCGACTCTTCGGTGGATAAGTATAAAATATATTTTAAAACCAACTACACTCGATTGTTTTTGGAAAAAAGTGCCGTTGACTATACGGTCTACGTAGAGTCAAAAGAAAGAGATGATAGGCAATAGAAATCCTATTTAACTAACCCAATTATTTACGGATAATATAAAAGGTATCACAAGTGTGTTCCGATTGAATGCCTATAAATTGGGCATTACTTTTCAAAAGGCTGCTGCAGCAAACAGCTTTTTAAAGCACGACCATTTTCTGAATAAGCACAAATTTCGTGCGTTTATCCCTGCTCATCTAGTGGAGAGAGTAGGCATCATTAAATTTGTTCCCACTGATTTGTCTAATGAAGAAATATACAAAAATATCACCTGTGACGCTGATGTCATCTCAGTCAAAAGATTTATGAAAAAGGAATCCAATGAACTCGTGCCATTAACAACAGTTGCAATCACATTCTCGACATCCAACTTACCTAAATATGTATTCTTAAATTTATTCAGATATCAAGTAAATACATACATTCCACCATTGATTCAATGCTATAAGTGCTTCAAGTTTAATCACTCGGCGAAAGTATGTCGTGGCACTCAGATGTGCTCTTCTTGCTCGGGTGCTCATCTCTTTAAAGAATGTGACTCAGAGACTATAATTTGCATAAATTGCGGAGGTGCCCATTTCTCGAGATTGCCCAATAAAAATAAAGAAAATTGAAGAAAAAAGGAATAAAATACTGAACCAAAATCGTTCTTTTGCCTCTGCAGTAGCAAGTAGTAAGATAGATGATGTAAACTACCCTTTGTTAACGAAAAGAGTTGGAAAAAACAATGTTAAGGATGTAAACAAAAATGTAAATAGTGTAAATAAAAATACTGATTCTCTTAGCGAACAACAAAAAATAAATAGTTCTAAGCAAAAACTTGATATTCAATGTATAATTAATGATGAAAATATTGTAGGGCGTTTACAATATTTTCATCATTAATTATACATTGAATATCAAGTTTAGTTAAATCTTTACTTGCCTTGGCTAATACTACCAGTAATGAAGCAGTTACTTCTACAAAAATAAAAGAAACTTTGTTAAATTTTTTAATATAATTTAACGGATTTTAGGTCTTATAATGAAATACAAAACAAGGAAACCTATGTAACAATTGCCCAGTTTAATATACAGAGTGTAAATAACAAAAAACCCTTGTTAATTAACTTTCTTAATGAAAATGATATAGACATTTGCATGTTAAATGAAACTTGGTTGAAATCAAATAGCAGCTTTAATATACCAAATTACAAAATAGTATTACAAAACGGACCAAATGGTCATGGAGGTGTAGCTATATTGGTAAATAATAGTCTTAAATTTATAATAGTACCAACACCATACTTTGATTTTATGCAAACAGTCTCTATAATTTTGAAAACTGGAATTGGCGATCTGTCACTATTATGTGTTTATAGCCCCCCTAGAAGTGGTCGTTTTCATAGTGGGAAATTAAAACAGATTATCAACTCATTGCCTAAACCAATCATGCTCGCTGGTGATTTGAATGCACATCATGTTGCATTTGGTTGCCTTTCATCAAACTCAAGAGGTAATGAAATCTATAACTTGTTAGATGAATGTGATCTCTGCATACTAAACACAGGATCTCCAACTACTGTAGGCACCATCAGCCATAACCCCTCGGCTATAGACATATCTTGTATTAGCCCCAACATAGCTCCGTTATGCGAATGGAAGGTACATGATGATCCAATGGGTAGCTATCATTTTCCCACTTTGATTGATATTCAGACATCTGTTGAGAAGTATGTTCTTGGCACTCCTACTGAGCGCTACAACTATAAACAAGCTGATTGGTCCAGGTATTTTTCTGAAAGTGAAAAAGCATTTGATGAATTATACTTTGATAATAATCCTTTTCATGTATATAATTCCTTCTGTAACATATTGAATAATCTCAAACAAAACTGTATTCCTAAGGTTGTAAATAATTATCAGTATAAAATTAAAAAACCAGTGCCATGGTGGGATAAGGAATGTGCTACTGCTGTAAATAATAGTAAATTAGCTTTAAGAAGCTATAGATCAGATCCTACAATAAATAATTATATTGAGTATAAAAAAGTTGATGCCCTTAAAAAGAGAATAATTAGTCAGAAAAAGAAAGATAGTTGGAGATCTTTGTGTGAGGCATTTAATAGATACACACCTATAAGTATGATTTGGAATCACATTCGTCGATTCAAGCGTGCTGCTAGCAAAAAGCCTTCTAAAAATGATGACTGGATATCATCCTTCTTAGATAAATATGCCCCAATATCTCCTCCTGAAAAGGATTTAAACACATCAAGGTTAAATAACATCTTTGAATCTATTGGTAATATTGAAGCATGCTTTTTGATACAACCCTTTAACATAAATGAGCTTAAGGCATCTCTGAAATCAAGAAAAGATACAACACCTGGCCTTGATGACTTTTCTTATAACTTAATATGTAAACTTCATCCTAAGGCACTCAACATTTTGTTAAAAGTTTATAATTTTCTATGGAATAAAGAGTACATCCCTAACAGTTGGAAAACACAATGTGTTATACCAATATTAAAAGCACATAAGCCAGAAAATGATTGCAATTCATACCGACCTATATCCCTTTCATCTTGTATTGGTAAATTATTTGAAAATATGCTTAAATTGAGATTAGAGTTTTATTGTGAAAAACATAACATTTTACCTGAACAGCAGTTTGGTTTCAGAAAAGGTAGAAGTGCAGTGGAAAATTATGTGTCCCTTATTACTGATATAAAAAATTCATTCCATAGTCATTCATATACTGCTTGTACTTTTCTTGATGTCTGTAGTGCTTTTGATAATGTTAACCCATCTATTCTTATCCAAATCCTCAGTGATAATGGTATACCTGGAAAATTTTGTAAATGGATTTTTAACTTTTTATACAACAGAACAATGTATATTAGGTATAATAACATATTACATGGCCCTAGAAATGTTTATAAAGGAACAATGCAGGGCTCCCCAATATCTCCGTTATTGTTTGGGGTTTACACATCTCAAATTAACAATTATCTAACAGATTCATCAGTTAGATGCCTTTTTTTTGCTGATGATATAGTTGTATATAGTGTAAATAAAGATGTAAATAGTGTTGTTAGAAACCTAAACAATGGTCTGTCACAAATTCAATGTTTCTATAATAGTTTGAACCTCACAATTAACATTGAAAAAAGTGGAGCAATGATTTTTTCAAGGAAACATGTAGATACAGATAACTTTTCTCCAGTTTTGTTCAATAATGTACTTATAAGATGGCTGCATAATAAGAAATTCCTTGGAATACATTTAGATTCAAAATTAACATTTGAACTACATATTAATCACTTGATTAAAAGTGCTAGCCAGGGACTAAATATCTTACGATCTCTAGCTGGTGTACATTGGGGCTCTGATCTGATCTGATCTATCAATGCTTTATAAAAGTATAGTAAGAAGCCACTTTGATTACAGCAGTGTGGCATATATGAACACCAATGTTAGTCTTTTAAGAAAACTGGACATAATCCAAAACAGAGCATTGAGAATTATCACTGGTGCCATGTGTTCTACCCCAATTAATGCAATGGAAGCTGAATCCTGCATAGTTCCTTTAAAAATAAGAAGGCTACAGATTGTAATGAAATTTTGTCTTAAATTATTGGCATCTGATAATATTTAGTATTAAGTAGAATTTTACCAAGTCAAAACCTCCCTGCAAGTTTGACCAGCAATACTGAGATAAGTGTTAATGAACTTATCTCAGATCACTTCCCGGAAATGATAAAAATTGTATTGAATATAAAAAACAGCTGCAATAATGTACAAATTTCAAAACCTTTACCCATTTTTTCTTCAAGTTATGAAACAATAAAAAGCAGTATTAATATTGACTTGGAAAAATTATCTAACCAAACTGAATTCTTGCAATATTTACATGAACAGCAAGATGTTTATACTATGTATACAGATGGGTCCAAAACATCAGATAATGTAACTTCAGCATTTTATGACTCTCAGACTAAACAAACGTTTTGTGTGAAATTAGACTATAGGTGTAGTATTTTTACTGCAGAGTGCTGTGCCATTTTCAGAACATTATTGTATATAATTGATGTAAATAGTTTGAATTTTTTAATTGTAACTGACAGTAAATGTGTCTTGCTAGCTTTAGAAGGTAATTTTACAGAAATCCAGTACAAATTATATCTTGATTAACAAAGAAGTTGTTAATAGATTGAGGAAACAGAGGCAAAAGAGTATTATTTAAATGGGTACCTTCACATTGTGGAATAACTGGCAACGAAGTGGCAGATGGTGCGGACAGAGGAGCATTTGATGAAAATCAAACTGATGCAGTCAAAATTCCATTAACAGACTTCCACCAGCAGATAAATGAGTCGGTCACTTTGCTGTGGCATTCCTATTGGAAGAAAATTGCAGAAGTAAAAGGGAAATGGTACACTGCTATACAGATCACCCCGCCGCTAAGACCATGGTATCATAGAAGCAAAGTCGCCGATTCAAGAAACTTTATCACAACAATTGTAGAACACCGGCCCATTTAACACGATTACGGATTACGGATAATGCAAACTGCACATTTTGCCCAGGAGAAATTCTATTCTATTCTATTTTTTGTAGAGGCTGGCTGTTGTCTCCTTAGACAATTCTGCCAATGTCAGGGTTGAGTACTACAAATGATCAGTTTTTTTTTGCAGTTTCACGCATCTTCCATTATTGGCCGGTTGAGTGACCTAAAAGGGTTATATAAATAGGTTATAGACGACACAACGACAAACACAACGACAAACACAACAGTTACAGATAAAAGCGTAATAAATGGGAGTTTAAAAGTTATAATTTAATTTTATTGGTGTGTATATACTTGGCAAGGATCAGGATGAAGGGAGAATCCACCATGGTTAGTAAGTGGTTTACATTCACAGGGCGGGCGATATTTTTAGGCAGTATATCATAAAGAGAGATGGTATTTTTTAGGCAATTGAAAAATATGTGATCGACGTTTCCTTCGTCAAGACCACATTCGCATAACGAATGGTCCCTAACCCTAATTTTCTTTAAGAAGACGGGGGAGCATATGTGACCAAGACGTAAGCGAATAATGGTAGAAGTGGAGATTTTATCCAAGAAGCGGAATTTAAAAAACCACGGCTTAGAGGGAAGAAAAGGTTGCAGACTTCTATAATGTTTCCCTTTGAACTGTGAGGAGTCGTCCCAGTGTGCTGACCATTCGCGATATGATTCGGCTTTAGCTTTGCTTCTTAGATCTTGGGCAAAGCATTTGTCATAGGTTGGGCAACCCATCGTTACAGCCTCTTTTGCAAGGCTGTCTGCCTTTTCGTTACCTTTAATGCCAGAATGACCAGGGATCCATGAGAGGGCCACATTTATATTTTGAGAACGGCAGTTAAACAGAAGTTCTCGGATTTTTAGAGTTATATAAAAATTTTGCCTGGCACGTAAAGGGAATTTTAAAATATCATCCAAAACACTTCGGGAGTCTGTGAAAACTATTGATTTGTTAAGTTTTTCAGAATGGGCTTCAATATATTTAATAGCTTCATATAAAGCAATGGCTTCTCCCGAAAAGGAGGACAGTTCTGGACGGCATTTAAAGCTTAAAATTATTTGAAAGCGAGGGATCCAAACAGCAGCACCTACAGCTTCTCCATTGGTGGTTTTAGAGGCGTCGGTAAAAATCGGTGTCCAGTCAGTCCATTCTTCTGCGATAGTTTCGTTAAAAATTCTGTCTGCGCCAGGTTCGTTTTTGTTAATATTAAAAAAGGTTAAAATGTTTGGTTCGAATATTAGTGTCTCATAATTTACATTAAATGTTGGGTTTCCCGGAAATTGTGCCATAGGGGGACCATTGACCAATTTTTCGTAACTGTTAGCTAAGCGGGGCGTGGTTTTATGTATCCAGTATTTAGAATTAGTAATGAGATTGGAAAGCTGACAAAGTCGAGAAAGCAGTGGGTGGTTAGAGTTTTCGGCAATTTTAAACAGGAATCGATCTGACAATAATTGTCTACGGATATTAAGAGGAGGATCTCCAGTTTCTACCTGTAGGGCATTTGTCGAAGAAGATCTCATAGCACCTGCGATTATGCGGAGACACCTAGACTGTATTTTGTCCAAGGAGGAAAGGGAAGTCTTATTGCAGGGTTCGAGTAAGAAAGTACCGTAATCGATATAGCTTCGAACTATTGCGTTGTACAGAAGTTTTTGGCAGTATGGATGAGAACCCCACCAGACACCTGAGAGGGCTCTGAGGACATTAATGCTTTTCTCACATTTATTATTGATATAATTGAGGTGAGAGGCACCAGACAAACGAGAATCTAATATAAGGCCTAAAAATTTAGTTTCGTCTGTGCATGGCAATTCTTCCTCACCCAAGACAATAGGGGAATAGGGAATTGTCCTTTTCCGAGAAAAAACTAGTACATTACTTTTGGATGGGGCTAAGGATAAACCATGTTCAGTTAACCACTCATTGAGATACCTGAGAGCTGTATTTAGTTGAATAGAGCAGTCTTGAACAGAGTCTAATGCGGAATATAGAGCTATATCGTCGGCATATTGCACGATGTCACAGAAGCTCTCAACACATTTTTCAAGGTCGGCTGTATAGAAGTTATAGAGAGTGGGGCTTAGTACTGATCCTTGAGGGAGCCCTCTCCAAACCATTCTAGGTGGAAGAAGACAACCCTGAAGGCGAACTGAGATGGAGCGTGCAGAAAGCATGTTAAATATGACATTGATCATCCTCACGGGAAGACTCAGCTGATGCATTTTCTGCCTGAGTAGCGGAAGAAGAACAGAGTCATAGGCTGATGTGACATCAAGAAATACACCGACCATATTTTGCTTTCTAGAGAAGGCGAGGCGAGCATCCGAAATGAATACACTAAGATTGTCCATGGTACATGGGCCCTTCCGGAATCCGTACTGTGTTTTTCCTAAAATATTATTATGTTCGAGTATCCATTCGAGTCTATTTTTAATGAGTAGCTCCATGATTTTAGCTAGCACCGAGGATAGGGCAATAGGTCTATAAGAGAGCGGATCGTTAGGATTTTTATTAGGTTTTAAAATTGGGATAATTATTTGGTGCTTCCAGGAGTCAGGAATTATGCCTGAATCATAAATTTTGTTAAGGATCGCCAGAAAAAATACTTTAGAGTTTTCGGACTTTTTTTTAATAAATGAGTAGGGTATCCCGTCTACTCCTGGCGAGGAGTCACGTAAATGAGTGAGAACTGAAGATAATTCATTAATGGAAAAAGGGTCATCGATATGATTGTGCAAAGATATTGAGTGAGATAGGGGAACATTGTTGTTTTCATAAAAATCTTTATCTGGGACAAATGGAGGTGCCAGTCTATCCATGAATTCCGTTATCCGAAAAAGACCCTCTAAATTTTTTTATTTTTTTCCACATTAATGATAGTGGAGCGTGTGGAGATATGCTTTCGCAAAATGATGTCCACCCTTTATGTTTTTTACTTCTGAGAATTTTTTTGGAACAAGCTTTAACTCTTTGGAAGTTTAGGTAGTTGTCAAGGCTTAAATCATTAAGATATGTCTGCTCTGCTTCGTTGCGTTGTCTAATAGCCTGAGTACAATCAGAGTCCCACCAAGGTGAAGAGGATCTATTCCGGCCATGTGTTTTTTTTTTCAGAGGGATTGATAATTCTGCAGCGAAGAGCAAGGAAGAAACAAATTCATTGTAAAGGTGATCAAAATTTGAACTATCTAGCGGAGGCAAGCTTTCTAATTTTGAGTCCAGTATATCGCGGAATCGGGGCCAATCTGCTTTTTCAAGTTTAAATTTACATAGAGGAGGGTAGGGATCAGAAGATACTTGGACCTGATGAGTGAAGGAAATGAGGATTGGAAGGTGATCACTTCCATGAGAGCACGCTAAGACGCGCCAGATAGCACTTGTTGAGAGGGAAGGGGATACAAGGGAAATGTCGACGGCGCTAGGGCTTTGGAGAGGAGAGGTGCGGCGAGTAGGGGAGCCATCATTTAGAAGGCAAAGATTGACGTTATCCATTAAGGCTAGGAATTTGGAAGACAGTGAGTCGCATAAAGAGGATCCCCATAAGGTATGATGGATATTAAAGTCTCCTAGAAGTATAGTAGGGCCCCGGAAAGAGGAGAGGATTTTCTCTAAGGAGTCTAGAATACTAGTAGAGGGGTGAGGGATATACACAGAAAAAATATTAATACCAGTGATGCTTGCACCTGTAATATAGAAGCCGGAGTGTTGAGGTATGGGGATAGGGACATAGGTGAGAGAGCGGTTTACAAGAAGTGCGCAGCCCTGATAGCCATCAGGACCATCATCTCGCAAGCATGTAAAGCTTGCCAATGAAAACCTACAACTTTTTTTAAGCCATGTTTCTGCAATAGCAAAAACATGTATTTTGTAAAGATTATCTAGATTAGTTAATTCAAATTTTTTATTCTGTATACTTCTACTGTTCCACTGGAGAATTTTTAGGTCCATTATTAAGGGTTGTATATAGAAATCGGTACAGTATTTCTGAGCCATTGTACGGTAGGATATCGTTAAAATGGGTTAAACAGTTGAGAAGGAGTTTCATTAATAGATCGGCAAAGTTGTCGTTGGCAGACTCTTCATAGTCGGCTTCTGCAGATGCATTGAGAGCACAGCCATTATGTTGGCTGGATTTAGGTGTGCTAGTGATATTTCTATGGGCTTCAGTATCATAGCCATTACCCATAGTTGGTTTCGGAGAGCGTGGAATGTGTAAAGTTTTTTGTATGATGATACAGATGGGCGGTTAGGGGACGTTATAGTTTGTGATAGGCGTGGATCAAAATGCTTCTGGGAAGGGGACATTGGGGAGGAGGTCATAGAGTGAGGTGAGGCTGATCTTAATGTATCAGCAAAGGTGCGACGAATAGGGCGGAATCGGAGGGCCGCTTCGGAATATAGGATATTTTCTTCTGCCATGACTAACTTAATTGATTTTTGTCTACTGTGCTCTGGGCAGCTAAAGCTTGTGGCTATATGGGGGCCCGAACAGAACATACATGAAACTTTATCTTCTGGGACTGAACAAGAGTCACCAGGGTGATTTTGGGAACATTTATAGCATCTTGGTCTTGATCTGCATTGGGCCTTAATGTGGCCAAAGCGACAGCAGGAGTTACACTGTATTGTAGGTAATTGGTAAATTTCCACAGGCAGGGAAGCATTAAATCAGTAAACTTTCTCAGGAAGCTTCTGTCCTATAAATGAGATTACTACTGTCTGAGTAGGGATCCATAAAGTTTCACCGCTTTGGACAGATTTTCTGTTCAACCTCCTTGCTTTATAAACACGGGAATTAATCTGGGGACATTCAATATTACAAACTAATTCTTCCATGGACCAGTCAATGGGGATGTTCCGGACTATGCCCTGACGAGTCACATGAAAGGAGGGGATTAATGCACACAACTTATGGTCATTCAGGATAGGGTTTGTGATGAAATTATTTGCAGAGTCAGCATCCATGAATTCTACCAAAATTCGATTGCGTCCTGATGACTTTATACCTTCCTTTACAATGTCAGAGACTCTGTTTTTATGTAGAAATTGAGCAAACTTGAGCAGTCTCATAGTAAGACCAGTTGCTGGATCGGGTTCAGTTCTAGATACATGAACAATGAAAGGGGCCATATCTGTTTGAGAGTATGTGAGTTTAGAGCCTTCCGCAAACTCCGGGATGATATAAGAATGCTGTTTGGAAGCACTTGGAATGACCGATTTCATTCTGGCCGGGATATCAGTCGTCTCAGGACATGTTCTCTTACGAGAAATATGGTCTATCATTTGGCCAGCGCGACCGCCGCCCCCGTCAGGGGGCACATTATCTACGTCCATCTACGCTACAAAAGATGCCACAAAACACTTACCAGTATTAGTAAAACACACACCACGTACAAAAAACACAAAATATTAGTCAATCAACCGTAATTACTTTACTTTTATAAGAAAAAATAACCCCGCACGTGTAGTAAACAAGTACCCAACAAGCAGAATCCCCAGGAGAAATAGGAGATTTAGAACATATTAATATGAAATGTCAAAAGTTCAACGTACAACGTTTAATTTTAATATCGAAACTGCAAAATATCTGTGAAACTAATGATTGTGACATACCAACAGAATTGCATAAACTTTTAGGGAACCATTTATTTTATAAACCTATATTTAATTATATAAGTAACACCGTAGAAAATTTGTAAAATGTATATAATTAACATATATATTTTAAGTTGCATGGCATAAGGACAATGTATCCATTGCCAATACATTAAAAAAAAAAATGTTTACAATTCAACTTTGACTTTCTTCTTCTTTTTTTTATGGCATGCACGGTTTACGAGCGTTCAGCCAACTCTGACTTTGTTTTTTTTATTATTATAATGGCTCGCACGGTTTGTGCATTGGCCATGACAGGGTAAAAGGTAAGGAAACCAAAATAGTGAAATAAAAAGGTTGTAAAACGGAATTTGGAAGGATTAGGATCAGGTAGGTACGTTAAATTAATTTGAAACGTAAGTCTTTATTATATTATATAAGTATATAAATAAATAAATACATTATATTTTTTGATTATGTTTTATTTTTTCTAAATGGTTTCGCACGGCTTGTGCATTTAGCCAATGTCAAGTGTTAAAATGTTTACAAATTCTGTAGCACTCGTGGTCAAAGTAATAAATCAAGTCAAAGTATGTGGCAGTCAAGTGAAACCCCCTTTCCCTATGTTTCAGTAAATGTGTGGGGAATTACTGGAACCTCCCCGTGGACTTCTTGAGGGACCGTCGAAAGACACTTTCCGCTATTTTGTTTCACTTGTCAACACTTGTGCATTTTCCCGAACACTTAGTGGTTAATAATCCATCATTATTAAACACTAACATCCGCCTCAACAAAATTTTTAACAAGAAAAATAAAACTGCTAAAGTGACGTTTCCCGATCCCGCCAAAAAGTCCTTTTGACTTTTTTTTTCTAAATGGCTTCGCACGGCTTGTGCATTTAGCCAATGTCAAGTGTTAAAATGTTAAAAATTCTATAGCACCCGTGGTCAAAGTAATAAATCAAGTCAAAGTATGTGGCAGTCAAGTGAAACCCCCTTTCCCTATGTTTCAGTAAATGTGTGGGGAATTACTGGAACCTCCCCGTGGACTTCTTGAGGGAACGTCGAAAGACACTTTCCGCTATTTTGTTTCACTTGCTAACACTTGTGCATGTTGCCAAACACTTAGTGGTTAATAATCCATTATTAGACACTAACATCCACCACAACACAATTTTTAACAAGAAAAACAAAACTGCTAAAGTGGCGCTTCCCGATCCCGCCAAAAAGTCCCCTTTTGACTTTTTTTTATTATTATAATGGCTCGCACGGTTTGTGCATTGGCCACGACAGGGTAAAAGGTAAGGAAACCAAAATAATGAAATAAAAAGGTTGTGAAATGGAATTTGGAAGGATTAGGATCAGGTAGGTATGTAAAATAAAAAGAAACGTAAGTAATAGGTCTTTTTAAGTATATAAAATACATTATATTGTTTGTTATAAATTACTTATAATTTTATATTATGTTTAGTTAGGAATTCAGATAGCTTGTTATATATATTATAATTTTTATAATACAATAAGGAAGAAATAGAAGTACGGAGAGGTACATTAAGGGATATTAATGAATCCATAAAAGAGGAGAAATCATTGAGGGGACACTCGAAGAAGATGTGATTTAAGTCCTCTGCTCCAGTACCACTAGCACAAATATTATCATTTACTATGCCCAGTTTAGCCAGGTGGGAAGAAGAACAGTTATGACCTAGGCGCATTCTTATGAGACTTGATGTGGCAAACTTACTTAAATGAATTTTAGAAAACCATGGTTTATCGGGAATACATTGTTGAATTAATTTATAATGTTTACCTTTGATGCGACTACTAGTATCCCAATTTTCTTCCCAAGATATGCGTAGATGTATTTTAGGAAGTAAAAGAAGATCATTTACTAAATTTTTATAGGGAAAGACGTCACCACAATTCACTGAATCTTTAGCGAGTTTATCAGCTACTTCGTTGGCAGTGATGTTATGATGGCCAGGTATCCACGCAAAGAGCACATTTAGATTCTTCAAAGTACAATTCAGTAATAATTTCCTACAATCGATCAAATAAGCATTAGAGGAAGAAGCTTTAAAAGGATTTTTTTCTATTGACTGTAAAGTGCTTTTAGAATCGGAGAAAATAATTGTCTTTTTGAGTTGTGCAAGTAAAATGTACTCTAATGATTTAAGGATTCCATAACATTCTCCTGTATATACGGAGGTTTCTGAGGGTAATTTAATTTTTTGTGTTATTTTATACTGTTGGTGGTAAATACCGATTCCTACTATCCCAGTAGATGGATGTTTAGATGCGTCACAGTAAATGTAATGCCAGTCTGGCCATTCTGTATTAACAATACTCATTAGATTAATATTAGCATTTTTATCATTACGTAAAGAGTCTAGATAAATTACTTTGGGTGAAATGGTAAGAGCTTCATACTTTACGCAATAAATGGTGTAACTTGTTAAAAAGAGGGTGGTCAGAAAGTTGAAGAGCTCTAAATAGAAATTTATCACATAAAAATTGTCTCCTTAGTTTTAAAGGAGGATCCACACATTCAACCTGGAGTGCATTAATAGGGCTTGACTTCATGGCGCCAGTTACAATGCGAAGAGCTTTAGACTGGATGCCATCTAACTTCATCATCATCATCATCAGCCTATTAATGTCCCCACTGTTGGGGCACAGGCCTTCCCTATGGATGGAATAGGGAGATTGGGCCATGACCCACCACGCGGGCCCAGTGCGGATTGGTGGGTGCTAACGACTGCAGATGCAGCCGGGACCAACGGCTTAACGTGCCTTCCGAAGCACGGAGGAGCTCGAGATAGTAATTTATGGTCACCCATCCAATGACCGACCACTGCGAAAGTTGCTTAAGTTCAACGATCGCAGCCGAACGCGCTAACCACTTGCGCCATCGAGCTCCTCCTTGCGCCATCGAGCTCCTCCATCTAACTTACTTAGTGCTAATGCACTACACGGCTCCAGAAAGCAAGTTCCATAATCAAGGATACTCCTGATAATAGCATTATATATTAACTTTTGTATTGATGGATGAGCTCCCCACCAAACACCAGATAGGCATCTTAAAATGTTTATTAATTTTTCACATCGAGCTGATACATAATAGCAATGTGATAAACCAGTTAATTTGGAATCTAGAATGATTCCTAGAAATTTAGCTTCATTACACACTGGAATTATGTCATTACCATAATGTACAGAAAATGATGGGGGTGATCGTATTCTTGTAAATAAGACGGCACAACTTTTAGAAACAGAAAGACTCAGAGAGTTATTATCTAACCATGATTTTAAGAGTGTTAACACATTACTTAAAGATTGACTTAATTCAATAATAGATGATCCAGATACATAAAAAACTAAGTCATCCGCATATTGTAAAATGTTAGCTCTGCCTATGGCAGACTCCAAATCATACGTATAGACATTGTATAGTAAAGGACTCAAAACCGAACCTTGAGGTAGTCCTCTCCATGTCAGCCTAGATTTAAAATTACCATCTCCTATATCTATTTTAATCAATCTTTTCGAAAGAAGGTTAATAATGAAATCGATCAAAAACCAAGGAACTTCTAGTTTTATAAGTTTGTTTTTGAAGATTTGAATGTCCACATTAAGCACCAGATATATCAATAAATGCAGCAAGAAGGGAATGATTATTTGAGAAGGCTAATCTGATATCAGTGGTGAAAATGCCTATGCTATCCATGGTACTTTTACCTTTTCGAAAGCCATACTGGCTGGAAGCAAGAAGAGCTTTACTTTCTAATAACCATTCCAATCTGTTCTTAACTAAATGTTCTGCTATTTTAGAAAGAACTGAAGCCAGAGCTATAGGTCTATATGAATTTGGATCTGCAGGAGGTTTATCATGTTTTAATAAAGGAATTAATTCCTGAGTTTTCCATGATATAGGAATTTCGTTATTAACGATAATAGAGTTGATCACTGGTAATAAGTAAATAAGACTGTCGTCACTTAAGTGGGATATGAATGAATAGGGGATTCCATCACTCGCAGGGGCAGAATCTTTTACATAGGACAAAACACATTTTAGTTCAGTTAGGCTAAAAGAAGAGTTGAGGCCGTGGTCATGATATAAATTATCAATCGTGTTGTTAATAGATTTGAATAAAGGTGTATTATCCGGGGAAACAAAAGGGGGAGCTAATTTATCGATGAATTTATCAGCCACTTCCTCATGTATGAACTTCTGAGTTGGTTCTCTGAACGCCGATCTAAATCTTCTTTAGTCCAAATAGCAGATGGGGAAATATCAGGGGCCAAGGAAGAACAAAATGCCTTCCTACCATCCCATTTTTTTTTCTTTAGTAGTTTACGAGTTTCATTTATTATATGCGAAAGTTTGTCAAAGTTGTCATTTGTACAGTTATTATAATAATTTTTTTCAGCTACTTTTCTACGCTTTATTGCTGCTGTGAATTCAGAATCCCACCAAGGCGGTGAGGGAATATTTCTATGAGATTGTTTACGAAGAAAGGTCGAATCAGCAGCCTCTATTAGAACCAACGCAAACGCATCTGCGCACATTGTTTAATCATTAAGCTGAACGGCGAGAAGAGATGATATTTTTTGCGCATCTAGCTCCCTAAACTTCTCCCAGCTGTCACTGTTATTTTTAATGCTATGTTTCAGTCGAGGTGAACGTTTAGGACGCGATTTTAAAACTGTTTTAGGGAATGATATTAATATGGGGAAGTTGTCACTGCCGAAAGTGGAGGAAAGCGTGCTCCATGAAAAGAAAGAAGCTAAATTGGGGGTGGAGATAGATAAATCCGGGGCGCTTATGCCTTCATTAGGCTGTGTGTGTCTAGTCGGATCGCCAGAGTTTAAAATACAAAAGTTATTTTCATCTACAATATCTAAAATTCTAGCGCCATAATGGCTTGAGCTAGAACTACCCTAAGATTGATGTTGAGCGTTAAAATCACCCATTATCAAAATAGGTTTAGGTAATAGCGATAGAATAGCTGCTACTTCATCATATATAGAGGATGACGGATGAGGAATGTATATTGATACAAAGCATTTATTTTGAACGGATGCAGCTATTATTGAGAAGTCAGTACTATGGTTAGTAATTGGAATATGCTGGAAAGGAACAGTGTCACTTATTAATAAAGCAACACCACCATAGCTATCAGTTCTATCTTCTCTTAAACAAAAATAATTAGAAATATTAAAGTTAGTGTTGGGTTGGAGCCATGTTTCTTGTAGTGCCATAATAATTGGTTTGTATATGTTAATAATATACAGTAAGTCTGATTTTTTATTCCTTATGCTGCGGCAATTCCACTGAAGGATTGTGGACTGAAGATCCATTATTGGTATCATTATTATTAATTAAATTATTCATATTTAAAATAACAGCGTTGGACGGTTCAAAATAATTATTTTGTTGGGAGAGTGAGTTAATTAAAACAATAATTAAATCTTTTATTGACAAAGTAGATAGAGGATTATTTTTCAAGGTGCCAATTGATGGTAAAGGGATATCATAGTTCTGAGTTAATGCAGCATGGGCTTCCTTATCATACCCTATGCTGTCCTTTTTGGGTGGATTTGATTTCACAAAATATGTCTTTTTATAGGAAGATTTGTTTACATTATTATAATTTGTATGTTTTTGTTTTGTAGGAGACAAGAGAGGTATTGTGGAAGATAAAACTTCAGAATATGATTTCGTAACTGGAGAATGTAATTTAAATGCTTCAGCATATGAGACACAATTTTTTGCCATGGTCTCTTTTATAGATTTCTGTCTTGCAAACTCTGGGCATTTTCTATTGGTCGCATAGTGAGAACCAGAACACAAGCAACACACAACATCATCATCATCAATATTACAGCTCTCACCAGCGTGGCTATTGCCACACTTGAAACATCTTGGAACAGATCTACACTGATTCTTAATATGACCATAACGACAACAATTAAAGCACTGTACAGTAGGGAAAATATACAAATCAACAGGTAAAGCATTGAAGCAAAGAAAAACTCTTTTAGGTAAAACCTGGCCATCAAAAGTAAGCACCACAGTCTCCACTGGAGAGAATGTTGCTTTGCCGTCTACAATATGTTTCCTATTTATTCTTCTAACTTTGAGTATGTTTTCACACCCAAAAGGAACAGTAATATTTTCCATTATTTCTGCTTCGGACCAGTCAGTGGGAATACCTCTTACAACCCCCATACGAGTAATATTAAAACTATGAATAAATGCTTTGTATTTATGATGTTTCAAAGCTTGATTGTCAATGAAAGCATTAGCATCTTCAAAATGAGTAAATGACAAAAGTAACCGGTTCCTTCCAATTCTTTTAAGGCTTCCATTGACAATATTTTTAATGTTATTCTTTTTAAGGAAATGGCCAAACGAAATGGGGTGAATAGAGGTATTATCACTGGCACTGGTCTGTTCCCTCTGAATATGTATAATATATGGGGCGGCATCTGATGCCTGATACAGATTTCTACTTACTTGGCTAGGAGAGGAATTTGAATTATTTACATTTATTAAATAAAACTAGTTTTTACGGGTTAATGCACGAAACTTTATTTATTTATTGACGTTTCGTAGCCTTTACAGGCTTCGTCGTCAGAATAAAACTCTAAAAGTTTCGTGCATTAACCCGTAAAAACTAGTTTTATTTAATGAGTGATGTGCGTGAAAACCTAAGAAACAAATATATTTACATTTATTATTTCTTGTGATACTGGAGCAGTAGGAATTTTGAGAGATTTAAATTTAGTGGGAAGGTTTTCTTCAATATGACTATTATCGTCAGTACACTGACAATCTTTTTCATTAAAAGACACTGAGGAGGATTTGTAATGCCTTCTCTTTTTGTTGCAATGCTTACAAATTTTTCGGGATGAGACTCGTTTACGTTTGTTGTTATTAAAGTTGTTATCAGAAGTATCAGTGTCAATTAAAGAGCCCTCTGTTTCCATTTCTTTTTCATTACAATCAAATGGAATTGTAACAATATGCACCTGGGGGGTTGTCCCCCCAGGGTCTAAAGGGTCATTCATACGTAAGAAATGTTAAAAACTTACCAATACAGCGAATGTAATTACACACTACTAATAAATATTAAAATATACACTAAACTAAGGACCTCTCTGATCCCAATGACTATTAATAGAAGTTAATAAAAATTCTTGCCAAAAAGTACGTCCGCCTAAGTTGAAGGTTTCCCTCGCTTTTCCCCTTTTGACTTTGTTGGTGCATAGATATACTTTGTTTTTTTTTTGGTTCTGTTCTTTCCGTTCATTAAACGGAAAAGGCAAATACGACAAAATGCGTCGTACAGCCTAGACTGAAGTAGTAATGCGTCGTACAGCCTAAACTGAAGTAGTTTTCTTAGTATTCAAAATCCAGACTTAAATATCTTCTATCGAATTCTTGATGAAGTTATACAGAGCTAGGTAGCATAGCGGGCTTTGTAGAAGTGCTGATTGGGAACGCGGGATGTTCTTGACTGAATCATAAATTGTAAGTATATGATTGCTGAGAATAATTCGTTGGAGGGAAAAATGGGAGCATTCGAAGAACAAATGGTGTAGTTATTGATTTGAGGAACTGCAGAACGAGCATGATGGGGAATATCATTCTGTATAAA
This sequence comes from Chilo suppressalis, assembly GCA_902850365.2. Lineage (NCBI taxonomy): Eukaryota > Metazoa > Arthropoda > Insecta > Lepidoptera > Crambidae > Chilo > Chilo suppressalis. The sequence continues at coordinate 17,417,674 of OU963900.1, forward strand.
ACGTGTTCATTAAAACGTCCATGTCCGAGTCGCAATCTACATATTGTAGTATAAAATTTTCTATTAATATTTTTTTTATGACCAAACCACGGCTTTCTTATTGCTTCATTAATATTATGATACCAAACGCCTTTTGTTTGTAATGTTTCATGCCAATGACCTATCCATGTTTTCTTTGTCAGACAATCCAATCCAGACAATCAGAATCCAAAACTTTTATGTTTTTCACAGGAACATTTTCAGAAGTGTTAGTTATGAACTTTGCAAATGTATCTACTTCTTCATTACCGTTAACGCCTATAAGGGAGGGAGTCCAAAATAAAATTATGTATTTTCGATTTTTGGTTAATTGGTAATATTTTTCTCTGATGTCGTGTATAATGTAAATGGTTTTTGAAGAATACGCTGGGTTTGATAGAGAGAGTACACTCATGCTATCTGTTATTATTATCCATTTACCATTATCAGATTTTGTAATATATTCTAAAGCTGCCAGTGATGTCGATTCTGGAATGATTCTCTAAAGCTAAACTTAAATTTGACAACAGTGCATCCTTGCCATTCTCTATACAGAATGAAAAGGAGAGACTGATGTTAAATTTAGTTTAAAGATTAGAGAATCACTCTAGAATCGACACCAGTATCGCTGTTGCTTCTGCTGTGTATACGCTACTTTGTCTGATTTTTGTATACACGTCATAAAATTAATTAAATAATTATATTATTAATTAATAATATAAAATTAATAAATTTAATATATTGGTGGCCTTCATAAAACGGTCTATCAAGCAATCGACATAAGCTTTCGACGACAGGATTTGTTGAAAAGTAACACCTAAAAATTTTGCTGATTTCAATACGGGTAAAGATTGAGTTATAAAATAATTTGAAGTTAGACACGTTCACAAATCTTTTCCTAAAAACAACTACATTACTTTAACTTGTGTTATCGTCTAAGTTTAAGTAACTGAAATATGAATGCAATGTGTTTAAGGACATTGTTTAGTTTGGGTTCCAATGACGAAAGTTTTGAACGCTTTGCATAACAAGGTCGTCAGCGAACTGCAGATTAGAAATTGTGACGTCTGAACCGAGTCTTTCATTTAATCTATGAATAAACAATATATATAACGAAGGGCGTAGAATTCCCCCTTGATAAATTCCTTTTTGAGAGAGTCAAGTTCCATGTAAGTTATTATTGATTTTAACATTAACTTGTCGTCCGTTAAGAAAGTTGTATAACCATATAACTATCTTGTATGGATTACCCAATCTAAATTATATGGGTGGCAGAACAGACAAATTAACATTATTAAAGGCACCAACTATATCACGAAATATACACACCATTATATTATTATCTTTTAATGCATTTTGTATGTCGGTATGAAGATATCCTATACTTTCACGGGCAGATCGTCCACGTCTGAATCCAAACTGGTTGTTTGGGAGTAAATGATTACTTTCTACAAATAACTCAAGACGCTGTTTCAATAATTGCTCGAATATTTTACTTATGCAAGAAGTTAGTTAAAGCTATAGGGCGATATGAGTCAGCGCAAGTCTTAGTTTTATTTAGATTAATTACAGGAATCAAACAATCTACTTCCAGTTATCAGGAATTAAATTATTTTTCCAAAGGTCATTAAATATGTCTAAGAGCTTTTTCATACTATTACAGTTTAACTTTTTTATCGTTTTGTTTTCACAAGCAGTATCTTTACTAGATTTAACTACAGAAGTTAATTCAGTTAAAGTGAAAAGTGGACATAAGTAATCATTCCTATTAATTTCGTGAGGATAAGAGTTCAAAAGAAGTCTACAAAAACAGGTTTATATTTTCGCAAAAAGTCATTTACCCAAGATGGAATTTCATCTTCAATTTGAGGGCTAAAGCTCCTATTTAATTTATGCATACTTTGCCAAATTTTAGATAGAGGATGTAATCTATTTATATCAGAACAGAATTCATTTTAACTATTCGTCCTCTCCTTTTTAATATTTTTTTTAAAGTGCTTGCATTTTTTTAAAGTTGATATAATTTTCCTGTGTCGGGTTGTTTTTGAATTTAATAAACAATTCCTTGCTGTGTTGTACAGCTTTAGTGCAATTTTTATTCCACCAAGGGACGGCGAAATACTTCCTTTTACGAGGATGGGGATAAGGAAAAATAAAACGTTTATCCCTATCTCCATCATAGAGCTATAAGAATGGAGTAAGGGAGATATATACTCTACTACAAGTGGAAGTGTCCGTCTAGTAGAAAGAGAAAGCAGATGAAAGACGGCTAGCTATCTCTCTCTCTTGCGACGCTGCGGAGTCGTGTGATTAGTCGGTATTGCTGCTCAGTCGTGTGATTGGTCGGCATTCATCCGTAGGTTTTTCATCCAATGCGCATTCACGATTAGAGAGAGAAAGTCTAGCAATCTCTCACCTGCTTTCTCTTTCTGCAAGACAGACACTTTTAGAGCCGCCTTCACCACTCTATTCTTATACCTCTATGATCTCCAATCCCTAGAAACACCAAGATTGTCACTAAAGAGAAAAGGTATATATGATGCTTCTCCAGAGTTTACAGATATTAGGGAAGAGCATTTATAGTTTCAGATGATTTTGTATTTTGGGAACCAGACAGCTGTCCCAACTTTTCCGTTTTCTTTTAATTTTGAAGCATCTGTAAATAGAGTGTACCAGTCATGCTAGTCTTTGGTCAAAATTTTTTGGAAAGTGTTGTTTTAGTTATACCAAAATCAAGCAAAACTTTAGGTTGTAAAGTGAGAGTCTCATAGGGTGTTTCGAAGATAGAAATTTTAGACTCTTGTGATATTGGAGATTTAGCGTTTTCAGATTATTAAGACTTTTAACTAGGGGAGGAAGTTCCTTAATAGTCCAGTAAGTTGAATTTATAGTATGGTTTGCCAATTTTTTTAGTTTTTCTAATAGTGGGTGGTTTGAGTATTGTGCAATATTGTATAAATATCTATCACTCATTAGCTGGCGTCTAAGATGAAGGGGGGGTTCAAGGCATTCAACTTGCATGGTGTTATTGGGGAGGAACGCATAGCGCCAGTAACTATGCGGAGACATTTGGACTGAATCTGTGTTAATTTCTTTAAAGCTATTTTATTGCAGGGTTCCAGTACAAAACTTCCATACTCGAAATGGCTTCGGACTATTGCATTGTATAGCTGTTACTGACTACAAGGGTGGCATCCCCAATGGACACAGGATAGAGATCTAAGAATTTGACGACCTCCGTGGTCGAGTGGTTTGTACGCCGGGTTTCATGGTGTCACCGACTCGAGAGGTCCCGGGTTCGAGTCTCGGTGGGGGCAGATGTTTGTGAGATGAATACGAGCATTTGTACTCCAGTCATGGATGTTTCATATGTATTTCTATATAAATATACTTATATATGTACTGTATATGTATTCTATCCGTTACCCTAGCATCCCATAACACAAGCCTTGCTTACTTTGGGGCTAGGCTAATAGCTGTAAGTGTTGGAAATATTTATTTATTTATTTAATTATCTAAGTGAGGTACACCAGTAATTTTAGTGTCCAATATTATGCGACCGCGGGCCTGATGGCCGTGTCGAATTTTCTTTAGCCTTTCTTAAGCTGCAAGGCAGCGCCACCTCTTCGCATTGTAGGTGACCCACAATGTCAAATGAATACCTTTACAAGTATTAAACATTTGAGGGAAGAATTAGAAAAAATAGTCATATTGTTATTTTTTAAGCATGTAACTGCTAGATGTCTAAATCTTTAATTTTTACATTTTCTTAAAGCCCTTCAAATTCCGCGTCTATCGAGCTCCCATACGTCCTCGTGGCCCTATACCCCGAGGTTTAGGGCCACGAGGACGTATGGGAGCACGGGCGAGTCGCACTTTCAGCGAAAATTGGGGCCTACTGGAGCGAACGAAAAAACATTTACAATGTTAAAATAAGTTTTTAACTGCTCAAGAATCACATACAGAGAGTATGGTTGTAGTGAATTTACCTACAAAAAAACGATTAAGAGTGAAAACAGTGTAAAACTTTTCAGCAGCTCAGCGCCCCGCCAAGCTAAACCGAGGAAGGTACACCTTAAAAATTCAGTATGTACATACCCACCCGCTTCGCTTGCATTTTTCGAGAGTACTAAAAGTCTGCTTCGTTTATATTAAAGACCTCTATCTATTCGTTTTATCTGTCGCGATATGCTTTCACTTTCGTTGGCTCTTCATCCCATCCGAGCTCCAAAGTTCTAGTTTTTGTTCTATTTTTGTTAGCTGTAAAATGAAAATGCGCAGCACTTTTCTTTCAATGGTAATGTATGAACCAAAATTTCAACGGTTAAGAATCAAATTTTAAACTATTGTGTCATAATGGTAGGTGATCCCAAGCAAGGACGGGTTCTTTTTTTAATTTACACTAATGATTTATCTTTCTTTGTAGAACATTTTTGAGTCATTTTTTTGTTTGCGGTTTGCGGATTGCTAAAAAAAAATCCACGCGGACCTGCATGTATTAGCCTTTTTAAACGTCTTTATTTGTAACTGACATAATCGCTGCTAGTTTTGTGTTGTGCGTCACTTTATTGTGTCACTAGTAGCACGCTGAGTGACACGTTAGGGTCGTGTTGCGCTACGCCATGCAAATGGGCGTTAGCCCAGACATTTACTTTGAATGTTGATACTCATGGCAAGTTACATACATGTGTCACGTTGCTTAAATGGGCACAGCGCCTAATAGTACATGTTGATTGTGTCGAAAACGGAATATTTAAACTACTAATCAATAATCAGGCCGAAGTTCGTCATTTCACATTTTAGCTTTCTACCTTATCACGCCTAGAATCAAGGTCGAAAATTCAAGTTACTAATTAATTCCGGTACTATGAAGCAATTCCGATGGAAGGTGGCGATTGATGATTTCAAACACAAATATCTCAAACAGTACTGATAATATGTCGATCTCTACTAAATATGTAATGGATACTTGCCAACTATCATACAGTCTATTTACACTTATAAAAAAACCGATTTTAAAATTTTCCACCGGATTTAAGTAAACGTAAAAGTAAAAGTGAACTTGTTGAAATTGACCCATGTCTGCCTTATGCCTGCGATTACACTTGGTCGTCAGCCCGAATACGAGTGCCAATGGAATTCGGGTAAATGACTAAGTCTGATTGAACGGAGTCGAGTACGTCCGTATTCGGGTTGTTTTCGTTTTGGTTACTTGACACCGTCTTCACTGGAATACGAAGCCGAAGCAAACCCGAAACAATATTTAATATTGTTCCGGGTTTGCTTCGGGTGCCCGAATCAGCGTAATGTCTTCCGTGCATCCGAATACGGGCTAACGAACAAATATAATTGAACCATAAAGCAGGGGCATATTTTAAAATGCGCTGGTGCGCCGGGGCATAACGATTTGCACCCCTCCCCTTAAAAATTAGTAATCAAAATATAGGTCAATAACGAGCACCTTTAAGTGAATTTGCCCAAAGAACACAACAGAAAGAGGTAAGAAGGGTGATGATAGACCGTTTGTACGGGAACCGATGTCGCCGGCTCGCCCCCACTACACATTCACCTAATAGATATATATATAGCCAATCAAATGACGTGACATCAACCAATGGCTCCAATCAGCGCTCACACCCTAGAGCAATGACGCAATGAGAACCAAGTTTTGTCCAATTTATGAGTATTTGGTCACACATAACTTTGGCGCTCTTTCCGTGTTCTGTGGATTTTGCACCCCTTGCATCGCAGCTCTTATAGCCTACCAGCCCGGGCCACGGCCCTCTTGGCCCTAGGCCTAAATATGCCCATGGCCCAAGTACAGAAAGCACATAATTCACTCAGACATTTGCATTGCGATCAGAGTAGATAGGTATCTTTAAAACTCTAACCTCCTTATTAATAAACTAGGAATAAGCTTAGACTATTTACGCTGTGTTTTATTTATGTGACTCAAGTGTCATTTGTAATTCAATGAACAGGGACAGAAGGATGTGTAACTAATCCAATGTTATTCGTCGTTTAATAATAAGGAGGTTAGAACTTACGAGATTAGAGAAGAGATACTGAGCATAGACTAAAACTGCCGACAGACGCAGCTAGGAGGGGAGTAGACATACACAGCTTCCCCTCTGTCGAATTGGACATACAAATTGGGCATACTCACGATATATGATGTGGGTGAACTTAGCATATCATTCCCAGCAGCTCAAAATTAAATGTGAGTTATTTTTGCATGCAGCAGAGTTCTACAGTTCCTCATAATTTTTAGACATATTTCTGGCGTTTTAAGCAAAAAATTACAATTAACAAAATGGTCTGCTACGTTCCCGTAGTATATCATTTTGCAGCAAATCGAAATAGTATATTTCATTACTAGTACGGAATGGTTGTCATTGCAAAGAGTTCCGACAAATGTCTACCCGAGCCGAAGGCGAGGGTTGACAGTCGGAACGAGTTGCAATGACGGTTCCGTACGTGTACTGAACGACTATTTTTAATACAGTTGCGAAAAAATGAAGCAATTTAATCAAATTATAAAAACACAATAAACTCAATTAACTAATCATTTATTTCTTATAAAAGTTATAATTCACATATACATTGAAATTGGTACAGTTTTTTATACTAACTGGGGAAGTTTTACGTTGCATATTTACTGTTTGAGACAAACTATTATTAATTTCGTATGATTGTTCATGTATATTTGTCATACAATGGCGTTTGCTAGTTGATGGAATTGGATCTGATGAATTATCATTATCAACGAAGGTACTCGTAGATGGACGAACGTTCTCTTCAGCATGTGAAGGAGACGGACTGGACCTTAAATTAATGGATTGTGTGATCTTTTTCCCAGTTTCTAGTTTGTTATTTAATGAATCACCAATATAGCTTTCTGCAACTTTGTCCGATTTCCAACCACCTAGTCGCTTTAAGGACGTCAAATTGGCTCCTGAATCTGCCAATAATGTAGCAGAGGTCCTTCTGAAGCTGTGCCCAGTATAACACTCAGCATCCGGCAGACCAAGAAACGTAGCTATTTCTTTTGGCATATTACCAAATTTGTTTATGCCGATTACTTGAGCTGTACACTTCCCTTTTTGGAAATTTTGAAAAAAACGGTCGGATTTTCCTTTTTGGGACCGCTGGTTCATATATTTTTTCACTATTGTGAGAAAATCTCCTTCAACATAAAAAGGTTCGCGGTATTTCTATTAAAAAAAAACAACCATGAAGTTTTAACTAAAAAAAATCATAGAAGTTTTTGCGATTCATGCAAATAGGTTTATTTGTTTTTAAAAAGAAGCTACCTATACTAATTTGTCCAATATCAGAATTAATTAATTGATTGAATGAGTTAGGTAAGGTTTCAGTTCATTTCATATCATTAAATTTCAATTTCATTTCTTATAATAAAAAATACTAAGTACTAAAGACTTGGCTGCCGTGTAGTGCCGGCCTAGAATAGAATAGCACTACCCCATCTCATCCCGTGGGTGTCGTAAGAGGCGACTAAGGGAAACTTCACTTCACCTAAGGAGATGGGCAGCAGCATCTCCTTATGCGAACCGGTATACTGCGATCGCCAACCCGCCTGCCAAGCGTGGTGATTATGGCAAAACCCCCCCATATGCGAAACAATACGAAACGGCCCCTAGTCCCCGGCGGCCCCGCTATTCCTGGCTACGGTAGCGGCCACGGTAACGGCGGGGCAGGGGGTGCGAAGAATCCCCGGGTAGGACACGGCTACCACAACAACCGAATACTGGCCCTGGCAACCTACAACACGCGCACATTGAGGACCGATGCCAAGATGACAGAGCTGGAAGAAGCTATCAGCAAGTTACACTGGGACGTCATCGGGTTATCTGAAGTCCGAAGAGAGGGAGAGGACACGATAACTCTGGACTCCGGTAACTTGCTGTACTTCCGGGAGGGCGACCAACAGTCCGTAGGTGGTGTCGGGTTTATCGTCCACAAGTCCCTCGTCAACAACGTGCTGACCATCGGTAGTGTTTCGAGTAGAGTAGCGTACTTGGTACTCAGAATATCATCACGATATTCGATGACTGTCATCCAAGTCTACGCTCCAACCACGAAACACGCCGATGACGAAGTGGAGGCAATGTATGAGGAGATCTCTCGGGCCATGCATAGCCACAAAACCCACTACACGATTGTGATGGGGGATTTCAATGCAAAGTTGGGGAAACGTTGCGGCGACGAGCTGAGAGTGGGGCAATTTGGAGTTGGGGAACGGAACGACAGGGGCCGAATGCTGGCGGACTTTATGGAGAGGGAGAACCTCTATATGATGAACTCCTTCTTCAGAAAGCCCGTCACCCGCAGATGGACCTGGATAAGTCCCGACGGCAAGGTCAAAAATGAGATTGATTTTATTATGTCGACGAAGAAGCAAATATTCAATGATGTCTCAGTGATCAACGCTGTTAAGACAGGAAGCGATCACCGCTTGGTAAGAGGCACATTGAATATCAACGTTAAGCTTGAAAGATCGCGACTGATAAAATCAACGCTCCGACCGGTGCCAGCCCAAATTCAAAACCCCGAGCGCTTTCAGCTCGAGCTCCAGAACCGCTTCGAGTACCTTGAGAACAGCATAGACGTGGACGATCTGAACGACCTGGTGGTGGATACTGTCCGTACGGTAGGGTCTAAACACTTTAAAACCCGCCGTACCAAGTTAAAGAAACTCTCCGCATACACACTCGAACTCATGGATAGGAGACATGAAATGAGACTACAGGACTCAGCGGATGCATTTCGTTATAGACAGCTTAATAGACAGATCTCGAAGTCGTTGACGAGCGACCTTCGCCACTTTAATACCGAGCGTATTAAAGAGGCCATAGAGCGGAACAAAGGCTCCAAAGTGTTCGCTAGAGATCTGTCTATTGGGCAAAGTCAACTGACGAGGCTGAAAACTGAGGACGGTAGTATCATTTCATCGACTCCTGAAATCCTGAGGGAGATTGAGAGTTTCTATAGGCAGTTATATTCCAGCAGAACACCAGGCGAAAGCAGAGCTCGAGATCCTAGAGCCAAGCTTACCCGACATTATACCGAGGATATCCCGGACGTCAGCCTGTACGAGATTAGAATTGCCCTCAAACAGCTTAAAAACAACAAGGCGGCGGGAGATGACGGAATCACAACAGAGCTTCTGAGAGCGGGCGGTACGCCGGTACTTAAAGTCCTCCAGAAGCTCTTCAACTCCGTCATCCACCAGGGCAAAACGCCGAAGGCATGGAGCAGAAGCGAGGTGATTTTGTTCTTCAAAAAGGGTGATAAGATCCTACTGAAGAACTACAGACCCATCTCGCTTCTGAGCCATATCTACAAGCTGTTTTCGAGGGTCATTACGAATCGTCTCGCTCGCAGGCTCGACGACTTCCAGCCTCCCGAACAAGCCGGTTTCCGAAAAGGCTTTAGTACCATAGACCACATCCATACGCTGCGGCAGATTATACAGAAGACCGAAGAGTATAATCGGCCACTTTGCTTAGCGTTTGTGGACTATGAGAAGGCCTTCGATTCGATCGAGACCTGGGCGGTGCTGCAGTCTCTCCAGAGGTGCCAAGTGGACTACAGGTATATCGAAGTGTTAAAGTACCTATACCAAAACGCCACTATGTCGGTCCGAGTACAGAATCAAAGCTCTAATCCTATCCAACTACAGCGAGGGGTGAGACAGGGAGACGTTATATCTCCGAAACTGTTCACTGCTGCGATGGAGGATATTTTTAAGCTTCTGGACTGGAAAGGACTCGGCATTAACATCAACGGCGAGTACCTGACACACCTTCGATTTGCCGATGACGTAGTCCTAATGGCGGAGACCTTGGAAGACCTGAACACCATGCTCGAGCATCTCAGTGACGCATCCCAGCGAGTGGGTCTTAAGATGAACATGGACAAGACTAAAATCATGTCCAACGCCCATGTTGCACCCGCTCCAGTTAATGTTGGGAACGTTACACTTGAAGTTGTTGACCACTACGTTTACCTAGGACACACAATCCAGTTAGGTAAGTCCAACTTCGAGAAAGAGATCTCTCGTCGAATCCAACTCGGATGGGCAGCGTTCGGGAAGCTGCGGAACATCTTCGCGTCCAAAATACCTCAATGCCTTAAAGACGAAAGTCTTTAACCAGTGTGTGTTGCCAGTGATGACCTATGGCAGTGAGGCGTGGTCGTTTACTATGGGTCTCATAGGACGGCTCAAGGTCGCCCAGCGGGCAATGGAGAGAGCTATGCTTGGTGTTTCCCTGCGTGATCGAGTCAGAAATGACGAGATCCGTAGGAGAACTAAAGTCACCGACATAGCTCGAAGAATAGCCCAGCTGAAGTGGCAGTGGGCGGGACACATAGCGAGGAGAACCGATGGCCGTTGGGGCGGAAGGGTTCTCGAATGGCGACCGCGTGCCGGACGACGCTCAGTGGGAAGACCCGCTAAAAGGTGGACCGACGATCTGGTGAAGGTCGCGGGAAAACGCTGGATGCGGGCAGCGCAGGACCGATCGTTGTGGAGATCCTTGGGGGAGGCCTATGTCCAGCAGTGGGCGTCGTACGGCTGATATGATGATGATGAAAGACTTGGCTGTATGGGCAGTTCCCTTTGCCTACCAGAATGGCTGAAAAAAAACCGCTTACATTCTACGGTTGGCGCCATTTTCCGAAATTTTCTTTGCGAGTTTAGTTGTTTTTTACACAAAATGAGTAATTTCGACCTAAATTTTTTTGAATTAACTCCACCGGAACTCAGTATAATTGCACAAAATGCTTCGGAGAACATTTTACCGGAAAAGTCAAAAATTCGCTACATATCTACATACGATGAATTTATTGCGTGGAAAGAAGAGAAAAAGCAAATAGTTTTTCAGAAAATGTTATGTTGGCATACTTTTCCGAACTCTTAGCAAAATTAAAACCTTCTACGTTATGGTCAAGGTTTTCGATGATAAAAAGTATGCTGAAAATAAGGAACAACGTGGATATAAGTCAATATCCAAAACTAAATTCTTTCTTAAAACGACAATCAGACGGGTTTACCAGTAAAAAGTCGAAAATATTAACATCGAATGACATGGAAAGGTTTTTGAAAGAAGCTCCCGATGATTGTTATTTAGCCACAAAGGTAATTTATTAATAAGTATACATATCTACATTTTTCTTTAGTGTTCAGTTTACAAAATCGCAAAATACAGTCAATACATTATTTATATGAATCAAATCGTTTTTTTTAGGTTGCTCTGATTTTTGGCGTTGTTGGAGCTTACCGCAGAGAGGAGTTAGCCAATATTACTTTAAAAGATATTGAAGCCCATGGAGAAATGCTACTTATCAAGATTCCAAACACAAAAAATAAGATACCGCGAAGCTTTGTTGTTGAAGGAGATTTTCTCACAATAGTGAAAAAATATATGAACCAGCGGTCCCAAAAAGGAAAATCCGACCGTTTTTTTCAAAATTTCCAAAAAGGGAAGGACAGCTCAAGTAATCGGCATAAACAAATTTGGTAATATGCCAAAAGAAATAGCTACGTTTCTTGGTCTGCCGGATGCTGAGTGTTATACTGGGCACAGCTTCAGAAGGACCTCTGCTACATTATTGGCAGATTCAGGAGCCAATTTGACGTCCTTAAAGCGACTAGGTGGTTGAAAATCGGACAAAGTTGCAGAAAGCTATATTGGTGATTCATTAAACAACAAACTAGAAACTGGGAAAAAGATCACACAATCCATTAATTTAAGGTCCAGTCCGTCTCCTTCACATGCTGAAGAGAACGTTCGTCCATCTACGAGCACCTTCGTTGATAATGATAATTCATCAGATCCAATTCCATCAACTAGCAAACGCCATTGTATGACAAATATACATGAACAATCATACGAAATTAATAATACTTTGTCTCAAACAGTAAATATGCAACGTAAAACTTCCCCAGTTAGTATAAAAAACTGTACCAATTTCAATGTATATGTGAATTATAACTTTTATAAGAAATAAATGATTAGTTAATTGAGTTTATTGTGTTTTTATAATTTGATTAAATTGCTTCATTTTTTCGCAACTGTATTAAAAATAGTCGTTCAGTACACGTACGGAACCGTCATTGCAACTCGTTCCGACTGTCAACCCTCGCCTTCGGCTCGGGTAGACATTTGTCGGAACTCTTTGCAATGACAACCATTCCGTACTAGTAATGAAATATACTATTGACAGTTGGGAAAGAAAACGCACGAGTTCGGGAAAGGCAAAAAAAAGCACTAGTGTGGAATAGCCCAGATCCCGAACGCTACACGTCCCTGCAATACGCCACTTTTTGAGCAACTGTATTAAAAAGAAATGTAAGTTCTTTTCGCATGCAGCGGAGTTCTATTATTTCTGATAGTTTTTAGAAATAGTTCTGGATTTTTCCACGAAAAATGACAATTAACAAAATAGTCTGCTAACTTCCCGTAGCATATCATTTTGCAGTAAATCAAAATCAATTATGAGTTCTTTTCGCATGCAGCAGAGTTCTATAGTTCCTGATACTTTTTAGAAATAGATCTCGCGTTTTTACGCGGAAAATGACAAAAATGCTCTGCTAAGTTCCCGTAGCATATAATTTTGCAGCAAATAGAAAACAAATGAGAGTTATTTTCGCATGTAGCAGCGTTCTACAGTTCCTGATACTTTTTTAAAGTAGTTCTCACGTTTTTACGCGGAAAATGACAATTAACAAAATGCTCTGCTAAGTTCCCGTAGCATGTCATTTTGCAGCAAATAGAAAACAAATGAGAGTTATTTTCGCATGCAGCAGAATTCTATAGTTCCTGATACTTTTTAGAAATAGTTCTGACGTTTTTAGGGAAAAATGTCAATTAACAAAATGGTCTGCTAGCATCCCGTAGCAGATCATTTTACAGCAAATCGAAAGCAAATGTGAGTTCTTCTCGCATGCAGCAGAATTCTATATTCCTGATACTTTTTTGGAAAAAGTTTTGGCATTTTTCCGCGAAAAATGACAATTAACAAAATGGTCTGCTAACTTCCTGTAGCTCTTAACATTTTGCAGCAAATCGAAAACACAAATACACAGACTTTCATATTCGTCTTTTATTTAATTATAAGTATTTAACTACAGTGTCAATAAAACTAGTTTGTCCTGAAATCGGGTTTAGACGGTAACATATATAAGTCCCATTTTTGTTTAAAAATAAATATGGTTAAGCAAACTATAATTTTAGGCATGGAAGAGCGGAGTCACCTGTCCCAGGCATTATTTGCTTAATCATCATCATCATCATCAGCCTATTAATGTACCCTCTGCTGGGGCACAGGCCTTCCCTATGGATGAGTTAGGGAGATTGGGCCATGACCCACCACGCGGGCCCAGTGCGGGTTGGTGGGTGCTAACGACTACAGATGCAGCCGGGACCAACGGCTTAACGTGCCTTCCGAAGCACGGAGAAGCTCGAGATAGTAAATTTTTGGTCACCCATCCAATGACCGACCACTGCAAAAGTTGCTCAACTTCAACGAGCGCAGCTGAACGCGATAACCACTGGCGCCATCGAGCTCCTCATCCTCCATTTGCTTAATAGGTGGCTTCAATCTCTTCTATAGAATGTAACCACACCAATGTTAGAGAAACAAAGTAATAGCATTTTATTATTATAACCGCAGCGCACGCCCTTACTGCATTATTTTATGTGTAGCCAGAGTTGTATTTCAAATAGGGCAGTATTGAAGATAGTTAGGGCATAAGCAGGGGCGTTCGCAGCCTGCCACCTCGTTTTAAGGTAGGGCAATGGTATGTTAAGGTAGGGTTTCACCCTATTCACCCGTGTGAAGTCTCACAACGGGGATATCGCGGTTCCGTACTTAACAGCGTAGAGGGTATTCGCAGGGTTTTTTAGCGGATAGTATGCCGTAAGCGCTCGTAAGCCGCACGGACTGCCTAACGGCTTCTTCGTTTCGCTTCCGTGAGACTTGCGAGAGGCCAGGTGTGAGGTCCGTTCGTTGATGTGCCCCTTAAGGGCGCCAACGACTGTAAATAGAGGTTTTGCCTGCGTAACAAAAAAATGGTATTCACCCGTAATGTCCCTCCCCCAGCTACGGTCCTGATTTTGTCACTATGGCTACTCCCTCCCGTGTTGCTCTATGCTATATTTTAAACTAATCGACATGCTGAAAAATAGACATCCCTAATCAAATGAGGGCTATTGCGTATTAATCCGCCGCTAGAGGGGCTTGTGTAGCATGAGGTCTCCAAAATGTCAAAAGTTATTGCCTGTAGGTTAACGACGCGTGTTTATTTCAAATTAAAATAATGTCCTGAATATTTGGTAATAAAAAGATGCATGCTGCAGGAATCTGGTCTTAGCCGGAAATATTGGGGAGAAGCGGCCATGACGGCCCTTTATTTAAAGAATAGAAGCCCTACAGTTACCCTTGCTGGACTGATGCCTGAACAAGTGTTAGTCACCTTAGAGTTTTTGGCTGCATTGCATAGTCATTAATCCCTGAGCAGAAACGTTCTAAATTAGACCCTAACTCTAAAAGACATATTTTTGTTGGCTACAGTGATTCAACTAAAGGCTGTCAGATTGACAGATCCACAAAATCCAAGGCGAATTTTTTTATGCTAGGAATGTGACATTTCTCGAGTACAAGTTTATAAAGGACACGGATGATAATCCTTGTGTTCATTGTAAAATTAAAAACATTGCTAATCACTTTGTTGATGCATCTAGTCAGAATTATTAATTATGGCAAATATGCGTGTCAATGATACGCAGTTATTTCAAAGCAGAGCTAAAAAAAATAATATGTCCTCCTTTTTTACGAATAAAACGGAACTGCGCAACACTGTGGCATGACCGATTATGTTTACGATATATTTCTTTTGTATTAAAATATGATTTAATGTAAACACTTTGATTTCACTCGCGTATTAACCAACTTTAAAAGCTAAACTTCAGGGCCTTACTCAACCGTGGCGCCATCTGGTGAGACAAAAAACGGTAGCCCTCATTAAAACGTAAGTACTTAGCTGGTGTCAGTTTTTATATTTACTAAAGATTTGCTTTGATAAATATATTTATTTACTTTGATTAATTAAATGGTCTTTGAGTGCAGTGTTTTTTAAAAATTGGAAGACGCCCCAGCTCAACCCAGTCTTAATCGGGCGCTCCAATTTGAAAAGAAAATACAGTCTTACCGTGTGGTATATGGCAGGCCTTTTGGTTCTCTCGATACTAACTGTGAAATATATTATTCAACTACAACATAAATCACCGAGTAATTTTTGTAGATTTATTGTTTCTGAAATATTTGCGTTCGGGATTTTAATGACTTAGGATGGTACTTGATGGTACTTAAAGCAATTATTATGTTACTGGTGGCATATACAGTGAAAAAATAAATTAGTTTTGTCGTCAGCATCGCGCTCGGCCCTCAATATATCAACGCGGACAGGACGAAAATTGGAGTCGGACCCTTGTTAATGTCCCGCACTTAGAACCTTCCCCAACTACTGATTATTTATTAAAGACCTATTGATATTTATCCGGTATGCGGATGTGAAACGAGAGCATTTCGTAAACATCTAATGTGTAAGTGGTATACTCATGTATTATTCAATTTTAAATTAATGAAAGATAGTTGTACTTTTATATTTTCTTTATTTTGAGGATGAAACCGCACTCTAGAGATATTTTGGCCAAATTATTACTTACCAAACGGGGCTCTGTGTTTATATCACACGAGTACTATCACACGAGTGTTATAAGACCAAGTTATGTACAGTGTCATACACTACTTTATCTACTCTCATACTATAATACGTAAAACAATATTTCAAATAAAACGCTGAATATAACAACAAATTTTATTATTTATATTATTGATGTTCTGAATATTACAACTATGAAATTGAATTTGAACCGGACAGGAAGCGTTATTGGAAGTACTCAGAGAGGGTATATTAATGTTGACCACATTTCTGTTATTTTCAATACTGTTAAGTATTGAATTGGATACAGCGATCTTGTTAGTCATTGAATCATCTATATAGCCTTCTGCAACTGTCGTTGACTTCCAGCCACCGTGTCGCTTTAGTGCCGTTATATCTCCACCAGCGTCAACTAGCAAGGTCGCAGATGTTCGGCGAAAGCAGTGTCCTGTGTACAATTCGGGGTCGGTAAGTTGAAGATAGCTAGCAATAACTTTGCCTAAAGCTCCAAAGTTAATGCCAACTCTCTGCGTCGTGCATTTTCCGGCAATATAGTTTAGAAAAAAACTGGGATTGCTGCACTCAGCTGGTCGTAGCTCTATGTATTTTTTGCATTGTTCATAATATTTCCCAGTAACGGTAAAAGAGCGGACCGTCTTGGTTTTAGTTTTACTTATTTTGATCAATAGTGTAGTTTCGAAGACTTCAACATCTTTGAATTGTATGTTGTATAACTCTTAGATGGGTGTTCCGCAGGGCTCAATCCTAGGTCCTTTCTTATTTTTAATTTATATTAATGACTTACCTATGTAAGAGATAACCATGAGATAGTATTGTTTGCGGATGATACATCACTTTTATTTAAACTTAAACGCAAGGAAAAAGTTATTGACGACGTGAACAATTGTATCTCTAAGGTAGTCCACTGGTTCAATGTTAACAATTTATTACTTAATGAAGGAAAAACGAAATGTATGAAATTTGTATTACCTAATGTAAAACAGGTAAAAACCAGTGTGAATGTAAAGGATAGGAATGTAGGCCTTGTAGACACCACAGTATTCTTGGGGATAACTTTAGATTCTAAGCTTCAATGGGGCCCACATATTGATAAATTGTCAAATAGACTTAGCTCTGCAGCATATGCCGTAATGAAGATACGCCAGTTAACGGATGTAGATACGGCCAGATTAGTGTACTTTAGTTATTTCCATAGTGTAATGTCGTACGGAATTTTATTGTGGGGAAATGCCGCCGCCGACATTCAAACAATTTTTGTGCTGCAGAAGAGAGCTATTCGATCAATTTATAATCTTAAAGTTAAAGAATCATTAAGAGATAAGTTTAAAGAATTTGGAATAATGACGGTCGCATCGCAATACATATACGAAAATTTATTACTTGTAAGAAAAAATATTAATTTGTTTCTTAAAAACAGTGATGTTCACACAATTAATACAAGAAACAAAAATAAATTAACTTTACCTGCTACTAGGCTTCACAAAATTAATAATTCATTTAAAGGTCTTTGTGTTCGCTTATACAATAAAGTCCCAAGCAATATCCAAGAGTTAGCCATAAATAAATTTAAAGATATTATAAAAAAAAACACTTATTAAAAAAGCTTATTACAAAGTGTCTGATTATATTACAGACAAAATTCTTGGGTTTGAACTGTTCCAATCATTCCAACAGGTTTTCTATATTAAATAAATCATAATTGTATTGACGTTGTAACAACATAATGATTTGTAAATGTTGTTACATTAGACTTTTAATGTTGTGGAGTTTTTTTCGCTCGATTTTCTCCGCAGCTAAAAAATATGTCCATAACGAGTGGTAGGGAAAAAAATTTTTGGTCGATTCAAAAGAGTTGTACTATACATCCAATTTGAATAAAGATATATTGATTTCTGATTTTTGATTTCTTGCCGTCGGCAAGCAACCATTATACCAAAAATTAGTGCAATCTGTAACAACTCATATATATATACACACATCAAAAGTGTCTAGGGATCAAGCATTTTTATGCGGATTTCTTGAGATTGAGATGTGGCTTTGTAATAAATTTATGATTTTATAAATTTATATGGATCCTTTTTGGTGCATTTCATAATTTGAATCAGGAACTGTGAATCAAATTCGAGTAAAAGATGAAAATCAGCTGTCAATATTTTCCCTATAAAAACATACAACGCATTGAAGACATTATTAGTGCTACTGTTTCCCTACTACTGATTAAAACCAACGTTATTATGGAGCGGCGACGTCATTTAAGCAGGGAAGAAATGCTCAGAGCCGTGGGAATGATAGAAGCTGGTTCCCGGCAACGCACTGTGGCTTTAGCTCTGAATACAAGTCAGAGTGTTATCAGTCGACTTTGGACACGATACCGAAGCACTGGTACCGTGGCTGAGCGCCATGGAGGACGGTATCGCTGCACCACACGGAGACAAGACCGATACATTCAAATCTTAACTCGAAGAGCTCCAACAATAACCGCCATGATGTTAGCCGTGAGGCTTCATCACTCTTCAGGGAACTTAATTAGCGACCAAACAAGTCAGAAACCGCTTGCATGAAGTGAACCTTCATTCCCGAAGACCGCTACGGGTACTACCTATAGCAATGCACAATCGTAGGATTCGATATCAATGGGCTCTTGAACACAGAAATTGGGCAGAAGAACAATGGCGTTTCGTGTGCTTTTCTGATGAGTCTCGTTTTGGTATGAGACCGGATACAAGACGTATACGACACTGGAGAACCCCTGGACGCCAACAGCGATTAAAATCCTGCCAGGAAGTCCATCCTTATAGTGGTGGAACCATCATGGTATGGGCGGGTATTTGGATCGGCGGAAGAACTGAGTTGATTTGGATCAGAGGCAACCTCAACGCTCAAATTTATGCTGAGACGATTGTATCAGACGTCATCGTTCCTCTACAAGTGCAAATCGGTCCCTTATTTCAGTTAATGCATGATAATGCACGACCGCACACCGCAAGAGTTGTAAGACAGACTCTCGCCGCAGCTAACATCAATGTCCTGCCCTGGCCTGCTCAGTCGCCAGACTTGAACCCGATTGAGCATGCATGGGATATGCTACAGAGAAGAGCTCTGCCGAATATGGAGGGTATCCAGTCGCAAGAAGACCTTTTTTTGTTGTTGCAACGAACATGGGCGGCCATTCCACAGCGTGATTTGGATGAACTCATTTTGAGTATGCCAAACCGATGTTCTTGTGTTGTTAGTGTTCGCGGTAGAAATACGGATTATTAATTGTTTAAGTTACCCAATAAAATTTTAGAGAAAACTGTTATTTCAGTCTTTTTTTCGAACTTTTGTGTTAGTGGTTCAAATGTCAAAAATCCCTTTATTAGGAAAATGGCAAATTTCTTTATTAATGCAAAGGTGACTTGGTTTATCGTTACTGTGACAAACGAAAACACTTTATTTGATGAATCCTTAAAGAAAATTTTAATTAATATCAATCAGGAGAAAAGTTATTGCAAAAATATATGTTGATCCCTAGACACTTTTGATGTGTGTATATATATTACGGTAAATTAACTAAATATTAACAAAAAAAATGTACATGGTTAACTGATAAACAACTAAAATACCTTTGTGAAGAGATATAATGTGTCTGGGGCTTCATTTAAGAACTTATTTATCTGCTCTGCTGTAAAAGTCTTGGATTTTTTTCCCTTTATATCCTTGTGAGTTTCGTTTCAAAAATGCAATCAGCTTGCTATATTTAGTTATGTCAACTTCGTTGTAAATATTGAGTGTATTTTTAATCATGGAGTATTTAACCCACATACTTGACACTTTATATTTTTCAGATAACTCTTGAAAGTACGCTAACAACACATTTTCAGAAAATGATGTAGCATTTTTATTCATTTTCCATTCCATGAATTCGTGGTAACATTTATTATAGTTGCTCCTAGATTTCGCCGGCAACAGGTTCATGGTCATGTTTGACGCAGCTTCCAGAATGTCTGGTGGTGTACAATCACCACTATCCCCGCTTTTAGACATGTTTCTACACAAAAACTTATGTATTTTACAAACAAAACCAAACTTTGTTTAAATATTGAAAAGATTTTTTAAATGTCAAATGTTGGCGCCAAGGTGCAAACATCGATTGCGCATGCGTGGTGCGTCGTCGCGGACTCGTTCATTGAAACCTTTTTAAAGTAGAGGTTCAACCTCCTTGGTCCAGCTGGAGGTTGTATAGGTGTATCGTTATGATTAAAAAGTTATATTATGTTACAGGTGTCCATACAAGACCTGTATCGTAATTACTCTTTTTTTAAATTATTTTTGGCCTGTACGTAATGTTTGTCATAAGCATTTTGTTTTCAGTTTTAGAATCTTCGTATTATAGTATCAGAGTAGATAAAAGTAATTAATCAAATTCTAAGATTTTCATTAATTTTTAGTTATTATCTTTATATATATAATTCTTCTGTGAGTGTGTATGTCACTGAACTTCTCTTAAACGACTGGACCGATTTTGATGAAATTTTTTGTGTGTGTTCAAGGGGATCTGAGAATGGTTTAGATTCACAATTTTGTCCGCTGGACAACCCCTATTTTTTTAGGGCGGTACGAAGTTCGCTGGGTCAGCTAGTATATATATATATATATTATGATAATTATTTTTACCATTTAATAAGAAGGAATTTATCACAGTTTTATTGTATTTACTTGGTCTGCCTGCAACTTCGTCGTCATCCTATAGATTACATACTTACCTATAGATTAAATAGCAACATTCGTCAAAATTTCTCTTCCGCCACTCCCATGTTTACTCCTGCATTACTACTGCACTGCACGACTCCTGCATAGTATACCGCGCCGCAATCGCATGAAAAAGTGAGTGGTCTTAACTTTTTTTAATATTTGTCCAAATGACATAGTGTATGGTTGGTAATAGTTTATGGTTTTTACCCGGCTGCGTAATGCAAGAGCGCGAAGCGCGACGCGCAGACAGGGTTATGTGTTTAACAGTCTATATATGTATGTTTGTTCCTTTGTGGCACACTAGAGACCAAACGCCTGGACCGATTTTGATGATTCATACATCAATCGATTCGTCTCAATCATGGGAGTGCTACTAAAGATATGATAGTAATCAAAATTCAATATGGGCAAAATTAGGCGCCATATTGTGACGAAGTAAAAAAAATAAGTTGACAAAATATGTCGAGTGGGGTATCACTGTCTAGATAATCTAAAATCATATTTAAGTTTCTAACACCATTTTTCATTTTATATGATTGTTTAGGATCTACAACGCTTTAAAGTTGAATATTAACCACTTCGCTTTTAATTTCAATCTTACGTTTGTATGGATCTTTGTTACTTTTTCACCTAAAAAATACTGAATGGATTTTAATGAAACTTAGCAGTAATATAGCTCATATATGATAATTACACATATATAATAATTTATGTAGTTATTGAGTGAATTGGCCAATATACAACAATAAGTGTTACATACGACGGAAAAAAATCTCCCATCTGCGAGCCATTTTGTGCTGCACTGCAAAAACAATAAAAGTTACATGAATGTAATGTAGGATGAAAATATATCTCTTAAATAGTTCTAAAAAAAAGTCCGTGACACCATATATCTATTTTTAATGTGTAAGTCATTACCGCTAAAATAGTGAATCAAAACTAAAATATTATTGGATATCTATTTCCAAAATCCACATTTTGTATTAACAAATCATTTTTTATCAAAACAAATACTTTTATCGCTTTTGATATTTAAAGACGATAAACTTTGCTTTTTACACTATGTCATTTCGACAAATATTTAAAAAGTTACAACGATGACAAAGTGATAGCGCGGTGTACTATGTAAAAGAAAAAAAAAATGGGGTATTCGCAGTATCTGATCCTATACGAAGTACTAACAATAAAACTGTGATACAGTTCCTTCTTATTAAATGATGAAAAATATATTATCATAATAGGTATTTATGATTATTGAATTTTAATGAAAAACTCAGAAATTTACTGTTTTTCATTGTTTTTAACGATATTACTTAATCTAAAGAAAAGTTTACTAGAAAAAAAATCCATCCAGATGTGGGTTACCTACAATGCGAAGAGATGGCGCTGCCTTGCAGCTTAAGGCTAGGAAAATTCCGACGCGGCGATTAGGGCCGTGATAGCATAATGGTCAGTGCATTCGCCTGGATAGCGAAGGATGCGGGTTCGAGTCCCGTCCGCTGCCTGGTCAGCGTGGATATTTTTTTCTAGTAAACTTTTCTTTAGATTTAAACATCTAGCAGTTAAATGCTTAAAAAATAAATAAAATCATAGATATTACTTAATGTTACAAAAAAGGTTTACTTAATATAATGACAAATAACCGATTTTTCGCTAGTAAGTACATACTTATTGGAATCCCTGTATTTATTAATCAGCTCGCGATAATTATTGGTTTTGTAATAATTCTGCAAAATTCAAAGTAAATAATGTAGATTTTTATAGGTAAATCACCCCTTGCATCACCCTACGCCTATAAGTATTGCGATGTTGTAGCTAAGAACCAAGTTCCCATCTACTTCTATATGGGAATTCATTATATTCGATTTAGCTATTAGGGCACGGAAGCGCAACAAACAAACTCACTTTCGCATCTATAATAATATTATATAATTATTATACTTACTAGTGATCCACCCGGGCATTGTACGGGCGAAATTTATTTATCGGGATAAAATATAGCCTATGTCACTCGGACAAAATGTATTTAAAGAGTCGCGGGACCCACTGTTGAAAAATATTATGTATTCTTGAATATCTAATGGGACCCGACTGTTAAAGTAGCTTTGTTCCTTATTAACAGAATTATAGACTACTGGACTTATTTTTTGCTTTTCAGTTTTTAATTAAAGAATAATTAAGCAGTCGGGTTTTTTGATTTTTTAAATTTACCTTTTTTTGTAGAAATATTAAGAGATACATTTCCACTTATACATAATAATAGAAAAATAATAAATTATTGCTCAACAAAAGTAGGTACATGAAAGATTTAATACCCTGATTTCTATGCTAGGATAATAAAACCCTGTGTTACACAAATCAGTGTCTTCTCCCAAAGACATTTTAAAAACTACTTAGTTTATAATTAAATAGTTCATGTCCTGAATGTGTCTGTGTGTGTCTTACTACGTTATTACTGGGTATTACCTACGTTATGAAAAAGTTATATAATATAAATACATAGTATACGTTATATACATACATGAATAATTAAATCAACACATAACTTTGCTGTCTTAAGATAACTTTTTACATTTTAGTTAACCTAACCTTTTTTTTTTTTTATTTTTGACCCAGTGAAATGCTGCCTTATGCATACCCCGCCGCCGGGTGTGCGACGAGGTTATGTGGGGCTCTCCCACGTGCGTTCAGCCGGTCATAACTTATGACCAGGTGAACGCTCGCGGGCATACCCACTAAAACACTGGGGTGTGCCCGCTCTGCCGAATATGACGGCGTGAGATCCTTGTGTGGGACTTCACCACACCGTCTCGGCGGGGCCCGGCTTGCGCCGGGCTTCCTCACGTGTGGAGGGATGCCCCCGCACACTCGGGGCATCCCTCCCAGACGAACGAGGCCGTGTAGTGCGAGCACAGACTACCCTGTCTGCACCCGCTGGCTACGTTAAGGAGGGAGGAGATGGGCGTGTCGCCGTCGCCTTCCCCCTAATCGTCTGCGTCTGAGCTGATCCGCCAGGATGTCGTTCTCGCGGATCCGCTCCATGGCCTCCTTCTGCGAAATAACTTCTTCGCAAAAGGAGGCCACAGCCTCCCAGGACCTGTCGCTGCCCAGCATGGCCTTGACTATGCTGGGCAGGGAGAGGTCCGTTCCCACTTCCGCAGTCAGTGCACTGCGCTGCTGGCTCCAGGCTGAACACACCTCCAGGGTATGCTGCGCCGAATCCTCTGCCGCCCCGCACTCGTGACACCGCTGAGTTGCCTCCCTGCCGATTCGGCACAGGTATTTGCCGAAACAACCGTGGCCCGTTAGTACCTGTACCAACCGGAAGGTGAGGGAGCCGTGCCGCCGGCCGACCTATTGTGATAGCACCGGGCGTACGGCTTCTATCGTGTGACCGCCATATTCTGGGCTCTCCAAGCCTTCTGACCATTTTGCCATGAGGACCTCTTGTGCAACACGCTTGGTGGCCACCTCTTCTGGTGTTGGTCGCTCACCTCGCAATCTAGCTTGAGCTCTGCAGTCGTACGCAGTTGCAAGCACTTCGGCTTCTAGCTCCCAGGGTGGGAATCCTGCCAACACACCAGCTGCTGCGAAGGACACCGTGCGGTATCCACGAACAGCCCCCACCGCAATTATTCGTTGCGGCCTGCGCAGTAACATTTTGTTTTGCCGACTTAAGGCATTGCTCCAGACTGGTGCCCCATAGAGAGCCATACTCTTCAAAACCCCCGCATAGAGACGGCGACAAGTTGTGTCGGGGCCGCCTATATTCGGCAAAAGACGACTGAGAGCCAGAGCTGCACCCAATACTTTTTTACCGATCTGACGGAAATGCTCGTGGAAAGACCATTTACTGTCTAGGGTGAGGCCCAAATACTTCATTTTGGACCCAACAGGTATCTTCACTCCATCCACGAATATGGCTGAATCCGCAGGCGGCCTCCTACAGCGGCCGTAGAAGAACATGGCCTCAGTTTTTGTAAGGGCCACTTCTAGGCCTAGTAGCCGTATCCGGCCTACAACTAGAGTTGTAGCAACGCTGGCTCGGCGGGCAACATCCTTGAAGTCACTGCCCCATGCGACTACAAGGGTGTCATCCGCGTAGCAGATGACACTCGTTTTGGACAGCATCGTACCTCGAAGCACCCAGTTATATCCAAGGTTCCACAGGAGTGGTCCTAAAACCGACCCCTGTGGAACCCCGCACATTACTTCCCGTCTAACTCGGCTGCCGCCGGGCGCTATGAACGTGACTTCACGCCCCCGCAAGTAGTCTTCCACAATTGAGCAGAGATAAGCTGGCACGCCATGGAATCGCATAGCCTCGATGATGCACGCAAATGGTAGGGTATTAAACGCATTTGCGATGTCTAACGAAACCGTCAGTACCCTTTCCCCGCGCGCTATCGCTTCTTCAGTGAGCCGTTTTAATTTAAGGCAAGCATCTATTGTGGACCGCCCTGTGCGAAACCCGAACTGATTGGCAGACAGATCCGGCCCCACTGTCTCGAGATGCTGGGTGATGCGGGCTGCGAGCACACGCTCAAAAAGTTTGCCCGCCTCATCCAGCAGCACAATTGGCCTGTAAGCTGATGGTGAGTCCTCGGGACGCCCTTCTTTGCGAAGTAGGCATAACCTGCCGCTCTTCCACTGTCTTGGGAAGATTCCCGATCTTAAGCACGTGTCGTATAATTCCCGGAGTCGCTTACCAAGATGATTTAAGGCCAGTACAAGCACTCGTCCGGGCACTCCGTCGGGACCAGGAGCCTTGTTCTTAACCCGGAGGCGGTCGATCGCCACATCAAATTCAGCCTCTGTGATGGGAGGTGGGTTGTCCGCCCGATTTTCTGTGGCAGATGGCAGTGCCATGGCGGGCGGGCTGAACTCAGCTCTCCTTGGAAACAAGCCGGTCACCACTCTGCTTAACTGCTCGGGTTCAAAATCTTCCGTTGGAGGAGTCTCGGATTTGAGCTTGTTTCGCACCATTCTGTATGGCCGTCCCCACGGGTCCCTGTCTAGCTCATTCAAGAACTCTTCTCTAGCTTTAACTTTGGCTCGAGCAATTGCTACTTGAAGCTCCTTTTTGGCTCCTTTATAGATGGAGTAGAGGCTTTCCTCCTCCTCCACCGTATGCCTACGCCATCGGCATCGTTTATGGGCGCGCCGGGCTCGGTTGCTGGTGTCGCGGAGGGTAGCGATCTCTGCTGACCACCAGTAAACCTGCTTCTTTTTAGGTCTACGCATCCCAACACGAGACATAGCAGCATCACATACCGCCACCATGGAGTTGCTAAAGTGGGCCACTTGTTCATCGACGCTTCTCTCACCTATTGAGGGCGGGGTGCACCAGTCCTGTACCAGCGCTGCTTCCACGGCCATATCTACATTTAGATGTGTAAGCGCCCATCTTGGAAACTGGTTCACACGCTCACGATGAAGATGTCGGGGTGACTGCACTGCGGATCGTGCAGGAGATATACCAAAAGTGATATATTTGTGGTCCGACAAAGTCTCCTGGTTGCTCCGTACTTTCCAACCTTCGATGCGTGAGGCCAGAGTGGGAGTCGCGAAGGTGACGTCCACGACGGAGCCGCCTCGTCTTCTAACGCAAGTAAGAGCTGAACCCTGGTTAATAACCACTAGCCCCGACACCACCACCCAGTCCGAAAGGATATCACCCCTGACGTCGTTAACTCGAGAGCCCCAAGCCGAATGCTTAGCATTTAGGTCTCCTAGAACGATTACAGGGTTCGGTGAAAGTCTTCTCACAACCAGTCCCAACAGGCCCATGAAAGCTTCAAATTCGGGTACGGGGCGATTAGGCGAAAAATACACACCAATTATGGCAATTCCGTTATACATGGCGACAACATAACCCAATCCTCTCTCTTTGATGACGAGTGGGGAGGGAGAAGCAACTGGCACTGTGATTACCACCGAGTTTGCTAGATCCGTGGCCCAATTACGTTGCAGAGGAGCAACATAAGGCTCGGAGGCTACCGCCACGTCCACCGATTCCTCTGCAATGGTTTGAAGGAACAGGTCCTGAGCACCAGCACAGTGGTTTAGGTTCCCTTGCAGAAAATTGATGTAGCCTGTCCTATTCATTGCTTTTTTCTGCTGTTGTCTCTTCCTCTACGGACCTTAAATGATCTTCGGCACATGTCGGAGTCCGAGCTTCTGGGGAGCCTTTAGCTCTGACGCGTGGAGGGTTGCATTTAGCTCCCCCCATACGATGAGAACTAGGACGCCGCGCATCTTCACAGATTGCACATTGATATTTTGCGCTACAGGTAATCGCTAGATGCCCTGGTTTTCCGCAGCGGAAGCAGAGTCCACTGCGGTCTACCTGAGACGGGCCCCGTTGCCGAGTGTGACCAATGCCCATGCATCTAAAGCAGCGCATGGGCAGCGACTCTAATACTTTTACCCGGGCAGAGCTCCATCCAACAAGGAGTCTACCCGCGTCGGCTATAGTTTTAGCTGCTGCAACGGGGCATTTAACTAGAACTGCTCCCATTCCTCCTGGTCCAGCGCGTATTTTTCCGACCTTTATTTGATCGGCAGGGCATCCGCCTTTCTTAGCAATGGCGGCCACAACATTCTCCTCCTGGACCGCGTCGTCCAGTCCATCAACGTGGAGATCTACGCATCTCACGGGTCTGACAACCTTAGCAATACCCGAAAGGACCGTCTTGAGTTTTTCTGCTAAGATTTCCGCCTTTTCTTCGCCTATTGCCCCAGGAATAGTGAAGATACGGGCTCCAGTGGCCGACTCTTTGCACAGAACTCCTCCATCAATCCCGAGAGTCGGGAGCTGTACCTCATTTCTTGCCCTCTCGACCACTTGGGCATATGTGATACCTTTTGCGAGTGCGTCAGACTCCAGGGTGACCACGACTGCTGATGACCTAGGTGTTCTTATACGCGCTTTCCTAGGCTTTTTGGCGGTTTTTTGCTGCCCTGGTGCTGCAGTTGGTGTTTGTGATGAAACAAGGCTGGCAGGTTGTGGAGCCGCCTTTTTCTTGCGGCCTTTACGTGCGACCGTGGTCCATGCCTCTGCAATTGGATTGACTTGGTTTGAAGCGGCGGCTTCCCCGCTATTAGTTTCGGCTGGAGAAGGGCATGAAGCAGGAATCGAAGGCTCAGATCGGCCGTTACTTGACTGGGGCGTGGTTTTTGCGGCCATCGCTTTTTGCGTAGTAGACGCAACCTGTTTCTTCTTACCGGCTGCAGTTGTCGGCTTTGCGATTGCATCTGCAGGGAGACGCTTTTCCAGACTATCTAAACGAGTAATTATTGACCGCTTAAACTCCTCTATGAGGTTGACCGTCAATGCTGGCTCAGGGGCGACGGGTGTCGGAACCTCGTACAATGCGCGGTTTCGCTCAGCAAATGCCTTACGTAGCCCTTTGGTCTCTTCTTTCAAGATTTCCAGCTCCCTGCTAAGTCTTGCGTTATCAGCCAAGAGTCGTATCGTCTCGTCGGACATAGTTCTAGTCGTAAAGGTTTCTACGATCTCCGATAAAGCCGACGTCGCCTCTTTGAGCGCTTTTTGACTCGTGCCTTTTAGTTTGCTGGATTTAGCGGACACTTCCCTAATGCTGGCAATCTGTTGCATTGCTCTCACTCGCAATGCATCAGCGTTCAGTACTTCCGCTCTAGGAGGGGGTTCCCTTTGTTGTTGGGGAACCTCGGGTCCGGAATCGAAAGTCCAGTCCACAGCCTCGCGAGTTATGAGCTCAGAATTTTTCATAAAATCTCTCGCTGTCATGCGATGCAGTCGAGCCTTGGCCTCAGCCAGTCCTACTTGATGGGAGTCCGCGATCTCCGAACCTGTATCGGAGTCCGAAAGAGGGTTTGAACCCCGACGCCTCTTAGTGCCAGAGATCCTGCCCTCCGTCTCACGACTATCCGATAAAGCCGACATCATCGATGACCAGGATGTGCTCCTGTCTCCTTCTGCCAACGATCCGCTTGTCGGCACTACCGGTATTGGTGTACGTGCCAATCTGACGACAGGATATTTGGTCGTTTTGCTCCCTGGTCGCTTTTTACCCAGTTGTGGAGTACCAGGACGACCAAGTTCTTCTTCTCTCTGCAAAGAGTTTATAACGTCAACACAGCTGCTCGTAGGCGTATCGCACCTAGGACGCGTAGGTGTAATGGGCCTTTCCTCATCTACAACGTTCGACTGAGCTGATCCCTCCACACATGGCAGGGTTGTTGAGGAACCCATAGTATCCTACGGAACATCCACCTTCGCTTTGGCCTTATTACTTCGGAGAGTCATCCCTGATTCCTTATCTCCACCTCCACGTAGCCTAAGCACGGAGCTTATTTGTGGCCCCGGTTGGCCCTGAGAAGGGCCGTTGAGTGGGCCCTGAAAAGGGCCTTTGGGTTGGCCCTGATAAGGGCCTTTTGCAAACCTAACTCCTGCGAACGCCTCGGTAGGGGACTTCACACCAGGGGTACCGGAATCCCCCTGGCGCCGGTGACCAACTGGAGCGCATTGGTCGCTAGTCACAAATTTCACACTTCGAGGCCCAGCTACCTCGAAGCGCCCGGTGTCAGCGGGAGCGCATGACAGAACACAAACACAATGATCACACATTTCCATACGATTTTCCCCTCTTCCGGGCGAGGGGGACCCTACCTGGCCTCTCGGGTGTCCCTGATAAGGGCCTTTGGGTTGGCCCTGAGAAGGACCTTTGGGTTGGCCCTGAGAAGGGCCTTTTTCTCCAACATACGCCTCGGATGCAAACTTCTCACCAGAAGACCCGGATATCTCCTGGCGCCGGTGGCCAACCGGAGCGCATTGGCCGCTACAGACAGATTTCACACCCTGGGTAGCAGCTTTCCCAGGGCGCCCGGTGTTA
This sequence comes from Chilo suppressalis, assembly GCA_902850365.2. Lineage (NCBI taxonomy): Eukaryota > Metazoa > Arthropoda > Insecta > Lepidoptera > Crambidae > Chilo > Chilo suppressalis. Next base: position 17,447,074 of record OU963900.1, read on the forward strand.
GCGGGATCGCATGACAAAACACTCGAAAACATAGGCAACATAATCATGATACGAAGTCCCTCTTCCGGGCGAGGGAACCCTGCCTGGCCTCGTCTTTATGATTTTTGTAGAGGTTTTCTCCTCGCAACCCCCACCTCGAAAGGTGGCGGTCCCCGGCCCCACACCACGTGTGGGGTTCCGGGTCGGCCGGAAGTGGCGCGAAGTTCGCACCACGACCGCCCTCACGATGGGCGTGAACGCCTCCCTCACTCAGCGAGATGCCAAGGCATCAAACCAAAAGGGACCGCAAATGCGGCCCACGCACCTTGAAGGCGCCATCCTCCGAGCCCGACTCTACGGCTCCACTTGCCAGACCATTAGCCGCCGGCGAGCATGGGTTCCGCTGAAGCCGACGTTGCCCAGGGTGCACCACGAGGAGGTTGTCTGACCTAGCACCCCAGTTAACCTAACCTAACCTAACCTAACCTAACCTAAACATGTGCAAACAAAGAGTTTCGAGTTTCTTGAAACAATACTGTAAAATTTTTACCTGATAAACATCTCAGTTTCCATATAATCTAATTATAATAACCACTTTCTAATTTTAGACCCGGTCTCACAAAGATTAAGTGAAAAGTATCTAAATGTTTTAATCTTTCTATCTATATATATATATATATATATATATATATACACACATCAAAAGTGTCTAGGGATCAACATATATTTTTGCAATAACTTTTCTCCTGATTGATATTAATTAAAATTTTTTTTAAGGATTCATCAAATAAAGTGTTTTCGTTTGTCACAGTAACGATAAACCAAGTCACCTTTGCATTAATAAAGAAATTTGCCATTTTCCTAATAAAGGGATTTTTGACATTTGAACCACTAACACAAAAGTTCGAAAAAAAGACTGAAATAACAGTTTTCTCTAAAATTTTATTGGGTAACTTAAACAATTAATAATCCGTATTTCTACCGCGAACACTAACAACACAAGAACATCGGTTTGGCATACTCAAAATGAGTTCATCCAAATCACGCTGTGGAATGGCCGCCCATGTTCGTTGCAACAACAAAAAAAGGTCTTCTTGCGACTGGATACCCTCCATATTCGGCAGAGCTCTTCTCTGTAGCATATCCCATGCATGCTCAATCGGGTTCAAGTCTGGCGACTGAGCAGGCCAGGGCAGGACATTGATGTTAGCTGCGGCGAGAGTCTGTCTTACAACTCTTGCGGTGTGCGGTCGTGCATTATCATGCATTAACTGAAATAAGGGACCGATTTGCACTTGTAGAGGAACGATGACGTCTGATACAATCGTCTCAGCATAAATTTGAGCGTTGAGGTTGCCTCTGATCCAAATCAACTCAGTTCTTCCGCCGATCCAAATACCCGCCCATACCATGATGGTTCCACCACTATAAGGATGGACTTCCTGGCAGGATTTTAATCGCTGTTGGCGTCCAGGGGTTCTCCAGTGTCGTATACGTCTTGTATCCGGTCTCATACCAAAACGAGACTCATCAGAAAAGCACACGAAACGCCATTGTTCTTCTGCCCAATTTCTGTGTTCAAGAGCCCATTGATATCGAATCCTACGATTGTGCATTGCTATAGGTGGTACCCGTAGCGGTCTTCGGGAATGAAGGTTCACTTCATGCAAGCGGTTTCTGACTGTTTGGTCGCTAATTAAGTTCCCTGAAGAGTGATGAAGCCTCACGGCTAACATCATGGCGGTTATTGTTGGAGCTCTTCGAGTTAAGATTTGAATGTATCGGTCTTGTCTCCGTGTGGTGCAGCGATACCGTCCTCCATGGCGCTCAGCCACGGTACCAGTGCTTCGGTATCGTGTCCAAAGTCGACTGATAACACTCTGACTTGTATTCAGAGCTAAAGCCACAGTACGTTGCCGGGAACCAGCTTCTATCATTCCCACGGCTCTGAGCATTTCTTCCCTGCTTAAATGACGTCGCCGCTCCATAATAACGTTGGTTTTAATCAGTAGTAGGGAAACAGTAGCACTAATAATGTCTTCAATGCGTTGTATGTTTTTATAGGGAAAATATTGACAGCTGATTTTCATCTTTTACTCGAATTTGATTCACAGTTCCTGATTCAAATTATGAAATGCACCAAAAAGGATCCATATAAATTTATAAAATCATAAATTTATTACAAAGCCACATCTCAATCTCAAGAAATCCGCATAAAAATGCTTGATCCCTAGACACTTTTGATGTGTGTATATATATATATATATATACATATAATCAATTGCTGTTCGTTAGTCTCGCTAAAACTCTAGAACGGCCGAACTGATTTATCTTATCTTGGTCTTAAAATGTTCGTGGAGGTCTAAGGAAGGTTTGAAAGGTGAGAAAATATGGAAAAATTGCGAGGAAGATAGTAAAAACGTCAATTTAATTTTCGCATATAAATTGTTCTATCTTCTTTCCTCTCAAACATTTGACGTTCGTCCCTTTTGGTACGGTAGACTCGGGTCCGTCATTTCTTCTAAATTATTTTAATCCGTGCGAAGTACGCGGGGTCAACTTATTTATTATAAAGTGTTCTAGCCAGATAACTACTTTGGTGTCTAGCAGTAGCAGTACAGTATCGCACCATCTTGCACACATTAGATAAAGTTCGTTTACCCAAGTATAAATTTGGACCGTATGGGGTGATGTTGTGTTGTTTGCTGATAAGTTGTAAAAGATACTGTTGCCTTACTGTAAGTATATCACATCTGTCATACAGTAATTTTGTCGGAAATCTAAAAGGACTAAATGTAATTACCTTAAGAAATAATCTTTGAGCTCTCTCAAGTTCTAGCATGTGAGTCTTACAGGCACCTCCCCATACTCTTTTGCAATATCCTCGTATGTAGAAAATCACAAGCTCTTACTTTTTTTGTATTTGTATTAATGATTGTCTTAAATGCTTTCTATTTTTCTTTGCAACTCTTTGCGCTCTGTAATTGATTACCTTCATAATTCGATTTTAGTTTCCTTAAAAGAGTGATATACAAATTGTGATAACTTTAATAAGTCTAGTTCTGTGGATTATTGTCAAACTCTTTGTGCAGTCTATCTCTCTGTCTTATACAACGCACCAATCTCGATCCAAGGCTTCAAAGTACGCTTCCGACAGAGCACCCGAACTTCAATAGAATTTAATTTAATAGCTTTCGACAAGATATCCACAAAACGATTCGCAATATCATCAGCGTCGCTTATGGACTCGACAAAAGATAAATCAATGGAGTCTAAATATTTGATTGCTGCCGCATAGTTTGTCTTCGTGATTTTTTTGCCTTTTCGGTTTTGCATGGTCACGCTTTCTTAGCAAAGACATAGCAGTATAGAGGCGTGATCAGTGACTGTTGAGTTGAGAACACAAACAGAGTCAAGACTATAGTTTTAAGAAATACACGAGCCAGGCAGTTATTAAATCTAGTCGGAAATGTATGTGCCAGTAAGCCCAAGTATAAGCCCAAGTTCAGAAGTAAGGTTTAAATAACTTGAACTGTTTCTATCTTGATTATTTAATTTTATGTCAATATTCATGTCACCAACCAAATCACTGCCGCATTCGATGACAGAGGTTGAACAATTGATTTCAAAAATTCATCAGTGCAATATATGTAGGTGTTTGGGAGAAGTTTAAGAATAAGAAAACCGACACCCAAACTTTCGGTTTCCTCTACTGTGCATTTGATACCTTGGCGAACATAAATAATAATTCCATCATTTTGGTTTTTAAATTTTTTGGTGTAGTAAGCATCATAATTTTGCATATTGGGTATCGGTTTTTTATTAATAAGCTAGCACTCCGTAAGCATTATAATCTGAGTTTCAAATGCAAGTGGAGTAAGTTGAATGTTGAAGTCGTCTTAATTTTTATCAGCGAATATTTTGTGTAATTATTTTCAATGTAGAAGTCGAGCGATCCACCAAAGAGTTGCAATGTTCTAAATGACAGTTGTGTGCAGTGGCAACAGAAATATTGTCGACATCTGTAGATATTTATTTCGTGGAAATTGAAGTAAGCCATTTTTATTGTAATTATTAAATGGCGATTTATGTACTGGTGTGGTACACTATGACACTAAGCAATATAGTGGTAGTAAAATATTAAACAATAAAGTGAGAAGCCCAATTTGCAATCAGAAATAGTTATGTTAATTGTATGCAACATCTGAAAATTTTAAAAAAAGTTTTATGGTTTGTTTATACATGCTTAAAATTATTATTACTCGATAAAATATGTAAATAAATATTTTATAATAATAGGTTACAATCACAATATTTTTTACATTAGTGTTGATTTTGATTAGAATTTATATAAAAATTATTAATTAATTAATTTATATTTTTTCAGGGTCGTCCTCTTGTGTGGGACGCAACTTGCGTGGATACGCTTGCTCCGTGCCATACAAGTAGTACCTCCCTGGCTGCAGGCGCGGCGGCGGCCTCCGCCGAGTGCTCCAAGCGGCGCAAATATTCAGCTCTCAATGAGAGCTACATATTTGTGCCATTTGGTGTGGAGACCATGGGACCATGGGGTCCAAGTGCTCGTTCCTTCTTCAAGGAATTGTCTAAGAGACTCATCGAGGTGACCGGTGATCAAAAGGCTGGCAGCTACCTCGGCCAACGGATTAGCCTCGCTATCCAACGTGGAAATGCTGCCAGCCTATTGGGCACCATTCCTGACGGCGGCGCTGGGGGTGATATATTTTATATTTTGTAAATTGTATATTTAAGTTCTTAGTTATTTATAGTTTTTACGTTTTTAGACATAAGGTAGTTGTAATTCTCTTTATTTTTTTCAGTTAGTTGTATTATATTGTTAACCTTGAATTTATATACATATATATATATATATATATAATTCTATGGTATATAATAAAAACAAAAGAATTAATTAGAATAAATAAGGCATGCAATATAAAATAGCTTGCTCGTCATTTATCCAGTTGGAGTATATTTTGTAAGTCTGATTCACACCTTATTTTGAAGTTACGCGATTCATCGTCCCGCCGAACATAAACAAAATCATGGGATGTCCAACAGTATTTCAGACCATGTTCTTTTGCTAAATTTAGCAGGTGCTACACTTTGGATAAAATGATGTTAATTTATTTGTACAAACTACCGCCTTGAAAACAGAAAAATCGTTGTGAGAATTTCATATTAAATCGACGTTGTGCACAGATTCTGTTTCTTCTAAGTACAAGATCTCTTTTAGGCTAAGGACTCACGAAGCGGTATTCACCCGTGCCCGCCGCGATGGCAGAATGGATTTTTATTTTCAAAACTCACGAGACCGGAGTTTTGTGCGGCTACGCAGCCGTCGCGGTTGCGATTATTGCTCGCAAACTTGGCGGTTGATAATCGCAAGACAGGCGGTTGCAAGACGGGCGGTTAAACGATCAGTTGAGTTTCAGACCGTCATGGACACACACCAGAAACGAGCTGTTGCGTTATACTTCCTTCACAGAAGAATTAAAAAAAGAAGGCCTAAAAGGTTCTGGATACATCCACTGATTGCGGAAAGAGATCGAATATTTTGTGGACTTTGGGTAGTATTGCTTTCAGAAGTAGAATAGGTACGATAGCCGATATTTTATATACTGATAAAATATCGGCTAAAATATAGACTATAATTATATGGTGGATATTGATAAGATGGCAATGCTGGAAGATTATTATCAAGATTATCAATAATTTGTAGAACTGCTATTTGAAATCGTCTTGTTTTTGCTTCATCAAAATTTTGCAATGAAGGCAAAACTCCTCGAAAAAACCGGCCAAGTGCGAGTCGGACTCGCGCACCGAGGGTTCCGTACAAACCTGCAAGGTTTACAAAGTTCGTTCATTACGACAATCGAGTCATAACTATGGTATTTTTATTGCAAAATGAAATTCATAACATTACAATGGGGAAAGATGGAGGAGCATAAATTTAAGACAAAGATCTCTTTATCGTTTAAGTAATCCTTTATTTTATATTAACACATATCATTTATCTATAATATAACTGAAACACTTATACTAGCCTTGCAGCAGACTTGCGAAAGTTCTTTTATTAAAGTTATTTATTTACTAAGTTTTTTAGTCACTATTTAGAAATCTGGTTCAAAAATGCAGCGTCCCATCAAACTTCGCCAGTAGAAACAATACAAGCAAGCTGTCTGATAATAACCAACAATAAGAAATATAATAATGTCATTGAATTTAATTATAAGTATAACACTTTAAGCAGTTAGGACGCATTTAGATTACACAGCTACATTCACCAAAACATCGGGATTGAATGACGATGAGTGAGGTCGTCTTTGCCGTTTGAAAAATGTTGCCCTCCCCATACATAGTATAATAACTCGCGGTCATTGCTGTAACTACAATTATGTTTACAATCACAATTTTTTTGGTGGTATAACTACTTAAAATTTTAAGCTTTTCGGAATTTTTCTGTTACCTGTGCTGTAAGCTATTGCTTCTTACCAAATTTCGAGATTCTATGTCAACGGGAAGTGGTCTTTAGGTTTTAATTCCCTTGCGTGTAGTTGCGAGTTTCAAAATATGCGGTATCAATGGTTGTACTTTTGCGTTTTTGCGTTGACTTAGAATTTTTTTTTTCACGGGTTAAAGGCAATTAGATCTAAGTATTTGATATGAATTTCAACTTGATAGCTCTACGCGTTCATGAGGAAAAAAGTAATAAGTTTATATTTATTAAAAAATATATATTTTGTAATGTAACTAAAAATTTAAGGTTTTCGGAATTTTTCCTTTATGTGTGCTATAAAACGTTGCTTCATGCCAAATTTCAAGATTCTAGGTCGACTGGAAGTACCCTTTAGGTTTTGATTCCCTTGCGAGTACTTGCGAGTTTCAAAATATGCAGCTTAAATTGCTGTTTCTTTTGATTGCGTTGACATAGAAGTTTGATTTTGTTACAGCTTAAAGGTATTATAAACCTGAGTATTTGGTATGAATTTCAATTTAATACCTCTACGCGTTTATGAGGAAATGGGTAGTAAGGTTAAAATTATTAAAAAAAAATATATTATGTGATGTAACTAAAAATTTATGGTTTTCGTAATTTTTCCTTTATCTATGCTATAAGACGTTGCTTGGTACCAAATTTCAAGATTCTGAGTTCACGGCAAGCACCCTGTAGGTTTTGATTCCCTTGCAAGTGTCGAAAATTTGCGGCATAAACGGCTGTATCTTTTGATTGCGTTGGCTTAGAAGTTTGATTTTTTCACAGCTTCAAGGGACAGTAGACCTGAGTAATTGATATTTTCAGCTTCATACCTCCACGCGTTCCTGAGAAAAAGGGTCTTGACAGTCGGACGGACGGACGGACAGACGGACAACAAAGTGATCCTATAAGGGTTCCGTTTTTCCTTTTGAGGTACGTAACCCTAAAAATGACAAACGTCTATTTTCGTGTTGAGATAACATCTCTATTATTGCTTTGTCGGCGTCGTCTTTTTTTTTCTTTTAACACCTGCTTGAGAAGAATCTGAGGTGGTAGGTGTAGCAAAAGCTTCTGATGTTAATGCAACAGTAGTAGTGTTAGTAGTAGTAGTAGTAGTAGTAGTTTGTTCAATTGTAGCGCCGCTTGTTAAGGTTGAGGAGGTATTTTTAATAGGTATATTTTTCTTCAAAAACTGTAACTGATCATCATAATATATATGTACTTTTTAGTTTTTTTAGCTCCCGATCCAGATTTTGTTTCCGTTACAATTTTTTTGTTGGTTTTCATCCAGGAATCTTTAATATTTTTCCATTTTTTAATAATCATGTTACCTGAAAAAATATATACGTAATTAAGTAAATTTATTTATTTCAGATACCTAGAAAGTGGGACTTCAATGCACGATTTGACACATTCAGAATTGGGCACACAACTATATCAACAATTATAAGAATGACATTTATGGGAGGTGTTAATGTTTGAATGTTTTCCGGTAATCACTACAGAACTTTTAGAAGAAATCAGCCAAAAATTTTACAATTACGCAAATTTTCCCCACTGTGTCGGAGCAATAGACGGCAAACATATAAGAATAATTAATCCAGATAACAGTGCTTCAACTTACTACAATTATAAGAATTTTTATTCATTTGTGTTAATGGCCGTAGTTGATGCGGATTACTGCTTTGTTTTTGTAGACATTGGAGCCCCGGGAAGTAATGCTGATTCAACCATTTTTAAACATACTACTCTTTGCAATGCGCTTAATAGCAATTCTATCAAACTACCTAATGAAAAAATACTACCCGGATCTACTTTGCCACCTGTCCCATATGTATTCGTAGCCGATGAGGCGTTTGGGTTGCATCAAAATATTATGAGACCTTATGGTGGTCAATTTTTGAGTGTACAAAAAAGGGTATTTAATTATCGCCTATCTAGAGCACGAAGATACGTAGAATGTGCATTTGGCATTTTGTCAAATAAATGGCGAATTTTAAATCGTGCATTGGATGTATCATTACCTTTATCAATTAATATTGTGAAGGCATGTTGCATACTTCACAATTTTGTACGAAAACGAGACGGCCATCATATTAGAGAAGACGATTTTACTCATAATCTTGAGAGTATACAAATACCTCCATCAATACGCAGTGGAAGACAAGCCAATAACATTAGAGATGTTTTTCAACAATATTTTATGAGTGACAGCGGAGCCTTAAGCTGGCAATTGTCACAAATTTAATAATTTACCTTATAAATAAACTTATATAATACTTACCATATTTTTTTTTATTTGTCTCGTCCAAATTTTCAAAATCATTATTTAAAATACCGCAGATTTCTTCCCATGCTTTGAGAGTCAAGTTCTTGTACTATTACTATACTACACTACGCAACGAGTAATAACAACCCCCCTTCTTTTTGTGAATTCGCGTGATATCTTTGATCTCATGCTCCTGTACAGTGACCTCAAATACACTAGCCATTTCCGTAACTAATTTACGTAGATCTTCTTTATTATCCTCTTCATTCTTAGGAATATTTCTTATTTCTCTCTTAGATGAGTGTAGGATGCGCTCAAAATTTTCCACCTTCTCCAATCTCGTGATAGAGTTACAATCCGCTTTGCGTTCCGCCTCTAAAAAATAGACCTTCAACCTCATATCGTCGTATTCTTTACAAATAAAACTAATAGACTATTTTATTTCCAAATTTTGTGCAATTATTTCTGCTATCGAAGAATGTAACGAAGTAAATTTACTATTCCACTTTGCTGACGACGTATTTATTAGTGCCCGAATTTCCTCCATGAAAGCAGCAGACTCATCTATGCGTTTTCTTTTGAAGCGCAATGCAGTATTATCTTGCTCAACTGATGTTAAATCCGGTGTTGAACCAGACTGCCCGAGCGTGCAAGTACTTCACGCTAGCCGCATCCTTATCACATGATTCCTCGGTCGGTTTTTAGTTGGTTTCCTCTTTAAAGGCATTTCACTTGGTATAAGGTTGAATTTCAAATGTATATTCGTGGAAGATATTGTAGCTGTTCCGTAGCGCCAGTAGTATATCGTAGTCGCGTATCGTAGTCGCGTATCGTAGTCTGTCCGTAGCCCGTTTGTAGCCAATGCTACGATAATTCTGCAGTAATATCCAATCTTTTAATTATCTAGAATTAGCTTTGTTGGCGCCGCGCGCATCGACGACACTTCCAATTCATTGGACCCGAGTTTAAATCCACGACTTGACACTTTAACTTATTATTAATTTTATTTAATAAAAAGTAAACACGACACAGTGGACACGTGCAAACACTTTCGCGATCCGGGGAACTGTTACGGTTTTTGCAGCGTAGGATTTTGCTCGAGCCATTTTGGTCGTAGATGCGGATTTTCTTCCTTCTGACCTGACAATTATTATTATATTTTATATATAGTAATAGTTTCATAAATTATAATCTCATATATTATTTTTATGTATGACCTATACAATTGTAAAGTTTCATTAAATTCTATTCAGTAGTTTTTGCGTGAAGAGTAAAAAAGATCTTTACAAACGTAAGATTGCAATTAAAAGCGCAAGTGGTTGATTACAAATTTTAATCGTTGTATACAATGATATATCGTTGATTGTAGATCCTAAACAGTCATATGGAATGAAAAATGGTGTAAGAAACCTAAACATGATTTTTGATTATTTAGACAACGATACCGCACTTGACATATTTCGTCAACTTATATTTTTTTTCTTTCTCACAATATGGAGCCTAATGGTCCCCATATTGCATTTCGATTACTATCATGTCTTTAGTAGCATTCCTAGACTACAGGCCAGTGGCAAAATTTTATGGATTATTTGAACCACCAGAAGACCTATTAAGAAAGATAGAAGGACATTAAATAATAAGATATAACTGTATCCATGCATAAAATACTTTCAAAATCATTTAATTTTATGTGGTATCAAATCAGCCCCTGGACTATGGAAGGGGAGGGAGTTGCAATCCTCGATTTTTCCCCCTTGTCGCATGATTTTTGTACGGTATTGCAAAATAATAAATTAGAAGAGGTATTGAAACTGTATTAAACCGATGCCGTACAGAATCAAATGACCAAATTTACCCTGAAAATCATCAGAAAGTTAAAAGTTTTCACGACTTTGTGGTGCACTATTTTTGTACGGTACCACGTGTTTTACTTATTATTTTTCATGAATCTATCCATGGTAAGAATTCAATACAAATATATATGACCAAAATGTACTCCCTCTATCTGTACTTTTGAATTCTCACCTGCACTCAGTTGGACAGCTTACCAGTGACGGCATAGTGCTGACTCGTATTATTTAATGTCCTTCTATCTTTCTAAATAGGTCTTCTGGTGGTTCAAATGACTCATCAATTTTTGCCACAGGCCTTTGGTGTATCCCATGATTATGACGAATCGATTGACGTATGAATTATCAAACTCGGTCCACGTGTTTGGTCTATAGTGTGCCACAAAGGAACATACATGCATATATAAACTGTTAAACACAACACACATACACACACACACACACACACACACACACACAGACACACACGGCGTTGCTTGCGTGCGCAGTCTGGGATAAAAACCGGCCTAGCTCATCGCTCCAGTGCTTATTTGTTCTATCGACCAAATTGTCGAAAATTGCCTTTAAATGATGTTTTAAAGCGATTTAAATATCAGTCCTGTTGATCTAAGAATATTTATAACGCAAATTGTTTGTTCACTTTTCACATCTACGCTCGGCTGCCACGCTGCGTAAGTATACAAAAAAAATACGTGTGGCACTCGGGGACTGCTGCGGTAAAGTATAGCATTTTTTATAAACTTAAGCAATTATAATTATTTATTTATGGAGTATTTTTTTTCTTTGAGCGTGGTGACCGATAAGATTTTTTTTTCTTTTATTGAATAAATGAGTTAATATTGTTTAAAATATTTTTATAATCTTACATGCGAGCTTCGTACAGTAGTGCTATATACATGCACGATAAGATTCAACTAGTCGCGGGCTCGAACTCACTCGTGGACGCGGCCAAAAAGCACACTGTCTCACCTAGCATTATGTCTAAAAGAGATAGAATCAGTTATGAACAGTTATATAGCAGCTAGGCTACACGCATACGTATAGTCGCACGCACACAAACACTGTGCCGAAGTCGAACTGAAACGATGTAAGACAGCGCACGGCTTTCAACGCCGCACCGCTGTGCCGTTCGAAGTGGGGGGTGTTAAAAGAAAGAAAGAAAATAATATTCATAAACCCTTAAAAATACAACATGTTAAAAGGAACTCATACAGTAAGAGCTAACCAGGATCCTGCCTCAGCGTTAGCTGATATGACATTTTGTCGCGCCAGCTTATTCTGGCAGGGCCTGTTTGGAGTTATAAATGCTGGCGATTGGCGTGCGTGAGCCGCTCGTTGATGTAGACCCGAACGCCGCCCCCCACGGCGGTGGCCGGCGGGCTGCCCTCATCAGCGGTGTCCGGGGCGCCATCCTCCGAATCCTCCGCAATAGTGACCCTGCGGCGCATACGCGCGACCGGCCCCGTGCTTCGGCGTTCGGCGCGCCCACACGCTCCGCCACGTCCCGCCTGTCGAGAGTCACTCCTAGCCGCATGGTGACGCTTTGCTCCACGCTGATGCCCCTCTCTTCGGGCAACCCGTCGATCTCCAGGTCGGACATTAAGGCCTCCTGATCGCGGTCGTTAACACTTGGCGCGCAGCTCGGTTTTTCGGACTCGGAAAATTCGCCGATACCCTTTACAGGCGTATAAGTGTCGTCACCCCTGCGTGTGCTTTTCTTGCAGTACGGGCATATCCAGTCCTTGCTGACACGTGACTTTTCCGTGATGGCGAGGCAGGCCTTATGATATTTTATTCGGCATGCACAGCAAACAACAGCATTGCCCGGCGCTTAAAAACTTCCACAAGCTCCACAGATTACCATCTTTAATCCAAAAATTTAAATTGTAATTATAAAGTCTAAATAAAAGGGGGACAAATAAAAATAAGAACAATTGCTGGGGTCAAAAACAGATATTTAAAAAAAAGAAAAAGATTTAAAAAATCAAAAAACCCGACTGCTTTGTCAATGATGGGTCCCGACTGTTAAAGTAGCTTTGTTCCTTATTAACAGAATTATAGACTACTGGACTTGTTTTTTTCTTTTCAGTTTTTATTTGAAGAATAATTAAGCAGTAGAGTTTTTTGATTTTTTAAATTTACCTTTTTTATTTCACACTTTTTAGTTTCTAATATATACCGTACTCTTGTTACTTCAGTAAGGGAATTAATATCGCGGGAATTATTAAGTACCTTGCGGTGGTCTAAAGGATTGATTTATTAAGACATATAGAGACTTTACCATTGGGGTTAAGGCTACAGATGGGCCTCAATTTTCGCAAAAATGTGTGAAGTTAAATCATGTCGTTACATAAATATCTCAAATGTATGTAAATTTTATAGTAAACTAGCACTTATTCAAAAAGTCATCTTTTGTTTATGTTCTTTTTAGTAGTTTAGCAGTAAATATAAAATTCATTTACTTTTATTCGTCGACTATTTAAAATTGGCAGTGGCTGCATTGTCATGTCAACGGCGGACGTCTAAGATTGTGATATACACAAATGCAGTGTCATAACCTAGTCTCATAATTTGATATACCTACATAATTCACAGAAACCCAATTTGTAGATGCCAGAAGTTAACTCCAAATGTTGTTAATCACCCTATAAACAATACCAATCAATGACGTTTATGTCGCAGGTTGAAGAAAGCCGTAATTCCCGTCTGTTGTTTTGGACAATGATGGCAACTGCCTTAGATCGCTAAATTAAATAACTATGTAATCACCAAAGCAAACTCTATAATATTTGATTAAACTAAAGGAGCATAATAAAATTTTCATAACGTTAGATAGAGCACCATAGCTCTTTGTAGTTATCTTTTAAAGCGTTCACATATAACAGGTCAAAGAATTTGTGATCGACCCTTTTTTATTGGTAGTGTAAAGCTCGAATGAAGAGTACTTCCACCTATCCAGCGTGCTGCTACGAGCCTAGTAGGTATTGCAAATAGTGCAATCATGGTAATTATTTTCCAATTTTTTTTTGTATAAAAATAATACCGAATAACGTATCACTGTTAAGCACAAATGCTAAGTAACTTTTACAAGTATAATCAAATAAACCTATTACTTACTTTATTTTTAAATCTTTTTCATCAATTAAATACTATTATCCTAACTATCTATACTAATATTATAAAGAGGCCAATTTGTATGTTTGTAACAAATAATCTGTCAAACTACTGAACCGGTTTCAAATATTAATTCATCATAAGGTAGCTACATTATTTATTATTACATTTTTCTTTATTTAAATACATTTTGTCCAAGTGACATAGAATTATAATTTATTTATTTGCATTTGAATAGGGTACACTGGGGATCTTACAAATTTTGAAGTTCGGCCCATTCAGCCATCTTAAATAGCATGTAAATATTTTACACTACACAATTAAACGTAATACATATTAATTAACACTGTGAAATCATTTTTCAATATAAATAACAATAATTTTAAATTCATCAAATAAATAATAAGTCATTGATCAAGTAAATAGCCTTCATCAAGTAAATACACCTATCTGATTTTGAAGCTGTAAAGTAACAATCTGCGGGCAAGTGCATATAAATTAATGTATGATGGTATGTGACTTAGGTTTAAATCGTGTTTTTGCGTAGTGTTCTTTTCTAGTAATGGTTTTGAAAATCCATTATACTAACTGTGACAACGTATAACTCTTTGCTTCTTCCATAAAAATGTGCTTTGTAATGAACTTAATATAAATTTGTCTTGGTTCTGGTACTGATCATTGTCAATGAAGTCATTATTTGGATATATGTGGTATATTATATATTCTCCTACAGGTATTTTTATATGTAGAAACTTACTTTGTTAAGATAAAACGGTCACCTTACGAAGAGGAGGGTACTGGTGCGCTGAGATACAAGCTTTCGCTAGTTCAGGTACCAGTCTCTCGCAATCTTATGAAATATACAAATATTGTTTTTGATTATAAGATGTAACATGTAGATTGTTGGAGAAAAATAAATAAAGTTATTATTATTGAAATTACAAAAAGTGTCCGCTTCATTTTATAAAACATCATTCAAAATTAAATACATGGTTAAAACAATCAAAAGTCAAATCAATAATGTCAAAGATTACAATGTCAATTATAAAGCACCATTAGGTAAAGAGAAGAACCTACTATAATTCTATATCATTAAAATGTCACTAATTACAATCACTCAAATATTCTTTTACATTATAAAACATCTTATCGTGTAGCAATTTAAACAAAGCAGTCTTAAATTTTATAAAATGCAATTGTTTTATGTTTGTTGGTAGCTTATTATAAATCTGTATACACATCCAATAACAATTCTTTTTAAACCGCATGCTCTTTGGAATTATCACAGAGACTAGTCTATTGAAATTGCGTGTATTTCGAGGGTACACATCTTCGGCTTGTTTAAAATGATGCATATTTTGCTTTACAAATTTGGCAACATCAAAAATGTAAAGGCAAGGCAATGGTAAGAATTTTAAGTGTTTAAACAGCGGTCTGCACGGTTCGTCAGGTGCAGTTCTATATATAGCTTTTACACATTTTTTTTGCACTATAAAAGCCTTATTGGCTTCTATTCTATCTTCTATTTAGCCTCATAGGCTATATTTTATCCCGATAAAATAAATTTCGCTCGTACAATGCCCGGGTGGATCACTAGTAAGTATAATATAATATTATAGATGCAAAAGTGAGTTTGTTTGTTGCGCTTCCGTGCCCTAATAGCTAAATCGATTATAATGAATTCCCATATAAAAGTAGATGGGAACTTGGTTCTTAGCTACAACATCGCCATACTTATAGGCGTAAGGTGATGAAAGGAGTTATTTACCTATAAAAATCTATATTATTTACTTTGAATTTTGCAGAATTATCGTTTTAAATTACAAAACCAATATAATCGCGAGCTGATCAACAAATACAGGGGTTCCAATAAGTATGTACCTACTAGCGAAAAATAGGTTATTGTCATTATATTAAGTAAACCTTTTTTGTAACATTAAGTAATATAGCTAAAAAAATTAAAAACAGTATAATTCTGAGTTTTTCATTAAAATTCAATAATCATAAATACCTATTATGATAATTTATTTTTCATCATTTAATAAGAAGGAACTGTATAACAGTTTTATTGTAAGCACTTCGTATAGGATCAGATACCGCGGATAGCCCATTTATTTCTTTTTCGCCTAGGTTTTATTCACGTTTATAAACACCTAAATTAAATTTCTTCTCTTAGTATTCCCGCACTCTACTCCTACATAGTACACCGCGCTATCACTTTGTCATCGTTGTAACTTTTTAAATATTTGTCGAAATGACATAGTGTCACAGGCAAAGTTTATCGTCTTTAAATATCAAAAGCGATAAAAGTATTTGTTTTGATAAAAAATAATTTGTTAATACAAAATGTGCATTTTGGAAATAGATATCAAATAATATTTTAGTTTTGATTCACCATTTTAGTGGTAATGGCTTACACATTAAAATAGATATATGGTGTCACGGACTTTTTTTAGAACGTTTTAAGAAATATATTTTCACCCTACATTACATTCATGTAACTTTTATTGTTTTTGCATTGCAAGCCAAAATGGCTCGCAGATGGGGGATTTTTTTCCGTTTTATGTGACACTTATTGTTATATTTTGGCCAATTCACTGAATAACTACATAAATTATTATATATACATGTTATTATCATATATGAGCTATATTACTGTTAAGTTTCATTAAAATCCATTCAGTATTTTTTAGGTGAAAGAGGAACAACGTTCCATGCAAACGTAAGATTGAAATTAAAAGCGCAAGTGGTTAATATAGAACTTTAAAGCGTTGTAGATCCTAAACAATTATACAAAATGAAAAATAGTGTTAGGAACCTAAACATGATTTTCAATTATCTTGACAGTGATACCCCACTCGAGATATTTTGTCAAATTATTTTTTTTACTTCGTCACAATATGGCGTCTAATTTTGCTCATATTGAATTTTGATTACTATCATATCTTTAGTAGCACTCCCATGATTGAGACGAATCGATTGATGTATGAATCATCAAAATCGGTCGAGGCGTTTGGTCTCTAGTGTGCCACAAAGGAACAAACATACATATATAGACAGTTAAACACTATACCCTGTCTGCGCGTCGCGCTTCGCGCTCTTGCATTGCGCAGTCGGGTAAAAATAAAAAATACGAATGCGGGATTTGAACCGACGACGGCGGTGATGCGTAGAACGTTGGTCCCAAAACATAACACACTGCGCCGTTAAGATCGATACTGGAACGGCAAAAATTGGTATCATATGCACTCTTGTCAACATATTTGCGTTACGAATTTTTTTGATTCGGTCGCCGCGCTCAACGCCTGCGATAAAAGCTATACAATAGCTTAAAAAAACCTACGGTAAAGTTTTTAAAAAAGCATGAATTATGTGGGCATATTTTAATGCCTTCTATTATTCTAAGACTTCTGTGTAAGAGATGAAAAGGGTACGTCCGTGGTTACGTCGGAATAAACACGCGTCTCGTCCCCTAGTGTTGCTTACGACATCAAAACTAAATATTATAATGCGGCGGCCTTTAATAAGACCAGCTACAGCTATGAACAATAATAAGAAGGTACAATTATACTGGGGACTTGCAAAGGTCGTCTCCTACCACAATCGTTTGTTTGTATAGCCTTACCGAAATTAGTGTTTCCCCGTATTGCGTTGTGGTTTAGAATAGTATAAAAGAGGATTTTCATATACATATTATTAATATTTATAGGATTAAGAAGATTTTAATAATAATACGATGTATTATCGATCGATCGATGTTATATCGTCTCAAAAACGGTGTGCAACACAGAATATATATGTAGTGAAGTATGGATATGATAATCCGAGAATGATTTTCAATTAGAATGCAAAGAATATTATCGCGGATTCCACGGTACAAAGTGAATTTGTTCTTATGGTATTGCAGGTTTTACGTGTAAGGCAGGCCACAGATAACTGCATAAAAAGTAACATTTTTGGGTAAAAAGTAACGCCATGATAATGAGCCGGGCCTGTTACTGTACTTTTTGCACCCCCCATATAGATAAAAAAAAAACTTATTTCATAAATAAGGTAAATATAAATACCCCTACCGTCCTGACTTCAAGACTTAAAGACAGTTCCTTATATGATTTGAATTAACTCCTCAATGATAAACAGTGCACACAGTGCAGTTGGGTGATATAAACTTAGATATTTTATCTGAGAATCCTGGCGGCTCTATAGAACAATATCTGGCTTTGACAGCATTCCACGGACCTACACATACCCTAGTTGCCCGGGATGCCAGTGAGAGTTGTTTGGATCACATTCTTCTAAAAGCAAAAATTCCATCAATGACTATTGCTGCTCAGTCAACCCTTACAGATCACAAGACTGTCATAATGTGTCTGAGATCGCAGTCTAAACGTCAATTTGCGGCTATATCTAGGATTATCTGGGATACGGAAGGTCTTACAAAATATATAAATGGAATAAATTTTACTCCTATTTACGAAACAAATGACTGTAATACACAAATGGATTATTCAATTAATAAAATTAAAACTGGCATTAACCTTAACTCTAAAACTATTTTATTATCGCATCGTTAAAAGATTATTAAGCCATGGATTACGCCAGGCCTTCTCCGGTGTATCAGAAATAGAGATAAGCTACATAAAAAATCTAAATCTTGTCCTGAAAACTTGATACTAAAAACAACCTATCTATGATATAGGAATTTCTGTAGTATAATTTTAAAAAAGGCTAAAAGAAGTTATGAAAGTGAGTTTGTTCAACGGGCTGGAAATGATAGCAAGAAGTTATGGAATACTATGAAGGATATAACAAATACTTCTAAAGATACTTCTTTTCCAAAAAAACTACTTAATGTTGCAGACTGCCCACAAAGTTCAGTAAATGATATTAATTCTTATTTTGTAGATGTAGGCAAACCTCTCGCAAAAAAATGTAACAGCATCAGGTCATTCTGGGAATGAAGTTATACCACAAAGTAGATTGGAACACCGTGATTCTTTTATTCTAAACGTTACGTGTGAAATTGAAGTAAATAATCTAATTACAGCTCTTAAAAATGATTGCTCTGTTGGATGGGATGGTATATCAAACAGGCTACTCAAGGATCATAAAGATATACTAGTACCTCACCTGACATATATCTTTAATCAATGTTTGTCTAGCGGCATTTTTCCAAAATCTTTGAAAAAATTCATCCAATTTACATAGGAGGAGGGGACAGAGCCTCTATCGGAAACTATCGGTCTATAGCAATTCTTCCAGCTATTTCCAAAATACTTGAAAAAATAATAAATAGTAGGTTGATTCACTATCTGGAAACTAAGCATTTGTTATCTGAGTATCAATGTGGGTTTCGTCGTGGTAGATCGACAAATGATGCAGTTAACGATCTTACAAACTTTGTGACAGCAAATTTGGACTTTGGATTGGATTTTGGATTTGGGTTTATCAGTATTTTTGGACTTAGCGAAGGCGTTTGATACGGTCTCGACCCCTCTTCTCTTAAGTAAGCTAGAAAAAATTGGAATTAAAAGCACGCAACTAGCACTTTTTGCCGATTACCTAAATGATAGAAGACAGTTTGTTAAGGTCGGTTCCTACAGCAGCACCCATCTCCCGATAACATATGGCGTGCCTCAAGGAAGTATCTTAGGTCCCACCCTCTTTCTCATTTATATAAATGGCTTGTTGTGTATTGTCAATTTTCAAGGAAAGATGATTTCGTATGCTGATGACACCGCACTTCTCTTCACTGCCAAGACCTGGAACGAAACTTATAAATTTGCTCAAAACGGTTTAATACTGGTTAAGCAATGGCTCAGGAACAACGTATTAACTTTAAATGCCGTTAAAACTAAATATTTAGCTTTTTTTCTTCGCAATTACTCAGAAATACTACACCATCTTAAGTTAATAGCCCATAACTGTTCTAATTACCAAAATAACTTGCAATGCCAATGCATGCTACTGGAGAAGGTTAATTCAATTAAGTATTTAGGCGTCATTATTGACGAACATTTTGGATTTAAGGAACACATAAATGCCTTAACAAGTACATGTCATGTACGTATTTAAGACCTTGAGACATGTGGTTACACCTAATGTACTTAAACAAATTAATTACGCTTTGTGTCGGTCCTTCCTCACATACTGTATAACATCCTGGGGGAGGCGCACCAAAAACAACGCTTAAACAATTGGAGGTAGCGCAAAGAGGTATTTTGAAAATATGTACTCATAAACCCTTCCTGTATCCGACCAAGTTACTTTATGAATACTGTGAGGTTCTGACGGTGCGGCAATTATTCCTTCTGCAAATTATTTTAAAGCAACACTCTTTGCTGGAGTACCGGATCTTCTCAGGAAACGTAGATGGTTTGCTGTATGTGATCAATCCATGAGGTCGAGGACTACTTTTTCACGGAGATTCCTTCCCTTTTTGGGTCCACTTGTTTACAATAAAATAAACAAAGAAATAAATATCTATCCATTAAATAGGTTATTGATCAAAAAATCAGTATCATCCTTTCTTATGACAAAATCATATGAAGAGACAGAGGAGCTTATTTCTATACAACGATAATATAATTTTAACTTGGTTCTGTTATGATGATTGTGCACATGTTTTTAAGTTTATATTGAATTATAATTTAAGAATAAAATTTTTGTCATCGTTAAGAATCCATTGGACCTTTTTCATGCATACTTTTACACATCCTCTCACATACATCCATTCACTCGCACATTACACACAGAGAGGTCATTCACTTACACAATTTTTATTTTAACAGTTTTATATAATCCAAGTAAGTATTTCTTGTAATATCAGTATTACAAGAAACTTACTTCACTAGCTTATAGGATACAAGTAATTGTCTAAACCTGAGGATTGAGGCACTCTGTATGCTGAAATACAGGATGAAAATTAGTAGTAGTAGTTGTTCGGCAGCAGACGCTAAAGATTGTCTTTTATATTCTTAAGCTCATATATGGTGTCCATAGTTTATAAGACGTAATGTTACTTATATGCTGGTCTAAATAAATATTATTATTATTATAATGCGTCCTAGGCCCATATAATTTTTTTACGTTTGGTTAATGTATGAAATATATAAGGGAGTACTTATGCTGACCAGCGTTCTTATCTCAGAACAATAAGAAGTACTTATAATATCATGTACTAATTATTTAACTGGCGTTAAGTACTGTTTTATAAGAATCCGATAAGAGATTCTTTTTAATCATACAGAAAAACAAACAAACTAGTAATCTGCAGTTCAGATGCTTCAGATCCATACATTTATTCGTTTATATTTGACAATTTCCAATATTTATTACTTAACAATTTTAATTTGAAACATTAGACGTGAGTAAATGATATCTATTATTTTAAATCTAAAGAAAAAAAATACTAGAAGTTATTCGACACGGCCATTAAGGTCATCGCGGTAGCATAATTGGCCGGTTTGAGTCCCGTCTGCTGCCTGGACCGCATAGAAATTTTGCTTACTTACTAAAAGAGATTGCTCAAATTGGCCCAAATGTACAAAAAATATTGACATATACGGTAATTCTTGGCATAATTTATACTTTATTTTACAATCATTAGATTTTAACGGACACCTTTGTATAATATATTCATTTTAAAAAGGACTTTTAATTTTTCCGGTTTCGCAATTCTTCACATCACACAGTTTCTGTCCCTGAGTACCTTAATATAACCGGAAATGCATAGATGATACCTGATGTTAAAAGCTACTAGCAAACCAGAGAACCAAATGTTCACCAAAAAAAAAAAAAACAAAAAAAAAAAATGTATTTAATTAATTGAGAAATCACGTGATTTCTCGAAAACCGGAAGTGCTACGTTACTCACATCCGGTTTGTAGTCTTATCAGACTATTCTTAACTTATAACTTAAACATTCTCTATATCTATCTCTTACGGTTTGGCCGCTGAAACAGCACCACGGACGGACGGACGGACTTGTCTATAAGATAAGAGATTCTTGTCCATTAACTTTAAAAACAGGCAACTATCTGATAATCTACATGCTTTATATACCTGAATCTAATCATATTTTCGGTACTTGGCTTGATTTCCCTAGTTTATTATATAACATATTTATTTTTTTAATACCTATGAACCTATTTGCAAACATAACCTCAAAATCATTCAGTGTATATGGTTTATAGAAGTTCTCAGGGGTGTCCGTCAATAATATCTGAGCAATCTCCTTTTTTGACATTTAGCGCGTATAGAGATCGAATACAACTATTCGAATGCGATATTGGTTCGTGCTAAGGGTACTGAAATACGAGTGTCCTCCTTACATTGAAAGCAAAGAGAACCTAGATCATAGAAGATATCACATATGGTTTTCAAATGGCATTAAGTAAATGAAAAATAATTCATATTTTCTTGACTATCTCTGTGGCTCGAGTGGTATATACAGGGATTCGAATCCCGGTGGGGCAAGTGTTTATGTGATTAATACGAGCAATTTGCATGACTGAATATTATACCTAATCAGGTCATAAATTCTGTCACATGTTTAATATAAAATCATTAAAACAAGTTTATTCATTATGTAAGCATTTATATACCAAAATGAACTTAACAAAACATAGATTCTTATGACAATAAAGTTTATTCAAAATGACCTCCGTGATTTTGAATACAGGCCTTCAATCTGCGCGGCCAGTCGTCTATCGCAGCACGAACGAGGTCCATGTCAATATCGGCGGCTGCCTTAATCAAGGATGTCTTGAGTAACTCCAAATTGGGATGAGGCTTTGAGCACGCCTTTTCCTCCAAGTGTTGCCTTATCTTGTAATCTAACGAACTCAAATCTGGACTGGAGGAGGGCCAGTCTTCGTGCCGGATGAAGTCGATTTCACGCGCCGCCAGCCAGTCTTGTGTGCTCTTCGTTCTATGAGCTGGCGCCGAATCTTGTTGGAATACCCAGTGCCTGTTATTGAACATGGTATGAGAAACAGGTTCCACAAGGTTCGTCAGGACTGTATTTTGATACAAAACTGTGTTCGTTTTTACACTTTTCTCACAAAAATGTACCTCTGTTGAGTCCCAATAAGAAACTCCCAACCATACCATGAGCGAGGATGGAAAATGACCTCGCTGGACACGCGGAATACGGTTGCTCGCTTCTTCACTACTGTGTGCGTACACCTTATCATTTTGTTTGTTGTAGCTCTCTTCTACGGTAAAAAATATTTCACCCGAAAAAAGAATTTCCCGATATTTTTTTCTCGTGTACCGCTTCAACAAAGCGCGGCATCTCTTCAGTCTCAGGTCCGTTAGACGAGCATTCAAACGATGTTCTGTTTTTCTTCGATATGCCCGAAGCCCTAAGTCTTCGTTTAACACCCTTTTCACCGTGGTTCTGCGTAACCCATTTCTTTGAATTCGCGCCTTCACAGCTTTTATCACTGCTGTAGTCCTAACAGACCGAGGGCGACCACTTCTTGACCTGTCATCTACACTAGAGTCTTGATTGTATCGTTTGATGGTACGATAAACGAATCTTTTGGTTATATTCAAATTTTTCAGTATGTCAAAATTTGAATTGGCGCGTAACCGCAACGATGCAACGCAATAACTGCAACACGGTCTACTTTAAGCGTCCACTCCATATTTAAAAATGAGTAAATTCTAAAAAGTATATGTTTTTATTTTCATGAACAATTCGATATTCGAATTCAATAAACTTTTTTGTGGCCAGCATTCTAAAAGAAAAGTTTTTACTGTGTAACAATACTTATGACCTGTCTGTGTAGAGTTCATACATGCATTTCTAGATAAATATACTTATACACCGTGAATTTTGAGTTCCCCGAGAAACTTTATTATATTTCCGCAAAAAACAAAATATTTCGAAAAGTGTCTCAAGTAACGAAAAAGGACCGCTTTGAGTCGGGTAAATACGAAAGTAACGCCAAAGGCACTAAGCTCGTTTTTCACTAAGCTCGTAACGCAAAGACCCGGGTTTAGTTTTACCAACAAGGCTCGCTTTTCAACATGTAGAGAGAACCTAGGTAGGTGAATTATAAATAAACGATTAATAACTAGTTATTAGAGCTTAGCACCAGTAAAGTTTCCTTTAAGCAGGGTTGGTCTAAGAGTGCCCCTTTTTCACACACCTGTCCGATGTGTGATTAGGTATATGGCTTTAGGGGAGAGCGCTACAGTCGCGAAGATCCCTAAGGCAAGCCAGGTATGTTCTCCTTCTCGCAGTTGCCACCTGTTACGCATTGTTCATCCTTTTGATGAAGAGTGCAACCGAAACTACCTGACGTATTTCCCCGTAGAATTCCTCACCTATCCCATTTCCAATCTTCCCTGTCGTAATCCGCCATAATCGACGACTTGGTCACGCCGATATGGGCCAGTCATCCAAAAAACCAGGATGGCAGGTTGAAATGACCACCCGCGTATTTGCCGTGCGTGGAGACCCGTGCGGAGGGATGAAGGGATCCTGGAGGTTGAGCTGTTGGTAACCACCACAGCAACACGCCTCTTTGGCCCTAATTTCAGCCTAAACGGGAGGCCTCAGAGTAGCCAAATGGGGTCAATCGGCTCGACTTAACAACATCCAAGTCAGGCGAGGACTCTGAACCGGCGGGAGCGTTTGGCCCGGTTGCAGACCCATGCGAAAGCGTGGCAAGATTGTTTTAGATAAAACTGGTCACCGGACGTAAACCCACGGGGCTGGAGTCCTATATTCCCGGGGTATTTCTGGCGCGTGTACACACTAAGATGTCCAGCGTCTCCACTTTGCGGGCTCCAAGGAGGGTGGAAAGCCGCTGGGAATGAAACACCACACGAACACACATGGAACATAATAATCTTATACCTGTTACCAACACTACCAAGCCCGCTGCATCCTCGGAAGCGCAGGCTATACACCCACTTACGGCTGCGTCCTCAGATGTGCCAAAGCCCGCTGCATCTTCGGAAGCGCAGGCTACACACACATGTACACATGCGGCTGCGTCTTCGGATGCGCCGAACACTAACACCGTCACGGCGCGGAAGGTCATGGACTTGTCTGCTATCGAACCGCTGCCACCGCCGAAGAAGTCATTGGCTGGCGCAACGCTGGCTAATGTACTCCGTAATATACGCCGCGCGAAAGTGCGCTTTATTGTGAGGCAGAACGCGCAGGAGACTGGAGGGAGTAAGCAGCCAGAGGCTGCTGAAGAGTCCACTACGGCTCACGCTGCCCGTGTAGCAGTGTGACCGTTTTAAAAAAAGGTGATCTTCTAAAATCATAATGTTCCCAGTACTAAATAATACCAAAGCTCATGCTGGATTATACTAAAAATATACTGAAACTAACTTTCCCCGCTAGATCGTGAAAGAAGGACAAACAAACAAACACTTACGTTTAAATTGTATTTATTATCATTTTAAACAATAAAATTATATTTACACATATGAATTATTCTAAATAGTCAGTATTGGACGAGTTTTTTTTGTCATGTCTTTCGGTGGATCAAATGAGACGCAATTTTCATTTTGACCTTGTTTTACATGTAAAATGCTCGCAATATGTTTAGATATAAATCTGTTTCTATAGCTTGTTTTAACAATTTTCTATCGTTTGAAAAAACTTTTGAAAAATCTTTCGCATTCAGCTTTAGAAATGAGTATGCACATTAGACATTTAACAAAGTTATTAAAATTTATGTATTTAGGGACGTTCCTACTATCAAGAAAATGACTCAGTTTGTCCCAAAACTGTTCTACATTTACAGCTGCCCTTGTACTACTACTGGAACCACACATTAAGTTTTGTACTTCGGACTCGTATTTAATTTGACGATATTCCTCGTCAATCAATTGTTTTGTGGTGTCATTTGTTATGATGTTTGAAAACGATTTGATGATGTAAAATTTTCATAAGCCGATCTATGAACCGTAACTAGGAAAATATTTTTTCATGAATGTGAAATCTACATTTAAGTTGATTACATAGCTCAATCAAAAAGCTTTGACACCTTAGCAAAAATCTCTAATTTCGATGCTACTATTATTTGATTGACTTCTTAACAGCGCTATTTCATTAGATACTTTTACACCTAAGTATATTTCATGTAATTCCATATCTAGAGATCCTGTATCCCCATCTCTTTTACGTGTATAGCGCTGTCCCGCGTGCTGGATCCAGCAAGAAGGATAGTGCGTAGAAGACTTAAGTGAACGAATGGAAGTCAGTGTTGCTAATTGCCAAAAAATAATGCGAAAAATATGCTAAAACTTGTTCTAAGTTTAAAATTGTACTAAAAAATACCAGATTTTGAAATTATACCAACAAAAAGCTAGATCAGTTTTACGGAGCCCAAATTATACCAATTTAGTACCGAAAATACCAAAAACGGTCACACTGCCGTGTAGGCGAGGAGACCGTCGGTGCGGCTGGCGTAAGCCAGCCAACTGACGACAAACCCGCTGAAAAGGCACCCCAGAATCCGGACGAGCAAGATCGCAGCAATTTGTTGCGACCACGCGGAAAACGGTCAGGACAAGCCAGGAACAACCGGCCCAAAAAGTCCCAATCGATACCGTCGAAGAGAGGACGTCCTGACGACACCATATCGCCTAGAGGGGACACCAAGAGGCCTCGGACTGGTCCGAAGAGTTCAGCAGTAAATTACGCGGACGCATTGAAGGTCAATGACCTCTGCGTCGCGGTAATGGCGGAACCCTTTCAGGACCTAACCGAAGCACAGGCCTCTAAAATCGAGGAGGACATCGAGGGTGCTCTGGATGAGCAAATTTACAAACCGTCCACGATGTCATCCCGTTCACCGGCATTCCGCGGCAAAGCTTTCTGGTCGGAGGGCGTCCTCAAACTCTGGTGCGAGGACGACTATTCGCTAGAATGGCTGCGCCAAACCATCAAGACCATCAGGTCTCCCATCTCGGGAACCGCTTTGACAGTTAAACGTCAAGCCGAGATTCCGAAGAGGGTGAAGGCCTCCATCATTGTGCCACGGTACAAGGGCGAAAACCTCGACCAACTGAGGATGAGGCTGGCCGCCCAGAATCCGTGGTACAATATCAACCAATGGGCCCTGTACCACGCAGTGAAGACGGAAGAGAAGGAAGAGCTATTCATCCTGGTGGGTATCCCCCAGGATGATGTGCCCAAACTTCTCGCGAGGGATCGACGCGTAGCTTACAAGCTCGGGTCGATATATGTCCGCTTCTCGTCGGGGGCAGTCAATCGACCATCAGATCGACCTTCCATGGCAAAACTACCACTGGCCACCACACCTAACCCACCGAGGGAGACTGACGAAGGACTGGGCGTGGGTATGGCCAATAAACCACCGGCTTCGGCAACAACAACATCGGCCTACAACTCGTCACCGGCCCGACAATCCAGCATGGAAGAGGAGGATGCCGACCGGTGGCTGGAGGGTGAATAGGCGAATGAAGAGGAAGCGAGAGCGGGCAGCTTGGTCGGTCAAAATGACGATCAAAAACCCAGCCCCTCTCTTTAACATCCTACAATCTAATCTCCAACACAGCCAGACAGCCACGGCAAACCTTCGGCGTGTGTTGGAGATAAACACCAAGACCATAGCCCTCATCCAGGAGCCGTGGATCAGGGGTGAGAGGATCTGTGGTCTATCCAACATTGGAGTCAAGTTACTCCTTGATACTACCGTAAGTAAACCACGAACATGCATCTTTGTTCTCAAGCATGTGAAAACCGTTTTAATCACCGAGTTCTGTTCCAGGGACCTGACTGCAATCAGGCTCCTCAGTGATACACCTAGCCTACCCGAGGTGATTTTAGCGTCTGCCTACTGTCCGGGCGACGCTGAAATACCCTTGCCGGAGTTCGAAAGGCTGGTGACACACTGCGAGCAAGAGGGACTGGAGCTGATCATCGCCGCTGACTCCAACGCACACCACACACTTTGGGGCAGCCACGACACCAATACGAGGAGAGGTGAGGAGTTTTCTAGCTACCTTTTCTCAACAAACTTAAAAATCATCAATAGAGGCTCTGAACCTACCTTTGTTACATCAAGAGCCCAGACAATAATCGACCTTACCCTGACCAGTGAGAGGGTTTCTGAATTCATCACTGACTGGCACGTATCCGACGAAACATCTTGCTCGGATCACAGATGGATTAGGTTTTATCTTCATATAAACAATAAATCACCAGAGCCACGACGCATTCCACGTAAGACTGACCGCAAAAAATTCTTTTCACTAACCACGGCCAGTCTGAAGTGTATCCACTTGCCAGCGGATTATAAAAATCCAATGAAAATAGACACACATGTGAATAACCTAACATCAACTTTAACCATCTGTTATGAACAATCATGCCTACTAGTACAGCAACGCACAACAGCCAAAGGCAAACACAATTGGTGGGGTCCTGAACTGGAAAAGTTGCGACGTAGGACAAGAAAGATGTTCAACAGAGCAAAAAACACCAGATTCGAACACGACTGGATCCGCTACAAGGAGGCACAGTCACGCTACAAAAAATGCATACGATTCAGAAAGGCTGAATGCTGGAAGCGTTTCTGTAGCGATATCCAAGACAACAATCATGCCGGAAGAGTGAGGAAAATACTAAGTAGCGATCCCGAACGCAATTTAGGTTACCTCAAAAAGGCTGATAATACTTTCACTAAAACCGACGCTGAAACCTGTGAGCTGCTGATGCATACTCACTTCCCAGGCTGTAATACTAAAGACGACCAAGAATGGGAAGATGAGATATCCACGGCTCCGGATTCAGCTGACTGGACAACTGCACGCAAAATCATTAAAATCAACACATTAACTTGGGCCATCAAAAGCTTCCTCCCTTTTAAAGCAGCTGGACTGGATGGCATCTTTCCGGGCCTACTGCAATGGTGCGAAGAATCGATACTCGAGCATCTACTGCGAATCTACACAGGATGTCTTGCCTATCGGTACATACCCACCAAGTGGAGAGAGGTTAAAGTTATATTCATACCCAAACAAGGCAAAAGTGACTACACGCAACCTAAAGCATTCAGACCGATAAGTCTCACATCATTCCTCCTAAAGGTGCTGGAGAGAATGTGTGACAGAAACTTGAGAGATGATGCTCTAAAGCGTGTACCACTTCATGCAAATCAACACGCCTACAGCATGGGCAAGTCCACCGAATCCGCATTACACAACGTAGTCAGACAAATAGAACGTGGATTATCACCAAAATAATCAACGCTCGGGGTCTTCATTGACATTGAAGGCGCCTTTGATAAAACAAACTTTACCAGCATCAGCCAAGCACTTGTCAGACATGGAGTTGACCCCACGACTGCCTCAACCAGCCCAGCCTCAACCCCAGATTAACTTTTCTTCTTCCTAGTCGTGCACTCTTGACAGAGTGGTCGTGGTCATGTCTCGGTCGATTCTTGTGCCACTGATGCAATCGCGATGCGTCGCCATGCAGCTCGATGTTTTGCAGAGCGAGAACAATCATTTACGCTAGAGTACGTCGCCGATTTAATAAGGTCTGTCCACCTTGTTGGAGAGCGCCCGCGAGACCTTTTGCCCTCAACTTTCCCTTGCACCAGCAATCGTTCCATGGAGTTCTCATTGCGAGTAATATGCCCGAAGAATTTGAGGATTCGTATCTGCACAGTCGACGATAATCTCTCTTTGATGTTGAGTTCCCTCAGGATTGAAACGTTGGTACGGTGCGCGGTCCAAGGAATGCGTAGCAGACGTCTCCAACACCACATTTCCAGAGCGTCAATCTTGCGACGGTCTTTCGTTTTGAGTCTCCACGTCTCAGTTCCATATAGAAAGATTGGAAAAACCAAGGATCTCATTAGCCGAACCTTTGTGTTTTTGGTTATCCTACGGTCTCTCCAAATCTTAAATAATCTCCAGATTAACTAGAAAACTACTAAATCACAACCGAAACGATCTCCGAGTAATGCTAGGTACCATAACAGGGCACTGCCTACTTAACAAGCATTTACTAACCATACGCGTTACAGATAGCTCTCTATGCAGAGGATGTCTGGAAGCAGATGAAACGGCCGCTCATGTGATCCTGGAATGCACGAGCGTTGCAGAACACCGGGCATCAATCCTCAGGAAGCCGAGGACGCTCCTAGAAGCCTGTGAGAGCCCCAGGAGCCCCTGAGCTAGCTAGCCCAACACACCCTGCACGCACAATGGACCAAGTACCGAGTCTACGTGCGGAAACAGGGGCCCACAACAAGTAACTAGTTATTAATAAACGTTTAATAATAACCCGTACTTACCTATGGAGCTAAAACCTGGGTTCTGACAAAAGAAAGTATCAACAAAATACAAATCGCCCAGAGGAAACTAAAGAGAAAATTGGTGGGGATTACACTACGAGACCGCAAGACCTGGCTTAAAAAGCAAAGTGGAGTCACTGATGCCCTTAAACACAAAGCAAGTTTGAAATGGCAGTGGGCGGGACATATAGCCCGAAAGCGTGGCTCGTGGGGTAAGGCGGTCTTGGAATAGAGACCTTAGGGCGAGAAACGACCTAGAGGAAAACCAAAGATGCGTTGGAAGAATGAAGTCAGGAAAACTGCAGGCATGTATTGGATGGAAGTGTCGCAAGATCGAACTAGATGGCGTAACTTGAAGGAGGTCTAGACCAGACTGGTTGAGAATGGCTGAAAAGAAGAAGAAGAATAACTAGTTAAAAAAACCATTCTTCCAAATTTATTAAACTCAAAGTACGATTTCCCGTCTTTGATATGTTTTAATGTTTTACGTAACCAACGAAGATCAGATTTTTTATCGAAAAATACTCCATCTTAACTTAGTCCGTGATTTCTATCGTATAACTAATGTGAAAGGGCATAAAACCAAATGATATACAGATAAAGTTCCTTCTACAAATCATTATCTCAAATCGTTTCTTGGTTAATGACGATAAGCTATGTCACCTTAAAGAGATCTATCAGAAACTTTTTATCTATTCCGTGGATCTATGTACGTTCCATGTGTATATCGTAGGACCTTTAATTAGTCTTTTTTTGTATTACAAGTAAAACTCGACTGTATAAAAATTGATGAAAATATGTGTGTCTGTTACTTTTAAATTTCTTGTATTCAGATTATAAAATCGATGCTCGCACACTTCAAAGGAGAGAATCGAGTATAATGAATAGAGCTGCGCACACACCTGCCCCTGAGCTCTTTATCTGATCTTATTAAAGCCGACGGAAGCCTCCATTCCGAGCACGTAGACAATTATTCGACTAAAGTGTGCGGGCTTGAATCACTAACCTCAGCGAACGGCCAACTTTTACAATAAATCCATCGTGGCCTCGACACTTAATCAGTCCTCCGATAAAAGCTTTAATCGGGAGTTAGAGTATCTACGAGCGCCACCGATGTTACGCCGACGTCGCTGAACTAAATTAAATTAAACCCCACGACCCCCGGAAACTTTTAAGGTATTTCTATTGCCATGCCATCAGCCCAAAATAAAGAGAGGAGTTCAAACAAACATTTTTGAATCATAAAATGGTTACTACAAAACAAAAAATAAAAAAATACAAAACTGAAGCAATTTTTAACACCCTTGAATCAATTTGCAGTGGTTACACGTCTCAATACAAGCATTGGATGAAAAAAAATAGCATAAAATAAAAAAGCATGAAATAGCAAAATGGTGGGTCTATCGACCCACAGGAGACCGAAGAGCTGGCACCTACCTCGGACAAAGAATAAGTGTAGCTATTCAAAGGGGGAACGCTGGCAGTATCTTTGGAACCTTGCCTAAAGGGGCTCCTTTTCATAATGTATTTTGGTTATTATATATTTTAAGGTTTTTAGTTATAAATATCTTACTATTTGTTCTTTAGTTAAATTATTAAATTACCTCCATTATTATTATTGCATTGTAATTTATCAAATACATCAAAAAAATGTATGTCAAACGAAATAAGCATTGGATACGTTGTACATTCTCACATACAATTTAATAAAATATAATTTTGTTACATATATTTTTATCATTCAACTGCTGGATCTTTATATTTAAAAATCAAGCTGTCCGGGCAGCATATGGGACTCGAACACACACCTTCCGCTATCCGGGCGGATGCACTGATCAATTATGCTACCGCGACTTTTGCCTACAATACTAGAAGAAATTCCACACGGTTATTAAAGTCGCGCTAGCATAATTGGTAAGTGCATCCACCCGGATAGCGGAGATATGCTGCCCGGACCGCGTGGTTCTTTTTCAGTAAAATTTTCTTGAGATTTAAAAATATAAAATATTAAATTGTATTTAGAAACAATAAAATATAATTAAATAAAAATCTTTCATAATGGAAAAATAAAATTAGTTTTATTTTTTAATTTCAGAAAGTGCATTTTTAAATAAAAAAAGATATGACGTAACCATTTACTCTTGATTAACTTAAATTGTGAAAATATATCAGCTTTTGCAAGTGATCTCAAACTTTTTTTGATGTGTCTACGTGCACTGCATGCGCTAAGTACTTTTTTTTTCTTTGAAGAGTTTTAACAGAGTTTTCCTTTAATATACACATATGTCGTTGCAAATGAGTTTAATGTTAGACAATTACCCCCCTGTTTGCCCGCAATAAAAAAATCTTATTTCGCCATTGTAAGATTTATTCGCAAGCGGAGTAAACCAAAACAACTATCTAGGTATGTACACATATACTTTAGAAGGGCGGTTGTTTACACTTTTACTATGGAAAAGGAGGTACGCGGTACGTGGGATCGAATATCAGCGTGAAAGAAAATGGATGGGCTGACCACGGCTTACTGGTTCCTTAAGCCGATTCCTGGCAGTTAATATCACTTAAGCGAGATCATTCGTTTGCTTTCCTTGATTTTATTTATCCCATGAGCTTACTCTGCGAATTTATGCTCTAAGGGCGTTACTGGTATCATTGATGTTATCACTATCAATTATTTTGCAATACGGTTTTCTATAGGTACTATATCAGAACTCTATTTATCTCATAATAACAACATTGCACTGGTAAAGTTTACGTCAAAAAGAAGATTATGTGAGCACTTAGGACTATGTCACAGAAATAATAAATAGAATAGGAATCTTGACAACAAACCGTTTTATTAAATTGTTGTCTTCAAATGAAGTCGTTGTTGAAATCCAATAAACAAAAACGAGCGAGCCTTACAGTGGTCGCGTATGATGTGTAACATTTGGAACGTCACCTTATTTTAGTAAGAAAAGAAATAAAACCTACTACAAAAGGAATAAGCCATTTGAACATTATGTTCTAAAATCAAAGCAAATAGTGCGCGCTTTCGCGACTTCCTGTTACACACTTCCGTCCCATTTCACGAAATTATTCCCACAAATTGCAGGAAAGCGTGAGGAAAGATGTTACACATCAAAAATTTAAAAATACATATCAAAATTGAAATTAATTTATACATCTATTTGTAGTAAAATCATTTTTATTATGTAAAACATTAAATGACAATGAGTTGCTTTTTGTGACGTGTAGCTGATTACATAATCTTTGTAATAAAGCTTCGGGTAGCTTTGTTACTAATGCGTTAAAATTTTGGTTCGTAAGCAATATACCTACTTCATTCCGGATAACATTAAAAAAAGAAGTTGAAGGAAGCAGGGTTTGGAAATCTTTTAATGTCATGCATAATGATGAAATAAGATAATCATATTTGTAGGAGTGTAATGTTATTTATTTATTATTATCTATTTTTGTGACTTTCTACAAACATTATCTCAAACATATTCTCTAACATAAACTACTCTTATCAAGTACAAGCCAAACTTATATGTAGATTAATTTTAAATTAATCACTCGCATCACCAGATGAGTACACCGAAGTGATAACCCTATATTAATTACAAATTGCTCCACTAGATTATCGATGAGATTATCCAACTGACAAAATCTATCTGCTTCTTTTTTTTCTTAGTATAGACATAACGACACACACGTAATACAAGTTCAGATAAATAATTTATTTGGTAAAATGTACCTGTGGCTCTGCTGCTTTTTGTGAAATTTTACTTCTATATAATACTGAACTCCTTGGCCAAGTTTCTTTCATATATTTGTAAATATTAAGAAAAATAATTTTGTCTAATGCGCGAAGAGACTTTGTTTTGGTCTTTTCTTTTTAGGAGATAATAGCAACAGCGCTTCATTAAGATTTGGACCATGATTCGCGGCGGGTTCTGTCGAATGTCTTGAGAGTCACTAGGGCCCGCACCCACATCAGTCATTTTATAATCGAAAACAAAAAACAACTACAAGTAACAAAAGACAATTGAAAATGACGTAAGATATATTGTATGAGCATCACGAAATAAAAACAAACAGAATATCAAGATATTCAAACAAGCCGCGTTCCTCACTTAATGACAAGCGACATGATGATCCATCCAGTAAAATAAAAATGTTATAATTAATTTGTAGTTAGTTTGGTTGCATTATACCTAAACGTTTTAATGCAGGTTGCAAACCTCTGCTTCTTTGGGTTTTTCAACAGAGCCATTTTTTAATTTTTGAACGACTTTTATTATAATATAAAATAGTAAATATTTTATTTTTGAAGTATTACCACAATGAGTTGAACACCTTTAAAGAACCTTTTTTTACTTATTTATAATGATATCTGGAATGAAGTTATGTTTCTATCGTACGGTAATGATGTAGCGGACTGCGTGTCTAATGTGACTATAGACGTCAGTACGACGATAGCTTGACTGACGATAATTTGAGGTTGAAAGAGGTTGTAGCAAAAGATTTTGTGTGTGCTAAGCTAAGCTGAAGTAGTACGAATACATTTAATTCAATGTTCGAACGCTAATTTTAGCGTATTTAAGTACAAAAGCCACCCGAAGCATCGTTACGCAGATATGGGATAAGCATCAGAATAATAAGATTTTCCTTTAGCGAGGTTTTATGAGAAATATTTTTTATGCAGTACAACCTACATAAATATCAAAAAAGATTTATCACCTTTATTTTCAAACGTCGGCGTCAGTAAAGGTTCTTTTTGAATGATCCTCTGTGCTAAAGCGCATCCAATTCCATCCTGGGTTTCTAGAGTTATTTTAAGTTTTTTTTTATTCTTTACTAAGCTAAGCCGGCTATTATTTTAAGTTAA
This sequence comes from Chilo suppressalis, assembly GCA_902850365.2. Taxonomy (NCBI): domain Eukaryota; kingdom Metazoa; phylum Arthropoda; class Insecta; order Lepidoptera; family Crambidae; genus Chilo; species Chilo suppressalis. Next base: position 17,481,959 of record OU963900.1, read on the forward strand.
ATAGGTACAAATACTATAACGAACGAACATTCATGAAACAAGGGCATTAATTTATTTAGTTTGTACTGTCCACTGCGTAGTTCACGTTGCAGAAGTACACTAGTAATATATTAGTTAGTAGTTGTAAGAGCACGCCAGTATTAAGATGAAAAAATATTTAAATGAAATAGAAGGTTGTTGTAGTTACTAAGTTTATTGCGATACTATTTGATATATTATTACATTCTTATAGGTAAACAAAGTTACGAGCGCGGTGGTGACGCGCTAAGTAGGACGCAACGTAAACATTATATAATTCATAATATGTAATATGTTACGGTAAAACACATTGTTATTTCGACGCTACATAGGGGACTCAGGTTTTATTGGAGTACTTCACAAGGTGCAAGGGTGCTCCCTTATGTTATTCTGCTGCGCTAGAGGAAATCCAAAAATCCCCGCTTGGGTTGGATTTTTTTCAAACCGTCTGTTCGTTATAGTAAATTATCTCCTACCTAAAACGGAGCGACCAAAAATCACACAAACTGGTTCACACCTCGGAGAAAACATAATTCCAGGTCATCCGTACTAATTCACAAAACCGATAATCGTGTTCCAATGTCCAAAGCATGTTAATTAAAAATCAATCAACTGACAGGAAGCGCACAATCACAACGATTACTTCGTTGTGATTGTGCTTCAGATGCGATGAATAATTTTTAGTAGGGGGTTTTAGCAACTCTGTATATATATTAGAAGAAGAACGCGACTAATGTTTTATTTCGGTGAACTACGACCAACACGACAAGTCAGCGACTAAACGTCAGGTTGACAAAGGTGACAGAGACGGCGATTTACGAAGCCGAAGCTAGCTGAGTATCTCTTTCATGAAGATTTTATCATTTCACGATTCAAGCACGATGCGACTTATAAATGGCCTGGTATTTGTACTAATAAATTACAACAATCTAGTACTCGTTGCGCCCTGCCGATACTTTTTCAAATTATTTAACAAATCCATAAAGTTTAATCAAAAAATATTAATGGTTAAAATCATACGAACATTCTTAAAGATAAAAACAACTTACTTTTTACTACTATTTCTCTTAAGATTACATTGAGTTAAAACTCAATACCAATGTGATTTTTTTATAAGTAGAAGGCAAGTTCTCAGGGAACCCTGCCCGTTGCATATTGTTTACGAACAAAGCGAAATCTCGCTCAGTTCGGATAGAAGCGGTCCGCAGTTCGTCTCCAACTTATTTGTCTCTGTTCCGCCAACTATAGATGCCTCGGAAAACTTTGAGAACGCTTTGCATTCAGGTACGGACATAATATCTACCATGAGGCTGGCGTTAATTCAGTGTTTCCATTCTATCGTTGCACAATAAGATTTTAATCATTGATTATTAAATTAGGGTTTACTGAATACATAATTTGTTTAAAGGCAAACTTAAACGTAAAACCAACTAGCGGATGCCCACGACTTCGTCTGCGTTCCCTTAACTGATTCACTTAATTTCTCATACAAGCTTTTCACCTCCTTAAGGGATGATTTCTGGGATACCTATCCTTTGTCCTTTCCCAGGGCTCAAACATATATATTTTTAGGGTTCCGTTTTAGCCATTTGGCTACGATATAGTTATAGATTTGTCATGTCTCTCTGTCCGTCCAAATGTCACAGCCACTTTTTTCCGAAACTATAAGAACTATACTGTTGAAACTTGGTATCTATCTTTGCATGCATTACCGGCACTAAGTTTTGTCAATGTGTCTAATTTTGTATATAGCCGCGGATTAACTTGTTATTGTACCAAGGAAAACACTAAATCCGGATAAGCAAAACAAATTGTGCTGAGAAAAACTGTGTATATCCGAACTGTAAGGTAGGTCAGTTCAGCGGTTTAAGCCAGAAAAGGTTGAAGACAGACACACTTTCGCATTTATAATATTATAGTATGGACCATCATAAAGTATGTTGTCCATGTATCCCCAAATTTGTAAAAATGTAAGTAACGTTATGTGTACTTGCATTATTTCTGAATATATGTCTTGTCAATTTTAGGATGGATTTGATGGATTGCTCCTTGAAGATGGTCACTTCACATTTTTAAGGGAATAGGTATTCGATGAAATTTTGTGCTTATTGGAAACGAATTATTCTACGCAGTTACGGACAACAGTTAATCCTACCAATCCCACTTCCATAATTAATATTATAAATAAGAAAATAACTTAGTTACTCGTTCACTCTAGCTCTGAACAGATTTTAATTATTTTTTAGGGTTCTCGATGGCGGTGGCCTTTGCAAGCTGTAGTTTTAGATGGGTCGTGCATGTTACGAGTACAAGACTCGTCTACGTCACTCATACGTCACGCGTAAATTATGTGTTTCCCAAGTGCAGGTGGCTCGATTGAGCAATCGTGTTGAAAAGGGCTTATTAGACAGATTTAGTTCATGTAAAACCTTCGGACAGTTTTGGGAGTTGCTTGAGCTTCAATCGTGGAAGCATCTTGACGTATAGTTTGTAAGACCGGATCATCGGGATCAATTAATTTAAATAATTTTGTATAACATTTAAATAAATAAAGTAATAATTTAAAGTTTAGTTTTTAAAAACCCTACCTGACGGCTCAATTCCGTAATTGGCGCAGTCGGTAGGATAGTCGAGTCAGTGCGAGCATCATACTTCGATCCGCCTGATAGTCGTGTCGTCGGCGTGTCGACTATCTCTACGAATCTACGCGAAGCAGTCGTCAGACGGGAAAGAAGAATCAACTTCGAAAAACGGCGCTAATCCAAAATTCGATGGCCCATCACCACACTAAGCTAAGCATCCTGCTCCTGTGAGTATTTATATTATATAAGTTACGTATTCCTATTGGTTGCCAGCGGCCCCTTTCCTGTCTCCCGTAGGAAGTAATAAGTAAATTAAATAAGTTTGTTTTAATACTTAGAAAGATTTCTAGATATTCCTATTGGTTGACAACGGCCCCATTTCCTGTCTCCCGTAGGACGTAATAAGTAAATTAAATAATTTTGTTTTAATAGAAAGATTGCTAGATATTCCTATTGGCTGACAGCGGCCCCTTTCCTGTCTCCCGTAGGACGTTATAAGTAAATTAATTAAGTTTCTTTTAATAGTTTAGAAAGTTTCCAAGATTTTTTTTCCAAAGAAAAGTAGAGGTATAGGACCGAATCTGCGGCGCAGTATTCGTCCTAATTCTAGAGAATTAAGGTTTCATCACGAAATCGAATTATCTACATTAGAAAGCATAGAAGAAGAAATGAAATGAAAAGAAATTCCTGAGTTTGATGGAAATTCGAACATTTTAATTAGATTTTTGAACATTTGCGACCAACTGATTTTAACATATGTTAATCCAGCTCCGGGAAATGAACTAAATAATTACGCTTTAATTAATGGAATTTTAAACAAAATAACCGGGCCTGCTGCTAAAACATTAGCAACAAATGGCATCCCCCAGGACTGGAATGGCATAAGAAATGCGCTAATCAACAGCTTTTCAGATCACAGAGACGAGTCCGCCCTATACACCGATTTATCTATGTTAACTCAAGGTTCCGATACACCGCAAATATTTTACGAGCGAGTTCAAAATTTACTTAGTATAATTATGACTTATGTAGAATTACACGAACAAATTAAAACAACAGTTGAGGCTAAACGTGAACTTTACAAAAAAAATTGCTCCTCAAACATATACCAGAGGCCTAGCCGAGCCTTTAGGCTCACGTGTCAGGTGCATGCACCCCGACTCGCTAGAAAAGACCTTGGATTTCGCCCAGGAAGAATTAAACGTCTTATACTTACAATCGAAAGCCAGTAACCCGCTAATTTCTAAGAAATCGATTAATAATGCCCCGTTTAATTACTCACCTTTTAATTCGCATGACTCACTTATGCCTTCGAGACAATTCAATTCTGGAATGCTTACACATCAATTTAAACCTTTTAAATACCATTTCATGCAACAAGCCACTTTCCCTAATAATTTGTACCGAAAAATATAAGACCTTTCGGATAGTTTTAATAAGCATATTAGTTTATATAAAGAAATGACCATCCAACAAACTCAAATTTTAAATAATATCTCTTCAAATCAAAGAAAATTAGAAAAAGCAATAATTTCGATAAGTAATACATCTGTAACTGAAAAAGAACAGATGTATCAATATACGCAGATTTCCCAATTATTTAGCATACTTACAGAAAAGATTCTGGAACTCTCATCTGGGATATGTAGATTAAGTAATATTTTAACTTTTAGTCGCACAAACGTAATGCACCATTCTATACTATATATAAGTGAATTAAAAAAATATGTTAACACAGCTTAAAATTCTATATAATCCCAATGCGTTACTAAACTTAGATGTTAGGTTTTACTACGATCTAATTACCTTAGGATCATATTTTATTGATAAGAAAATTGTAATTGTCTTGAAGTTTCCTATAATGTCTCTAGAAACATATGACCTTTATAGACTCTGTCCTGTTCCTAATAAAAACTCAGAAATTATCCTTCCACCATTCCCATATATGGCATCTAATTCCCAGGAATTTGCGTACATGGAGGCTGAATGCCCGAAGATCGACACCTGGTACATATGCAAGCAGCAGCTTAACCATCAAACCCGAACACGCAGTGACTGCGTTTTCAATCTCATTTATCATCAGAATACAGGAGAGTGCCATCCTACATCTATATCACTCCTGAAGGAAGCACTACTAGAACTGGACAGTCAACATTATATTTTATCATTACCTAATAAAATCAAAGTTAAAATATCACGCGGACAAGAAAAATATCATATGTTAAAAGGAAGCTACTTCGCAACGATTCCCCGAAATTGCAGCATTCACACACGAGAATTCACAATTGTTAATACTGATGACAAATTTCGTGGGCAACCTGTTGAAATAATGACATTCCCACATTCGACTCCGATGTCAGCAAATTCGAAGAAAAACTTACCACATTATAATTTCACAACAATTGATTTGAACATATTACACAATATTCAACATCAATTAGTCATGGACCCACCTGTTAGAATTAACACCGTGGATTTATCCAGCTTATATCACACCACGATACCTACATACGTCATCATACTGTTAAGTGCACTTGCACTCATTAGTGTGGCTTACTACCTGAGACGGCGTACGAACCAACAGCGAGTTAAATCTACACAGCCTCAAGAGATGGAAATGACATGAGCGCCTTCTACACCATCCACCGAAGAAAGAAAAGCCGCAACATTTGCTCTCAATCTTCGCAAATAGTTGCGCATCTAGGAGGGAAGGTGTTACGAGTACAAGACTCGTCTACGTCACTCATACGTCACGCGTACATTGTGTTTCCCAAGTGCAGTAGTGCAATTCTGTAAAACCCATAAACTCATCTCACTGTGTGAGTCGGATCCGCTTTTGAGTGTCTTTAGATTTCGCTTCACGGAATTTTCGCATTCTGTAACCAATTGTACAAGCAAGTGAAGCGAGATGTCATTTATATCCTAAGTGATTTGTAGTGTTACCATTTTAAAAGTTTTTGGTACATCGAGATATATCGACTTAGTTATTATGCGTGAAAAAAAGCACGTAAATTTATTCTTTAGATATATTTGTAGATATGAGGCTCAAGTCTAAAGTTTTAATGAATGTAAACTTAAAATAGTCTTATTTTTAAAGTTTGGTAACTTGGCCGAATGAGGGCTTACTTCTATGCGCATCTCTGTAATCGAGTGAGAATCGACGCTAGCGCTACTAAGTGAGAGTGGCGGTTTAGTAAACTATCACAGGTGAGACCGTAACATACCTAAATGGCTTTGACGTTTCAATGACATTCTGTAACGAATTTCAGCGCTTGTTTACACCTCACATTAAAAACCGCACTCGAAAGTAACTGTCAAAATAAAAGTTACTCATTAGCTGCGGTAATAGAAGTGATTGTGCGAAGTGAGTATTTTTGTAGACTATTATCATCATAAAACAAGAGTAATTATTAAATTATTTATAATTACGTTGCTTTTGTTTATTTAAGTAATAATTCTTTAAATTTATGTCTATCTAGTATTTCAGATGACTCACTCTATTACTTGCTTTTTAATATAGAAAGCCCATGTATGATGTAGATTTGGCCAGAAGCCGCCTACAAGCCCAATTTCTGTGTAACCTTGAGTAATTTCATGTGAAGATGAATATGTGACTAAATAAAGATTTTTTTCATCAATTGGAAAATGATTTAAAGTATTCATTTAGAAGAAACCAAGTGTAATGGAAAAGGATTATCCAATAGAATGAAGATAAAGTACCTAATTGCATAACAAAAATAAAACCCAACCAAGAAACTTTCTATAACAATTATATAAGAATAAAAAGTTTTTTTTTGTTTCAGATACTGTGTACACTTTCATTTGTGCAAATAGGAGTTACTAAGGATAATAGGGCAAAAAATTACACACATTTATCCCAACCATCAATATCAAGACTTGTAAATGAAATTGCCACTTTTTTAAGATTTTATGTCATCCAGACATAGCAAAATGCATCACAATGCCAAGTGATAAAGAAGTGGTAAGTAAACTTTGATTCACTACAATTAAACAAATACTTGGGCAAATAGGTGTACAAAAGATATAATAAAGTAAACCCCCCGAGATAAATATTACATATAATTCAAGTAGAACAGTGTTTCTTAGTTTTTTCAATCCTTTACTTTAATTATTTTAGAATATTTTATGTGGGTAATAAAATTTCTATTTGTAGTTTATTTAAATTATCTAATACTTAAGTAGTAAATGCTAACAGAGCTATTCAGGACCACTTTTTTTTTAATTAATTTTTAATGTAATGACCGCTATATGTAATTAAATAATTAATTACATATGGCGGTCTTAATGCCAGCATAGCATTCTCTACCAGTCAACCGGAAGGAACGAGAGTCAATAAACGACATTTAACTTTGGTTTCGACCAATTTACCTTTAAAAAACTACTAGGTATATTTTTTTGGAGTTATTTTAATAAACAAACTTTAATTTTGTTACAGATTTTTGGAGAAATTTAAAATGCCTGCAGCTGTTGGTAGTATAGACTGGACCTTTATCACCATAATAAGACCAAAAGAACCTTTAGTAAAAAGCATAAGGCAACGGTGTTGTGTAAACATTAAATGTAGTTAATGTTAATTGAATAAATATATTTTGATTTAAAAAATAGTCACTCATATTTTTACCATTCACCACAGTAAACTACAAAAGTAATGATTTTATTGAACTATTTCATCATCAGCCTATTCCTGCCCCCACTGTTGAGGCAGATGGAATAGGGAGACTGGCTGTGACCCACCTAGTAGTAAGGACCTAGTGCGGACTGATCAGTGCTAAGGACTGCAGATGCAGCTGGGACCAATAGATTGATGTGTCATCTGAAACACGGAGAAGATCGAGATAATAAGTTTTTGGTCACGCATACAATTACCAAAAGTTGCCTAACTTTCATGATTGCAGGACGAATACTCTAACCACGTGCGTCTCCGGGCTCCTCTTTATTTAGATTGAACGTTTTAAATGTTCTACACAAAAACTAACTATTTAAGAATTAGTTTCTGTGTAGTTCCTATATTTAATATACATACCTACTTAATTCTGAATGATAAATAATATAGACCGGCGAGTTGCGTAAACCCCCATTGCAATGAAAATGAAGATAAATTAATAAAAGGGTGATTATTTTGTTGACGCCAAGGCTATGAATGATCTGCAGCGGCAAATTCGTCGGGTTCAACGCTGTTAACTTTTTTTTTTCTATTAAATTTTTAAGCGCGTAACGATCAACTGTACTTTTACTCTTCTCTTCAAATATAATTGTTAAACAGCGAATTAATATTATTTATTTCGAGTTCTGCGTTATTTAATCCAATAAACCTCCTCCGCTACATAAACTGGACCTTCGGAACCGGATACAAAACACGAAGAAAGCAACCTATGCGAAAAAGCGACTTAAGCGAGTAGACGGAGTGACTGCTCGTCTTGGATCATTTGCGAAATATCTGCTTGCATTTTTCTCAACCAGCGATCAGAAACAACTCTTAGTTGTGCGGAAAGAGAAATACCTTATTCTCGTCTGGGTGTACCTGCAGAACTGTAAGTACTCCGTATATTTTCACTATCCACCAAAATGAGCAACGATAAATTGGTAGTTCCCGAAAAATCACCTAATTCAAATAGCGATAGTGTAATTCATGCATTAAATAAGAAAAGAGGGGTAATACGGGGTAGATTAACGCTTTTAATAAAATATATTAATGGCTTAGATGCACAGGAACTACTTTCAAATTTAAATAAACGGTCAGAATTATAAATGCGAATTCAAGGGGCTTCGATGTTTTTAATGAATTTAGCGCTATTCAAACTGAGATAGAAAACTCAGTAAACGAACATGAGCTTTTTAAACAATTAGAATTGCGTGAGGGTTTTGAATATCGCATAATATAAGCTATATTATGCGACCGTAGCACAAGCTAAAAGCTTACTTTCGTCTGGTGAGATCGCTACTAGCACTAATGCTAATTTACATGCAGTAAAATTGCCTACCATCGCTATGCCTATCTTTGATGGTTCATATGAGCATTGGTTGGAGTTTAGAGACACATTTCTGTCCCTCGTTCATAATAATAAAGATATCTCGCCTATACAAAAATTTCACTATTTGAAATCCTCTCTAAAAAGTGTGGCAGCGCTTGTAATAGATTCTTTGGAATTTTCTTCAAACAATTATGCGGTAGCTTGGGAATTAATTTGTAACCGTTACAATAACACTAGGTTGTTGGTTCATAACCATGTTAAGGCCTTATTTTCAATTCAAAATATTGTAAACGAGTCACCTGGTCAAATTCGAAAACTAATTGATACCATTTAAAAAAAATTACGCGCTTTGAAACTGTTACATGAGCCGGTAGATTCATGGGATACACTCATAATTTATATGGTAGTTTCAAAATTAGACAATATTACCGAACGCGAATGGAAAAAATACAGAGGTTCGATTCCCATGGACGGTTTGAAAGATATACAACCTTCAATAAAATTAGAAAATCTAATTAAATTCTTAAAAGACAGGGCCGACATGTTAGAAACTTTACAGGTTACACACAGTCACAATTCGAAAACGTATCCTAAAGAGGCGCATAATTCCAAAGTGCACTGTCATGTTTTGCCTAGTACGAATCACAACAATTCACATCACTTTAAATCATCGCGCAGCTGTGTAGTATGCAACGTTGATCATCCTATTTACACACGTAATACGTTTAATAAATTCACTTTACATGAAAAGCTTAAAGTGATTGAGAACAAAAACTTATGCCGGAACTGTTTGCGAGCGGGACATTCATTAGCAAACTGTAGATTCAGCTCCTGTCGCAAATGCAATCAAAGACATCATACAATCATTCACAGCGATCAACTGATCACTGCTGCGCCCGCGACGGCTGGCCCGCTTGATAAGGAACCGGTTTCCCCGCCCGGCTGCAAGACGGGAGCTAATGCGACATCCGATGGATGCACGTATATTCATACAGCACACTTAGACAATCAATTAATACAAACCGACGAGTTATATAGTGTGCAATCAGTATTATTATCAACCGCGTTGGTTGAAGTAACAGGCAAAAGCGGTAAGCGTCAGGTCGTGCGCGCTTTACTTGACTGCGGAAGCGAACGCAGTTTTATTACGAAAAAATTATGCGATGTTTTGAACTTAAATACGATACAGTCCATTTTTCAAATAAAAGGCGTTGGTAATTCGGTATCTCATAGTACTCAATCGTGCACTGTTGATATAAAAGCGTTAACAAATTCATTCATCATGCAGATACAGTGTTTAGTTTTACCTCAAATCACTTGTTCTTTACCTCCTATTACTATTCAAAGAGACGTTCTCCAATCTTTACACTTACCAGATAACATACAATTGGCAGATTCTACATTTTCCAAAGCCGGCCGATTGATATGTTAATTGGTGCTGATGCGTTATTAAGCGAAGGAAAAATGCGTTTAAAACAAGGGCCATTCCTACAGAATACAAAGTTAGGATGGATCATATCAGGAACTATTTATTCTAATAACTTGAAAAGCGATGATTCGGTGCTGTGTAATTTTAGCCAGTCTGTTGATTCACAGTTAAGAATGTTTTGGGAACTAGAAGAGATTCCAAAACCTATGTTACTAAGCGACGACGAGGTAGCTTGCGAAAAACACTTTCTTGAAAATACAAAGCGTACAGCGGATGGTAGTTTTTGCGTAAAAATTCCTTTAAAGCGTTCATTACATAATTTAGGCGATACTTTTTATATTGCGGAGCGTAGTTTTAAGGCGCTCGAAAAGAGATTACAATGCAATCCTTCTTTAAAAAAAATGTATTCTGATTTTATTCATGAATATCAAAGTTTAGGTCATATGTCTAAAGTTGATACATATTCTAAACCATATTATTTCATGCGTCATCATGGGGTGTTTCGTGATCATAGTACAACAACAAAATTGCGAGTGGTTTTTAATACGAGCCAAAAGTCAACTTCAAATGTGTCACTTAACGAATTGCAATCAATCGGACCAGAGTTTCTTCGCGAATCGTACTTTGATTATGCATCCGCGTCTAAGTTCAACTTAGAGCAAGAGCTGCCTGAAATAAAAAATGTGACACACGTTCTTGTTACTACAAATGAAAATAAGCAATTTAGATTTCCATTCCATAAGTTCTCGCAACTCGATCGCTTGTTATAATAGAAGTTCAAATAATAAAAACAATATACGCACCGGGCCACTTTCTACCGATGAACTAAAAATATCCCTTAATTTATTGGTTAGATTTTCACAGATGGAATCATTTCCAGATAGTTATGAATTATTAATTAATAAAAAAATATTACCACATAAACATAATTTATTGAATTTAAGCTCGTTCATCGACGACTATCAGATTATACGCATTGGTGGTCGACTTGGCTCCTCTGAATTTGAATATAATAAAATGCATCCTATTCTAATATCATCCAAACATCGATTATCAGTTATTCTTTTTGAACAAGAGCATCTTAAATTATTACACGCTGGCTCTCAGCTACTTTTGTACACAATTCGAGAAAATTGGTGGCCGATAGGAGGACGCAACCTTGCTAGAAAGGTAGTTAATAACTGTGTTAGGTGTGCGAGGTTGAGGGCTAAGACACCTGAACCTATCATGGGTAATTTACCCAAAGACCGACTGACACCTGGCTATCCTTTTTGGATCTGTGGTGTTGATTATGCGGGGCCGGTGCTCATATTAAACAGAAAAGGTAGGGGAGCTAAGACTATTAAAGCATACATATGCTTATTCGTATGTTTTTCTACTCGTGCTATTCATTTAGAGTTGGTTAGTGATCTCACAACCGACGCTTATTTGCTTGCTTTAAAAAGGTTTATTTCTAGGCGTTCAAAACCATCATAAAGGACATGGTAAAGTTTTGTATGAGCGACTGTCCTGGCAATGTATAAACACTGTACTTAGTAATATTCAATAGTAAATGGCTGAATATTTATAATTTCTATGAAAAAAGGCTCAGGAACTATTGGTAAAGTCACAATCTTGAAAATTATGAGAACTCCTACTATGTCATTACCTTACTACAGTTGATAAAAGATGTTGCCAATTATTTACACAGTTATCAATTTCGCATTTTCTTAGAATCTTCTTTCCATTCTCTGATTAACTCTTCACAAAAAGTGTTTTTAAAGCAAAAATAAATAGGTACAAATAGTTTGTTATCGTCGGTTTGCCAGGTAATCCGTGAAGTTTTATTCAAAAATAAAAGGATTCATTATCAAACAGCCTTGTCTCAAGCCTGATCAGAATAATAAAATCTATTATTTTAGGCCTTCAGTGATTTGTTTTAATAAAAATTAGGGCCTAATATGTCATAGTTTGAAGGAGTATAGAAATAATATTGTTTATTTCGATATACTTACACAAATATGTTTTGTGCACATTTTGTAACAATTTTTGTTATCACCGGCTATTTCAGGGCTTACATGAGACTCGAAACTTATTTAATTTATAATCAGGGCGCCGTAATACTGTGATTTGAGGGATATAAATGAAAATGTCTAAAACCGCAGTGAACAAGATATTATATTGTCAAAAAAAGATTCAGATCTTATTTCATCATGGTTAAAACTTAATACTAGTCACATTCAACTTAATAAATACATAGCTATATTTCCTCAAAGATTTTTCTTTTGATTTAAAGATATTCATACATTCAAGATCATGTGCTAATACAGTAATACTCAATTTAAGTTTCTTATATAAACAAATTATTAAACAAGTTATAAAATATTAAGTTTTGGAAATTTAACAATAAAAATTTGTTATGTTCTTATAATGGCTTTACAGTTTACCAATACAAATCCTTTATCACGTTAAACAGAAATTGTTCTCCGGAGTATGCACTGGTTAAATATCAAGAAGTTATAAGTTTTACTTAGCTTGGCAAGATCATGGGAGCATCAGGATGACTCAAATGTCCTCAGGGATGAAGCAGGACTTGCTGTCATCACGTGAACCCGTCACTTTTTGCTCAAGAAAGCTTCACAGGCTCATATATATATATATTTCCAAGGAGATTCCAATCAGGATCAAGTAATTGTGATTATTACTGTTATTAATTAGCCAAATTAATGGACCTAGAACCAATTACACATTTTTCTATAATTCAATAAAAAAACTAACTGGACCTACAGCCTAACGAATCAAATGTATTGAACTTACCCGTTAATCCGGGGAGAAATATCAAGTAAATAATGCACTGACTACCACTGCTAGTCTTAATGCTATTTTCTAAGTATGGTCTTCAAGGTTCTATCAGCCAAAAGAGACCGAATTTGGTTGTGCACTGCTATTTATAGGCTACTACAACACGTGACAGCGTCATTGCAAATTTCTCTCATATCACCATATTTGGTGCGAGGAATCAAACGGACTGGTTTTGCTGACTCCGCCTCTCACTGTTTCCAGAACATTAATGTGACGTCACATCCAATTTTGCATCTCATTTAAAACAAATTACACACTAGCTCCATCTAACTTACATTCCAAATGCAACTACTAGGTTCACACATATATTGTACTTGTCCGTTGCTTTTCAAAGTGGACTACGATATTGAATAATTTATATGCATGATGATAGATGGCGCTGAATAAATAATAATATTTCTACGACTTAATATTTAAGAATTATATTGCTATGTTTTAACGTTATTAAATTTAATTGCTACACAACATCCCCCTTATCTCAAAAAATTTTTCCCAAAAAAATTTTTTTTTTTTAATTAATTAACCTGCAACTGACTTACAGACAAATCAACAATACTAAGTATTAGCCAAGATAAAAAAATTTAAACTTATATACGTGAGTATCCATTTATTTACTCCACGTAATGTTCTAAACTCTAAGTCAATAGCAACAATTAAATATTTGCTGTTTAATGATTTTTCTTTTAGTTTCATGTAAATACCTTTCTTGGATCTATTATCCAGGGGTATAACATGACTTTTCTGTTCATCTTATGAACTTAAGGTAGTTAAGAAAACAACTCAAGATTAAAGAAGTTTGTATGTTTTCAAACTCAAAAGATTAAGATTATTTTCCAACAATCTTCCTATCTTTAATTATCAAGTCTAAAGTATATGTCCACTTCCTTATGCTTATGCCTTTCTTACATCAAGACCTATTTTTCTATTAAGTATTAAAATAAATTGCACGTGCTTATTTTGGAAAACACTTTTCATACATCACGCATTTCATACTACTCTCATACTCATATGCATATCAGTAAACACAACTTGACGAAAATAATTTTATCAAAAAATTTTTTTTTGTGTTAAAATATTAAAATTCCTCGAAATTTCATTTAAGCATTTTTTTTTAAAAGTGACCATATAGGTTAAAAAAAAGGTTGTAAATAAATATTTATTTAGTTAAAAGAGAAAAACAATTTAATTTTCAGGCAGGTTTCGAACCGTAGCCCACAGATTTCCATATGCACTCTTCCTATACCATAACTCTTCTTAACCAACCGTTTAATACTGAAAGTGACTAAAATAAGCATCCTATGTGGAATTCAAAGATTTGTTAGTTCTGTTGTTCAGAATATTTTAGTATATCTTTAATATGATAATTACCTAAACATTTACCATTTAAATCGGTTAAAGTATAAACTAAAGGTGATAATTTAGCCGTCACTACACATTTAATAAATTTTGGTGCTAATTTGGAAGAAAAATTCTTTGCCTTATTGGATAAATAATGAGTACGTTTATACACTATCTGGCCAACTCTTAATTCAATGTGTCTTTTTCTGAGGTTATATTGTTTTTCGTTCCGTTGGTGGGCAACAATCAAATATTTCCTCACCTTTTGGAAGATATTATTAAGTTCAAGCAACTTTTTCCCATACTCCAATGTACTGTCTGAGGTAATTTGATCTAACGGACATGGAGGGAAGGAATTTAAATATAAATTACCATCTATTATATACTCTCTACCATGGACTAGGAAATAGGGTGAAAATTTAGTTGCTTCATTCACAGCCGTGTTTAAAGCACATTGCAATTCTATTAAGTGTTCATCCCACCTTCTATGCTCGGATTTTACATAACAGGCTATCGCATGAACTATGTTTCTATTTGCCCGCTCAGCTTGGTTCGTTTGGGGATGATACTTAGGATTGTAATATATGTTTGGTACATTATATTTAGTTAACAGCTGTCTAAAATGGGAGCTAACATATTGTGGACCGTTATCTATAAAGATGGTCTTACAAACGCCATGGACTAAAAATACATATTTTTCTATAAAGTTTGCTACAGCCATGCCTGTTGCTGACCGTATAGGGTGCAACATGACATATTTACTAAAGTAATCTGAAACAACTATTAAATAAGTATTTCTATTCCCTGAATTTGGAAAGGGTCCCAATAGATCACAACTAATGGCTTCGAATGGCTTGGTCACTTTCTTAGGACTTCCCATGAGACCGGGACGTGCCGTGTTCACAGGTTTGTATTGCTTACACGTCTCACATTCACTCACATACTTTTTCACACATTCGTATAGGTGGGGCCAGTAATAATGTAAGGCGATCCTCCTATGTGTCTTCATGACACCTAAATGTGCACTAGTAGGGTCATCGTGATATTTCCTAAGAATTGCCGATCTATTTTCTTCAGGAACTACCAGTTTCCAATCAAATTCGCTAGTAAGATCATATTTATTTTTCGAATATCTATATAAGTTTCCATCTTTTTCCATGAAATTAGGAAATTTACGTGGGTTATTCTTTACTGCGTTTAACATATAAGAGTACCAACTATCTTTTGATAAATCTATTTCTATTGAATCTAATTTAATACGTGACAAAGTATCCGGGAGGATATGATCCCGACCCTTCCGGTGTTCTATTTTAAAGTTAAATTGACTAAGACGCATGCTCCATCGTGCTAAACGACCTGTGGGGTTTTTTAATTTATAAAACCACAACAGTGAAGCATGGTCTGTGACTATGGTACATTCCTGACCTTCAACATATTGTCTAAATTGTTCTAATGCATAAATAACAGCTAATAATTCTCTCTCTGTTGTACTATAATTAACTTCATTTTTATTAAGTGAGCGGCTACAGTAGGCAATAGGGTGTTCCACTCCGTCATAAGACTGGGTGAGAACGGCCGCCGCTGAGTATGCAGATGCGTCAGTCAAAATACGGAAAGGGCGCGAATAATCTGGCATTTTTAAAATAGGGGCAGAAACAAGGGCAGTTTTAAGCAAATTAAAGGATTTCTGTGCCTCAGAGTTCCATTCAAAATCCACATTCTTACGGGTGAGTTTACATAACGGTTTGCTGATTTCAGAGAAATTATTCACAAATCTTCTGTACCAACCTGCCATTCCAAGGAATCTTTTTACCTCCTTGGGGTTCGAGGGTGTAGGATAGTTAAGGATTATTTCTACTTTACCAGGGTCCGTTCTTAAACCATGTTTATCAATGTAATACCCTAAATATTTGAGCTCTTTGCGACAAAACTGTGATTTTTTTTTATTTATTGTCAGGCCTGCTTCTTTCAGGCGCTGATATATTTTCTCTAGGAGCTCAATATGTTCTGAGAAAGTGTTACTAATGCAAATTATATCATCTTGAAAAGCAAATACCTTATTATCGAATTCTGGGCCAAATAATTTATCCATTAAGCGTTGCATGGTTGCTGACGCCCCTACTAACCCAAAACACATCACATTAAATTGAAATAAGCCTCTACGAGGAACTGTGAAAGCTGTCTTTTCAGCAGATGCTGCAGAGTCATAAGGAATCTGCCAATATGCGGCACTAAGGTCAATTGAGGTTAAATATTTAGCGTTGTTAAGATGATCTAATATTTGGTTAATATAAGGCAAGGGATAAGCGTCTGGTTTTGTGACGTAATTAAGTTTTCGAGAGTCTAGGCATAATCTGGTTTCACCATTGGGTTTTTCTACCATTACTACTGGAGAATTCCAAGCCGATTGGGAAGGAGAAACTACCCCCAGGGCTAACATTTTATCTAATTCCTTCTCGAGTGCTAGTTGCTTGATAGGTGATAAGGGATAATAACGCTGTTTAATCGGACTATGGTTACCAGTATCTATTTTATGGTGTTCCAATGAAGTTCTACCAAGACCAACCTTTTCTGTGTTAATTAAGTCAAATTTATCAATTATTTTATTAATTATTCGCTTTTGCGCCGTCGTTAAGTTATTGTAATCTTCTAACCCGTTTTTTAATGATATTGAGTTAATAGGATTTTCTGAGTTTAAAGTGATATTACTAAAGTTGGATGACATCAAGTTTTTTGTCAAACCAAAATGGTGCCAAAAATCAATACCTAATATGATTGGTGTAGTAATTTCCGGAACAACATAAAATGTAATTACCTTAAGTATTGAGTTATATTCAATGGGCAGAGACATGTACCCTACGCAATGCAATTCAGTGCTATTAGCGGTTTTTACAATACGCTCTTTATCTAAAGTGTTAAGTTTAAAGCCTAAATTCAGAAAGATGAGGTGCGAGTTTTTGCCGAGTATCGAGCATGACGCACCAGAGTCAGCAAGTCCTAACGCATCTACATTTAATATTTTAAATTGCAAATAAGGTCTATTGTCAAACTTTTTCTTATGGAAGAGAACTTCACGGTTATTTAAGTTAATGTGTGACCTTTTTTTACCGTAATTATATGTGAAGTTCCCACTTTTTAGTTTTTTGAATTATTACTTGGATTACATTGTGGGCACTCAGGTCGTCTTACGCCCTTTTTACCACACTTAAAACAAAGAATTTCTCTCGAATTTACACACTCTCTAGTGAAATGCTCTCGACTCTGACATCTCATACACCTCCTATCATTTGAGACATTTTGAGGTAAAGTTACGGTTGAGATCTGTCGGGTTGGTTTGAAATTATTTTTTATTCTTCGTGACTGAAGGTCATTCGAAATAAATAATTTATTCAAATTGGGTTCCGTAAATTTCTCTGCACGGACTTGAGCCAATTCCAAGCGCTTTCCTAATTGTTTTAACGTAAGAATAGAATCAACGTTATGAAGAGCCAACTCTTTCATATATTCCGGACGAATATTATGCATTAAAATTTCTAGCTGTTCTTCTAATGACATGGGAATAGACAATCTCGCAAACATTCCTTGCATCGTGGAGATATAGCTCACAATTGACTCTTGTCTAGCTTGTGTGCGTTGTCTAATTTCGTTTTTAAGTCGATAATCTAAATCCGGAATATCAAAATCCTCTCTTAAGTGTAACAATAGATCAGAATATGAGTTAACGTTCGCTTTGTTACTTCTAAACCACGCCAATGCAGAATCTTCTAAGAGATCGGAAAATGCTGTCAGCATACGAGATTGCGGAATCTCGCGGGCCTGTCTAAGTTCCTCTAACCTCTCA